>LR738709.1:518894853-518932911 GCA_902687465.1 Secale cereale
CCCCGCACCCTCGATTCCCCTACTCAACCGCCGCCGCCGACCCATGATATATTCAAAATAATAAATTTGATGATATTTTTTCATATTCATAAATATTTTCAAATAACAAATTTGATGATATTTTTTAAAAAAATATTACTTTTTTATAAAAAAATATTGCTGTTATGATTTAAACAAGTTTGAACATATTTAAACACAAATAAGTGTCAAACAGCATTTTTTAAAAGCAAAAAAAAAATTGGGGAGGCTGGGAATCGAACCCAGGACCTCCATGTTGTAATTAAACTTTAATGAACTTGTAGTATCTCTCTTTGGTTTCGAGAGTCGTTCAACTTAGATGTAATCGATGCTATTAATGTCTTGCTTTTCTCTTTCGATCGTTCTGTTGCATACTTATATATTGCTTATGTATTGTCTGGGAATTGGTACTAACATTTCGTTTGGCTAGTGCATAGCGATGCCGTCGTATGTCGTGTACAAGGGTAAGGTTCCCGGAGTCTACGACGACTGGGAGGAGTGTCGGAGACAGGTTCACCGATTCAGCGGTAACAGTTACAAAGGGTACACCACTAGGGCCAGGCCGAATCTAGATACGCCCGCTATCTAGCGGGAGAGGGGAGGGAGCGTTGGAGGAACCGGATGAAGACGAGTTTCATCGTGATGATGCTCATCGTGATGACCGCAACTCTCTTCTATGTGATGGTAGTTTAGATGATCGATATCGACTTGTAATCTGAAGACAAACTCGCTACTCGCGGTCTCGAGACTTGTAATATATTGTTCTATGTTTGTTCGGTCTTTTCAATTCAGAGACTAATATGATGAATTGTATTCAGAGACTAATCTTCTATTGTATTCGATGAATTTGTTGTTGATGTGTGCTGTCTATATTCTGTGCAATTATACATTTTGTAATCTGTGCAAAAAAAATAGAAAAATAATATTAAAAACCCTAATATTCATACTAATGGCGCATCACAACACAGTGTGCCATTAGTATGCCAAAGGATACTAATGGCGCATCACCAGACAGTGCGCCATTACTATGCGGACATTACTAATGGTGCATCCTGCTGGAGTGCGCCATTAGTATACCAAAGCACCCTGGGAGGCATACTAATGGCGCACTACTGTGCATACTAATGGCGCATCTGCGGTGCGCCATTAGTATACCAGATACTAATGGCGCACTAGAGGTGCGCCATTAGTAAAATATACTAATGGCGTGCTAGTAATGGCGCACCACTAATGCGCCATTAATGGCCAAATTAGGTGCGCCATTAGTAGGCCTTTTCCTAGTAGTGTGAAAAGTGCATTTCTTAATGGTCCTATTAATGAGTTGGTTTATGTCAAACAACCCCCAGGGTTCGAGGATCCTAAGTTCCCTAATCACGTGTATCAACTCGATAAGGCACTCTATGGCCTTAAACAAGCCCCACGTGCATGGTATGAGCATCTTACCGAGTTGTTACAAGATCGTGGGTTTGAAATTGGGAAAATCGACCCCACTCTTTTTACTAAGAAGGTCAAAGGGGAGTTGTTTGTCTGCCAACTATATGTTGATGATATTATCTTTGGCTCCCCTAACAAAGCTTTCAATGATGAGTTCGTCGCACTCATGACCACACATTTTGAGATGTCCATGATGGGAGAGTTGAAGTACTTCCTTGGGTTTGAGATCAAGCAAAGAAGAGAATGAATCTTCATCAAACAATCCAAGTATACTCAAGACATGCTCAAGAGGTTTAATCTAAGTGATGTCAAGCCGGCTACTACTCAAATGCCAACCAAGTGCCAACTTGACGTTGATCCCAATGGTAAAGCGGTGGATCAAAAGGTATATCGTTCTATGATTGGTTCCTTGCTTTACCTTTGTGCATCTAGACCGGATATTATGTTGAGTGTGGGAATCTGTGCACGGTTTCAAGCCTCACCTAAGGAAAGTCACTTTGTGGCAGTCAAGCGAATCTTTCGATATTTGGCTCATACCCCAAACTTTGGCTTATGGTACCCAAGAGGAGCAAACTTCAATCTTGTAGGTTTCTCTGATTTGGACTGGGCGGGAGACAAAGTGGATAGGAAGTCCACTTCAGGAGGGTGGCAATTCCTTGGTTGCTCTCTGGTAAGTTGGTCTTCCAAAAAGCAAAGTTGTGTGTCTCTCTCGTCCACCGAAGCATAGTATGTGGCAGCCGGCAGTTGTTGTGCTCAACTTCTATGGATGAGGCAAAATTTAAAGGATTACGGTGTCACTTGTGACAAAGTGCCTCTTTGGTGTGACAATGAAAGTGCCATCAAGATTTCTCTTAACCCGGTGCAACATTTCAAGACGAAGCATATTGAGATTCGGTATCACTTCATCCGAGATCATATTCGGCGAGGAGAAATCGAGCTTCACTATGTCAACACTCATGATAACCTTGCAGATATCTTCATGAAGCCTTTGGATGAAGTAAGATTTCGCGAGTTAAGGCATGTGCTAAATACCATTGATTTGAGCAATGTGGCTTGAGCACGTGCACACCCCACCATACTCTTCATATTGTCTAATCTAGGTGTAGGCATGGACATAGGGGGAGTGTTGTTCTCTCAATGAACTCTCCCTCCCCACGTTATGCATAAATTGATCTACTCTTCCACATTCGTCATTTTTGATGACACTTGTGTTTCAAAGACGAGCTTTGGTTATGGGCCCAAGGATAATTCTTCGCGGTGCCATACCATTTGTCTCAAACATAGGTGGCTCCAGGCACCGCCCTCGGGCTTGGTTGGTTCTCTTTTGTTTTGCTCTTTGAGTGCTCTTAGGTGTGTGAATTTTCCAATGTCTTGGAGTATTCACCATTATACTACAGTGTCTAGCTCCATCCTAACCTTTCTCATCCAAGCCATCTATTCCAAATGTACACAAGTTTGCTATCTTGGAGTGGGCTGTTGCTCCCTGGCGGTACAACCGGTGGTACCAACGGTTCTACCGCTTTACCACCGGGATGTAGCCCAGCGGTTGTACTGGTCTAGAGCCAGCGGTTCTACCGCTGGTACTCTGACCTGTACCCCTGGCCGGTACTACCGGTGTTGGTGGGTGGTACTACCGCCTCGCGCGGAAGTACCGCCCCAACCACGTGGTAGCGTCTGGAGCAGTACTACCGGTCCCCGGACCGGTACTACCAGTTGCTGAACAGGACGGGTATAAATAGCACGGACCGAAGGGATTTCTCTGTTTCCCCTTCACTCGTACGTTCCTTTTGCCCTAGCCGCCGGTTGCTCCGCCCACTGCCCCAAAGCGCCCTCCGGCACTTCGGATCGGTCGGCCCTTCATCGGATCCGCTCCGTGGAGGCCGCCTGTCGGGGTATTGGATCGACACCTATGGGATCACAAGAATCCCTACTACGGTTGCAGGGCACGGGGTTGAGAGAAGAGCGGATCAAACAGATAGCACACGGTTCCTTTACCCAGGTTCGGGCCGCGAGGATGCGTAAAACCCTACTCCTGCTTTGGTGGATTATATGTTTGTGTTCTTCAGCTAGCTATGGGGCGTGAGGAGCTCCAAAAAGCCGAATCCTCCTCCTGGTCGCCTCGGGCCTCCTTTTATAGGGAAAAGGGGTCGCCACAGTGGTACACAGGAGGTGGAAAGGGTACAGTGATGCGAGGTTATCCCTCGCATTACATGACAAGGCGCATTTAATGCGTCTTGCTTAGGTGTCCTTGCTTTATCGGGGACGGGGGAGACATCCATCTTGTCCTTCGCCGCTCCTCCTTGTGTCGACACGCGCCCTGGCCAGCGATGCCTGAGATGCCATGTAGGCAGGCAGGCAGCTGAGGTGGCGCAATGGTGGGTCTTTAGGAAGATCTGCATGTCGCCACGCAGGTGCCTGCCCAGCTGGTTGGGTCGGCAGCTGCATGGGCCGATGGAGGCCTAGTTGGCCTGGGCCTGATGGCGGCCCTGCGGGTGTCTTCGGCAAGGGCCTTGCCGGGGCCCCGGCAAGGGTCTTGCCGCGGCGCCTGCTGTCATCCCCGGCAAGATGCTTGACGGAGGTCTTGTGGTCTTCCTTGGCTGGGATCCCGCCAAGGGTCGTCGTCTTTCTAGTGTGTATCTGATCTTGAATGTCTTCACAAAGATCTGCATGCCACTACAGGGATGCCTCCCGAATCCTTGCCCCATGGGGGCAGTGGACTCAAGGGTGATCCGCTCCGTAGGCGTGGGGCGAGTTGTCGCGGCAAGGGTCTTGCCGTGGCTGCTAAAGCCGGCCCCGGCAAGAATCTTGCCGGGGCTGCTAAAACTGGCTCCCGGCAAGGATCTTGCCGGGGGAACCCGCTTCGCCCCTTTGCTCTTTGTGGTCTTGGCTTTGGGCTTCGGTTCCATCGAGCTTCGGTCTTACCCTGGCTCACCTCCCTTGTCGTGCTTGGTGTGGTGGTGCCCGTGGCTCAGACTGCCTGTGCACAGTCATAGGGGTACAAAAAGTGTACCCCTCTTTTTGTACACCGACAGGAGCCCCTGGGCCTGGGCCACACATAAGCGCGACGCGTTGTTGGGCTAGGCCCAGAACGGTGCACGGGTAGGCGAGACGATTTTTACCATGGTAAGATTTTACGCGCGCTGCGCCTCCCACAATCCGCGCGCGCGGCGCGGGGTGGAGGGTCGTGCGTGACGTGGGCGGCATGCGCGGGGCGGTTTCCGCAGGCATGCGTCATGTCGCAGTAAAGAGGCTGCCTCGCGCCTTCCCCATAAACGGGGGAAGGCGTGGAGGCGCGGCCCATTTACTGAATGGGGCCGAGGCGCGGTCCTCAAGGCGCCCTGTCCCCACGATCACGGGGTGGGGAGAAGTCGCCTCACCCGTCCCCTCGGCTCTGCACGTCTGCCACGTGCTTCCCATGCGCTCGGGGTGGCAAACGGTGGAGGCGGGAAACCGGGCCATCGCTGGTTGGGTCGGCGGGTCGGTCCTGGCTCCCTGTGCCTTCTGTGTCTTGATTGGCCGAGCGGGGCGGTTGAGCCCCAGCCCCGCCCCTTTATAAAGAGCGGGAGGGGAGGGACGGCGCCCCGCACTCTTCCATCTCCTTCCTCCTTCAGCTTCTGCTCCTCTCTTCCATTCAGCATGGACAGAGGGAATCCCGGCCCTTCAACGGTGGCGGCGAGGGTCGCCGCTCGACAACGCGTCCCTCCTTCTCATGTACCTGCGGTGGCAGAGCCAGCCACGAGGGGAAGGGGGAGGGGGCGAGGCCGTGAGCGAGGCCGGGGCACTCGGGGAAGAGGAGGACAGGGTGGTCCGCCGGCCTCGCCCCCTCCTGCAGCTCCTCCTCCAGTGGAGGGTCATGTTGGGGATGACCCTTGTGAGTTCTTCGTCAGGTTGCGTCGGCCGCCGCGCCGTCGCCTTCGTCTCCCGACTCCATTTGCGCGGGAGATGGAGCTGGATCCACCGGAGTCGTTGCGGCTACACATGAGGGGTTGCGGGATCAGTGGCACGCGGGTCCGCGTCGACTTCCCCGCTCCTCATGTGATGTATCTTCGTCAGGGATGGAAGACGTTTGCTCGTATCCATAGCCTGACGGATGGGCTCACTCTCCATTTTAAGTTGATGGAGGGTGGCCTTCTCTCCGTCAAGGTCTTCGGGCACTTTGGGACTCGTGCCAGGTGCTGCGTGGAGAGCTCCTCCGATGACGAAGACTCCTCCTCGAGCGAGGGTGACGAGGAGGACAGCGGCATCGACGACGAGGGCGGTAGGTGGCAGGATGACGGGTCCGACTAGGTGTCAGGCGCCGCTCCTGGTGGCACCAGCGACCCCATCATCCGCGTCGCCGCTCCTTGAACTTCTCGGGGCCGTCCCCTTGGCGGCTGGCGTAGGGAGGCTGCGGAAGAGGAAGAGGAAGAGGGCAGGCGGCAAGGTCGTCATGTCGGAGTACGCGGGCACCTACGCCTTCGACGCGTACTGACGTCCTGCCACCTCGTCTTCGAGCTCTGCTTCCGGCGCCGCCATCACCATCCAGCCTTTGGGCGGCCACCAAGATGTCCTCTTGGTGTCTTCTGCCACCCGTAGCTCGCCTAGGCGCTCCTTTTGCCCTTCTCGCCTCCTTGACCTACCTCCTGAGGAGAGGGACAAGAAAGGCATTACGGGCATCTTATCTCTTTTTAGTTTGTAAGCCTTCGGGCATCTGTTAAATTTAAAACTTGTAATCCCCTTGTTCATGTTTTTCATTCCCTATGGACTGTACCTGAGTGGAATGTTTTTAATAAAAAGGGATGTTTGCCGGGTCATTTGTTCGCATGTAGAACCCACAACAGGGAACAAATCCCTGATATCTCTTAAGATAAACACTTTCTCGCCCGGCAACAGGCCTCGCCATCCCCCCACTTCGCTCGACCATTCTCACGCCTTTGGCGGAGGCAGGGATGAAGTGGGTTTAGGCTCCTTGTTTCATCCTTTCGTTGCCGCGACTACGACCAAACTTGGTCCCAGGAACAAGCCTTAGGACCTAGAGTTATGGGAGCACGGTAGTTTTAAGGAAAGAAACGAGGTTTCACATACCTCAGTCCATAATGGAATGCATGATAAGGGATGAAGGACTTATCTGAAGCTGCAACCCTCGACAACCCTTGTTTGTCGTGGGTGAGTCATTGCTCTTGCGGCTCCCGGCAACACTGGCTTGGCGGGGCCTAGATGCTGGCATGTTCCTTTTTCTTCTCCCCAAGTGGTTTCGGCAAGGATACCTGTGTGTCCTGTGAACCAAAGAGGATAATGGAAGACAAAGGGACGCAAACTCGACCTCTAAGCTAGGGGTTAGCCGCTGCTAAGCACTATCAACCCTAACCAAGGACGAGACTTGACTCAGCATGCATGCTATGACTTAGGGCGCCAGCGCTTCATTTATTTATGCTCAGGGTCTGTGCCTGGCTTTGTACAAAGGGTTACATGCCTTGCCGGCAAGGCTTGTACAAAAGGTGGCTTGCCGGGGGCCCCAGCAAGCCGCGCCTTATGGGTAAAACTTGCGAAGATGCTCAATATTCCAGGAATTGCTCACCGAAATGGCATTTTCGGTCTCCAGGCGGACTGCGCCAGGCCTGGTGACTCGTATTACCCAATAAGGGCCTTCCCACTTCGGCGTCAACTTGTTGGTATTCTTGGCCGATTGAACGCGCTGAAGAACAAGGTCACCTTCCTCAAAGCTTCGGGCATGGACCTTGCGGCTATGGTAGCGGCACAAGGCTTGCTGGTAGCGTGCTGCTCTCACAGCCGCCCGAAGACGATCTTCCTCAAGGAGCATTGCGTCATCTTGCCGCAGTTGCTCTTGCTCAAGCTCATCATAAGCGAGCACTCGAGGTGACCCACATATGAGTTTAGTGGGGAGAACTGCTTCTGCCCCGTATACTAGGGCAAAGGGTGTCTGGCCGGTGGCTCGATTTGGCGTCGTTCTGATCGACCAAAGAACCATCGGCAATTCATCAATCCAGCGCCTTCCGCTCTTGTGCAGCCTGTCAAAGGTCTTTGTCCTTAAGCCTCGCAGTACTTCAGTGTTTGCCCTCTCAGCTTGACCATTGCTTCGTGGGTGAGCAACGGAAGTGAAACAGACTTTGCTGCCGAGGTCTTGGATATATTGCATGAAGGTGCGGCTTGTGAACTGCGTGCCGTTGTCGGTGATGACCCTGTTGGGAACACCAAAACGGCACACTAGTCCCTTGAAGAACTTGACAGCTGACTGAGCTATGACCTTCCTCACTTTCTCCACCTCTGGCCACTTTGTGAACTTGTCGATTGCGGCGTACAAGTACTCAAATCCCCCGACAGCGCGGGGGAAAGGGCCCAGTATGTCGAGCCCCCAGACCGAGAAGGGCCAGGAGAGAGGAATGGTTTGAAGGGCTTGAGCTGGTTGATGAAGTTTCTTTGAATGGAACTGACACGCTTCACACCTGGTGACCAGTGTCGTCGCATCCTTGAGGGCAGTGGGCCAGAAGAAGCCTTGCCGGCAAGGGCTCTTGACCCTATGTGGGATCCACATATGCCTCCATGTATCTCTGCCAACAGCCCTAGTCCTTCCTCTCGAGGGATACACTTCAATTTCACGCTGTTCGGTCTCTTTCTGTACAGGATGTCATCGACGAACTGGTACATAGCAGACCGACGGGCTACTTTTTCCGCTTCTTCCTGCTCCTCAGGAAGTTCCCTAGTTTGGAGGAATCAGACGGTATGCCGTGCCCACGCTGGAGCCTGGGGCTCGACGGCGAGGACTAAAGGCATTTCCTCCGCGATAGGAGCGGCTGTCTCGACGGCAAGAGCTTGACACCCCGCCGGAGCTAGCCGTCCAGTGGCGGGCTCAGTGTCTCCGGCAACATCCTTGCCGGCGGCTCCGGGGAGCTCGGCGAGAAAGTACTTGCCGGGACCTGATTTCCTCCTCTTGTTCTCCTCTGTTGATGGATCAACGGATGGATGAGAAAGCTGAAGCACAAAGGTACCTGGTTCCACAGGTAACTTGAGGGCAGCGCGCTTTGATAGGTAATCGGCAATGTCGTTCTCCGCTCGGGGAATGTGCTCCGCCTGTATACCATCAAAGTGCTCTTCCAGCTTCCTCACTTCATCGACGTAGGCCTTCATCAACGGGCTCTGGTAATCTTTGTTGACTTGTTTGACAACAAGCTGCGAGTCGCCCCTGACAATGAGTTTCTTGATTCCGAGGTCTGCCGCGATCCTAAGACCGGCAAGCAGCCCCTCATACTCAGCAGTATTGTTCGTTGATACCTCCCTGGGGAAGTGCATCTGGACCACGTACTTGAGGTTCTCTCCAGTGGGCGCGACCAGCAGTACGCCAGTCCCGGTGCCCTGTAAGGAGAAAGCTCCATCAAAGTACATGATCCAGTCGCAACTCGCCTCTTTGTCGGGGAGAGCAGTTTCCTGGACTTCTTCATCAGACGTCACGGTCCATTCTGCAACGAACTCCGCCAGGACTCGGCTCTAAATCGTCGAGGTACTTTCAAACTTGAGGCCAAAGCTGGACAGCTCCAGTGCCCACTCTACAATTCTCCCCGTTGCATCTGGATTGTGCAATATCCGTTGCAGAGGAAGGCGAGTGACGACAGTGATCTCGTGCGCCTGGAAGTAGTGACGCAGCTTCCTCGAGGCCATTAGAAGGCCGAAGAGCAATTTCTGCACACCGGAGTACCTTGATCTAGCCCCCTGCAAGAGGGAGCTAACAAAGTAGACCGGGTGCTGCATCATTTTCTTCCTCGGCGGCACTCCGACCGGCCATGTTGTTTCTGCACCAATGGCATCAGGCTCTGTCGCTGCTATTACCTCGTCATCAACTTCCCTCCGCGCCACAAGTGCGGCGCTGACCACCTGGTTCGTTGCCGCTAGGTATAGCAGCAACGGTTCTTGTGGTCTAGGCGCAACTAGTACTGGCGTGGAGGAAAGATACCTCTTTAAGTCTTGTAATGCTGCTTCAGCTTTTGGCGTCCACTCCATCGGGCCCGCCTTTTTTCAAAATCTTGAAAAAGGGGAGGGCGCGCTCGGCAGACTTGGAAATGAATCTACTCATGGCGGCAACGCAGCTAACCAGCCGACGCACATCCTTGACCCGTTTGGGCGCTTCAATCTGTTCTATTGCTTTGATCTTGTCCGGATTGGCCTATATCCCACGCTGCGACACAAAGAACCCGAGAAGCTTGCCGGACGGGACGCTGAAGACGCACTTCTCAGGGTTCAGCTTGAGGTTGATCTTGCGTAGGTTTACAAATGTTTCTTGTAAATCCGGTATAAGGGTTGCCATGTTCTTGGTTTTGACCACTATATCATCCATATAAGCCTCCATATTTCTATGGAGCTGGGGTTCAAAACCAATCTGGACTGCCCTTGCAAATGTCGAGCCAGCACTCTTCAACCCGAAAGGCATTCGTACGAAACAGTATGTACCACATGGGGTGATGAATACTGTCTTCTCTTCGTCTTCTCTTGCCATAAAGATCTGATGGTAGCCGGAGTAGGCATCGAGGAATGACAACAATCTGGTCGTGGAGTCAACAATCTGGTCGTTGCGCGGCAACGGGAAGGGGTCCTTGGGACAAGCCTTATTGATATCTGTGTAATCAATACACAGCCTCCACTTCCCATTTGCCTTGCGCACTACCACTGGATTGGCCAACCACGTTGGATGGAGCACTCCTCTTACCAAACCCGCTGCTTCCAGTTTCCGGATCTCCTCTGTGATGAACTCTTGTCGTTCCAAAGCTTGCTTCCTGACCTTCTACTTGACGGGCCGCGCATGAGGACAGACAGCAAGGTGGTGCTCAATCACCTCCCTGGGAACGCCGGGGATGTCAGATGCTTGCCATGCAAACACGTCGACATTCGCCCGCAACAGTGGTGCTCAATCACCTCCCTGGGTGCGCTTGCCGGAGTGGGTGTCCGAGGTCTCACCGGTCTTCTTCTTGCCGGTGGAGCTCTCTGGCATGTCCTCGACAGGAGCAACACACTCCGAAGAGGTGCGCTTGCCGGAGTGGGTGTCCGAGGTCTCAGCGATCTTCTTCTTCTTCCCTCCCGGGGCTCCAGTGGCAGGAGCAAGCGCCCTCGTGGCGGTAGCTGCTGCAACTGCTTGCTGGTATAGTTGGTCAGCGCAAATCAGCGCATCTTTCTTATCGGAGGGGATGGTGATGAGCGTCACAGGTCCTGGCATCTTCAGGGTGTTGTAGGCGTAGTGTGACGCTGCCATGAACCTGGCCAGCGCTGGGCGGCCAAGGATCCCGTTGTAAGGCAAGGGGATCTTGGCAACATCAAACACGATCCTTTCCGTCCTGTAGTTCAGATCACTTCCAAAAGTCACGGGCAGCGTGACCTTCCCCTTTGGTTGACTTCTCCCTGGGTTGACCCCCTGAAACGTGCCCGTCTCTTCGAGGTCTCCGTCAGGAATCTGCAGCTTCTTGATCACGGTGGGCGAGAGTAGTCTCAGACCGGCCCCGCCATCGACTAGCATCTTTGTCACCTTGAGGTTGCGTATTGTCGGTGAAACCAACAATGGCAAGCACCCGACCGCAGTAGTGCGATCAAGGTGATCCTCAGTGTCAAAAATGATAGGCGTGCTGGACCATTTTAGCGGCTTTCGGGCACCGGATGACGGCTCCGCTGCTGTAATCTCACGCGCCCACTGTTTAAGTTGGCGGTGAGAAGTATGCAGCGAGGCGCCGCCATCGACGCACATGGCCTCCGTAGCTTTCTGAAATTCTTGGTCGCCGGACTCATCGTCCTCTTCGTGATCGTCGTCTTCGGGCCTTCTGTCACGGCCCCGGGTGGGCCTCTCCTGCTGTTTATCCTTGCCGCCGTGGCCTGCTTGGCCGTCACGCTTCTTGCCGGACCCTTCAGCACCGTCCTGGCCCTTCTCCTTGTCCCGCCTCTCATATTCAGCCCTCTGCTTCTCAGCAAGGAGCTCAACCTGTCGGCAGTCCTGGAGATCATGGCCTTTGGTGCGATGGATCTTGCAGTATCACTTGCCGGAGTTTCCTGGCTTCTCGGCAGCCGCCAAGGACCGGTAGACGACACACCCGGCAATTTCCTTGCCGGGGTCACCCGCCCTGGTTTTCTTGGCGGAGCCGGCATCATCATATCCCTCGATGGCAAGCACGGCTTTACCTTTGCGCTTCCTGTTGCGGTGCCGGCCTTTCTTCGCCGGGGCGGCAGTATCCTCATCTGAAGAGTCGATTTCCGCGTCGGCATCTTTGCCGGGGTACTTCCTTCCCTCCTCAGCCCGGGCACATCTGTCAGCAAGAACATAGAGTTCCGCCACATCTTTCACCTTGGTCATCGCCAATTCTTCACGCATCTTGCGGTTACGCACGTTCTGATGGAACGCGCCGATGATGGCGGCAGGGTCAACATCAGGGATATTGTATTGTACCCGGCTGAACCTCTTTATATACTTGCGCAAACTCTCGCCTTCCTTCTGGGGAATGACATGCAGGTCGCTTGCTTGGCCATGGGCTTGGTGACCTCCAGTAAAGGCGCCAACAAACTCATGGCACAAATCCGACCAGGAGGAAATAGAGTCCGCCGGCAAGTGCATCAACCATAACATGGCGTTGAGTTTAAGAGCCAATGGAAATTAATTCGCAAGCACCTTATCATCGCGATGGTGTAGATGCTGAGGAACTCCGACGGGTGGGTCTTGCCGTTGTACTTCTCGCCAATGTCAGGCTTGAAGGTGCGGTGAGTGGGCCACTAGAACTGCCGCAGCTCATGGGTAAAAACCGGACAGCCTACCTCGTAAGTAAACCTCCAGGGCCTCCGGTGCTGGGCGATTCACAGCAGGCCCTGCTCGCCTGTCTGACTGACGGTGCGCTCCGCGCCGGCGCTCGATGGTGGTTCGAGCATCTTCATGAGCTCGCTCCTGAAGAACTTGACGCTGGTCGCCGTGGGTCCGTGGGTCGGACGACGCTATGGAGATGGCGTCACCCGCGACGTCCCGACGAGTCGAAACACGCGGTACCGGGCGAGGAGGAGGCGAATGCACCGTGGCCATGGCGCTGCTAGTCCTCCCGCCACCGGTGTGCGTGACCCCATCAGGGCGTCGACCTGGGAGCTCCGCTGGACTTGGTTCATCCTTGTTGTCGACTGCGACAAGGCTTCGGATGGTGGCTCTCCATTCGTCAAGTTTCCCCGTAATGGGAGAAAGTCGAGGAGCAACTGCGCGCGTGCCAAGGCTTCGGCTGGGGTTAGCGGTAGCGAAACCTGCGCGGACCACGACGCGCTTTGGCCCCTGACTATGTCAGGAGGAGCTCCATCACGATCCCGCGGTCGCATGCCGTTTCCAACAGTGCTTCGGCGGGCGGGTAGGTCTTCTACGTCCCGAGAGTGGCGCTCGGGGCTCTTCCCGCGGCGACGCCCGGGTTCTTCAGCGTGACGACGCCGTTCGTCACGCGCTGTTTGACAGGAGCGCGCTGTCGGCGCCGGCGTGGGAGACCTGGAGGCCCTTGCGTCGCCTTCGGGCGATGCGGCAGCGATCTTGGAAGGCACCGCGCCACTCGCGGAGGGCCTGGCTCCGTCTTTGGATCTGGCGGTGTGTGGCCCGTTACCAGGCGCACAAACATCGCCACCTCCCATACTTCGGCTGCTAGGACGGCGTTAGTGTTCGCGAGCAGCGCCCCGGGTCCTTTCCGCGACCGGTCCGCTGCTCGCCCGCATCGGGACGGGCTGTCCGGCATCCGACTGGCCAACCGCCACCGTCGTCTTCTTCTTGGGCGCCATGATGATGATGAAGCGTCGAACTGACTGCCAAAGCCGATTCTCACAACTGTGCCCCCTACCTGGCGCGCCAAAGATGTCGGGGTATTGGATCGACACCTATGGGATCACAAGAATCCCTACTACGGTTGCGGGCGCGGGGTTGAGAGAAGAGCAGATCAAACATATAGCACACGATTCCTTTACCCAGGTTCGGGCCGCGAGGATGCGTAAAACCCTACTCCTGCTTTGGTGGATTATATGTTTGTGTTCTTCAGCTAGCTACGGGGCGTGAGGAGCTCCAAAAATCCGAATCCTCCTCCTGGTCGCCTCGGGCCTCCTTTTATAGGGAAAAGGGGTCGCCACAGTGGCACACAGGAGGTGGAAAGGGTATAGTGAAGCAAGGTTATCCCTCGCATTACATGACAAGGCGCATTTAATGCGTCTTGCTTAGGTGTCCTTGCTTTATCGGGGACGGGGGAGACATCCATCTTGTCCGTCGCCGCTCCTCCTTGTGTCGACACGCGCCCTGGCCAGCGATGCCTGAGATGCCATGTAGGCAGGCAGGCAGCTGAGGTGGCGCAATGGTGGGTCTTTAGGAAGATCTGCATGTCGCCACGCAGGTGCCTGCCCAGCTGGTTGGGTCGGCAGCTGCATGGGGCGGTGGAGGCCTAGTTGGCGTGGGCCTGATGGTGGCCCTGCGGGTGTCTTCGGCAAGGGCCTTGCCGGGGCCCCGGCAAGGGTCTTGCCGCGGCGCCTGCTGTCATCCCCGGCAAGATGCTTTCCGGAGGTCTTGTGGTCTTCCTTGGCTGGGATCCCGCCAAGGGTCGTCGTCTTTCTAGTGTGTATCGGATCTTGAATGTCTTCACAAAGATCTGCATGCCACTACGGGGATGCCTCCCGAATCCTAGCCCCATGGGGGCAGTGGACTCAAGGGTGATCCGCTCCGTAGGCGTGGGGCGAGTTGCCGCGACAAGGGTCTTGCCGGGGCTGCTAAAGCCGGCCCCGGCAAGGATCTTGTCGGGGCTGCTAAAACTGGCTCCCGGCAAGGATCTTGCCGGGGGAACCCGCTTCGCCCCTTTCCTCTTTGTGGTCTTGGCTTTGGGCTTTAGTTCCATCGAGCTTCGGTCTTACCCTGGCTCACCTCCCTTGTCGTGCTTGGTGTGGTGGTGCCCGTGCACAGTCATAGGGGTACAAAAAGTGTACCCCTCTTTTTGTACACCGACACCGCCTCCTCCTCGATCTCCTCCCATGGATACCGGTATTGCCCTGTTCTTATCCTTTTAGGGTTCTCTTCTTAAATCCTCTTTCTAGGGCAATGCTAGTGTTCCCCCATTTTTGGCTAAATGATTTGTGGGAGAGATCCTTATAGACTCCTTATTCACTTGTGCGTAGTTAGTAATAGACATAGTGCATCTAGTTTTGAGATCGGGTAGTTCCTCTCCTTCAACTCACAAGATCCGTTCTCAACGGTTCTACCGGTCCCCACGACCGGTACTACCGCTGGACCGGAACTACCGGTTCAATAACCAGAACTACCAGTTGCTCTGAATATACATGCTGTCTATCTATTCTACTTACGTACTCGTGAATTATTCTTCTGATCTTGTGTACATTCCTCTCATCTTTGCTGGGTTGCTATGTGTTCTCCGTGTGCGTTTGCAGGTGGCTCTAGCTCTCATGCTGGTCAGTTCACCAAGAAGAAGGCCCGTAGGGGCAAGAGGCCAGCAGACAATGAAGAAGACCACGAGGTAGTGGTCCCCTCCAAAACCACTCGCCGGGAAAAGTCAGCTGCTGCCAAGCAGCGTGTAGCGCTTCCTATGTATAAGTGGAAGCTTCCGGACTGGGAGAAGTTTCGCTTTCAGGATCCTTACAACGGACCACCACCTCCTTGCTGGAATAATCCTTAGTTCCGGAATGAATTGCAAATGAGAATTGTGTCTGAAATCTTCAAACACCACAAGAAAAAGTTCACCTGGATGTGGTCCATTGACCTTGAGCATTGGAGGAACAACCTTAATTACTTTGGGGAGGCTGTGGAGGTATGTCAGGAGTTTGACTTGATCAAGCTCATGGAGCTGCGCTGTGATTTTGATGTGGAGCTTATTCATCAGTTTTTTGCTATTGTCCACTTCGGAAGTGACGATCAGCGTCACCTTTCTTTTATGTGCCGGGATGAGTTCTTCCGTGTTCCCTGGAGTGCCTTCTGCAATGCTCTGGGCTATGCTGACACTGGTTTGGAGGGTCAAGGTGGTCTCCGTCCTCACGACCGAGCCAACCCCATGGATAAGGTGAAACTTGCTCCTATGTATATCCCTGTCCGTGGCATTGTGGGTAAATCAAATGATCTTCTGCCGGTCTATGATATTCTACACCATGTGTTTCGTTGTGTGCTGCTACCCAAGGTTGGGAACCAAGATGACATTTATGGATATCTGGTGGATTTGCTTGTGGCCATGAAGACCAAGCGGGGCAAAGGCATCACTTTTGATGTGTCTAAGTGGATGTGGGAGGAGATGTATAACTGTGTCTGGTACCACAAGGTACCTATCTACGCTCCTTTTGTGATGCGCTTCCTATACTCAGTTTGGGAAGTCCGGAGGCCTGGAGTGCCTCTTACTACTCCTGATGTTGCTGAGGCAGAAGATGTTGGGGAACGTAGCAGAATTCAAAAAAATTCTACGCTTTCACCAAGATCCAACTATGGAGACATCTAGCAACGAGCAAGTAAGAGTGCATCTACATACCGTTATGGAGATTGCGAGCGGAAGCTTTCGAAGAAGCGTGGATGAAGTAGTCGTACTCTTCGCGTTCTTCGTCACCGATGATCTAGCGCCGAACGGACGGCAACTCCGCGTTCAACACACGTATGGTGCAGCAACGTCACCTCCTTCTTGATCCAGCAAGGGGGGAGTAGAAGTCGTCAGAGATCCGGCAGCACGACGGCGTGATGATGGATGCAGTGGAGATCGCAGCAGGGCTTCGCCGGGCGCCCTGCGTTGGAGTATGGAGGTGTGACGGGAGGGGGAGAGGCGCCAGGGCTTGGGTGCGGCTTCCCTCTCCCTCCCCACATATATATAGGGGGCCAGGGGGTGCGCCAGGGCCCCTGCAGATCCAATCTGCATGGGGGGCGGCGGCCAGGGGGGAATCCTTGCCCCCCAAGGCAAGTGGTGGCCCCACTCCCCCTTAGGGTTTTAACCCTAGGCGCATGGGGAGGTGGGCCCCTAGTGGTGCGCCAGCCCAGAGGGGCTGGACACTTCCCCTTGCGGCCTAGGGGCCCCACCGGGATGGGTGGCCCCACCCGGTGGACCCCCGGGGACCCTCCCGTGGTCCCGGGACACTCCTGGTGACCCCCGGAGATCACCCGATGGCCGAAACCTGACTTCATATATATCAATCTTTACCTCCGGACCATTCCGGAACTCCTCGTGACGTCCGGGATCTCATCCGGGACTCCGAACAACTTTCGGGTTTCCACGTGCATTTATCCCTACGACCCTAGTGTTACCGAACCTTAAGTGTGTAGACCCTACGGGTTCGGGAGACACGTGGACATGACCGAGACCACTCTCCGGTCAATAACCAACAGCGGGATCTGGATACCCATGTTGGTTCCCATGTGTTCCTCGATGATCTTCATCGGATGAACCACCGTGTCAAGGATTCACTCAATCCCGTATGTTATTCCCTTTGTCCATCGGTACAGTACTTGCCCGAGATTCGATCGTCGGTATTCCCAATACCTTGTTCAATCTCGTCATGGCAAGTCTCTTTACTCGATCCGTAATCCATCATCCCGTGACTGACTACTTAGTCACATTGAGCTCATTATGATGATGTCTTACCGAGTGGGCCCAGAGGTACCTCTCCGTCATACGGAGTGACAACATCCCAGTCTCGGTTCGTACCAACTCAACAGACACTTTCGGAGATACCCGATGCGTACCTATATAGCCACCCAGTTACGTTGTGACAGTTGGCACACCCAAAGTATTCCTACGGCATCCGGGAATTGTACAACTTCATGGTCTAAGGAATAAATACTTGACACCGAAAAGCTTATGCATTACGAACTATACGATCTCGTGTTATGCTCAAGTTTGGGTCTTGTCCATCACATCATTCTCCTAATGATGTGATCCCGTTATCACTGACATCCCATGTCTATGGTCAGGAAACCGTGACCATCTGTTGATCAACGAACTGGTAACTAGAGGCCTACCAGGGACTCATTGTGGTCTATGTATTCACACATGTATCGCTGTTTCCGTACAATACAATTCAAGCATGAATAACAGACAATTATCATGAACAAGGAGATATAATAATAATGCTTTTATTATTGCCTCTAGGGCATATCTCCAACAGTCTCTCACTTGCACTAGAGTCAATAATCTAGTTACATTGTGATGAATCGAACACCCATAGAGTTCTGGTGTTGATCATGTTTTGCTCGTGAAAGATGTTTAGTCAACGGGTCTGCGACATTCAGATCTGTATGCACTTTACAAATATCTATGTCTCCATCCTGAACATAATTCCGGATGGAGTTGAAATGGCGCTTGATGTGCTTGGTCTTCTTGTGAAACCTGGGCTCCTTGGTAATAGCAATAGCACCAGTGTTGTCACAGAAGAGAGTCATCGGGCTTGACGCACTTGGAATGACTCCTAGGTCGATGATGAACTCCTTCATCCAGACTCCTTCCTGTGCTACTTCAGAAGCAGCTATGTACTCCGCTTCACATGTAGATGCTGCCACGACGCTTTGCTTGCAACTGCACCAGCTGACTGCCCCTCCGTTCAAAATATACACGTATCCGGTTTGAGACTTAGAGTCATCCATATCTGTGTCGAAGCTAGCATCGATGTAACCCTTTACGACGAGCTCTTCGTCACCTCCATAAACGAGAAACATATCCTTAGTCCTTTTCAGGTACTTCAGGATGTTCTTGACCGCTGTCCAGTGTTCCGTACCGGGATCACTTTGGTACCTCCCTACCAAACTTATGGCAAGGTTCACATAAGGTCTGGTACACAGCATGGCATACATGATAGAACCTATGGCCGAGGCATAGGGAATGACACTCATCTATTCTCTATCTTCAGCCGTGGTCGGCGACTGAGCCTTGCTCAATCTCATACCTTGCAAAACAGGCAAGAATCCTTTCTTTGACTGATCCATATTGAACTTCTTCAATATTTTGTCAAGGTATGTACTTTGTGAAAGACCAATGAGGCGTCTCGATCTATCTCTATAGATTTTGATGCCTAATATGTAAGCAGCTTCTCCAAGGTGCTTCATTGAAAAACTTTTATTCAAGTAGGCCTTTACATTTTCCAAGAATTATATATCATTTCCCATCAGCAATATGTCATCCACATATAATATGAGAAATGCCACAGAGCTCCCACTCACTTTCTTGTAAATACATGCTTCTCCATAAGTCTGTATAAATCCAAACGCTTTGATCACCTCATCAAAGCGAATATTCCAACTCCGAGATGCTTGCATCAGCCCATAAATCGAGCGCTGGAGCTTGCATACCTTATTAGCGTTCTCTGGATCGACAAAACCTTCCGGTTGCATCATATACAACTCTTCCTTGAGGAAGCCATTAAGGAATGCTGTTTTGACGTCCATTTGCCATATCTCATAATCATAGAATGCGGCAATAGCTAACATGATTCTGACTGACTTCAGCATCGCTACGGGAGATAAAGTCTCGTCGTAGTCAATCCCTTGAACTTGTCGATAACCCTTAGCGACAAGCCGAGCCTTATAAATGGTCACATTACCATCCGCGTCTGTCTTCTTCTTAAATATCCATTTGTTTTCTATGGCGTGCCTATCATCAGGCAAGTCCACCAAAGTCCATACTTTGTTTTCATACATGGATTCTATCTCGGATTTCATGGCTCCAAGCCATTTATTGGAATCTGGGCCCGCCATCGCTTCTTCATAGTTCGAAGGTTCACCGTTGTCTAACAAAATGATTTCCAGTACAGGGTTGCCGTACCACTCTGGTGCGGAACGTGCCCTTGTGGACCTTCGAAGTTCAGTAGTAACTTGATCTGTTTCTTCATGATCAATATCATTAACTTCCTCCCTTGTCGGTGCAGGCACCTCAGGAACATTTTCCTGCGCTGCGCTACTTTCCGGTCCAGGAGGGGTGACTGTCACCTCATCAAGTTCTACTTTCCTCCCACTCACTTCTTTCGAGAGAAACTCTTTCTCCGGAAAGCATGCATTCTTGGCAACAAAGACTTTGCCTTCGGATCTGTGGTAGAAGGTGTACCCAATTGTTTCCTTTGGGTATCCTATGAAGACGCATTTCTCCGATTTGGGTTCGAGCTTTTCAGGTTGAAGTTTCTTGACATAAGCATCGCAACCCCAAACTGTTAGAAACGACAGCTTCGGTTTCTTGCCAAACCAAAGTTCATACGGAGTCGTCTCAACGGATTTCGACGGAGCCCTATTTAAAGTGAATGCGGCAGTCTCTAAAGCATAACCCCAAAAAGATAGCGGTAAATCGGTGAGGAACATCATAGATCGCACCATGTCCAACAGAGTACGATTTCGACGTTCGGACACACCATTACGTTGAGGTGTTCCGGGTGGTGTCAATTGTGAAACAATTCCACAGCTCCTAAGGTGTGTGCCAAATTCATGACTTAAATATTCACCCCCACGATCTGATCGCAAGAACTTTATTTTTATGTCACGTTGATTCTCAACCTCATTCTGAAATTCCTTGAACTTTTCAAAGGTCTCAGACTTGTGTTTCATCAAATAGATATACCCGTATCTACTCAAGTCATCCTTGAGGGTGAGAACATAACGGTAGCCTCCGCGAGCCTCAACACTCATTGGACCGCACACATCGGTATGTATGATTTCCAACAAGTTGGTTGCTCGCTCCATTGTTCCTGAGAACGGAGTCTTGGTCATCTTGCCCAAGAGGCATGGTTCGCACGTGTCAAATGATTCATAATCAAGAGACTCTAGAAGTCCATCTTAATGGAGCTTCTTCATACGTTTGACACCAATATGACCAAGGCGGCAATGCCACAAGTATGTGGGACTATCATTATCAACTTTACATCTTTTGGCATCTACACTATGAATATGTGTATCACTACGTTCGAGATTCATCAAAAATAAACCATTGACCAGCGGGGCATGACCATAAAACATATCTCTCAAATAAATAGAACAACCATTATTCTCTGATTTGAAAGAGTAGCCATCTCGCATAAGACGAGATCCAGAAACAATGTTCATGCTCAAAGCTGGTACTAAATAACAATTATTGAGGTTTAAAACTAATCCCGAGGGTAGATGTAGAGGTAGCATGGCGACGGCGATCACATCGACCTTGGAACCATTCCCGACGCGCATCGTCACCTCATCCTTCGCGAGTCTCCGTTTATTCCGCAGCTCCTGTTTTGAGTTACAAATATGAGCAACTGCACCGGTATCGAATACCCAGGAGCTACTACGAGTGCTGGTAAGGTACACATCAATAACAAGTATATCAAATATACCTTTGACGTTGCCGGCCTTCTTGTCTGCTAAATATTTGGGGCAGTTCCGCTTCCAGTGACCCGTTCCCTTGCAATAAAAGCACTCTGTCTCAGGCTTGGGTCCATACTTTGGCTTCTTCCCGGAACAGGCTTGCCGGGCGCGGCAACTCCCTTGTCGTCCTTCTTGAAGTTCTTCTTGCCCTTGCCTTTCTTGAACTTAGTGGTTTTATTGACCATCAACACTTGATGTTCTTTCTTGATGTCCACCTCCGCTGATTTCAACATCGAATATACCTCGGGAATGGACCTCTCCATCCCCTGCATATTGAAGTTCAACACGAAGCTCTTGAAGCTTGGTGGGAGCGACTGGAGGATTCTGTCAACGACCGCTTCATCTGGGAGATTCATTCCTAGCTGATACAAGCGGTTGTGCAATCCTGAAATCTTGAGGATGTGCTCACTGACAGAACTGTTCTCCTCCATCTTACAGCTGTAGAATGCGTCGGAGACATCATATCTCTCGACTCGGGCATGAGCTTGGAAAACCATTTTCAGCTCTTCGAACATCTCATATGCTCCGTGGTGCTCAAAACACTTTTGGAGCCCCGATTCTAAACTGTAAAGCATGCCGCACTGAACCAGGGAGTAATCATCACAATGCGACTGCCAGGCGTTCATAACGTCTTGGGTCGCCGGGTGAACGCGTGCATCACCTAGCGGTGCTTCTAGGACATATGATCTCTTGGCAGCTATGAGGATAATCCTCAGGTTACGGACCCAATCCGTATAGTTGCTACCATCGTCTTTCAGCTTGGTTTTCTCTAGGAACGCGTTGAAGTTGAGGGAAACCTGAGCGTGGGCCATTTGATCTACAAGAGATATTGGAAAGAATTTAGACTAAGTTCATGATAATTAAGTTCATCTTAATCAAATTTTAATGAACTCCCACTCAGAATGACATCTCTCTATTCATCTAAGTGATACACGATCCGAATCGACTAGCCCGTGTCCGATCATCACGTGAGACGGACTAGTCATCAACGGTGAACATCTTCATGTTGATCGTATCTTCTATACGACTCGTGTTCGACCCGTCTTCCGTGTTCCGAGGCCATGTCTGTAAATGCTAGGCTCGTCAAGTGAACCCTAAGTGTATTGCGTGTGTAAATCTGGCTTACACCCGTCGTATGCGAACGTTAGAACCTATCACACCCGATCATCACGTGGTGCTTCGGAGCAACGAGCTTTAGCAACGGTGCACAGTTAGGGGAAACACAATACTTGAAATTTTAGTGAGAGATCATCTTATTTACTACCGTCGTTCTAAGTAAACAAGATGCATAAACATGATAAACATCACATGCAATCAATTAAAGTGACATGATATGGCCAATATCATCTTGCTACTTGGATCTCCATCTTCGGGGCACCATGATCATCTTGTCACCGGCTCGACACCATGATCTTCATCATCATGATCTCCATCATCGTGTCTTGAAGAAGTCGTCACGCCAACTATTACTTCTACTACTATGGCTAACGTTTAGCAATGAAGTAAAGTAATTACATGGCGTTATTCAGTGACACGCAGGTCCTACAATAATTAATACAACTCCTATGGCTCCTGTCGGTTGTCAAGTTCATCGACATGCAAGTCGTGATTCCCTATTACAAAAACATGATCAATCTCATACATCTCATATATCATTCATCACATCTTCGTTTTGGCCATACCACATCACATAGCACATGCTGCAAAAACAAGTTAGACGTCCTCTAATTGTTGTTGCAAGTTTTACGTGGCTTCTATAGGATTTCTAGCAAGAACGTTTCTTACCTACGCCAAAACCACAATGTGATTTGTCAACTTCTATTTACCCTTCATAAGAACCCTTTTCATCGAATCCGATCCGACTAAAGTAGGAGAGACAGACACCCGCTAGCCACCTTATGCATCTAGTGCATGTCTGTCGGTGGAACCAGTCTCACGTAAGCGTACGTGTAAAGTCGGTCCGGGCCGCTTCATCCCACAATACCGCCGAATCAAGATTGACTAGTAACGGTAAGAAAGTTGAACAAACTCAAACGCCCACAACTGCTTTGTGTTCTACTCGTGCAAGATGCTACGCATAAAACCTAGCTCAGATGCCACTGTTGGGGAACGTAGCAGAATTCAAAAAATTTCTACGCTTTCACCAAGATCCAACTATGGAGACATCTAGCAACGAGCAAGTAAGAGTGCATCTACATACCGTTATGGAGATTGCGAGCGGAAGCTTTCAAAGAAGCGTGGATGAAGTAGTCGTACTCTTCGCGTTCTTCGTCACCGATGATCTAGCGCCGAACGGACGGCACCTCCGCGTTCAACACACGTACGGTGCAGCAACGTCACCTTGTTCTTGATCCAGCAAGGGGGGAGGAGAAGTCGTCAGAGATCCGGCAGCACGACGGCGTGATGACGGATGCAGTGGAGATCGCAGCAGGGCTTCGCCGGGCGCCCTGCGTTGGAGTATGGAGGTGTGACGGGAGGGGGAGAGGCGCCAGGGCTTGGGTGCGGCTGCCCTCTCCCTCCCCACATATATATAGGGGGCCAGGGGGTGCGCCAGGGCCCCTGCAGATCCAATCTGCAGGGGGGGGCGGTGGCCAGTGGGGAGTCCTTGCCCCCCAAGGCAAGTGGTGGCCCCCCTCCCCCTTAGGGTTTTAACCCTAGGTGCATGGGGAGGTGGGCCCCTAGTGGTGCGCCAGCCCAGAGGGGCTAGACACTTCCCCTTGCGGCCTAGGGGCCCCACCGGGATGGGTGGCCCCACCCGGTTTACCCCCGGGGCCCCTCCGGTGGTCCCGGGACACTCCCGGTGACCCCCGGAGATCACCTGATGGCCGAAACCTGACTTCCTATATATCAATCTTTACCTCCGGACCATTCCGGAACTCCTCGTGACGTCCGGGATCTCATCCGGGACTCCGAACAACTTTCGGGTTTCCACGTGCATTTATCTCTACGACCCTAGCGTTACCGAACCTTAAGTGTGTAGACCCTACGGGTTCGGGAGACACGTAGACATGACCGAGACCACTCTCCGGTCAATAACCAACAGCGGGATCTGGATACCCATGTTGGTTCCCACGTGTTCCTCGATGATCTTCATCGGATGAACCACCGTGTCAAGGATTCACTCAATCCCGTATGTTATTCCCTTTGTCCATCGGTACGGTACTTGCCCGAGATTCGATCGTCGGTATTCCCAATACCTTGTTCAATCTCGTCATGGAGAGTCTCTTTACTCGATCCTTAATCCATCATCCCGTGAATGACTACTTAGTCACATTGATCTCATTATGATGATGTCTTACCGAGTGGGCCCAGAGGTACCTCTCCGTCATACGGAGTGACAACATCCCAGTCTCGGTTCGTACCAACTCAACAGACACTTTCGGAGATACCCGATGCGTACCTTTATAGCCACCCAGTTACGTTGTGACGGTTGGCACACCCAAAGTATTCCTATGGCATCCGAGAATTGTACAACCTCATGGTCTAAGGAATAAATACTTGACACCAAAAAGCTTATGCATTACGAACTATACGATCTCGTGTTATGCTCAAGTTTGGGTCTTGTCCATCACATCATTCTCCTAATGATGTGATCCCGTTATCACTGACATCCCATGTCTATGGTCAGGAAACCGTGACCATCCGTTGATCAACAAACTGGTAACTAGAGGCCTACCAGGGACTCATTGTGGTCTATGTATTCACACATGTATCGCTGTTTCCGTACAATACAATTCAACCATGAATAACAGACAATTATCATGAACAAGGAGATATAATAATAATGCTTTTATTATTGCCTCTAGGGCATATCTCCAACAGAAGAAACATGTTGCTCCTCGCTTCCGTGCGGGGAATGAGGAGGATACCTTTGCTACCTCGGATGATGAGTACTTTGAGTTGGAGGCGGGGGCCAAGCCCTCTTGGGTGGATAAGTTGACTGCCAAGGTCAAGAAGACCTTCTGCTTACAGGCCCATATTCAGAAGAAGCTCTACAAGGCCCATGTGTCTGAGAAGATGGCGCGCCGCAGACAGATTCAAATGATGAAGCATCTCAATGTGCCAGATGTGAAGAGTGGCTCTCAGAAGAGCATCACTCCTAAGGATAAGTGGTGTATGGCTAACTGTCAGTAGTCTGATGACGAGCCCACTACGTCTTCTGCTCGTGTGACTGCGGATGCTATGGATACTGAGGCTGAGGCTACTGAGGATGATGAGAATGCTGAGGATGCTTAGGACTCTGACGATGATGATTCTGATGATTCCCTGGCGACAGGCGATGAGCTTTACTGAGCCCTGGGGTGTTAGTTTCGCTCTTTTCCTTTTTGGTGCTTGATGCCAAAGGGGGAGAGAGTTATTAGGTCACGGGAGTTGCATGGGTTTTCTTGCAGTTCTTTCCTCGTATTGAACCTTTTATTTTATGTCCTATGATGTGACACCTTGTGCATGGTGTGAGACATGTGTGCCCTTATCTAGTTATCTTTGCACTTATCTCGGAAGAGCTTGCTTACTATCAGTGATCTAATCTTTACCTCTCTGCAATCATATGCTTTGCTGTCTACTTTGTTGGTTTGTGGTCGCTGGTTGGTCTATAAAATCTAGGGGGAGCATAGATCCTAGTTTGAGCACTTTTGCATTCCAAAAGCAAACTCTAAATAAGTGCTCACACTCAGGGGGAGCTCCGCCTACATTTTCTAGATCACCCGTGCTATTCATGTGGTTGTCATCATTCACCAAAAAGGGGGAGATTGTAAGGGCATCTCTTGCCTAGGGTTTTGGTGATGATGACAATACATGTGTGGACTAATCGTGCGTCAAATATTACTCAGGTATACATTGTGTGGCGCAAGACGGTTAGGCCTTCCCTCTAGAAGGAAAAGATCGAAGACGGAATTTCCGACGCCTTTTGTTTCCCTTGGTCGTAGGAAATCCGTACTATTAAGTGGGAACCTACATCGGAAGGTATTAGGTGAATCAAGTCACGTACACAGTTACTATGCACCCACTATATTGCCTTCGTTCGAGGAGAGAGAGGCCCCCTTGTTTCTATGTGTGTGTGCAGTCTCATCTACTGCGGTAGTACCGCTGTTAGCAGCGGTAGTACCGGTGGCCCGTAGTTCCGGTGAAACCATCGCCCCTAGTAGCGCACAAGGGTGATTACCTTCTGTACTGGGTGCGGTGGTGGACCGGTGGTGGCCTGGAAGTACCGGTGTCCTCTTGACCAACCGGTACTACCGGTATTCAGAGCGGTAGTACAGCTTTAACTGCCACCACTCAGGAGCTACTGCCCTAGCGGTTGTTCCGGCTCTACCACCGCCCCAACTACCGCCCTTGGTTAAAACCTTCTGGACTCGAAGCGGTAGTTGGCCGGTGGTGGAGCGGTAGTTCCGGTTTTCTCCGGAAGACCGGTACTACCGTGTGCTACACCGGAAGTACCGCCCTGGTGCCATGGCTGCGGTTTTCTTCACACACCGGTAGTACCGGTGGGTTGTGCGGAAGTACCGGTCCAGTGCATTTCTGCACACAACGGTTGGAATCTTGGGGACCCTATTTAAGGAGGTCCTTCTCCTTCCTCCCACCCACCTCTTGCCTCTCTCTCTCTCTCCACCACTAATGACATTGAAGCTTTCTTGCCCGATCTCTCTCCCTAGCCACTCAAACTTGTTGATTTGCTAGGGATTGAAGGAGGGGACCTAGATCTACACTCTCACCAAAGGAAACTTGATTCCCCCATACTTTCTTGTGTGGATTTTGTTACTCTTGGGTGTTTGAGCACCCTAGACGGAAGAGGTCACTTCGGAGCCACATTCCATTGTGGTGAAGCTCCGGGGTTTCGTTGGGAGCCTCCAATTAAGTTGTGGAGAGAGCCCCAACCTTATTTGTAAAGGTTCGATTGCCGCCTTCAAGGGCACCACTAGTGGATTCACGGCACCTTGCATTGTGTGAGGGCGTGAGGAGAATACGGTGGCCCTAGTGGCTTCTTGGGGAGCATTGTGCCTGCACACCGCTCCAACGGAGACGTACTTCCCCTCAAAGGGAAGGAACTTCGATAACACATCCTCGTCTTCACTGGCTCCACTTATGGTTATTTCATTCCTTTACTTGTGCAAGCTTTCCTTGTTTATCTTAAGTAGCTTGCTTGTGAGGTTGTTATCCTAGTTTCCTTGTAGTTGTCATCCTAGTTGCTTATCTAGACAACTTACCTTGTTGCTTAATTTAAATTGGTTAAGAAAAGCTAAAAATTGTTAGTTGCCTATTCACCCCCCCTCTAGTCAACCATATCGATCCTTTCACACCCCCTTAAAGGCAGACGGCTTCAAATGTGCAGCAAAACCACTGGGAGTAAATGCCCTATAATCGTGTTTTGGATTGTTGAATATATGAGCAAATCTACGAGATTTAATCTGAATAAACAAAAAGTAAATCATGACAACAATAACATAAATTGTACTAATCGTGCAGACAAGCATAATAGATGAACCGATCAAATATAGGGCACATATTAGAAACATGAATTCTACCATGATCTTGAACAAGAATGACATAATCACATATGGTGCAGTGGGAGCAGCACCGCCGACGTTGGTGTTGTCGCCCATGTCGTTGAGGATGAGGTTGTCGAGGTCGGGGAAGAAGTCGTCGTTGGCGAAGTCGTCGCTACCAGCAGTCGCGCTCCCCAAAAACCTGATGCCCCCCCCCGTACAGGTTCACGAGAGGCGGGGTTCCGGAGGCCTGTTGTCCCTTCTCGCGGTGCACATTGGAAGGAGGGATGGAGAAGACTTGCGTGGCGGCGCAATACTCTGGAACGGTGGTGCGATACCATGCGATGCGGCGGCGGCTAGGGTAGACGTCTGCCCCACTATATAATGCGGACCAGTTAGGTCGTGGAGAAAACCACACGTCCAAGTAACGGCCCCACGATCCAAAAGTGTCGAAAATAGACAACATGCATAGCTCTGTCCTCGGCTCGGCTCATTCCCGCAGCCCGCGTCGTGACGAGGCGAGCGAGGAGGAGGTGCGCGCGTGTAGGTCTCCTCTTCTCATGCTCGTACAAGTGGTAGAAGAGCTCACCTTATAAAGAGGTGCAACTCTCTCAACTTTCGGGGTGGGACACTCACACCACTCACATGTGTGCATGAATGGGCCAAGAGAGTTTCAGAATTTTAGTTGGGTTTTGGGCCAAAAGCCCACTAGCAAATTCTAACACCATCATATTCATATCACGATTAGCGAAAAATGACCACTTTATGACTCGTGGCATAGTGCACTGGACCGAAATTCTGACAATAGCAAAAGGCGAGTGATCAGCGCCGGCGCACCGGCCCAAACTTTGGGTCGGTCGTACCCTGACCGCAGGATGCCACTTGTTCTGGCCGTTTGATCTCGCGAAAAAACAAACCATTCGTCCCAGATCTTCTTTCTCCTCGCGCTCACGCAGCTCCCCGCATCTACACCGTCTAGCGCAGCTCCCCCCGCATCTTCGCCGTCTAGCGCAGCTCCCCTCCGGTGCCTCATCTCCTCTCCGGTGGCCTTCCTCGTCGCCGGTCCCCACCCTGGCCGACCGTCCTCGTAGTTGGTTCTCACCCTCGTCGGTCGTCTTCGTCGCTGCCTCGACCCATGCATGCTAAAGCTGCACCTGCGGTTTTCAGCTCTCAGCGGCTCTAGTTGTAGCTCCGCCGCCCGTCGCCATTGATGCTCGCTGAACGGAATTGCGTCGACGACTCCCACCAACCAATCACGCCGTTGAATGGATGTTGCAAAAAAAAATCATCGGTCGTAGCAAAACCCGACTACGGTTGCAGCAAAATCGTCGTCACCGCCGTCGCGAGATCGCAGCTCTGCCTTGATGGATGTAGGAAAAAAATCACCGGTCGTAGCAAAACCCGACTACGGTTGCAGCAAAATCGTCGTCGCCGCCATCGCGAGATCGCAGCTCTGCCTTGGTGGATGTAGCAAAAAAATCATCGGTAGTAGCAAAACCCGACTACGGTTGCAGCAAAATCGTCGTCGCCGCCGTCGCGAGATCGCAGCTCTGCCTTGATGGATGTAGCAAAAAAATCACCGGTCGTAGCAAAACCCGACTACGGTTGCAGCAAAATCGTCATCGCCGCCGTCGCGAGATCGCAACTCTGCCTTGATGGATGTAGCAAAAAAATCACCGGTCGTAGCAAAACCCGACTACGGTTGCAGCAAAATGAGTTGCTTGCGGGAGAGTGCAAGGAAGACGAAGGAAAGTGACTGGATGGATAAGGATTGGTTATGGGCCCGTAAAAAAAGGTTGGTTGGGCCTATGGGCAAGCGTGGGCGACGCACGATCCTGAGAATCGCCAGGCTGGCGTGAGACCGGCCGAGTGCTTCGGTCGGCGCACCTGTTTTAAACATTTCCCATAGCAAAAAACACCGAGCAAAATATCGAGCTTGTTTTGACGTGGAAAACTGGCCGCGCGGTGAGCCGGAGATGGCGCAGGAGTAACGGCAAGTACGACCGGGCTGATCGGAAGTTCCCCTAAAGGATATAGTGTTCCTCACGAGTCAGGACTCGCCACGCGCCCGATTTGCCACGTCAAAATGAGCTCAAAGTTTTTCTCGGTATTTTTTACCATTGTTAAAAATTCGGTTCGGTGCGAAATGTAATTGTAAAGTGATTTTTCCGTTTATCATGACACATATATGGTGGTTCGGTGCATTTAACTCCACGAAGTAAGAGCAACTCCAACGTAGGGACCCAAACGGACACGGATTTTGTCCGTTTTTTGTCCGTTTGGGTCTCATGTCCGCTTGGCGGACATGTGGCGGACACTGCGGGCATCCAACGCAAGAACCCAAGAGCGGACAGAGCGGACATCAGCTACACCGGCACCCCGCCTCCTCCGTGCCGGCGCTGTCTCCCTAGCGATCCGCGGAGGCTCCAGCTCCTCCTCGCCGACCACGACGAGGTCCTCGAGGCAAGGGCGCCATCTCCTCAACGACCCGCTCCTTCTCTTCCTTGACGGGGACCTCGCAGCACGAGCTCGTCGAGCGCGGCGAGGGGGAGATCGTGGCCTTCGACTCCGCGGCGGCCGCCTCGTAGTCCCCGCTGAGCTGCAGGAGCAGGTCGGCGGCCGCCAGCTCCGCGGCCGTGAAGAGGCCCCGGAGCCAACCGAGCTCCCACTCCAGCCCGCAGCGGACGGCGAGCGACGACATGGATGGACGGAGCAGCGACCGCTCGGTTTGCTACGCTTGGCCCGACGGTGAGAGGAGGCCGAGGAGTAGGATTGAGATGGAAGGAGGGATCTTTTTTCTTGTTTTGGAGATGTGTGGATGCGGATGAGAAGAAACGGGATGGAGGCGTGGGCTGCACGGGCGGCTTTAGCGGGGAGCCAGCTCGGTCGGTGCGTGGGCGGGGCACTGCTAGGTGGGACCAGGAGCGGACACGAGCAGGCGACAACGGTCGACGAGAGCGTCCGCTTTTGTCCGTTTCGTACCCATTTTTTCCTATATTTGGGCCAAGTTTGGGTCGGGGAGGACAGCAGACGGACACCAGCGTCCATTTGGGTCGCCCTGTTGGGCCAAATTTTATGTTCGGATGACCCAAACGGATGAAATGGGTCTCTCCCTTGGAGTTGCTCTAAGAATTTTAAGCTTTCATTTTCCAGTAACAAGAAGAATCTTGAGCTACGACGTCCTCAAGAACCAGGACGGCGTGCTGCATCTCAGAAAACAAGGGGAATGACGCCATCAACGCACTATTGTTCTGACCGAAGTCTGTGCCACGGTCCGCTCATGGTGGCTTCGCTGTCGACTCTCCTCAACCTCAAAACGAGCGAGCGAGGCAAGAAAACTTGCAAGTTGAACTGAGCCGGAAATCTTGTCAACCAGATCTTTCTATCTTTTTCTTTATTTTATTTTGTTTGAGCTGCAGAGAATCACTTATTTAAGTGGGTCGGAATTGGTTCACCACCCACCCAAACCCACGAGTGATGAGCAGCTTAATTAACTCCCAGCTGACACATGGCCCCCTTATAGATCGCGCCGCGTACGTCAGTGCACATGCAAGCTTGCTAGCAAAGACCCAAATAAAAAAGGGTCGAACACGCATCATGAGCGGGGCGCACAATACGAGTACGTAGTAGTATACGAGTACTACTCCAGTATACAATAGTATCATGGTTGGCAGTAAATACGCGTCGCTGATAGGAATAATCTGGTTCTTCTACGTCGGCCTAATTCTAATTGAATTGATTTTGTCCTCGTCTAATACTACTACAGATCGGTTTGTAATTTTCAATTAGCAAGTGCAGTGCAGATAGTTTGACCTCGTTAAGGTCCCACTGTGGCAATGGCATGGCAAGGAAACTTCGACGGCTATATACTACCTCCTTTCCGGTAAGACTAGTCATAGTGGGGAGTAACTTACACTAGTAACATACACGTATTACTAGACTATGTTACTACCTCCATAGTGGGTAGAAACATAGATGTGGTGTCATGCAAGAGTTCATTTATTAGTCTATAGACTCAATTTGCATTGGTATGTGTGATGTTACAGTAACATAGCTAGTTACCACAAACACTTCTCTCCTCATTAATTACATGCCACATAAGCAAAACTGTGTTGGGATATGTGATGTTACTAGCTATGTTACTCCCACTATGGCCAGCCTAAGGAACTCCGCCCGCAGTGCGTTGACTAGCGGCAGGCAATGGTGTCCTCGCCACGAGTAGATTGGGCGCATTGAAAACCACTCCCATACCGCCGCCGGGGAAATTTGATATTTTTGACCTGTTGGCGTAATCAATTTACGGAATGAACTATCTGCGAAACTATTTCACAGTCATGATATTTTTGTGTAGCGTCTGCCTCAGTGGCGCTGCACCCTACTGTGCAGCGCCTGGCTCAGGGGCGTTGCATGCCTGTCCATCGTGGCAGCCTCCTGTGCAGCGCCTGCCTCAGAGCGTGCAACGCCCCTGAGCCAGGCGCTGCACAGTGGGTGCAGCGCCCCTGAGGTAGGCGCTACACGAAAAGGTCATGGCTGTGAAATAGTTTCGCAGATAGTTCATTCCGTGAATTGATTACGCCAACAGGTCAAAATTGTTAAATTTGCCCGCCGCGGTCACCGGCCTTCATCAATACTGACGGGACTTGTTATTAGTTTCCGCCATGCCTTTGTCTTCCTCGAGAGTTATTGGCTCAGCAGCAATTCATCAGCAGTCAGCACGGCACTGCTTTGTAAAAATGAACAAAATTGTCATTTTTTTTCAAACATCAACACAAAATGATCTTAATCTGAAAATATTTGATAAGTCGACCCCTTTTCGCATGACGCCCGAGACTGGGACGCCATGCATGACGCCCCGAGCTAGGGCTTCATGATAACAATGTATAGCATGGCGCCCCGGGGTAGGGCGTCATGCCAAATAGCATGACGCCCTAGCCCGGACGTCATGATATCTAGTATGACACTCTAGCCCCGGACGTCATGTGAAAGAGCCAGTTTCAGAAATATTTTTAGATTAAGCCGTTTTGTGTTGTAGTTTCGAAAAGGCCCAGTATCGTCCATTTTCACGCTATTTTTCTTTTGGATTTGGGCAGTGACATGGGGTCCTCCGATATACATGATCCTCCCGACTGCAACAGCTAACTTATCCTCCCGACTGCAACAGCTAACTGCTGTTTTAAATTCTCCTTCCCTCATGGCCAATTTGGTGCAAGTAGATAGAGATATGGTACTCACTGCGCCGTGCAACTTGGTGCTGCTGTAGCTTTAACTAGGAGCGGTGTCTTCTGACGGTGATTTGCTTTTTCCTTTTGAGCAACTCATGGCGATTCGATGTGGAGATGTGTCATGCGTGTGCCCTGGGAGAGACGCGCGCCCAGGTTTTTCTGGCTGGAGAAAAATCTCAACCGCTATGCCTAAAAGGGCAATGGGTCGGTGGTATACGACGTGCGACTCACGTATCTGTGTGATCTCGAGGTGGCGTGCCTCGTGCTCGCCTCTCGCGTTGTGTCGAAGCGTTGGAACATCTTCAAGGACGACTGGACGAGTGCCTCAGTCCAAATTTTCATATGTCCATGAATACTTTTTTTTGTGTGGGAGATATGCACATGAATAGGTTATAAGAACATCTACAGACGGCCTCTCAAACACTTCTCAAATGCCCAGAAAAGCCATCCAATCACTGACCGGTGAAAAAAACCCGACCCAATCGGACCTTTCAAACCGCGGAGAAACGCCCAAGCTGACCATCACCTCTCATATCTAGCTCAAATATAGGATGAATATGGGCGGCCCAGGCGCGTCAGCCTGATAGGCCCGGCCCATCACCGACCCCACAGGTGTCCAAAAAAAACAATTTGGACACCTCGCTCCAAATCCTAGCTCACTCTCTCCCTCTCTCTCTCTCTCGCTCCGTCCACTTCTCTCCCTCTTCAATTTCGATCCCATCCACTACGAAGACTCCCGCCCTAAGCTCGACTACGAGGAGGAGATGGCCCTCCGCATTGAGTTGGAGCGGTCCAAGGTGGAGACCGGCGGCAAGCTCCCGCGCCAGTGCAATGCGGATGTCGGAGCTGAACTTCCCGGCCCGCGCGCAGCGACGCCCGGGCAGTGCAGTCCGCACCGCCTTCCGCACCGTCTCCTTCCGCCGGCCACTCCTCCACGCGGCCATCGGTGGGTGCTTGAGCCCGTGCCGCCGGCTCACACACGCACTCCGGTGTCGGAGACGCGCGCCGCGAGAGGCAGTGTGCATGGGAGAGGAACGCGGCGGAGCAGTCCGCGCGCCGCCGCCGCATGACGAAGGAGGACCCCGACAAGTACGCGCGTCTCCTCGCATGGGTCTACCACCGCTCCCTTACGACGGCGGATACAGACGCTCACCGCCTCCGACGGAAGAACACAAAGTCGCTCCGACTTGCTATTGAGCAGCCGGAGCGCGAGGTGAAGGAGGCAACGTCGGTGAAGGCTCGGGTCGCTAGGTTGAAGCAGGAGCAGGACAGGGCGGTACGTCGGATGAAGGGGCTCGTTGTCCTCTTCGACTATGACTCCGACGACGGTGACATTTGCACCTCCTCGTCGGACGACCAAGACCCTCCACCAGTCTTGGACGCCTACAGCTGCATCGGCGACCGGAAGGCAAAGGCCCGGCGAGGAAGTGGTGATTCAGCCGCCCTCCTCAATGTTTATATCGTTTTTAGTTTTGGAAGTTTAAGAACTTTTCCAGTGACAAACTATGATCTTATGAAGTGCCGATGTTTGTTAATGTTCGTTTGCAGCCAATCTTGTATTCCTTTGCAGTCGATTTTTGTTGTCCGTCGTTTGATCACGTAGAGTAGATCAACGTTGCATGTCTAGTGTGGATATAATGCGCCGGATATAAAATACGCGGATGCAGAGTGGCAAATATGACGCATGCCTGGTCAATGCCCACGGACACGCTCAGGCGCGTTCGCGGGAGTTTGAGGGGCCGCATTTGCCCATCGTGGTTATAGATGAGCATCTACAGCCGGGCGCCTCAAACCCACCTCATACGCCCGGGCGGGCCGCCTGGTCACTGTACGGTCATGAAATTTCGACCCAGACGGGCCTCAAACACCTGGGCTGACCCGCATCCCTCATATGCAGCCCAAATATGAAGCGGATATGAGGGCACCCGGGCACGCCCACCACGTAGGTCTGATGGCGGGGTCCATGCAGAAACGCCTGGAAACCCGACGGTCTGAAGCTCGTCTCCTTTGTCGGACCGATGCTGCTGCATGGCGCCGCTCTCGCGGGCCACGTAGTGCCTAGCCCGACTATTTAAGTCGACCGACAGTACCAAAACCTTACCATCAACATGCTCCTCTACCTGTCCATCGTAGCCGCCACTTTCCACCCCCGTCCTCCTGGTAGCGATGCCCCCATGCCGCCAGGTGAGGAGCCACCCATTTCTAATGCCAAAGCGTCGGCTCGAGCTCCTTGAGAAGATTCGGGCAAGGCACAAAACCCGGGTCATCACGGAGCTACCTCCGGATGCAGTGGATCCGGAGGAGGAGTTGGAGGAGAAGGAGGAGGAGTTGGAGGAGGACGAGCACGAGGTAGAGGAGGAGGCCGACGAGGAGGAGGATGTGGGGAACGCTGGTAATGCGGATATGCAAGCGGAGCAGCAGGCCATCCTCGATTCCCTCCGCTCGGATCGGCTACGGAGGCTAGACGCCGTAACCGGCAGGAGCTGGAGGCCATGAAGGAGGCGGAGATGTTCACCTCCATGGATGAGGTTGAGTAGGAGGTGGATGAGCTCGAGCCCTCCTACCCGCCTGTCCAGCCGGCACCCGGCACCGTTATCGTGAACCTCTCCAACGACTAAGATTAGCTAGGGTAGTACATAGAATATAGTACGTAGGGTTTCTTTTGCATACTTTGTATGGATCTAAGGGTTTAAATATGAGAGGCTAGGATGCAAAGTAGCTAATTTGAGGTGTGACCGGTCACTGCCTTGGATGCGGGTGTTTGAGGGGCCTTCTTTTTTCAGTCTCATTGCACTAGCATGCACTCTATGGACTACCCTAAACAAACTAGTTATTGTGCATGAACCGTGCGACATACCTCACATGCAATTTTCATTTTTCTCGCTTTCTAGCAATAGTGGTGGTTCCTCGCTAGTGTGACGCCCCGAAACCGATGCTCCAGACGTATTCCATTTTATTTCCGTTATCGTCGTGTGTTTTATTCATTTATGGCATTCATCATGGCATATTCGCATTGCATCGACTCTCCTTGCCGTCAATTTTCAAAATTTGCATCCATTCGTAGTTGTTGGTTCTCCTCGTTCTCTTTGTTGGCCATTTCAAGACCAAACACACTCGCACGCGCCTGCAACATCTCCGAAATATCATTTTATAAGTGGGAATAAAACATTCTTGGAATGGGGTGAAAGTTGGCATGCGGTCTTGTCATATTGTAGGTAGACTACCACCCAAATGTCATTGCATTCGGAGCTCGTTTGTTACTCGTAAGGTTAAAACTATATCGGCACTATAGCCGGATAACTGTCGGACATTTCGATGTTCCGAAACCTATGTCGGGTCATTCTTCTCTTCTCTCCGCTCAGCCCAACCCTCCTACACAACCTACTAGCCCACCTACACTACCCCTTGTCGTGGTACTAAGTCTGACAGTAAGGACAGGGGGTACGTAGGAGGAGGCAAGGTCCTAGCTATGGCAAGGTTGTACACAAGAGTTTTACGAGTTCAGGCCATTCTCGGAAGAAGTAACAACCCTACGTCTCGGTGCCCAGAGGCTGTCGACTAGAATATAGATGTGTGTGTGAGTTACAGGGGGTGCGAACCCTTGTACCGGAGGAGGGGGTGGCTTATATAGAGTGCGCCAGGACCCCAGCCATCCCACGTTACAGAGGGTTCAGTGTACATAAAAAGCATGACGTTACTGATAACGCCTGTAATAAAGGGCAGTAAAGGCCATCATTACTACGGAGTGAATGCCCGACCGTTGCTAGCCTTACGAGACCTTTGACCTTTAGGAGTCGAGTGGTTTCTTGCATGGTCGAGTGGCTTCATTCCGTCGAATGGAATTGGGTTATCAGAGTGAGGTATGTTGTCGAGTGAGTTGCTCCCTCTGGCCATACCAGTCGGCATCTTATATCATCCTTGGAATGTCTTTGATCTTTAGGGCAGTGACCTTGGGTAGGGTATCCAGGTCAAGCGTGTGACCCTACCCTAGGTCTGTGGTATCATCAGTAGCCCCCGAATGTATTGAGGTCTGAGTGGAAAAAGAGGGTTGAAGTTGATTCCGATCCAAGTATGGTGCTTCAGAGGCATCTTCCTCGAACCGAGGGATCGGGCTGGCCCTTCAACCTTAATTCAGTCGCCTTGATCGATTCAGAAACCGTCGAGTGAACTTTTGTGTATAGTTTCGAGTGTCGGCGGGGCGCGCGGTTTTCGGCGCGATTGGCTGCTCTGCGGTTCCCGGATTTTGCGGGATTCAAATTTCGGGGAAGCGCGCGGGACGGAACGAGCCGCATTAATCGGACTAGATATACACGAGCGCCTCGATTGCTGCCCTGCCTTTTTCGCCACGTATCGGGCGTGCGTCTATTGCGGGATTTGACAGGATCACTTGGGCCCACAAGCCAGTCACTCGACCGCCGAGCTATAAGAAAGCGCCGCGGCCGATGCGTGGGCACTTCTTCTTCTTCCTCTGCTCCTCCGCTGCGCCACCGCTCCTCGCCCATCGCTGCCCCGCCCGCGTGCGGCTCACCCTCATGGGTAAGGACAAGACGGCAGCTCTGGAGCGCGCGAAGAAGGCGCCGACGACTGGGAAGGGCAAGAAAACTAATCGGGGGTCAACATCAAGGACCGGGCTGTTGCCTGGCTGGGTCCAGGAGGATTGGATCAGGTCTTCGATGCAGGTGGAGGATATGGAGGAGCTGGCGGAGGGGGGCCTGATCGCCCATGATTTCTGGAGGTTGCCGGGGGACGAGCTCGAGCCGCATCCACAGGAGGGCGAATGCATCCTCCTCGCGACTCACGTTGACTGAGGTTTCTCTTTGCCCCCGCATCCTTTCTTTCAAGGCTTTTTTAACTTCTACGGCACTCAGTTGCACCACTTTTCCCCCAACACCATTACGTACCTCGCCACTTTCATCTTTCTGTGTGAGAACTTCCTGGGGTGTCGACCGCACTGGGGTTTGTTGAAACACATTTTCATTTCTCGTTCTCAATCCGTCAAGAAGGGGAATCCGAGTGACGAGAAGACGCACGTGATCCAGATGTGTAGCGGCTTAGGCGTTCAGACTAGGGGTAGGAGTACCTTTCCTTCCATGGTCTGTGACACCCCGAGACCGGTGCGCCAGGTGTCACCCAGTTATTCGTTGTCAGTGCCATGTCATCTGCTTGCGTGTTGCATCTTGCCATGTCATCATGTGTGTTGCATCAGCATGTTTTCAAAACTTGCATCCGCCCGAGCCCCCTCGTCCTTTCCGTTGTCCGTTCTGAGCCCAGACACACTTGCACGCGCCCGCGGTGCCTTCGAATATTTATTTTATGAGTGGCCAGAAAATGTTCTCGGAATGGGTTGAAACTTGGCGTGTGGTCTTATTATAGTGTAGACAGGTCGCCGGCCAAATTTCGTCGCATTCGGAGCTCGTTTGATAGCCCAACGGATATATATAGCGGCACTAGCCGCCGGTTAAAACGTCGGACGTTTTCGGTCTCCGAAAACCCCCGTGGACCTCTTCTCTTCTCTCCCCACAACCCCTCCAACACAGCCCACTAAACCCCCCTAGGCCCATCCTACCTTACCTCGCGATCGGTGTCGTCC
>LR738709.1:518933111-518996161 GCA_902687465.1 Secale cereale
AAATAGACGCCTCCCCTGCCATTTTTGGCCTTCTACCTACCCCCCCCTCCTCAATTTCCGCAGTCAGCCGCCAGCAGCGCCCTCCACCACTCCTGGCCTGCCGCGTGGCTCCCCCTCAGCTTCCCACCGCGCCTTGCCCGCGAAGCCCGCTCCAGGCCCGCCCCCGGCCGGGATCTGGGCCGATCGGCCGCGCCTCCCGAGCGCCCCGCAGCGCTCACCAGCACCCGGCTCCCTCCCGCTCGTCCCCGCCGCCACAACACGCTCCGCCTCCGTGCACCGCCGTCGGCCTCCTCCGCGCCCCGGCTTCCTCCTCGCCGGATCCGGCGACCGCGGCCACGCCCCGGCGAGATATGCCCATTTCCGGGTCCCTCGACCTCCTCCCGTACCTGCTGCCAGGCTCCGTCGCCGCCGGTGTGCGCCGCCAGGGCCGTCGTCCTCCTCCCGCTCGTGCGGGCACACGAGAACGGCGAGGCCAGAGCCCCTCGCCTGGGCCGCCACCTGCCCCGCGCCGGCCGGCCTCCTCCCAGCCGGCCTGCTCCTCCCCTATGGGTAGGTCCAGCTTTGCCACCAGCCGAGCCGCCGCTCCCCTGGGCCGCATCCCATCGACCGGGCCCAGCTCTAGTGCCTCCCTGCCAGCCCGCGGCCCAGCTCCTCCTCCTCCTTCTGCCATGGGCCGAGCCCACCTGGTGAGCCCCTTCTATCCCTCGCCCATGTGCGCTGTATGGCTATCTGTCGCTCGTTTTCCTCTGAAAAACTGCTAAGTCCCTTTTTCTGTCAGCATTTTGTTGCATTTTTGAGTGCCTGTAAATAATTGTGTGCTTGTCCAAATTGTTTGAATAATATGTCAAAATGATCGTGGTGATATGCTCTACACTTTGTTCCATTGTGTCATGCTCATGTGAGATCATCTAGATGCTCTAATATCTGTTGCAAGAGTGCTACTTGTTATAAACTGCTGCTACTTGTTATTTTGTTGCTATGTTTGAGATATGATAACTTGGTGCATGTTTATCCAAATGATGCAAATGATATGTCAAAATGTTCATCATGAGATGCTCTACATGTTGGTTGCTATAGCATGCTTGTTTGAGTTCATATTTCCATGTTTATCTCTGTTGCAAAAGTGCATGTGGCTGTTAGGTTTTGTAACTTGTTACGAGATGCCTAGTTGAGGAGCTTGTTGTTATTGATGTGTTTGTCCCCTTGTCACATGCCTAGATGTTTTAGATTCTCCATGATGTGTTCTTTGATGTGGTGCATTTAACTTGCCATGATATGATTTGAGCTGACTTAAACATGCTTGCAAACATGCCATGTTGCTGTTACTGTTTTAACACTTAGTGAAATTTCACTAAGTCTGGAATCTGTAATATCCTGATGCTATGTTTGCTTGATGCCCTAGGCAAATCCATGTTAGTTTTGGGGTGGCCATTGATCATTCCTTGTTGTATATGTTGTTGTCTATCCATTCATGCCCTTGCTTGCTCATTTGGCCTGCTGTAGCTTATTTATTTCTTGCTCCCAAGTTGCTATAAAATGTTGCTGTCAGGTTTTTAATGTCATGATCAAAATGTTGTAGCTTGTTGCTATTGATCCATGCCTCATATGGAGATGCTCCAATGGAGTTGGTTGCTGTAGGATATGTCTAATTCATGTCCATGCTTTTTGTTATCATGTTTGAGTGTTGTAGCATATATATATATATATATATATATATATATATATATATATATATATATATATATATATATATATATATATATATATATATATATATATATATATATCTTGCTCCAAAGTTGCTATGTGGCTGTTAATTTCAGCTTGTTGTTATATCTTGTTTCATGTGTATCTTTTAGCCCGTTGCTCCGTTTTGAGTGTTCCTTATATGAAACTTGTGTGATTTTGCATGTAGAATCATAATATCATGTTATTTTCATGTTTGGAGTGAGTTTGCTTGATGTTTGGGTGCATCTTGCACCGTTGTCATGCTTGTCTTGTTATGCTCATATCTTCTAGGCCGTAGCTCCGAATTAAACAAACTTTACATGAAACTTGACTAGAATTTCGTGTAGATCATGATGGTGCATGTTAAATTGCTGTTTAACAACTTTAACTCAAGGTTTGTGCAGATCTGGACTAATTTCAAACTATGCATATGAGGACTTACCTGATTTGTCTTAAGTAGCTTCCGGCCTCATTTAAACTTGTTGTTCTTATGTTGCTTCTCTGTGCTTCCTACCTTGTCATGTTTTGCATCCTATATGGATCTGTCTTGCATCCTACTTGCTTGAGCTTATTGTCTTGTTCTTGTGTTGTTCTGGTGTGCTTCCTATGTTGTCATGTAACATCATATATAGACTTGTGTTGTTTTTCTGTGCTTCCTACCTTGTCATATATTGCTTCCTGTATAGACTTGTCATGCATCATACCTTGCCATGTAATGCATCATATATAGACTTGTGTTGTTTTTCTGTGCTTCCTACTTTGCCATGTTATGCTTCCTATATAGACTTGTTGTGCTTCCTGTATAGACTTGTCATGCATCATACCTTGCCATGTATTGCATCATATAGACGTGTGTTGTTTTTCTGTGCTTCCTACCTTGCCATGTTTTGCTTCCTGTGTAGACTTGCTGTGCATCATAAGTAGACTTGTTTTGCATCATACCTGGTTAAGCATATTGTCATGTTCTTGTGTTGTGTGTTTACCGTGTTGATTGCTTCTTCTCGTTAGTGCTTGTTCCGTTGCGTTCGTGAGGATTCGTTCGTCTACCCGTGCTTCTTCTTCAAGGCTTCTTCTTCGTCTTCTTCATGGATCCGTTCTTCTTCCTTGCGGGATCTCAGGCAAGATGACCGTACCCTTGGATACCTTTACTATCATTGTCATGCTTAGTGTCTCGATGCTATCGTTATTTGTCGCGCTACCCATCTTATTGTCAGCCCCTCTCCTTGTTGCCATGAAACCTCTAAACTTTGAAACCTTCCTAGCAAAACCATTGTTTGGCTATGTTACTCGCTTGCTCAGCCCCTCTTATAGCGTTGTTAGTTGCAGGTGAAGATGAAGATCGTTCCAGGAGGGAACTTGTTGTTGGAATATCACAATATGTTATATATATAATAACACACCTATATACTGGGCATGGGTGGAAGGCTTGGCCTTTTGATCGGTGTTTTGTTCCACTCATGCCACCTTAGGCACCGATAAACCTGCATTATGTTCCTTGATTTTGCGTTCCTTACACGGTTGGGTATATGGGGACCCCTCGATAGTTCGTCTTTGAATAAAACTCCTCCAGCAAGCCCCAACATTGGTTTTAATTTGCTCATAATAACAACTAAATTAATTAATCAAATTGCATAGGGAATTAGCGCTACCCGAGGATTCTTTCTACATAGCAGGGGGGCTAGTGCTGATGGTGTTGGTCCCAAACGGGGGTTCTGCGGGGCCACCACGGGGAAACTCGAGGATTGGTTTTACTCGTACTATCGCCCATCCGGTCGTGGCCTGAGATGAGATACGCGCGGCTACTATCAGGGTGTCGACACACCGGGAGGTCTTGCTGGACTTGTTTTACCATTGTCGAAATGTCTTGTGCATCGGGATGCCGAGCCTGATCGGATTTCCCTAAGATAAGGGGTGATGATATTATATTTATCACTTCAGCTGATCGTGAGAGCTTGTGATGGGCTAAGTTGGGACACCCCTGCAGGGTTATGATCTTTCGAAAGCCGTGCCCACGGTTATGTGGCAGATTGGAATTTGTTAATGTCCGGTTGTAGAAAACTTGACAGAGGATCCGAAGTAAAACACACAACTGTGTGAGTAACCATGACTATCTCTTTTCACTTTGAGAAGAGAACACGGTGGGTTATGTTTGACTCGTATGTAGTTCAGGATCTTTAGCGATCACTACTAGTTGCGACCGTTTTGCGTAGATGCTCATCTTATTCTTGTACTCGTAAGTTAGCCACCATATTTTTGCTTAGCCGCTGCTGCAACCTCACCACTTTACCCTCTCCTTACCTATTAAGCTTTGATAGTCCTGTTACCCATGGTTATAGTATTGTTGAGTCCTCGTGGCTCATAGATACTACAACAACAGTTGCAGGTGCAGGTTTTCGATGTCTTGACGTGAGAGCGATGTTCGTTGTGTTGGAGTTCTTTCTTCTTCTTCTTCAGTCTTGGGTTGGTTCCGGGTCGGCAGCCTGGGATAGCAGATGGATGTCTTTGTGCTTTTCTTGTTTGCATCCGTAGTCGGATGCTTTGTATTGATGATGTTGTATTCATGTGACTTGTATGTAATGTTGTATCCCCCATGTATGTATGTAATGGTACGATGTAATGATATCCATCTTGCTAAGCGCCCGAAATGCGGTTGTGCCCCAATCACGTAAGTGTCACGTGATCGGGATATAATCGCATCTTGGGCCTGACAAGTTGGTATCAGAGCTTCGACCGACCATAGGAGCCCCCTTGATTGATCATAGCTTGGCCGTTGTTGAGTCTAGCAGAAAACTTTTTCGGAGTCTAGTTATATCGGAGAGTAGGAATTCTTTTTACTCCCCTGCCCCTTCGTCGCTCTGGTGAGGAATCTTGACGTAGGTGTTTTGAATTGCCCCTCTTCCCCTTCAAATTTTTTTAGGGTCTCGTGGTTAGTTTTCGTTCGTTGCGTTGTTAGTTCTTTCATCTGGTGCATCTCTCGTCAAGTGGATTCAACCCTCTTCTTCTTTGCAAGTTCAACCTCAGTTCCTTCCAACCAATGTTGTTTTCCCCGTTCGATGTGGTCTTTCTTTTTCCCTCCCGCCCACCCTTTTGCTTCTCGGAGCCGGAGTCCTTGATCGAGTATCCATCCTACTCATGTGAATCCTTTGCATTCTTTCCTCAGTTATTTCAACTGGTGAATTCTCGTTTAGTTCGTCATCCTTCATCTCTTTTCTTCTCCGATGAGTTCTCCTCTCGTTTGATTTTCTTCACCTCTTCTTCTTTCCGGTGGATTCAATTCAAGTATTCGGTGTTGTTCATATTCTTTTTTCCTCGGCTCAATTGCTTCACCTTGTTCGTTCATCTCTCGCCATTTAATTATTCCGGAGTTCCGAAGACATATCAGGAGATTCGTTTGTGTTCCAATTAATTCGAGGTTGTCACCTCATTCGAGTTTTTCAATAGTTCCGGTGCATCATCTCCTTTCAATCCTTTTCAACGGTGGTTTTTCTCTTCGGTGGGTTCATAACGCACAGGTATTTCCCAGGATTTTACCTGACTCTTCTATTTCCCGGAGTGTTCCGAAATTCTTCTCAAGTGTGATGTAAGTATGGATCCCATCAGTCATATGCCTTCTTCAAGATCTCTTTTAATTCTTTTCATCATTGGTTCAACCTTTCCTCTTTTAATTCTTCCGGAGTATTTCTTGAATTCTTTCTTTGTGTTCCTCCGAAGACCATCATTTCAGAAGATTTCTTCGTTCTCAGTTTTCAACTTCGTCCTCCAAATATTCTTCATCGATGCCTCTTCATTCGTCTCACATTCTTTCCGGTGCTTCGTTCAAGTATTATTTAATCAGTTCACGATCTCTTCGTTCTAGTCATTCAATTGTCCTCAAGTGCTTTATTCTTCCCGGAGATTCATTCTCTTTTGTTCACTCAATCTCAATTCTTCACGGTGGCTTGTCCTCTTGCATCGTTCAATTTCATTCCTTACGGTGGTCATTCTCTTTCTTCACTCAATTTAATCCTTTACGGTGGTTCGTTCATTTTCTTCACTCGGCTTTAATTCTTTACGGTGGCTCGCTCAAGAGTTCTTTTCCGGTGCTATCATATCAATCCATTCATTTCTATTTCAATACTACTGGCGTTTCATGAAGATTTCCGCAGTTCTCGAGATATCCCTCTTTAATCAATTTCAATGAGAATAAGTTGTATGTGAATCCATTGTTCTCATCAATTTAATTGGTGGAGGATAAGCATAATATAATTCTTATTCTTTTCACCGAGTTGATTTATTCCTTTCTTCGGAGTTTATTCTTGACGAATAAATTGTAGTTCCAAGTGTTTTTATTCTTTTCTTCCCCGAGTTCATAGATTTTCTTGACTATATCGTCAGAACCCTCGTCTAAATCATCCGAAGGCTTTAATCTTTTTTCCTTTCGTTCGTCATTTCTATATCATCATCCTTTTATTACCGGAGTTCTTCGTGGTGGTTCTTCATCAATTAATTCATTCTTCAAATATTCATCTAATGATTCTGGAGCAGCTCAAACTTTATTCTTTTGTATACCGAGATGCAAATAATTCTCTGTATTCTTTTTGAAATGGAGTTTTGCATTTCTTCCTTCATCTCATCTATTCAATATTTGGTTGCGGCATAATTAACCTCAACTTTTGAGATGATTAAATAAGTCCACGACAAGCCTATTCTTTTGTTGATTGATTTTCTCAACAACTCCGTTCGAGTCTTTCCTTCAAGATGCTCTTTCAAATTCATTCGTGCTCGAAGTCGCCATCTTCTTCTCCATTCTTTTATTCCATCATTTCAATTGTTCCGGAGGCATTGTCTTGTTCATTTCGTCATGTTTTAATTCAATCTCCTTAGGTTCTTTGCTTTCACTCTTTGTCCTCGAAGAACTTTGTTCTTCCTTTTCCCTTCCGTCTCGTTCCTAAGATCTCGGGACGAGATCTCTTGTTAGTAGGGGAGTGTTGTGACACCCCGAGACCGGTGCGCCAGGTGTCAGCCAGTTATTCGTTGTCAGTGCCATGTCATCTGCTTGCGTGTTGCATCTTGCCATGTCATCATGTGTGTTGCATCAGCATGTTTTCAAAACTTGCATCCGCCCGAGCCCCCTCGTCCTTTCCGTTGTCCGTTCTGAGCCCAGACACACTTGCACGCGCCCGCGGTGCCCCCGAATATTTATTTTATGAGTGGTCGGAAAATGTTCTCGGAATGGGTTGAAACTTGGCGTGTGGTCTTATTATAGTGTAGACAGGTTGCCTGCCAAATTTCGTCGCATTCGGAGCTCGTTTGATAGCCCAACGGATATATATAGCGGTACTAGCCGCCGGTTAAAACGTCGGACGTTTTCGGTCTCCGAAAACCCCCGTGGGCCTCTTCTCTTCTCTCCCCACAACCCATCCAACACAGCCCACTAAACCCCCCTAGGCCCATCCTACCTTACCTCGCGATCGGTGCCGTCCGATCGAGATCGAAGGGCTCAAAAACCCCCCAAAACCCCTAACCCTAGCCCCTTTCTATAAATAGACACCTTCCGTGCCATTTTTGGCCTTCTACCTACCCCTCCTCAATTTCCGCAGTCAGCCGCCAGCAGCGCCCTCCACCACTCCTGGCCTGCCGCGTGGCTCCCCCTCAGTTTCCCACCGCGCCTGGCCCGCGAAGCCCGCTCCAGGCCCGCCCCCGGGCCGGATCTGGGCCAATCGGCCACGCCTCTCGAGCGCCCCGCAGCGCTCACCAGCACCCGGCTCCCTCCCGCTCGTCCCCGCCGCCACAGCACGCTCCGCCTCCGTGCGCCGCCGTCGGCCTCCTCTGCGCCCCGGCTTCCTCCTCGCCGGATCCGGCGACCGCGGCCACGCCCCGGCGATATCTTCCCATTTCCGGGTCCCTCGACCTCCTCCCGTACCTGCTGCCAGGCTCCATTGCCGCCGGTGTGCGCCTCCAGGGCCACCGTCCTCCTCCCGCTCGTGCGGGCGCACGAGAACGGCGAGGCTAGAGCCCCTCTCCTGGGCCGCCACCTGCCCCGCGCCGACCGGCCTCCTCCCAGCCGGCCTGCTCCTCCCCTGCGGGCCGGTCCAGCTTCGCCACCAGCCGAGCCGCCGCTCCCCTGGGCCGCATCCCACCGACCGGGCCCAGCTCCAGTGCCTCCCTGCCAGCCCGCGGCCCAGCTCCTCCTCCTCCTTCTGCCATGGGCCGAGCCCACCTGGTGAGCCCCTTCTATCCCTCGCCCATGTGCGCTGTATGGCTTTCTGTCGCTCGTTTTCCTCTGAAAAACTGCTAAGTCCCTTTTTTGTCAGCATTTTTTTTGCATCTTTGAGTGCCTGTAAATAATTGTGTGCTTGTCCAAATTGTTTGAATAATATGTCAAAATGATCGTGGTGATATGCTCTACACTTTGTTCCATTGTGCCATGCTCATGTGAGTTCATCTAGATGCTCTAATCTCTGTTGCAAGAGTGCTACTTGTTATAAACTGCTGCTACTTGTTATTTTGTTGCTATGTTTGAGATATGATAACTTGGTGCATGTTTATCCAAATGATGCAAATGATATGTCAAAATGTTCATCATGAGATGCTCTACATGTTGGTTGCTATAGCATGCTTGTTTGAGTTCATATTGCCATGTTTATCTCTATTGCAAAAGTGCATGTGGCTGTTAGGTTTTGTAACTTGTTACGAGATGCCTAGTTGAGGAGCTTGTTCCTATTGATGTGTTTGTCCCCTTGTCACATGCCTAGATGTTTTAGATTCTCCAGGATGTGTTCTTTGATGTGGTGCATTTAAATTGCCATGATATGCTTTGAGCTGACTTAAACATGCTTGCAAACATGCCATGTTGCTGTTACTGTTTTAACACAGTGAAATTTCACTAAGTCTGGAATTTGTAATATCCTGATGCTATGTTTGCTTGATGCCCTAGGCAAATCCCTGTTAGTTTTGGGGTGGCCATTGATCATTCCTTGTTGTATATGTTGTTATCTATCCATTCATGCACTTGCTTGCTCATTTGGCCTGCTGTAGCTTATTTATTTCTTGCTCCCAAGTTGCTATAAAATGTTGCTGTCAGGTTTTTAATGTCATGATCAAAATGTTGTAGCTTGTTTCTATTGTTCCATGCCTCCTATGGAGATGCTCCAATGGAGTTGGTTGCTGTAGGATATGTCTACTTCATGTCCATGCTTCTTGTTATCATGTTTGAGTGCTGTAGCATATATATATCTTGCTCCAAAGTTGCTATGTGGTTGTTAATTTCAGCTTGTTGTTATATCTTGTTTCATGTGTATCTTTTAGCCCGTTGCTCCGTTTTGAGTGTTCCTTATATGAAACTTGTGTGATTTTGCATGTAGAATCATAATATCATGTTGGTTTCATGTTTGGTGTGAGTTTGCTTGATGTTTGGGTGCATCTTGCACTGTTGTCATGCTTGTTTTGTTATGCTCATATCTTCTAGGCCGTAGCTCCGAATTAAACAAACTTTACATAAAACTTGAGTAGAATTTCGTGTAGATCATGATGGTGCATGTTAAATTGCTGTTTAACAACTTTAACTTAAGGTTTGTGCAGATCTGGACTAATTTCAAACTATGCATATGAGGACTTACCGGATTTGTCTTAAGTAGCTTCCGGCCTCATTTAAACTTGTTGTTCTTATGTTGCTTCTCTGTGCTTCCTACCTTGTCATGTTTTGCATCCTATATGGATCTGTCTTGCATCCTACTTGCTTGAGCTTATTGTCTTGTTCTTGTGTTGTTCTGGTGTGCTTCCTATGTTGTCATGTAATGCATCATATATAGACTTGTGTTGTTTTTCTGTGCTTCCTACCTTGTCATATATTGCTTCCTGTATAGACTTGTCACGCATCATACCTTGCCATGTAATGCATCATATATAGACTTGTGTTGTTTTTCTGTGCTTCCCACCCTGCCATGTTATGCTTCCTGTATAGACTTGTTGTGCTTCCTGTATAGACTTGTCATGCATCATACCTTGCCATGTATTGCATCATATAGACGTGTGTTGTTTTTCTGTGCTTCCTACCTTGCCATGTTTTGCTTCCTGTGTAGACTTGCTGTGCATCATAAGTAGACTTGTTTTGCATCATACCTGGTTAAGCATATTGTCATGTTCTTGTGCTGTGTGTTTACCGTGTTGCTTGCTTCTTCTCGTTAGTGCTTGTTCCGTTGCGTTCGTGAGGATTCGTTCGTCTACCCGTGGTTCTTCTTCAATGCTTCTTCTTCGTCTTCTTCATGGATCCGTTCTTCTTCCTTGCGGGATCTCAGGCAAGATGACCATACCCTTGGATACCTTTACTATCATTGCCATGCTTAGTGTCTCGATGCTATCGTTATTTGTCGCGCTACCCATCTTATTGTCAGTCCCTCTCCTTGTTGCCTTGAAACCTCTAACCTTTAAAACCTTCCTAGCAAAACCATTGTTTGGCTATGTTACCCGCTTGCTCAGCCCCTCTTATAGCGTTGTTACTTTCAGGTGAAGATGAAGATCGTTCCAGGAGGGAACTTGTTGTTGGAATATCACAATATGTTATATATATATAATAACACACCTATATACTGGGCATGGGTGGAAGGCTTGGCCTTTTGATCGGTGTTTTGTTCCACTCATGCCACCTTAGGCGCCGATAAACCGGCATTATGTTCCTTGATTTTGCGTTCCTTACACGGTTGGGTATATGGGGACCCCTCGACAGTTCGTCTTTGAATAAAACTCCTCCAGCAAGGCCCAACATTGGTTTTAATTTGCTCATAATAACAACTTAATTAATTAATTAAATTGCATAGGGAGTTAGCACTACCCGAGGATTCTTTCTACATAGCAGGGGGGGCCAGTGCTGATGGTGTTGGTCCCAAACGGGGGTTCTGCGGGGCCACCACGGGGAAACTCGAGGATTGGTTTTACTTGTACTATCGCCCAGCCGGTCGTGGCCTGAGATGAGATACGTGCGGCTACTATCAGGGTGTCGACACACCGGGAGGTCTTGCTGGACTTGTTTTACCATTGTCGAAATGTCTTGTGCACCGGGATGCCGAGCCTGATCGGATTTCCCTAAGATAAGGGATGATGATATTATATTTATCACTTCACCTGATCGTGAGAGCTTGTGATGGGCTAAGTTGGGACACCCCTGCAGGGTTATGATCTTTCAAAAGCCGTGCCCGCGATTATGTGGCAGATTGGAATTTGTTAATGTCCGGTTGTAGAAAACTTGACAGAGGATCCGAAGTAAAACACACAACTGTGTGAGTAACCATGACTGTCTCTTTTCACTTTGAGAAGAGAACACGATGGGGTTATGTTTGACTCGTATGTAGTTCAGGATCTTTAGCGATCACTACTAGTTGCGACCGTTTTGCGTAGATGCTCATCTTATTCTTGTACTCGTAAGTTAGCCACCATATTTTTGCTTAGCCGCTACTGCAACCTCACCACTTTACCCTCTCCTTACCTATTAAGCTTTGATAGTCCTGTTACCCATGGTTATGGGATTGTTGAGTCCTCGTGGCTCACAGATACTACAACAACAGTTGCAGGTGCAGGTATTCGATGTCTTGACGTGAGAGCGATGTTCGTTGTGTTGGAGTTCTTTCTTCTTCTTCTTCAGTCTTGGGTTTGGTTCCGGGTCGGCAGCCTGGGATAGCAGATGGATGTCTTTGTGCTTTTCTTGTTTGCATCCGTAGTCGGATGCTTTGTATTGATGATGTTGTATTCATGTGACTTGTATGTAATGTTGTATCCCCCATGTATGTATGTAATGGTACGATGTAATGATATCCATCTTGCTAAGCGCCCGAAATGCAGTTGTGCCCCAATCACGTAAGTGTCACGTGATCGGGATAGAATCGTATCTTGGGCCTGACATGGTCCTTCCTGAGTCGGTCAGAGGATGGCAGTCGACCTGGTTCTACTGCAAGGACATACCGACTCATGGTTAGTCGACCGGACTTCCTCCTTTTACCCTGGATCGACTCGGTTAGCCTCCTCCGTTGCTTGTGAGTCGGGCTGAGAAAGTAGAAATAGACATGTTGGTCGAGCGAGTGGTTCAGCTGGTCCGTGACGGAGTAACAGGGATGGACCTGCTGTAGGTGTTCTTCTATCGACGGATTTAGCCTCTCCAAGCCCGTGATCATCCGATGTGGATGTACTTGGGCACCAACGACACCGCTCGGGTCCACCCGGAGGAGGTCACCGAGAATATGGTGGAGCTGTGGTTGAAGAGCATCACTGGGAACAAGGATAACGCTCGGGGGACTAGGAGAGTCCGCCCATTTGATGCAGATCACGAGCCAGACAAGGTTTGGCTTCATTTTCTGAGTGAATTTTCCGATTCGTTTTTGCGGCTGCATGCGAACCTGACTGATGTTTGATCAACTCTTTGTCTTGCAGATTTATACTGAGATGTATTCGGTGCCAAATGGAGAGCAAGTCCAAGAGGGGGTGGAGGGCGTTGGCGAGGTTACCGACTGGAAGTCTGACGAGGAGACCGACGAGGAGAGCAAGGACTCAAGCAACGGTGAAGAGGTCGAGTAGCCGCCCCGTGTCGAGAGGCGCTCCAAGCTGACCTACGATCCGGGAAACGCGCGCGCCAAGACGGCTCCCTGTAATGCCCCGGATGTAATACTTTCCCTTTTGGGTACATATTATATCTCCGGCTTCATCTATTTCCATTCCGGGTTCCTTGTCTTTCGAGTTTCGTCGTTTTGTTGTGTGAGTGTGTGGCATTCATTCATATCATGTAGACATGTGCATCGCATTGCATTTGTGTTGTCGGTTGCATCCGGTTCCGCGTGTCCCTTCCCGTTGTCCGTTTCGCATTCCGGAGCTCCCTCACGTGTCCGTGACGTCCCGTAGGCCTACTTTGTTGTTCGGGCGTGTAACGTTACCGGTGTGCCGCGAGGTTGTTTTGTGTGTTGTTGTTTTGTTGTGTGCAACCCGCCTCTCAAATCTCGTCTCGTTTGGACTCCGTTGGTTTTCCCATCCGTTGTTCGTGTGGGTCCAAAGTGCCTTCACTTCGTGTCCCGGAAACACCCCTACTGCAGTCTACTTCTATTCCCTAGGCCCTCCTAGACTACCCCCGCGATCGGATCCGTCGGATCGCGATCGGAGGGCTCCTAGCACCTCTAAATCCCCCTAACCCTAAAATCTGCTATTTATAGCACCCCCATGTTCATTTTAGACCATCCCTAACCCTAGCCCCTTCTTTTCCCTTCCTCCCCTCAATTTTTGTGCTCCATCAGATCAAAACTGCCACTTGGAGCCTCTCCTTCGAGCTCCCCGTCCGGATCCCTTCGTTCCCGCGGGTCAACGCAAGCCAGGCGCCCTCGTCGCCCCGATCGGACCACTTGGACGGCGCCTCGATCCCGCAGGCCACTTCCCCGTCGTCTCGCCGGCCCGGGCCCCCCACTTCACCGAGCCGTCTACGCCTCCTGGGCCCCAGGCCGAGCGGGACCACTTCCCCTCGCCCCGCTCGCGCCTCTGGATCGCATCGCCGGCTGGGCCTCGCCCTCCGTACGCCGGCCCACTCCAACCGACCGCCCCGAGTCGCTCCGCCTCGCCGCCTCCTTCCCGCATCGCCGCTCCGACCAGGCCGATCGGCTGGGCCGCTTCGCCTCCAGGGCCCAGCTCGCCCCTCCCGCGCGCCCCTCCTCCCAGTTCCGCGCCGGGCCGCCAGGCTCCCTCCGCCGCCACGGGCCACCGCCTCTGCCTCGCCGGCTGGGCCGAGCCCAGCGCGCCAGATCGCCAGCCGCCTCCTCGCGTGGGCCGCCGTCTCCCAGCCGCTGGCCCGTCATCTTTTTTTTCTCAGATCAGATCTGAGTGAGGTTGACTCCCCACTCCTAAGTCCCTGTTAATTTTGTTCTGAGATGCAATGTTTGACCTGCTCTAACTTTTTGTCTGTTGCTCCGAATCGCGCATATAGCATGTCCAGACGTTCGTGGAGACTTGCTCTACGTTTTACCTGTTGTTGTCATGCATGTTAGAGATCATCTAGGTGCTTGTTTTGCTGTTGCAAGAGTGCATCATGATATAAACTGCTGTTATGTGATATTTTTATGCCATCTTTGCCATGTGATAACTTTTAGCTCGTTTGTCCGAATGATGCAAATGACATGTCCACGTGTTCGTCTTGCCACGATCTACGTGTTGCTTGCGATAGGTTGCATGATAGATTTTTTATTGCCTTGTTATCATCGTTGCAAAGTGCCATGTGGCTGTGATGTTATTTCACTTGTTTTGAAATGCCATCTTGTTGAGCTCGTTGCTATCGTTGTGTTTACCTCCATGAAGCATGCTTGTGTGTTTCGGTATCACCATCATGTGTACTTTGATGAGGTGCTTACCTCTTGCCATGATTAGTTTCGAGGTGACTTAAACATGCTCTTTTATATGCCATGATGATATTGCTGTTTTAGGACTTAGTGGATTTTCACTAAGTCTGAAATCTGTAACGTTCCGATGCCATGTTCGTGTGATGTTCTAGGACAAAGCATGATAGTTTTGGAGTGGATCTTGATTGTTCCTTGTATTATATATTGTTGTCTTTCCATTCATGTCCTCACATGTCCATTTAAGTGGCTGTAGCATGTTTATCTTTTGCTCCAAAGTTTCAATAAAATTCTGCTGCCAGAATTTTATTGTCAAGTTCAATATGTCCAAGATCATTGCTATTGATCCGTGGCTCCGTTTGGGGTGCACCTTTGGACTTAGTTGCTGTAGTATATGTCTAGTTTGTGTTCATGTACTTTGCCATGTTATTTGAGTGTTGTAGCTCAATTATTTTGAGCTCCGAAGTTGCTATGTTGCTGTAATTTTCAGCTTTCGCTCAAATCTTGTTTCGGGCATAACTTTTAGCCCGTAACTCCGATTTCAGCGAATCTTATATCAAACTTGATTGTTTTTCTGTGTAGATTAATAATATCAGATTGTTATCATGTTTTGAGGTGATTTGCTTGAGTGATATTTTCCGTGCTCCGTGTGCATCCTTAGTGCATCCATCATGCATTCATCTTTTCCGAGTGCGCATTGCATCTTGTTGATTGGTGCTTGGTGTGATTGTTTTGTTTAGAGCCGGAAGCAGAGTCTGAGTTCGAGTACGAGCACGAGGTTTTCAACGAGGTTGAGCACGAGGACCCTTCTTACGATCCGAACGACTTCTCTTCAGGCAAGATGACCGAACCCCGATAACATTACTATCTTTGCCTATTGCTAGTAGTCTCGATCTATAGTTTTGCCTCGATGCCCATGATCTTCTTGTCAGCCTCCTACTTGTAAACCATTGCCATGTTTAACCAACCTACCTATGCAAACCGTTGCTTGGCTAAGTGCGCTTCGCTCAGCCCTTCTTATAGCATTGCTAGTTGGAGGTGAAGATCTAAGATGCTTGCTTCATGTTGAAGTTTGGTTGGGTTATATCACACTATATAAATGCTTTAAATGAAATCATCTATATATTGGCAAGGGTGGAAGGCTAAGCCTTTTGCTTGGTGATTTGTTCCACTCATGCCGTTAGGAACCGTATAAGCCGGTGTTATGTTCCTTGATTATGCGTTCCTAACATGGTTGGGGTGTATGGGACCCCCTCGATAAACCGCTAAGTGCTAAGTCTTTTCCAGCAAGTCCCAACATTGGTACTATTTGCCTAATAACAAACTAAACTTGCATAGGGAGTTATAAACCCTTTTCTTAATTCAACAACCCGGGCCAGTGCTCCACATGAGTGTTGGTCCAAACTGGGGGTTACGCGGGGTCACCTCGAGGGAACTCAAGGTCTGGTAAAAACCTGTGGGATCACCCATCCGGTCGTGGCCTGAGACGAGATACGCGCGGCTACTATCAGGGTGTCGGCACGCCGGGAGGATTTGCTGGATTAGCCTTACCTTAGCTCGGTATATCTTGAGCACAGGATTCCGAGGATACTCGGGTCTTCCCACTTTGGAGTTGCGACTCCGCGGATCGTGGGCTTGTAATGGGTCAAGTTGGAACACCCCTGCAGGGTTTGAACTTTCGAAAGTCGTGCCCGTGGTTATGTGGCAGATAGGAGCTTGTTAATTCCGGTTGTAGAAAACTTGACACAATGTTTCTAATACACTACCAGCGTGTGTTCCGTGACTGTCAATTTCCGAATAGGGATTCGGGAGTTGAACACGGAGGGGTTATGATTGTTGAGCTTGTAGCTAGGATCACTTCGTGATCACTTCTCGCCGAGGCTTTCTCTTCTCGCTCTCACTCACGTAAGCTAGATGCTAGTTGCTGCTGCAGACACTTATTCTTTTCTTCAGCCTTATCCTCACCCAAAGGCTTAAATAGTCTTGTTACCCAGAGACGGGATTGCTGAGTCCTCTGTGGCTCACAGTTACTTCACACACCAGATGCAGGTCCAGTTGTGAGCTATCCAGGTGATGGCACCGAGCTGGATTGGGAGTACGACGAGGAGCGTAGTCGGTACTATGTGCGATACCCGGATGATCAGTAGTGGAGACTCCTACTAGGATTCGATCCGCCTGTGGTTTATTTATCTAAGTTTGGTACTTTGACATTTGGATTTTGCCCTTAGAGGGTTGTGATGTTCTTAATGTATGATGATTGAGACTTGTACTGTAATTCTGTGACGTGGCGAGTGTAAGCCAACTATTTTCTGTTTACAATCCCCTCTTTTACATGAGATGTGCAAAGATTACCGAACTTGAGATCATTCTAGGATGGATTTATGCCTTTAAGTCGTGCCTCGACACGTAGGAGGTATAACTCCATCCTGGGCATTACAAGTTGGTATCAGAGCCTTCTCCGACCTAGGAGCCCCCACTGTTTGATCGAATCGTTGACGGTCGAGTCTAGGCACACACTGAAACTTTTTGAGTCCTATATTATATCGGAGAGTAGGATTTCTTTGCTTCTCATCCCCTTTCTCTCTGGTGAGGACTCCTGACGACTACTTTTGTCTCTCCTATCTTCAAAAATTGCACAAATTTTTTTTATAGGAATCCCGCGAGTATTCTGGGATTGTTTCAATGTTCTTGTGACAAGGATATTGTTCTCGATGCCTCCTGTTACCGAGGAGTTGAGCTTGGGGGTATTGTTGTCACAAGCATATCGCGGCAGTACTAAATACTTAAGACGGCCGACATCGAAAATCTCTCCTATACGGCCAGTGGCAAGATAACCCCGACATCACCCAGTACTGGGGAGGTAGTTCGGGAGTATTGCCATAGCTTGTTATAGTGGATGCTTTTCGAAGGTCTGAGGTACACAGTTTCCGAGAAAGACTGGTTATGTGTTGAAGGATGGATACACCTGGATGTAGGTTTAGAGTTGATTGCGCGGTGCTTCCCATGTATCCCCAACACCTGATTGCATAACTGGAATCTTTCGGAAATCTATAGGTGGGTTTTATCCAGTAGATCGTAGGCATTCTTCCAACGAATGCAGGTTAGCGAGTTCGGGGTTCTACATTGAGTGAAGTGGTTATATGACCGATGTCACTATCAGGAGTTGCATCTTAAAGGGTCCTTGGCTATGCTGATCCGGGGATTGCAAATCCTTTTCGTAACGCGTTCATATGCTTTCAGCACAAAGATGTTAGAACGAAACTCCTCTCTTGTGTTTCTTCCCGTCTGTACCTTGTTGTTTTTCTTATTTTATCCTTTTGTCCCCTATGTGGCTTCTCGTGAAGATTGATGTTATCATTTAACTGAGAATATCATTCGTTCCTCTTGTTCGGATGATTTCATTCGTTCTTATTGTTCGAATGATTATTGTGAAGACTTGCTGCAATTCATTCCATTGATTCAGCTTATACCATTTGTCAATCAATTGCTGATTCGTGGTCATCTCTTACAGGATGGCTCCGAAAAAGGTTCCCAACGCTAACCCAGAGGTGGAAGAGGTCCCAAAACATCCTCCTTCCCCTCCTCCTCCGCCTGAGGCTTGGAGAGCAATTATGCAGACTACAACTCAGAATACCTAGTTGATGATGCAGATGATGCAGCAGATGCAAGCTAATCAAGCTAATCAGGGTATTCCAGGGAACCAAGGCAACTTCTTCCAGCAGCACCATGCTACTCTTAACCAGTTCTTGGCTAACAATCCTAAAGCTTTCAGTTACTGTGTCGACCCTCTTGATGCTGAGGATTGGTTGACCGACATAAAGAAGCATTTTGAGTGCAGTAACGTGAAGGAAGATGATTATGTGAAGTTTGCAGCCTTCCAACTAAAAGATCAAGCAGCTGACTGGTGGCAGCAGTACAAAGACTCCAGGCCGGGTCAAGTGATCTCTTGGGAGAATTTCTGCAAGGATTTCCGTTCGCACCATATTCCTACAAGTGTCATCGAGGGTATGCATGAGCAATTCCGTAACCTGAAGCAGGGCTCCATGACAGTCTATCAGTATAATGTCAAGTTCCAAAACCTCGCTCGCTATGCTAAGCAAGACATTCCTGATGCCAAGAGTAAAATCTATCAGTTCCGTGGAGGTCTCAAAGATGAACTTCAGCTTGCTCTCACTTTGTTCGAGCCCGATGAATTCGACAAGTTCTATAACATGGCTTTGAAACAAGAAGCAGCTCAACTTAAGATGGAGGCTTCTAAGAAGAGAATTCGAGATGCTGTTCACTCTTCCTCATCGTCTCAGTTGGCTGCGAAACAACAGAAATTCTGGCTTCCTCCTCCTCCAGTGATTCGAGCTCCATACAACAACTCCAACAACTCCAACTACAAGAACTCCAGTGGTCGTGGCTTCTCCCACCCACCCAACCCGAGCAACCAGTCGAAGAAGCAGTTTCAGTCTCAAGGCTCCAAGTCAAGTGGCTCTCATTTCCGTCCTCTCTCAGAAGTGACTTGCAACAAATGCACTCAGAAGGGTCATTATGCCAACAGATGTCCGAATCCGAAGCGTCTTCCTCCTCCTCCACCTGTGAGTTCAGCTATTGTCAGGCATGATCCAAAGTCTGCAAGGGTCAATCTGATGAATGCAGCACAAGCGGAGAATTCTTCTGATGTCATTTTGGGTAACCTTCCAGTGAACTCTATCCCTGCTAAAGTTTTGTTTGATTCGGGTGCTTCATGCTCTTTCATGTCTCAACCATTTGCATCCAAGTATAATCTGGACATCAAAAGTTTGCCAAGGGAGTTATCAGTTGTTTCTTCGGGTAGATTGATGCATTCTCGTATATATGCTCCGGATGTTTCTATTCGCATGGGTGATTATCGATTTTTGGCTTCTCCGGTGATTCTTGGTAATTCTGACATCGACCTCATCCTCGGAATGGATTGGCTTTCTCAGCATGATGCTCACATTGATTGTGCTCAAAAGGAAGTCAAGTTGACTCATTCTGATGAAGATGTGATTATTTTTGCCTCAAGGGATAACACTATCCGGCTTTTCTCTCTTAATGATAAGGGCGAAATTAATGCCATATCTCAAATTCTGGTGGTGAACGAATATCAAGACTCTTTCCTGAAGAACTTCCAGGCATGCCTCCACACCGTCAGGTGGAGTTTGTCATTGAACTCGAGCCGGGCACTGAGCCTGCATGCCGGCGTCCATACAAGCTCTCTCCGGAAGAATTGAAGGAATTGAAGAAACAGTTGGATGAACAGGAGCGTATGGGTCTCATCCGGCCTAGTACATCTCCGTGGGGCTGTGGTGTCTTATTTGTCAAGAAGAAAGATGGCACGGAGCGTCTCTGTGTTGACTACCGGCCATTGAACAAGAAGACGATTAAGAACAAGTATCCGCTCCCCAACATCAACGAACTCTTTGAGCAGCTCAAAGGAGCTAAAGTGTTCTCTAAGCTTGACCTCTGAATGGGCTATCATCAAATTCGCATTCGCGAGGAAGACATTCCCAAGACGGCCTTCAGAACGAGCTACTGTTCATACGAGTATACCGTCATGTCCTTCAGTCTCGCCAATACTCCTCCTACCTTTTCAAGGATGATGCATTACATCTTCAACCCCTATACTGGCGAGTTTGTGCTTGTGTATCTAGATGATATTCTGGTGTTTTCCAAGAATGAAGATCACGAAAAGCACTTACGTCTGGTTCTTGATCGACTCCGAGATCATAAATTCTATGCCAAGTTCTCCAAGTGCGAGTTTTGGCTCGATAAGGTTTTGTACCTGGGCCACATCATCTCAGCTGACGGTATTGCGGTTAATCCCGAGAAAGTTGAAGCAATTGTCAACTGGGAAGCTCCTCAGAACGTCAAGTAGCTCCGCAGTTTTCTGGGTCTTGCCAACTATTGCAGAAGGTTTGTTGAGAACTTCTCCAAGATTGCCAAGCCTCTTTCCAACCTGCTTCAGAAGAATGTCAAATACTTTTGGTCTCCAGAGTGTGAAGTGGCATTCAAAACCCTCAAAGATAAGCTTGTCTCTGCTCCAGTTCTGACTCCTCCGGATGAATCCAAGCCCTATGAAGTATTCTGTGATGCTTCTCTTCAAGGTCTTGGTGGTGTGCTTATGCAAGATAAGAGAATTGTGGCATACACTTCTCGTCAGCTAAAGCCAAGTGAGAAGAACTATCCCACACATGATCTCGAGCTAGCAGCTGTGGTACATGCTCTGATTACGTGGAGACATCTGTTGTTGGGCAGAAAGGTCGACATCTTCACTGATCACAAGAGCTTGAAGTACATCTTCACACAGCCGCATCTGAACCTCCGTCAGACTCGTTGGGTTGAAATGATCCAAGAGTACAATCCCAGCATTGAATACACTCCTGGCAAGGCGAATGTGATTGCAGATGCTTTGAGCAGAAAGGCATATTGCAACAGCCTTCTTATCAAGCCATACCAGCCTGAGCTTTGTGGAGCATTCAGGAAGCTCAACCTCCAAGTTGTTCCGCAGGGTTTTCTTGCAAATCTCCAAATTTCTCCTACCTTGGAAGATCAAGTCCATGAGGCCCAGCTCAGTGATACCATGGTGAAGAAGGTGAAACATGGGATTGCAAAGGGCACTCCAAAATACAAGTGCTTCCGTGTTGATGAGAGAGATACCTTGTTCTTCGAGGACAGACTCGTTGTTCCCAAAGGTGATCTCAGGAAGCTCATAATGGAAGAAGCTCATGATTCTCTCCTTTCCATTCATCCTGGCAGTTCCAAGATGTATCAAGATCTCAAGCAGTCTTACTGGTGGACACGCATGAAAAGGGAAATTGCCCAATTCATGAATGAATGTGATGTATGCAGAAGAGTGAAAGCAGAACATCAACGTCCAGCCGGTCTTCTCCAACCTCTTCCTATTCCAGAGTGGAAGTTCGACCACATTGAAATGGACTTCGTCACTGGCTTTCCTAAATCCAAGCGAGGAAATGATGCTATCTTTGTGGTGATTGACAAGCTTACCAAAGTCGCTCACTTCCTGCCAGTCAAGGAATCAATCAATGCAGCTCAACTTGCAGAGCTGTACACTTCCAGAATTGTGTCCCTACATGGCATTCCTCAAGTTATATCCTCAGACCGTGGAAGCTTGTTCACATCAAGGTTCTGGGACTCCTTTCAGTCCGCCATGGGCACTAAGATCAGGTTCAGCACTGCATTTCACCCTCAGACTAGTGGTCAAGTCGAGCGTGTGAATCAGATTCTAGAATACATGCTCAGAGCCTGTGTCATCTCCTTCGGCATGAAATGGGAAGACTGCCTTCCATTTGCCGAGTTCTCTTACAACAACAGCTTCCAAGCAAGTGCAGGCAAAGCACCGTTTGAAATTCTCTGTGGCAAAAAGTGCCGTACCCATCTCAACTGGTCTGAAACAGGCGAACGCCAACTTCTTGGCAATGAATTGATCTCAGAAGCCGAAGAAATGTGCAAAGTCATACGTGAGAATCTCAAGGCCGCTCAGTCGCGTCAGAAGAGCTACTATGACGGCAAGCATCGTGATTTGGCATTCAACATCGATGATCATGTCTATCTCCGAGTTTCTCCGATGAAAGGAACCCAAAGATTCGGTATCAAAGGAAAGCTTGCTCCTAGATACGTCGGGCCTTTCAAGATTCTGGGCAAAAGAGGCGATCTAGCCTATCAGCTTGAGCTCCCTCCCAACTTTGCAAATGTTCATGATGTCTTCCATGTGTCTCAACTTCGCAAATGCTTCAAGGCACCTGAGCGCATGATTCCGTTTGAGGAGATTGATCTTCAACAAGACCTGTCCTACCGAGAGCATCCAGTTGCCATTCTCGAAGAAACCGAACGCAAGACCCGCAACAAGTCCATCAAATTTCTGAAAGTCAAGTGGTCACATCACACCGACCGAGAAGCTACCTGGGAACGAGAAGATCATCTTCATTCCGAGTACCCTTCCTTTTTCCAGTCCTAGATCTCGGGACGAGATCTTTTTGTAGTTGAGGAGAGTTTGTAATGCCCCGGATGTAATACTTTCCCTTTTGGGTACATAATATATCTCCGGATTCATCTATTTCCATTCCGGGTTCCTTGTCTTTCGGGTTTCGTCGTTTTGTTGTGTGAGTGTGTGGCATTCATTCATATCATGTAGACATGTGCATCGCATTGCATTTGTGTTGTCGGTTGCATCCGGTTCCGCGTGTCCCTTCCCGTTGTCCGTTTCGCGTTCCGGAGCTCCCTCCCGTGTCCGTGACGTCCCGTAGGCCTACTTTGTTGTTCGGGCGTGTAACGTTACCGGTGTGCCGCGAGGTTGTTTTGTGTGTTGTTGTTTTGTTGTGTGCAACCCGCCTCTCAAATCTCGTCTCGTTTGGACTCCGTTGGTTTTCCCATCCGTTGTTCGTGTGGGTCCAAAGTGCCTTCACTTCGTGTCCCGGAAACACCCCTACTGCAGTCTACTTCTATTCCCTAGGCCCTCCTAGACTACCCCCGCGATCGGATCCGTCGGATCGCGATCGGAGGGCTCCTAGCACCTCTAAATCCCCCTAACCCTAAAATCTGCTATTTATAGCACCCCCATGTTCATTTTAGACCATCCCTAACCCTAGCCCCTTCTTTTCCCTTCCTCCCCTCAATTTTTGTGCTCCATCAGATCAAAACTGCCACTTGGAGCCTCTCCTTCGAGCTCCCCGTCCGGATCCCTTCGTTCCCGCGGGTCAACGCAAGCCAGGCGCCCTCGTCGCCCCGATCGGACCACTTGGACGGCGCCTCGATCCCGCAGGCCACTTCCCCGTCGTCTCGTCGGCCCGGGCCCCCCACTTCACCAAGCCGCCTTCGCCTCCTGGGCCCCAGGCCGAGCGGGACCACTTCCCCTCGCCCCGCTCGCGCCTCTGGATCGCATCGCCGGCTGGGCCTCGCCCTCCGTACGCCGGCCCACTCCAACCGACCGCCCCGAGTCGCTCCGCCTCGCCGCCTCCTTCCCGCATCGCCGCTCCGACCAGGCCGATCGGCTGGGCCGCTTCGCCTCCAGGGCCCAGCTCGCCCCTCCCGCGCGCCCCTCCTCCCAGTTCCGCGCCGGGCCGCCAGGCTCCCTCCGCCGCCGCAGGCCACCGCCTCTGCCTCGCCGGCTGGGCCGAGCCCAGCGCGCCAGATCGCCAGCCGCCTCCTCGCGTGGGCCGCCGTCTCCCAGCCGCCGGCCCGTCATCTTTTTTTTTTCTCAGATCAGATCTGAGTGAGGTTGACTCCCCAGTCCTAAGTCCCTGTTAATTTTGTTCTGAGATGCAATGTTTGACCTGCTCTAACTTTTTGTCTGTTGCTCCGAATCGCGCATATAGCATGTCCAGACGTTCGTGGAGACTTGCTCTACGTTTTACCTGTTGTTGTCATGCATGTTAGAGATCATCTAGGTGCTTGTTTTGCTGTTGCAAGAGTGCATCATGATATAAACTGCTGTTATGTGATATTTTTATGCCATCTTTGCCATGTGATAACTTTTAGCTCGTTTGTCCGAATGATGCAAATGACATGTCCACGTGTTCGTCTTGCCACGATCTACGTGTTGCTTGCGATAGGTTGCATGATAGATTTTTTATTGCCTTGTTATCATCGTTGCAAAGTGCCATGTGGCTATGATGTTATTTCACTTGTTATGAAATGCCATCTTGTTGAGCTCGTTGCTATCGTTGTGTTTACCTCCATGAAGCATGCTTGTGTGTTTCGGTATCACCATCATGTGTACTTTGATGAGGTGCTTACCTCTTGCCATGATTAGTTTCGAGGTGACTTAAACATGCTCTTTTATATGCCATGATGATATTGCTGTTTTAGGACTTAGTGGATTTTCACTAAGTCTGAAATCTGTAACGTTCCGATGCCATGTTCGTGTGATGTTCTAGGACAAAGCATGATAGTTTTGGAGTGGATCTTGATTGTTCCTTGTAGTATAGATAGTTGTCTTTCCATTCATGTCCTCAAATGTCCATTTCAGTGGCTGTAGCATGTTTATCTTTTGCTCCAAAGTTTCAATAAAATTCTGCTGCCAGAATTTTATTGTCAAGTTCAATATGTCCAAGATCATTGCTATTGATCCGTGGCTCCGTTGGGGGTGCACCTTTGGACTTAGTTGCTGTAGTATATGTCTAGTTTGTGTTCATGTCCTTTTCCATGTTATTTGAGTGCTGTAGCTCAATTATTTTGAGCTCCGAAGTTGCTATGTTGCTGTAATTTTCAGCTTTCGCTCAAATCTTGTTTCGGGCATAACTTTTAGCCCGTAACTCCGATTTCAGCGAATCTTATATCAAACTTGATTGTTTTTCTGTGTAGATTAATAATATCAGATTGTTATCATGTTTTGAGGTGATTTGCTTGAGTGATATTTTCCGTGCTCCGTGTGCATCCTTAGTGCATCCATCATGCATTCATCTTTTCCGAGTGCGCATTGCATCTTGTTGATTGGTGCTTGGTGTGATTGTTTTGTTTAGAGCCGGAAGCAGAGTCTGAGTTCGAGTACGAGCACGAGGTTTCCAACGAGGTTGAGCACGAGGACCCTTCTTACGATCCGAACGACTTCTCTTCAGGCAAGATGACCGAACCCCGATAACATTACTATCTTTGCCTATTGCTAGTAGTCTCGATCTATAGTTTTGCCTCGATGCCCATGATCTTCTTGTCAGCCTCCTACTTGTAAACCATTGCCATGTTTAACCAACCTACCTATGCAAACCGTTGCTTGGCTAAGTGCGCTTCGCTCAGCCCTTCTTATAGCATTGCTAGTTGGAGGTGAAGATCTAAGATGCTTGCTTCATGTTGAAGTTTGGTTGGGTTATATCACACTATATAAATGCTTTAAATGAAATCATTTATATATTGGCAAGGGTGGAAGGCTAAGCCTTTTGCTTGGTGATTTTTTCCACTCATGCCGTTAGGAACCGTATAAGCTGGTGTTATGTTCCTTGATTATGCGTTCCTAACACGGTTGGGGTGTATGGGACCCCCTCGATAAACCGCTAAGTGCTAAGTCTTTTCCAGGAAGTCCCAACATTGGTACTATTTGCCTAATAACAAACTAAACTTGCATAGGGAGTTATAAACCCTTTTCTTAATTCAACAACCCGGGCCAGTGCTCCACATGAGTGTTGGTCCAAACTGGGGGTTACGCGGGGCCACCTCGAGGGAACTCAAGGTCTGGTATAAACCTGTGGGATCATCCATCCGGTCGTTGCCTGAGACGAGATACGTGCGGCTACTATCAGGGTGTCGGCACGCCGGGAGGATTTGCTGGATTAGCCTTACCTTAGCTCGGTATATCTTGAGCACGGGATTCCGAGGATACTCGGGTCTTCCCACTTTGGAGTTGCGACTCCGCCGATCGTGGGCTTGTAATGGGTCAAGTTGGAACACCCCTGCAGGGTTTGAACTTTCGAAAGCCGTGCCCGCGGTTATGTGGCAGATGGGAGCTTGTTAATTCCGATTGTAGAAAACTTGACACAATGTTTCTAATACACTACCAGCGTGTGTTCCATGACTGTCAATTTCCGAATAGGGATTCGGGAGTTGAACACGGAGGGGTTATGATTGTTGAGCTTGTAGCTAGGATCACTTCGTGATCACTTCTCGCCGAGGCTTTCTCTTCTCACTCTCACTCACGTAAGATAGATGCTAGTTGCTGCTGCAGACACTTATTCTTTTCTTCAGCCTTATCCTCACCCAAAGGCTTAAATAGTCTTGTTACCCGGAGACGGGATTGCTGAGTCCTCTATGGCTCATAGTTAATTCACACACCAGATGCAGGTCCAGTTGTGAGCTATCCAGGTGATGGCACCGAGCTGGATTGGGAGTACGACGAGGAGCGTAGTCGGTACTATGTGCGATACCCGGATGATCAGTAGTGGAGACTCCTACTAGGATTCGATCCGCCTGTGGTTTATTTATCTAAGTTTGGTACTTTGACATTTGGATTTTGCCCTTAGAGGGTTGTGATGTTCTTAATGTATGATGATTGAGACTTGTACTGTAATTCTGTGACGTGGCGAGTGTAAGCCAACTATTTTCTGTTTACAATCCCCTCTTTTACATGAGATGTGCAAAGATTACCGAACTTGAGATCATTCTAGGATGGATTTATGCCTTTAAGTCATGCCTCGACACGTAGGAGGTATAACTCCATCCTGGGCATTACACTCCCTTCAGTTCTCAGGTACCAAAATGCACTTGGACGTCTTCCCCTGATCCGACTGAGAAGGCTCCGAAGCAGCCCAAGGTTGCTGCTTCTAAGCCTCAGAAGGACCTACCCAAGATCAAGGTGGACGTTCCGATTGCTTCCACGTGAGTTTCATTCTTCCCTGTTCTTCTCCAGTGCGAGAAATCTGATGCATCTTGCCAAGTCACTTATCCATTTTACCGAGGTGTGTTCTGAAATCTTTAGTGCTGCTGTCGGCGTCCTGGAAACCAGGGTACCCAGACTTGCCTATCTGCGGGCCGCGACACGCTCCTACAAGCGGCCTGGTACGGCCCAGCTGATCGACCAGCTGCTCAAGACTCTCGCGAGGGGCCAGGCCTCGCGAGGAGAACAACGCCAAGACCCCCTCGGGAGCGGCCTCGATAAGGCGTTCCGAAGGGGTGGAGAATCCAATGCCAAGCCTTCCTCAGGAGGAGGCAGTGATGTCAGTAGTGATGCACCGTGCCAACAAGTGCTAGCGTCCGCCAGCGACACAGTTGCCATTTCGATGCAAAGGAGACAGTGCAGCTGTTGGTTCCCAACGAGCGGGGCAAAGGTTTCCTCTTTGGTGCAACAAGACCGAAGACCGCAAGGCTGATAAGGAGGATGTCACCATTGAGCCCACCACTGTGTCACCGCCTGGTCCTTTTGCAGGCGAAGGCTGCTTTTGTCAGCGTAGGAACGTCCTTGTGTTCCCGCTCAAAAATGGCTGTTGTGGAATCCCTTCCCGCCTAAACATTTCGGGGGAAGAGGGCCGTGGCCGCCTTTATAAGTAGCTAGGACATCCACTGCGAAAAGGAGGATCATCGACACACACACTTGACCACCGCACAAGGAGCAAGAACACTAGCCTCCCGACCCTCTTGAGCTCGCCTCCTGCGCTCAGGAACCCTTTTACTAGTTCATACTCTAGCTCACCCGGAGCCAATCCACCAAAGCAGGAAGTAGGGTCTTACACCTCGCGGTGGCCCGAACCTGCATAAACTCTTGTGTGTTTGTTCGTTGTTTGCTTGAATCCTTCCACCGAGACGAGAGCGAGGCGCTAGGTAGACGTGAGTGGGAGAGATCTTCGTTCACGCCCCTGTGTTCGAACTTAACGGGTTTTGCGGAGCCCTGAATCCGACATTTGGCGTGCCAGGTAGGGGGCGTGTCGAAATCTCGCCTCTCCGACGACCTCGTCGTGTTCTCGTCACCGGCCCTGCTCCACAGCCATGGTGGACACATGCCGAGCTCGCGTCGCCCGCTGCGCTGCGAACGTCGCTCAGACGGCGCCCACGGGCAACGGCGCACCGCTCCGCCCCAACTCGCCTATCGCCAACGCCGCCACCGACTCGGCTGTCCACGAGCAGCAGGACTCCTCGCTGCCGCTGTCCGTGCGGCGGGATGGCCGCATGGCAACGCCTTCACCCTCGCCGGCCGCAGCGTCGTCCTCGCTGGTCCTCCGCGGGCCGGTCTACCAGCAGCCTGCGCTACTGATGGCGCGGGAGCTCTTGCGCTACCACGTGGCAGAAGATCTCTACGACGAGTGGCTCCACCGCATCACCGAGCTCGTCAATGCAGCTGGGGAAGCGCCTGCACCAACGCACTCTTCGCGTCCTCCGTCGCCCCGGCGACGAACGAGGGCTGTGGGGTCCAGGCTCCCCCTCACCCTCACCCCGCCGGCCAGGAGGGCCGGCGTGAGGCCCCTCGACGTGAGAAACCCCGCAGAGCCCACGCCCGCGACGAGGAGAGTTGCCAGATGATCCCGCACCCACATGCAGGGGCTCGTGGGCCCCCTGGCCTACAACGCCCAGACCGCGCACCACAGGAGGTGGTGGCGCCAGCACCTCAAGAACCAGTGTCGCATGTGCAGGGGGCGCCCGTGATCATGAGCGTACGCGGGTGTGGCGCCCTAGCTCTCGAGCTACGGCGCCTCGTCTGGCCCGGCAAGTTCAAGTCGGACCTGCCTCCGCGCTACGACGGCACCACTGACCCCACGGAGTTCCTTCAACTCTACAATCTGAGCATCGAGGCGGCCAACGGCACTGAGCAGGTCATGGCGAATTGGTTCCCCATGGCTCTGAAGGAAGGCGCGCGCTCCTGGCTCCTGAACCTCCCGGTGGGATCCATCTCCTCCTGGGGGGAGCTTCGCGAGCGCTTCATCGCCAACTTCCAAAGTACCCGCGCCCGAGCCCCGGCAGCTGCTGACCTGCGTCACGTGAAGCAGCAGCCGGGAGAAACCCTGCAAAAGTACATCCAACGCTTCAACACCATGCGCCTCCGTATCCCCAGGGTCTCGGACGAGGCCATCATCTCCGCGTTCTCTGATGGCGTCCGCGACGTCAGGATGAGGGAAGAGCTCACCATCCACGAAGAGCTATGCACAACCCTCGAGATGTTCAAGCTCGTGGCAAAGTTTGCCAAGGCGGAGGAAGGCTGCCTCTCCCTTCAGGAGTTGCCTGAGGTGGAGGAAGACGACAAGAAGACCAAGGCCAAGGAGTCAAAGCGCAAGGGACCCGCCGTGATGCCTGCTAAGCCAGAAGTGAAGCATGGCTGCGGCTACGATGACCTTCCTAGAGACATCCGACCGTACTGCGTCTTCCACAATGTTCACAGCCACAACACCGACGACTGTCAGGAGCTCAGGGCGATGCACGGCGGGCGTGTCGGGCAGCGCCCTGAGCGTGACAACCACGGCTACGGCCGTGGAGGAGGCCGAGGAGGAGGACGTTGGGATAGCAGGAACTCGCGCCAAGGGTGGCGTGAGCAGCCTCGTGAAGACGACTGGCAAGGGCAGCCTCGTGACGCCCCCTGGCGCGACCAACCTCGTGAGGGTCGCCCTCATGGCCATGGAGGCCTGCCTCCGCTGCCACCACCACCAAGGAGGAACGATGACGATCGCCAGGGAGACAGGGCAGGGGGCTTCCAGGAACCGCGCGCAGTCGCGTGCATTGTAGGAGGAGCTCATGCCCCGGCTTCTCACATCATCTTCAAGCAGTTCGCCCGTGTGGTGAACGCGGTGCTTCCCAGGCCTGACGCCGCGCGCAACCTCAGGTGGGCCAAGCAAGTCATCTCTTTCGACCCCAAAGACTAGCTCAAGTGTACTGCGGCCCCAGGCGCACTCCCGATGCTCTACACCCCGACCATCAGCAATGTCCTCATGACCAAGACCCTCATCGATGATGGGTCAGGGCTCAACGTCCTCTCCGTCCAGACCTTCGAGACACTCCAGGTTCCCTACGATCAGCTCCACCCCCACCAAGCCATTCTACAGAGTCACGGATGGCTCCATGCTCCCGATGGGGCAAGTCCGCCTCCCCGTCACCTTTGGAGACCGCGACAACTACCACACCGAGCTCATCGACTTCGACGTCGCCAACATCCACCTCCCGTACAATGCCATCCTAGGGTATCCTGCCCTTGCCAAGTTCATGGCGGCGACCCATCATGGCTGCAACGTCCTCAAGATGCCCGGGAGCGGTGGAGTCATCACGATCGCCTCCGACAAGAAGGAAGCGGTGCGTTCCCTGGAGCGTGCCTACCAGACCGCGACGATTGAATACCCCAATGAGGATGAAGCCATCCTCGCCCTGCAGACCGCCCCCAAGAAGAAGAAGAACCTACCCGTCAACGGACCTCAGGACACGGGGGCTCCCGACTACCTGGCCTCAGGACTCGCGCCTACTGACGAGGCGCCTTCCACCCTCGCGTAGGGAGGTGCGCTCGACGCCCCTCTCGTGACGGGCTAGGGGAATCTCCTCTGGAGTGTCCCTGAGCTTACCCGTGCCCCGAGGGAGGTGTTCGAGCACCACCTGCAAGCGTGTCTTGATGCGTGTTTTTGTGAGCCCAGCGCGAGCCGTCCAGCGCTAGGGGCTCAGGACTTCATCGACCAAGTTATAGAGGAATTTCAGTACGCAAGTCTCATCCACGGTGGGCATAACCGCACAGCCCCAAGTCCACCTGCTCGCAGCCCAAGCGACTGCTTCCGCGTCTGCGTCGACATCGCGGGTCTCAACCGAGCCGCTTCTCAGGATCCCTTTTGGCCGATGGCGGTCGGCCGGAGGAGGGACCTCCCCCGCAGCTACGTCTGCATGCTCTTCGGCTTCCGCAACGCAGCTGCCACGTTCTAGCATCTCGCGCAGCAGGCCTTGGGGGCTCGGGAGGCTCAGTGGCAGGTAGTCCGGACGGAGTGGGAGACGGACCCGCGCGACCACTGAGAGCCTCAGGAGCCCCTGGGACTCAGGAGCCCGGCGAACCTCGGGGGCGACCCGCACAGCTCGCGTCTTCAGCTGCCCCAACTCTCCTTCGACAAGTATCATGTGACACTTCAGGTATCTAAACGAGGGTGCCTCTCGGGCTGCATCATCCTCGGGCCGCTGGGGGCTGTTCCCCCGTGGCTGTCTTCCTTTTTTCATGATCAAGGCCAGATATTTCCTTCCATTTGCATTATCTATATGCTTGGCGTCCTCACCGCCACTAAGGTCATGAGCCCTTGCGAGCCCACTCGCGACCGCCCCATGATTAAGGATTGGCACGACGTCTGTGCTCGTGTCCGTCCCTGCAGCGTCAATAAACCCAAGGGCTGAGCTCTGCCTAGAGAGCCATTTCCGTGACGGCACCTCCCATTGTCCTTGGTGCCTTGTTCTCGCATGGGCTAATCATGGATGGGTAAGTAGGGGCCTGTGGCAGGTGCCTCGCTCACACGGGAACTGCACGCCGGCTGTTTTTCTTTTGGATCGTGGCATGATAAGATTGGGCACGGCGTCTGTGCTCGGGTCCGTCCCTACAGCGTCGATAAATCCAGCGGCTGAGCTTTGTTTTACGGGCCGGTCCTCCTGGGGTCGCTGGTGCTACGGCCTTCTCATGCAATATCCCCTGGAGATGCACTCGGCGCAGGTCGACACAACACCTCTCTTTTCACATTTTGCAGAAGAAGACTCAGGCGCAACCCGCCTCAGGGTAGAGTCTCGTGAGTGATGCGTAAGCTCAAGAGAACTTCCTCAGAGTCGTTCAGCTCGTCCTGAGGAGGGCCTATATACACCTTGGCTGTCCTACCGTGCTAGCCACGCGTCAGGACGGGGCTGTACACGCCCCGGGGTCTCTACCGGTGGGAGGCTCCCACCCACGGTCCAGTGGAAGTACCAAGCTCCGCGCTGGCAGATCCAACCGAGGAGCGGTTATGCCCACGAACTAGTGGAAGCACCAAGCTCCGCGCTGGCCGATACGACCGAGGCGCGGTTATGCCCACACTCCGCGCAAGTGTGGTAGATCTATGCTCCGCGCTAATTATAGACAACTGAGGGTGGCCCCCAGTGGTCGCACCAACCTCAGGGAGCTTTTCAGCTCACGACGCTCACAACTTCTCCATGGATGGGTGTTGCGAGGGGGGCTAGGCACGGGGGCTATGCTCAGGTCACGCCTGGCAGACGCCACCCTACCAGGTGCCCAGACACCTGGCCTTCTCGTGCCCCCATCCCAGGCGAAGGCTCATGGCCAAGGTATGGTGCTTGTTCTCCTTCATGAAGAGCCGTTCGTACGTCAAGGGGGACCTCTGGGCATCACGACCCAGGGGCCTAACTGGCCACGTAGCTCCTCATCCCTTGAGCCTAGTTATGAAGATAACTCCGGTCCTCCGGAGGGCTCAATGGCGATCGAGGTACATGCGGGGTTGGGCCCTGCCGACGTAGAACGAAAACGGGATCGCTTGAACGTCAAGGGGGACGCTTGGGCATCGCGACCCAAGGGCCTCACTGGCCACGTAGCCCCTCACCCCTTGAGTCTAGTTACTACGGTAACCCTAGCGTCCGGAGGGCTCAGCAGCGAGTCTAGTTACTACGGTAACCCCGGTCACCGAGAGGGCTCAGCGGCGGTCGAGGTATGCGCGGGGTTGGGCCCTGCCGACGCAATGCACCTAAAGCAAACATGAAAGGAAGCAAGCATGGAATCATCTAGCTATTACAATAACGTCAAGTTTTTTCAAATTCAACCAAGTTCTTACGCCTCCCCGAGGCACTTCTCTCACTAAACAGGATGGATCAAGCATCGACGGGCGCAGCAGTATCGGGCGTCTCCCCTTCGGCCGCGGTAATGGTAGACTGGAGGAACGCATCCACCAGCGACGTGACCTTCGCCCTCAGGGCCTCGGCAGCCAAGTTCTCCATGACTGCGGTCACGGGCTCGGACAGCGAGGCCAGGTCAAGTGTGGGGTCGTGAAGGCTTAGGTGGCTGCATACCTACGTCAGGACCAAGGTAAGCAGTGTACGGCCTTCAGCATCGGCTAACTGGCCAATCGCAGCCGTAACACCACGCAGGGACTCCATGAGCGCAGCAAGAAGCCCGGCGGGGCCTCCCTCAGGGGCGGCCAGCGGCTCCTTGAACCCTTCCCCGTAGGCGGCATGCAGCGCCTTGCGGGCTTCAAGATCAAAGGCGACGAGATCCTCGGGACTCACCGTTGCCAAGGCCGCGAGAGCTTCCTCTTGGGCACGAGCGGCTTGAGCCGCCCTGGCTTGCTCAACTTCAACCTTCAGCTTCTCCAAGGCGGCACGGTCAGCGAGTTGCTCCTGTTGCAGCTGGGATGTCGCGGCCTTCTCCACCTCGAGCTCCGTCTCCAACCCCTTGAGCTCCAGGGCGCGCCTGGTGTCTTCCTCGCGGAGGGCCCCCAGCTCGCCCTCTGCCTTGAGGCAGCGCTTCTCGAAGGACGCGGCATCGGCTCATGTGGTGTCGCGGGCCAGCGTGGCCGCCGCGGCTTCCTCTCGCCCCTTGGCAGCAGCCGCCAAGGCCTGATCCCAGGAGGCCCGTGCAGACTCGTCTGCCAGGAGCCACCCGTGGATCAGCCCCAGGCGCCCTCCTGTCAAGTGGCCATCATAGTTTTGCAGATCAGCGCGGAGACGACCCAGCGCGGCAGAGGCAGCATCCAAAGCCTCAGGACCAGGCTGCACCTGCTGGCGCACGCGCACCGACAAGACCGGCTGCTCGACCAGGGGCTCGGGGGCTCCGCCCCCCTGTGACAGCCTGGTTTTTGGCCCTTTTCCTGTTCTTTTTGATTTATTGGTTTTTGCTCCGTTTTTCTTTTTGGAGTGGTTCTGTGGCCTAGTCACCTCGGAAATCATCTTCTTTTTCCTCCCAAGTAGCTCATCATTCTCAAATCCTTGCCAAGATCATGTCACTCCACCGCCTGACCAAACCCTAATTCCCTTTTCTAGGGAATATTCCTTTTTCTATTAAAGGAATAACCCTGTCTGCCCTAGGTTGTGAAGCAACCTATATTTCTGTCCCTCCAAAAATTCCCAAATAAATTTTAATAAATTGTTTCGGTCATATCTTCATAGAATGTGGCAAAACTTTTCCTTGCCATGTTCAAAACTAATTCTCAAATATTCCTTTTCCTATTCTGCCCTAAATGGCACTTTGTGAAGCAAGTGCGATTTATATTTTCCCAATTGACCCCAAACTTGTTGGACATATTTTTATGTCCAAAGTATTTACAAATGCCAAAATTCAACTATATTTGCATAGCCAATCTTCCTCGGTGATTTTTCAAAGTTTCTGTCAAACAGAAGCCACTGTGAAGGAAGTACTAGCTAGGAGCATCCAAATGAAATGAAATTTTGCATGCCTCTTCTTGTGGTAATTTTATTCCACTCCTCCAAAATTCAGCTCCATCCAAGCAGCCATATGAGCACACCTTCAAATATTTGTTTCTGTCCAAATTTTCAGTTTGTGAAGCAAGTATATTTTATCTTGCTCCACTATGGCTGAAAATATTCCAGGACCTTATCCAACTCATATAACCTACCTCTACCAATTTTGGGCACATTTTGTGCAGCCTTTTTCCCTCAGTATTTTTCCTAAGTTTTTGGACAGAAAGGATGCTTGTGAAGGAAGTACCATTTTGGTAAATCCAGTTGATATGAAATTCATACAACATCTTACTACGACCAAATCCCTAAGCCTTGCCAAATTTGAGATCAAGTGGCCACACCATTTGAGTGCAACATCTTGATCTATTTTCAGGAACAGATTTGGCAGTTGCAAAGCAACTATGATTTATCTTGGTCCAAATCTCCTCAAAATTACCAGTATGGTAGTTCTTCTTTACCTCAAACCCCCAGACAGACTCTTTTCTTCCAAGCTTCTTTCTGTGGTTCAGTATTTCTCCTCAAAGTTTACTATAGTAAACTTCAGAGGATCTTTACCACTTGATCATAGATCTTTTCACAATTCTACCACCACAGGGGAGATTTACCACGCAAAGACTTACCAGTAGACATCATTTTAATACCCAACTCCCCCGCTACCTGCCAGTTCTCGTGGTGATCACGACAAGGGCGTGTCTATGCGCGCGCTCTGTGTGTAGTGGTCGCGTCCAGAGCGCCGTTTCTGCCTGGGCCGCGCGCCCCTCGTCGTCTTCGCGTGCGTGACTCTGTCCATTGGACTCACCTCACCGTCGCAGACCTCCTGGACCCCTCTCCTCGGTCGGCCGCTTCCTCCACCGACGGCCACCGACAATTGCCGATGCCCGCCGCCGAACGCAAAAGTGGCACAGTGCCCTGTTTGTCCCTGAGCCTCCCTCGGCTGCTTCTTCTGCTCCCCGGCGTCGTCTGCCTCCCCGTGAGCTTCTCCACTGTGCCCCCTCGTCGTCTGCCTCCAAGTCCGCGGCGCCGGACACGCGTCCACGGTGATGCCAGCGCGGCTCCCCTCCGCTCGCCTATATAAACCTCCCCAAGCGCGTCTCGCTTCACCAAGCTCCACCACTCGCTCCATCTCACCTCCCCAGCTACTTCCCCGAGCTCTGGAGCTCCCCTCGCCCCTCTCTGGCGCCATGGCCGCCACCTCGGCCTCGTCTAAATTAGCGGCACCCGAGCCATTCCCCTCCTCCTAACCATCACCAGAAGCCTCCACCACACCTCTCGAGCCCCTCCGCCACTTCCCTCTCCCTCCGGTGGCCTCTAGCCGCGATGCCCAAACCCACCCGAGGCCGTCTACGCCGCTGTCCAAGCCTGAGTCGCTCCTGCCCTCCTCGGCATTCGTGCTCTATGGGGACGGATGCGACTCGGCCTGCTGAGCACGCCGGTAGGCCGCACGGCCCAAATGGTGGCCGGAGCTGGCCGGACGGTCGCTGGAGCCGAGCGCTCCCCTCTGCCCCGTCGGGCGGGCGTGAGGTAGAAGATGCTGCCTTGCCCCCAGCTGGCCAGTGGGCCCTGGCCCCACTTGTCAGCGGGCTAGGCGTTGACCCCGACCGCCTCGCTGGATAAGTGACGGGCCCCCCTCCGCGGGACCCGCACGTCAGCGGCCCAGCCCCGTGGGGCCCCTCTGTCAGCTGCACAACGCCCCGGTCCCGCCTTTGCCTAGTCAGATAAGTGGACACGTATATCTGGTAATAAGTTTTCCTGATGCAAAAGCGTACTTTGCCTATGTTTTGGCTAAGACAACATTTTCTGCTTGTAGAAGGCGTATTCGAGAGAAAGGCGCTTTCTGTTTTTCTGTCCAGGCCCTGTTTGAAAGTATTTTCAATATAGATAGGTCCCTGGCAGAAAACACTTCATATCTTTTTACCCACAACTCCAACTGAAGTGAATCCAAAGCCCATCTCTTCGTCTCGTCGAGCCCGTTCTATTGGCATCATTTTCAGTATGTTCCAACATTCTGAAAATGACCATTTTGCCCTTGTCGTTTGAAAGTGCAGTATATCGACTAGAGGGAGGGTGCATAGGCGATTTTTATGAAATGCTTCAAAACATGGTAGTTTCGAAGACAAACGATAAGCTCAAGCCTATTAGTATGCAGCGGAAAGTGGACTACACTAGATAAGCCATAGTCATGTATTCAATGAAGTGAAAGCATGAAGACTAATAGCAACTAGGCAGTAGTGATCATAAAGGAAGAAGGAATGAAGCCAATCACAACAAGTAGATACTCAGTGAAGACAATCAGATAAGGCAAGCATGCAATGTATTCACAACATAGAGCAGTAAGTAAAGGGAAGGAAAGGATAGAACCAGTAGCTCGGGGAAGACAGTGATTTGTTAGACCAGTTCCAGTTGCTGTGACAACTGTACGTCTGGTTAGGGAGACTGAGATTTAACTCAGAAGACCGCGTCTTCACCTTGTTCCCCTTGAGCTAAGGACACCTAGTCCTCGCCCAATCACTCTGGTAAGTCTTCAAGGTAGACTTCCAAACCTTCACAGACTTTGTTCACCTGCAATCCACAATGACTCTTGGATGCTCAGAACGTGACGCCTAACCGGATGGAGGAAACACAGTCTTCAAGTGTAATAAGTCTTCAGGTCACACAGACAGAAAGACTTCAGTGATGCCTAACACTCTTTGGCTCTGGGTGTTTGGGCTTTGTCCTCGCAAGGATTTCTCTCTCAAATGCTTCGGAGGTGGGTTGCTCTCAAATGACAAAAGCCGTGTAATAACTCTGAGCAGCCACCAATTTATGGTGAAGGGGGTGGGCTATTTATAGCCACTGGGCAACCCGACCTGATTTGTTCGAAGTGACCCTGGGTCACTAAGGAAATGACACGTGTTCCAACGGTCAGATTTCAAACACACACGGCAACTTTACTTGAGCTCCAAGTAAAGCTGACTCATCCACCTCTGGATAAGATTTACTCTCATAGTCTTCACTCGAAGACATAGGATTTGGTTGAGCATCACTTAAATCACTCTGACTTAGTTCACTTGGACCCCACTTAACAGTACGGTGGTTCCTATGACTAAACAAAGAAGAAAAGGAAATATCAAAACATCTATGTCTTTGCTCTCCACAGTCTTCACACAATGTCTTCTCAAGTCATAGTCTTCAATATGATTATCTTCGTATACCACCACTGATATCAATATCTTCATACATTTTTAGGGGTCATCTCCGGTAGGTTAACTGACTGAATGAGGGACTACTACCTGTGTTATCCTGCAATTCTCACAAACACATTAGTCCCTCAACCAGGTTTGTCGTCAATACTCCAAAACCACTAGGGGTGGCACTAGATGCACTTACAATCACCCCCTTTTTGGTGATTGATGACAAACTGGTTGAAGTTTTCAACGGGGATAAAGATATGTGAAATTGTAAAGGATAAAGGTATTGTCTTCGTAAGTAGTAAAAGGCTCCCCCTAAAGATGTGCATATGGTTGATTTGCCTTTGAATGCAAATGCACATGGCAGGTTGTACTAGTGGAGATCCTCTTCAACTTATGAAGACAATTCATCATGCATAATTGATATGTCGAAGATAATGACATGCATAATGAAAAATGGACGTCTGCAATAATGGCTAAGTGCGGAATATAAGGTAGCAGATGCGGAATTTATCATCGCATTACAGAGTAGCATAAAAACGTAGTAGACGACCATCAGTTTAAGTGTTACAACTCACAGAACCAAATGTAGGAAAACGAGAGTTGTAAGCACTAGGAAAATTATAAAGCACCCGCCCATATGGACCCGCTTGAAGACTATCAACTCATATGCTTCTCCCCCTTTTGTCAGTAAGGACCAAAAAGGTTTGAAGACATAGAGCCTCTACTCATTCCCAGTTGGAGCAGAAGAGGATGCAGGGTCGGTGTTGTTGTTTGGCAGTGCAGAAGTGGTTGGTGCAGTGTCGATGCGCGCTGAAGTAGGAGGCGGTGAAGTAGCATCATCCTGATCATCGATCACCCTGGCGTCAATTGTTGCAGCAGAGGAGGAGTATTCAGAATCTTCAAGAGATGGAGTTCGACGCATAACAGCAGTCCTTGGAGGAGTGTTGTCAAACTTGAATCTCTCAGTGAAGCCATCGTCTTGAAGATCCGCGTCAGCACTCAGTAAGGTCAAACTCTTCTAAGACCTCCGACATATTTCATGAGCAACAAAAGCATTCTTGGTGGCAAGATTGCGAATGCGATTGACATCCACCAAGAGGCTTTGCATCTGACGCTTTAACCAGAGGTGATGCTTGTCCTGTTTCTGATGAAGGGCTACTAGAAGCTCTCGGTTGTTCAGGACACGAGATCGCTTCTGAGGCCTTTGAGCGATGGTGCTTTCAGTGGCTTCGGTTTCAGCGTGTCGAGGTAGACGAGTACGGCCAGCCAGAGGATAGACGCGTGAGACTGCTGGAACCCCTTCAATCTGCTGAGTGAAGCTTTGATGATCAGCATTGTGAAGACTAACTGGCTCTTTAGCAGGCTCTTGGTAGATGGCTTCAGCTGACATATCAACCTCAGGCATGAAAATCTGATGGTTGTGAGCAGAGGGCTGATAGGTGACAGCGGAGTGCAACTTGCTGAGGCGCATTATCTAAGGGGCATAAAATTTCAGTCCAAATAGATCAGCTCCAGACATAGCCATTTGCCTGATGAAGAAATCTTGAGCATTGAAGCTGATGCCATTGAAGATATAGAAGACCAAAGTCTTCATAGTGCCTTCAAGCTTGGCTGATGAAGAATTTCCTTTGGTTGGCCATAGTGTACGCCTTATGATGTGATAGATGGTGCGCGGCAGGTACTCAAGGTCTTCAACAAAGAATTCCTTAGGGTATTCATCATCACTTGGTAGCGGCTTCATCATGCTGAGCATTTGGCTCATGTTGGGCTGACGCTTCTGAAAGATACTCTCCAAGGCTTCAGTGTGCAGTTGACAGCCAGGTTCATATAGATCTCCTGGAGTGGGCAGGCCAATAAGCTCAATGAGATCAAAGGCTTTAGCTTCATGATGCACATTGCCTATCATCCACTCAAGGACCCATGTCTTCGGATCCCTGCTGTAGCCTCGGATGTGGAGTGTTGCATAGAATTGCAGAAGCAGCTCTTCATTCCAATGCTCTTTATCTAGGACAAAATTGAGTAGGCCAGCATCACGGAAGGAGTCAAGAGCTTCCTCCAAGCAGGGCAGACCAGCAATATCTTCAGTGTCAAGACGCATATGAGGGAAAATGCGGCCTTGATCATAGAGTACTCTTGAGTAGTAGCTGCGCTGTTGATGGCTCTAGAACCTATCTGATTATATTCTTGGCTTGGAATATGGGTTCTTGGCACTGTCAAAGAAGGTGTTGTGCGTAGTGAAGCTATTGGCATTGAATGACCCTGAAGAGGTTGCAGTACCTGGAAACCTTGGCAGTCTTAGCTTATGCTTCTGAACTTGGGGCCTGTGCGCAACATGATGATCAAACTAAGGACCAGCAGCACGTGGTTCAGTGGTAGGTGGCGGAATCAGAATGGGCCACCGGATAGTAACAAGTTGATCATCCTTGTTGTATGCTTGCTCAATGGTATGGGGCCGTGGAGGCGGAACAGGAGCAGATGCATTATCTTCAAGCTGCAGATTTGCTTCAGGTGCAGCATTGGCGTCAGGCGCATCATTGGCTTTAGGCATAGCACTGGCTTCAGGAGCAGCACTGGCTTTAGGAGCAGTTACTTCAGGCGCAGTTACTTCAGGTGCCACAGTGTCTTCAGGTGCCACATAAGCTTCAGCCATGACCACGTCATTGGCTTCAGTGTTGGTGGTGGCAGCCTCTGAATTTGTAGCCTCCACTTCAGGAGCTGGAGGGTCGGACACATTCTCCTTGAGAACAGGGGGTGTGGCAGTACGTTCTTCTTCAACTTGGGGTTGTTCTTCTTCTTGTTGGGGTGGTTCTCCTTTGGCTGATGCAGCCGGAATATCTTCGGCCGCTTTGGCTTCAGATTCTGAGGGGTTTCCAGTAGGAGCAGCATCAGGTGCAGATGGTTGCTCTACTCCTTCTGGAACACTTGGGGCAGTGACTTGAGGCCTTGGTCCTTTGCGAAGCCTGCGAAAAGCTGGCGACGCCTGAGGAGATGGAGGTTGTTGGGCCTCAAAGTCTTCATCTTCAAGCACTGTACTGGTGTCTTGAGTTTGCTGGGGAGTGGCTTGTGTATCCTGTGGGTGATCACCCCACGAGTCATCCTGAGCAATTGGCGTCAATGGACGACCAATGCTGATGCGTTCGCTGTTCGTGAGAATAGGCGAAGAGTCAATGTTGTATTCGATCTGAGGAAGGACTTCATCATCTTCAACATTGTCTTGAGGACCAATGTCTTCAGCTGCGGTGGGGTCGACAGCTGGAATGTCTTCAGCCTCTGTGGGAGCAGGCTCATGAACAGTCAGTCTTCGTTCTCTCTGGGCAGATGCAGGGCGAGCAACTGAGATTGGCTCGACAAAGATAGGCTCTTTGGAAGCAGCCTTGTCCCTCTTAGTCTTACGCTTCTTGGTGGGTGGAGCTTCATCAGTAGATTGCTTACGCTTGCGAGCTTCAGCTTTAGCCACCTTAGTCTTCTTGAGCTTTGAAGCGGTTGGGGTTGCCTTAGGCTTCGAGCCAGTCATGCTAGCAGGGAAGACTATGCAAGGCAGTTCTTGCTCAGATTCTTCAGGTTCGGGTACTGGTTGCTTCTTCTTCTTCTTGGCAGCCATCCGTGGGTCAATGCCAGGACGCCCAAGTGCCTTGCGCGTTTTCAGCTTCATTGAATGCTTGAACGCATTTTGCAGCCAAGTCCTTGATTTGCTCACGAGAACCTTTAGCTTCTTCACGCAGCTGGAGAAAGGCTTCCTTGAGCTCGTGCATCATAACTTTGAAGTTTTGAATTTCTTGCACGCTGAGCTTGTCCACATGCTTCTTGAACTGAGCTTTTTCATAGTCTATCTTCTGCTTCAGCTCAACAATTCTTTGGCCAGAGCCAGCTCAGAAGCAATGGCGCCATGGAAGGAGACGCTGAGGCCAACTGGAAGTTGAAGATCGTCGAAGCTCAGGTTGGGTGTGTCAAACCATTCATCAATGAAGTTATTGAGCACTTCAACGTAAAAGAGCGGCAAATCATTGAAGATTTCAGCATCCTACTTGCTCTTGATCAATAGCTCCAGAGCATCATCACCAAGATCTTCATCACTTGAGAGATCGAGGGCATCATTGGCAGTCTTCAGTACTTCATCAGGAGTGAGAGCTGGACTGGGGTTGCGTGTTGGCTTCCTCTTCAGTTGTCTGCTCTTATAGATACGAGAGTGTTCCTCAGATTGCACACTTGGTGCAGGTGGAGCAGTGGCCAAAGGCTTCACTCTAGACGCACTTGGAGGAGTAGTCTTCGAAGCCTTTGATTTCTTCTTCTGGGGCTTCGGCGTTGCAGGTGCTTCTTCAGAGTCTGCATCTGCTTCGGGCTGATCCACATCTGCCCCTTGAACCCTTATGTGACTGATGAGGCCCTCTAGGTTGTAGAAGGGCCCAACCAGATTCGGTTCAGCTTCGCGCGTGCCATCAGCGCGGGGCGTAGAGGGGCCAGGATTGGAGTCTAATCCCCAAAGCTTCTTTTTCTCTTTGGCCGAGTTCTTGACGAATTGAAGATTTTGCTTGAACAGATTGTCATCGCGACACCAGAGCAGAGAGCTTGGATCAGCATTAGCAGGCTGTGGCCCTCTGACCATGCAAGGATAGAAGCCTTGAGCAATGGCTTCAGCACGAGTCTTGGGGGGAAGATTCTTATAAGTGATATCTCCCCATGGATGCTTGATGGCGTTTTTCTCAGCATACTCTTGGGTCATGAACCTATACTTGAACCACTGTTCGGCCCAGTATCTTCGAATCCATTGGATTCGTGTCTTCCTCTGATTGTAATCCTCATCTGGATCAGTCTTGTATATCTCACTGAGATCAGGAGGAAAATCAATGGAGGTGTTGCCACGGCGCTGTCTGCCACCCTTTCTTACTGTCTTGTCAGTTGCCATTTGCTTCAACCTGAAGGGCTTCAAATTGAATGGCTTCAAAACAGGCAAATGCTTCGGTCTGCTGGTCAGACAGGAACTGTCTTCAGGGGAATGAATGTGATGCTGCAAAAACTCTGCAAATGAATGCAGACTATGAGAACCAAGGGATTCTCCCACGGACATGTACATGTGACAGCATTAGAGATGCGAGGGAAGGGGAAGAGGTCATATGCATTCTCAGAAGTTTTGAAGATTAAAACAGTTTTGAAGACTTTGACCTCATAGTGCGAAGACATTCACTCATGGGAGTTGGTTCCACATTTGTACGAATCCATGAATAAGTACAAGTGAGGAATCTAACTATAGTTGATGCATATGTGAATGTACTAGGCAAGATATGAGATGCAGAAAGGATAGATCTATATATCTAAGTAGGTAGAAACCTCTTGTGGTAAAGTAGAAGAATCTTTATGGATCTAGAAGATGGTAAAAAGCTAATTTTATTTACGACACGATGAACTGCTTAGACGGAGTAGGAGTTGGATGCCCAGCAGTTGGGTCTTCCGTGCCCTAACTTGGCGACGGAGGACAGCTACGGCGACAGCGGAGTAGAAGATGTCCGCGGCCGGCGTGAGGACGGCGTCGACAAAGTTGCGGCAGCGACGCGCTTCGTCGCCGGCGTCGTCGAAAGCTAGCGGAGGCGCTAGGGTTGGTAGAGGTGGAGAGGTGGTAGAAGAAACTTTTGACCGTGATGGGACATGCATTTATAGGCATGGGAGACGGCACATCGTAATTACTCAGGTGCCCCTGACGGTTCACGTATGAGTGACACGTGGCGGTCATGTAATGCATTGGGAGTTGTCCCACGATCCCACATACACCGCGACTGTCGGAGTGGTCGTTTCGGCTTCTTCGGGTTTCAGGCATAACAGATGGAGCATTAAAATCAGATTTAAAGTTTGTCTCCGTATATTTTGTTGACAAGGACGCAGAGAAGATATTCGACTGTTTCAACAGAATGCATATGATTTGGATAGACCGAGTGTGAGATGAGAAAGCATAGAGAGGTTAGGGTCCGATCACATTCACTTAGTCCAAAAGATTCAAATACGAAGACATAGCTATAAGTGAATGCTGTTGAGGACAGAACACAATTCTATATATATATCCTATATGAAGACAAACCAAGTGCGAAGACTTTGCAAATGTAACGCCACGAGAAACGCTTCAAACAAGAATTTGGTGGTGGCGTTACCCACCGTATAGGAAGTATTAGACCCAGACACGGCGCACAATTATCGTGGCGCTCCGAAGTCAAATTCCATGTTAATGTATTCACACTTAGAATGTAAGTCTTCATTGATTGAAGATATACTTTACTTCGTGTGTTGCACATCTAAGTCATCAATATGCATAAGTGTTAGGATGTGTTCATGATTACAGGACATTTGAGGATTCTAAGATATTTAGCTCACACCGCAACTTGCAAAACCTTTTCTCATCCAAGGGCTTTGTGAAGATATCTGCCAGTTGCTCTTTAGTGTTGACGTGTATGATATAAATATGTTCCTTCATGACATGATCTCTGAGAAAGTGATGACGAATTTCAATGTGCTTTGTCTTCGAGTGCTGTACTGGGTTGTTGGCAATCTTGATGGCGCTTTCATTGTCACAGTAGAGTGGCGCATGCTTCAGATGGACTCCATAGTCCTTGAGTGTTTGCTTCATCCAGAGAAGCTGAGCGCAGCAAGATCCAGCAGCAATGTATTCAGATTCAGCAGTGGAGAGTGATACACAGTTCTGCTTCTTTGAAGACCAAGAGACAAGTGATTGTCCTAGAAAGTGACATGTGCTTGATGTGGACTTGCGATCAACTTTGTCACCAGCATAATCAGCATCTGAAAATCCTACTAGATCAAACTCTGAGCCCTTTGGACACCATAATCCTAGTGTTGGGGTGTAAGCCAAATATCGAAGTATTCGCTTCACAGCTAAGTGATGCGACTCCTTTGGTGCCGCTTGATATCGAGCACACATGCAAACACTAAGCATAATATCTAGCCTAGATGCACATAAATAGAGTAAAGAACCAATCATGGAGCAGTATACCTGTTGATCAAACTCTTTACCATTGGCGTCGGGACCCAGATGGTGTTTAGCAGGCATTGGCGTCGAGTACCCTTTGCAGTCTTGCATTCCAAACTTCTTCAGACAGTCTTTAAGGTACTTCTCTTGAGATACGAAGATGCCGTTGCTTTGCTGACGAATTTGAAGACCAAGGAAGAACTTCAGCTCACCCATCATGGACATTTGATATTGTTCTTGCATCATGTGACCAAACTCATCACTGTATTTCTTGTCCGTGCAGCCGAAGATAATGTCATCCACATAGATTTGGCAGACAAATAGCTCATCATCATATGTCTTCGTGAAGAGTGTGGGATCTAGGGATCCAGGTTTGAAGCCTTTTCTCTTCAGGAAGTCTTTGAGGGTGTCATATCAAGCACGAGGTGCTTGTTTGAGGCCATACAGTGCCTTGTTGAGCTTGTATACCATATCAGGACGTTTTGGGTCTTCAAAGCCAGGTGGTTGTGCAACATACACTTCTTCTCAATTCTTCCATTGAGAAAGGCACTCTTTACATCCATTTGATATAGAAGTATGTTGTGATGATTTGCATAGGCTAGCAGTATACGAATAGCTTCAAGCCTAGCCACAAGAGATTATGTTTCATCGAAGTCAATCCCTTCAACTTGAGTGTATCCTTGAGCAACAAGACGAGCTTTGTTTCTGACCACTTGACCATGCTCATCTTGCTTGTTGTGATAGATCCATTTTGTGCCTATTATGTTGTGCTTTCGAGGATCAGGACGCTTGACAAGTTCCCACACATTGTTCAGCTCAAACTGTTGAAGCTCTTCTTGCATTGCTTGAATCCATTCAGGCTCCATAAAAGCTTCAGCAACTTTCTTGGGTTCAAATATTGAGACAAAAGCAAAGTGCCCACAGAAATTTGCAAGCTGTGTTGCTCTTGAGCGAGTGAGTGGACCAGGAGCATTTATGCTATCAATTATCTTCTCAACTTGCACTTCATTTGCAACATGAGGATGAGCTGGACGAAGATTTTGCTCTTGCTGTACATTGTCTCCATCAGGAGTATTGTCTTCAGGCTGAGCATTGTAGTCAGGTTGATTTGGAGCAGAGATGATGAGTTCCCCGTCAGGTTGTGCTTCAGAAGGCATGATCTCACCAGTTCCCATTAGCTTGATAGATTCATTTGGTGAAGCTTCATCTAGCACATTTGGTAGGGACTCTCTTTGTGATCCATTTGACTCATCAAACCTCACATCCACAGTTTCAATAGTTTTATAGAGAAAAATGTTGAAGACTCTGTAGGAGTATGAGTCCTTTCCATATCCGAGCATGAAGCCTTCATGAGCTTTGGGTGCAAATTTTGACTTATGATGAGGATCCTTGATCCAGCACTTAGCTCCAAATACTCTAAAGTAGCTTACATTTGCCTTCTTTCCAGTGAGGAGTTCATAGGATGTTTTCTTCAGAAGCTTGTGAAGATAAACACGGTTGATGATATGGCATGCAGTATCAATAGCTTCGGGCCAGAATCTTCTTGGTGTTTTGTACTCATCGAGCATCGTTCGAGCCATCTCAATTAGAGTTCTATTCTTGCGCTCAACAATCCCATTTTGCTGAGGTGTATATGGGGCTAAGAATTCATGAGTGATTCCCATCTCATCCAGATAAAGATCGAGGCCAGTGTTCTTGAATTCAGTGCCATTGTCACTTCTGATATGTTTGATCTTGATGCCATAATTGTTCATGGCACGGTTGGCGAAGCGTCTGAAGACATCTTGCACTTCAGTCTTGTAGAGTATTATGTGCACCCATGTGTATCTTGAGTAATCATCAACAATGACGAAGCCATAGAGACAGGCTGTGGTAGAGAATGTGGAGTAGTGAGTGGGGCCAAATAAGTCCATGTGGAGCAGCTCGAAGGGTTTAGATGTCATCATGATTGTCTTCCTGGGGTGCTTGGCTCTAGTCATCTTCCCAGCTTCACAGGCACCACATAGATGATATTTCTTGAACTTGACTTCCTCGATGCCTATGACATGCTTCTTCTTTGCGAGAGTGTGCAAGTTCCTCATGCCAGCATGTCCTAGCCTTCGATGCCAGAGCCAGCACTCTGAAGCTTTTGCTAGTAGACATACGGCCATCTGCGGTCCAGTTGAGAAATCTACCATATACATATCACCTTTTCTGTATCCTTCAAATACTAAAGACTTGTCTAATTCCATTAGTACAATGCAACGAAATTTACCAAAGATCACAATCATGTTTAAGTCACAAAGCATTGAGACATACATTAAGTTGAAGCCAAGAGATTCAACAAGCATGACTTTATCCATGTGCTGATCTCTTGAGATTGCAACTCTACCTAGACCCAACACTTTGCTTTTACCAGTATCTGCAAATGTGATGTGACTCTTGTTGGATGGACGTAAAGTTGAGTCCATGAGAAGATTACGATCACCAGTCATATAATTTGTGCATCCGCTATCCATAATCCATTCTGAAGACTTTGGTGTCTCCCCCTACAATGCAGTTAGGAGGATAGGCTTCACCAAAAGCCATTGTGAAGCATAAACATTTGATGCATAAGTGGATTACGAAAGCTTAGATGAAAGTTAGGACTGATGAGATGTTCAACAAGTGACTTATGAATAGTATGAGCAGTAAGTTATTCTGGGCATTTGATCTTGTGCCCAACAAGTGTTTTAGGTCCCCAGCAATAGCATCAGAAGCCTTTGATCATAGGCTGGAGACCTTTCCCTGCAAGAGAAAGTTAGTTCTTCTTAACCACCCACATTTTCAGGGGTGGCTTAGAAGCAATGAGTCTAAGAGCAGCATCTGAGAATTTTGGATTTGGGGCCCTAGCAAATAGTCTTGAAGGAGGAGAATAATACTCATAAGAATAGGCAGAAAAATTCTTGGATAATGAACATAGCGGTTTGAAGAAACACACTCATATTCATGGGTCTGAGTATGGTTTCCCTGCAAAACATTCGCGTTAGGGTGACTCAGATGAGTCCTTTGGTTGTAAGAAGCCTTAGGACCATATGAAGCCTTTGGTCAGGGATTTGTCTTCATCCCAGGGGGTGTCATGACAGTATTTGTGGAAGCTTCTCAAGACAACCTTTGGGTACCCAGATCTTCTTCATAGGTGGTCCATTCCTGCAGTTAGTACCAATATACCTGGCAAATAATTCACCATTTTGATTCTTAAACAGTTTATAGTTTGCATCAAAGGATTCATCACTGATAACAGGATTAGCACAAGTGAAGCCAGATAAGGTAGATGGATCCACTGTAGGTTCCTTTGCAGCAACCCATGTGGTTTTGGGATACTGCTCAGGCTTCCAGTATGATCCATCAACATTCATTTTCCTGTCGAACCCAACACCCTCTTTCCTAGGGTTTCGGTTTAGTATCTGCTTTTTGAGGACATCACATAGAGTCTGATGCCCCTTGAGGCTTTTGTACATCCCTGTTTCAAGCAAAGTCTTCAACCTAGCATTTTCATCAGCAATAGTAGTGGTTTCCTCAGCAGAGGGGTTAGTTACCACATCAGTAGTTGAAGATATTGCAACAGTGGCAGTAGTAGAGCATTCAGCAACAGATGTAGCATTATCACGTTCAATGCATTTTAGACACGGTGGTTCAAACTCTTTGTGAGAAGCACTGACATGTTGGGCAAGTAATGAATCATGCTCCTTCTGAAGATCTTCATAAAATCCTCTTAGCTTTTCATGATCGGATAAGAGAGTGTTATGAAGACTTTGAAGCGTAGTTAACTTAGCCTGAAGCCTCTAAAGACTTTCAGCTTTTTTTCGACTGATCCATTTCTTCACCCAACATATTATTGCTCTTATGAAGCATTTTTTAGCCTTTTCCAGAGCAATTTGTTGTTTAGTGGCAAGGGAAGCAAGCTTGACATAGCTGGGTCCAAATTCATCACCAGATTCATCATCACTAAATTCAGATGAATAACAGTCGGTTACCTTGGCACCTTTTCCCATAAGACATGGTGCAGAGGATGATGGTTCTGGATCGAAAGTCATCATCTTGAGAGATTCCTTGAATTTCTCAAACCCAGAATCATCACGAGTTCGATGACCTTCATAGACTTCAGAGAGACGGTCCCAGATAAGCTTCGCATGATCAAGATGCATGATGTTCCTGAACTGATCTTGAGATAGACAGGAGCAGATGACGTCCTTCGCTGTGAGATTGAGAAGAGTGAACTTGCGAATATCATCAGCTTCTGCCCTCTTGCATAGATCTGTAAGACCAATCTCAGTGACGGTCCACAGCTCACTGTTAATCGCCATGAGACGTTTCTTCATCATGGCCTTCCACTTGGGATACTCTTGACCGTCAAACATGGGGCAAGACACAGTCTTCATTCCTGTGGTCGACATAGCTAAAACTCCAGGTGGTTAACCGAATCACACAGAACAAGGGAGTACCTTGCTCTGATACCAATTGAAAGTGCAATATATCAACTAGAGAGGGGGTGAATAGGCGATTTTTATGAAATGCTTCAAAACATGGTAGTTTCAAAGACAAACGATAAGCTCAAGCCTATTAGTATGCAGTGGAAAGTGGACTACACTAGATAAGCCATAGTCATGTATTCAGTGAAGTGAAAGCATGAAGACTAATAGCAACTAGGCAGTAGTGATCATAAAGGAAGAAGGAATGAAGCCAATCACAACAAGTAGATACTCAGTGAAGACAATCAGATAAGGCAAGCATGCAATGTCTTCACAACATAGAGCAGTAAGTAAAGGGAAGGAAAGGATAGAACCAGTAGCTCGGGGAAGACAGTGATTTGTTAGACCAGTTCCAGTTGCTGTGACAACTGTATGTATGGTTAGGGAGGCTGAGATTTAACTCAGAAGACCGCGTCTTCACCTTGTTCCCCTTGAGCTAAGGACACCTAGTCCTCGCCCAATCACTCTGGTAAGTCTTCAAGGTAGACTTCCAAACCTTCATAGACTTCGTTCACCTGCAATCCACAATGACTCTTGGATGCTCAGAACGCGACGCCTAACCGGCTGGAGGAAACACAGTCTTCAAGTGTAATAAGTCTTCAGGTCACACAGACTAAAAGACTTCAGTGATGCCTAACACTCTTTGGCTCTGGGTGTTCGGGCTTTGTCCTCGCAAGGATTTCTCTATCAAATGCTTCGGAGGTGGGTTGCTCTCAAACGACAAAAGCCGTGTAATAACTCTGAGCAGCCACCAATTTATGGTGAAGGGGGTGGGCTATTTATAGCCACTGGGCAACCCGACCTGATTTGTCCGAAGTGACCCTGGGTCACTAAGGAACTGACACGTGTTCCAACAGTCAGATTTCAAACACACACGACAACTTTACTTGAGCTCCAAGTAAAGCTGACTCATCCGCCTCTGGATAAGATTTGCTCTCATAGTCTTCACTCGAAGACATAGGATTTGGTTGAGCATCACTTCAGTCACTCTGACTTAGTACACTTGGACCCCACTTAACAGTACAGTGGTTCCTATGACTCAACAAAGAAAAAAAGGAAACAGCGAAACATCTGTGTCTTCACTCTCCACAGTCTTCACACAATGTCTTCTCAAGTCATAGTCTTCAATATGATTATCTTCATATACCACCACTGATATCAATATCTTCATACATTTTTAGCGCTCATCTCCGGTAGGTTAACCGAATGAATGAGGGACTACTACCTGTGTTATCCTGCAATTCTCACAAACACTTTAGTCCCTCAACCAGGTTTATCGTCAATACTCCAAAACCACTAGGGGTGGCACTAGATGCACTTACCCCGTTAAACCGCCCCCTCCGGGAGAGAATGTTTTCCGGCGATCCTTTCTGCGAGTTTCTTGCACTCTATCCCGGTGATTTCTTCCACCCCAGGCAAGCCACACCCTCCATTTGCATGATTGCAATGCGGTGACATGGTTCTTTATTTGAACTTATTTAAATATTGCATTAGCTATGTATGATCTTTTTCATGGCATTTCTCGGAGTTGTATTTTGATCTTGTTATTGCCATGATATTGCTTGGAGTTTTAGGACTTTTATTTTGATGATTTTATCGATGACATGTTGCCTTTGGATTCTTAGTGGCTATTGTCATGCTAGTATCTGTCCTTATTTTGGACTATTTACTTTGGATATCCTGTTGCCTTTGGATTCTTAGTGGCTATTTTCATGCTAGTATCTGTTACTATTTTGGAGTATTTACTTGGGATGTCATGTTGCCTTTGGATTACTAGTGGCTAGTATTATTTTCATCATGATGCTAGTTGACTTTATGTTTTGGAGTATGGTGTTGGATATGATGCTTGCATGTGAACCATAGCTGGATAGTTAGTTCTTGATATTTGCATAGTAGTGTTCTCGGATTTTCATGATAGATATGTTATGCTATCCTTGGAGTGTTTGGTTATGACATTATTAATCTTGGGATTATTTGTTGGATATTGCTATGACTTGGATTATTAGTTGATAGTTAATATCGGAGTATCTGTTTCACACTTAAACTTTTTAAGATAAACTTCGTCATTAAGTTGGTCAGGTGCCACCGAACCGGGCTTCCCCCAGTGCAACCACATTTGCCTTTATCGGAAGGCCCTAATGCGATGCTATTGTCATGCCTCTCGCCGGCGCCTCCAACCAGGGAAGGTTATGGGCATGCACTACCCTGATCAGGTAGTCGGACATAACCTTGTGTGCCCGTAGTTGGATGATAAGCGCTTTTTCCCCGTTTGGGGCTTTTATTTATTTTTGCCACGGCGGTGGCCGTTGGTGTCTTTGGTAGACACAGGGCCACCCAGGACTATCCCAGTGGGGAATAAGTCGGAGTGGCCGTGTCATGACAGTAGATTGGTTTTGTCGGAACGCCGTTGGTCCCCGAATGGGAGAACGAGGCATGGGTTCCGTGGTGTGGGTACAGTGCACTACCTCTGCAGAGTGTATTTGATCTATCGATAGCCGCGTCCTCGGTCATGGGCATGGGTTCGTACTAGGTCACACGGTTCGATCAACTCTCAAATGACGGAATAACTAAAATGAATTATAGGTGAATTATATTTATATTGATATTTTGAGCAGTGCAGGATGTTGATGATATTGTTGGAGACCAAGTGTTTGTCATGATAGTGATCGCTGTAAAGATCGCGTTTGGACTTTGATCACGAGTTGACAAGATGGTTTATTACTTGGCTGGTTAGCCAAGAGATATATAATTATAAATTTGAGATAGTGATTTATTAGTATTGTATCATTTTCATACCATGCTTAGTAGTTGCTTCATCATGATAAATGTTAATTAATTAACATGTTAATGCTATGTTATTGTTTTGCCTTGATGCTTCTAGTTGTTCTGAGCTTGCAAGTACATTCAATGTACTGACCTGGCGTGTCATGCCAGATTGCAGGTGATGCCATGATTGCTTGATTGTTTGTCACAGTTGTCGTGTGTGCGAGCTAGATCGTGTCCCAGCCAGAGTCCCTGCGGATTGGAGTTCACCACCTTCGTCGTTATTCTGCTACTAGAAGTATTCCGCTGCTACGAGTTGTTTCGCTGCTAGCATAGAGCAAGTGTAGTATAGCTGGCGTAGTGTAGCCGTGCTGATGTGCTCCTTTGTAACATCAGACACTTGTATTTTTATTCTTGTAATAAGAGTTGATTTGTTCTATGCTAAGCAGTTCGTATTCCAGAAGACTTCTCCTCGATCTCTGGACTGGAATACGGGGCGTTCCAGTTTCTCTGAGCCGGGGTGCCACAGCGCTTGGTATCAGAGCAGGTCTAGCTATAGGACGCTTTAGTTAGCGCGAGCAGTAGGAAACAGTAGTAAAAGGTAGTATAGGGTCTGGCCTTATTTGTTGCATTTGGTTGCTGCATTTGTTTGTTGCATAGCATGCATATAGCCTTATTATTTTGATACTAACGATTTATCCGGTGAGTGTAGATGGCATCGGATATGGATCCACTACAGCTCAGCCTTTGCATGTCTCCAGTTTTATTGTCTTGCTCGTTCTTCGGTGTTTGGCGTCATTTCTGTCCCAGCAGAGTGATGCCAGGTGATCCTGACACGGTTTGCAAAAATGGTGCTCAGGTATCGCGCCGAGTTCCTTCAACCCCATTTTGTTTCGGTAGTAGACATGTTTTTACCCCGGATCGTCCTATTTCTTGTCGTGTTGGCAACCCTTAATGGTCTTAGTCATCAAGAAAGGGCAATGCCCGCAGACTCAGTTTTCCCCCTATTTTCTTGGACGACTACGGATATTTTCCATCTGCTTGATAATAATGTGGTTGCGACATTCGTGTCCTGCTACAGGGTTACCAAGTACGTCCTCGCCTCCGAGCTAGTCCAGTTTTCCACCTGGCTAAGCTAGCACTTGGTGTAGCGCTGTTTACACCAATTCTTCCACACATTTATTCACTCTCATGCACATCGTCACAGCATGCTAGATCGTAGAACCGGAGATCCCGCGAAATTTTGTGTGCTTAAGTAGGCATGCATATTTGTGTGATTAGCAGTAATATGTGACTTTGATTGTGTGTGAATTGATTGTTGTTGTGTACTTTTGGTTTAGTTGAGACTTCTTTCGCTTCTTTCTTTTGGGCCCCGGTGTTACATTATTTTTCCCCTATAAAAATGGCTCATGAACTCACACCGGACTCGAAGAAGTAATAAGGAGTTCAATATTCAGAAACTCAGCTAAATAGAATGAAATTTTCAACCGACTGCAATGAAATGGGGAAATATCTTATTTTGAGACTCATAATCAATTTTACTGATAACTCAAGTCTACGTCAGTACAAAAATACTCACAGCAGTAATAGTCAAGTCAGCAGCAAGACAAGTCAGGTACCAGATCAACGGTATATTTTCTGGCAAAGGTATGGACCGTATACAAAATTTTGGCTCAACAAGGCATGATGCTTGGAATATGTTATCACCCAAAATAAAGTCAGAATGTGATATACCCGTGGAAGGCAGTCAAACAATTTTCTCATGCAAATAATCAGCCTCCGAATATTATAGGCGTGTGTATGGATTTCAGTCTGCATATCAGTATGAAGTTTTGGATATAAGGAACCCAGTATTATTCCACACACTATCACGAGAGATTTATGAGGCAAGGTTCCTCAATTTTTTCCTCAGCATGATATGTGAACAATTTCTGGTCCAAGATACTTGGTCTTTCTCAACAAGATACCTCGGTAAAAGCTTGTGACAGACGAAAATAAATTTTTCTCAAACAAGCAAACCCGAGGGGAAGCTTCTCAAGTATGGAACTCACGCTTCCCCCGCACAAAAATCAGACCAAGCTTCGTGTGTAAGCTATAAGAGCCTTCTTCTGCACGATACCCACACAAAATATTTGAGCAGAAGCTAAAGAGTATTTCTCAGCAAGCTATTCGGATGGCTTCTCTCGTAAGCCACTCAGTCCACGTCAGTACCACACTATTGCACCGTCCTCAGAGATTATATGATGAGTTGCCAATGTGTGGCAGCACCGCTCAAGAATTAGACTAGCAAAAATTTGTCAGAGGCACAAATCCGTCAGCTCATGTGTCTTCTTCAGAAATCAAGCGATCGACTGCCCATGATTTTTATATGATAATCTGCCAATATGTGGCAGTACCACTCACGGATCAGATCAGCAATATTCTGTTCAGAAGACCAACTCAGTCAAAACGTATGTCTGCCTCAAGAAATCAAGAGCAAAAATATTAAGATGGTTAAATCTGTGGAAATCGGTCCGCATATCATAGTGAGAATCTTCTGTTGTACTATGTCTTCTTCAGCAAGCAACCACAAAAGGCTTCCGGCATACGGTACCAAGTTTTCCCTAGCAATTCTTTAAGGGGGGAAAGCTTCTGAAGCACGGTACACAATCTTCCTCAGCATGATGCTCTCGATGGTTTCCAGTATAAGCCATCCAATCTCCTTCAGTACGGCATTTGTGCAAAATATTAAATGGTGAAATGACAGCATATGACAGTGCATCCTGAAAATCTGATCTGCAACAGTCTGGTCATATGCAAGAATCAGTCAGAAAACAAGTCTGCCTCGGGAATTAGATTCTCCAATATATGTGAAGGAAGCCAGATATATACCTCAGTGTGATAAGGGATTATCAAATTTGACGACAACACTGACCTCTGTACAAGTATCAGTGAACCTGGAAAATGATCCTGATGAGCCCTTGTCTACTTTTCTCCGATGACGGCACCACGCCTGTGATCTAAGCTATTTTAGCTATCCCAGGTGGATGCCGATTTTTATTTCTCTCTTCAACGACTGTCCCGAGTCCCGAGCTGCTGTTCGGCCGTCTCGTACAACTGTTGAGTTTATTTTTGTGACAGTAACCCTATAGCTGCTTTTTGGCTATTTTAGGGAGCTGTCACCTTCTTCTTATCAACACGGTCTGATGCTTTGAGCTGCTTTTCAGCCGTCTTGAGCCGTGGTTGAGTTATCTCAGTAATGCCCCAGATCTAAGTTGTAAAGACCGTTTTGGTGGCTACTGATTTATTTGCCGATTTCTTGCAAGGGTTCACATGATCATTTCCTGCGATTTAAAACTTGAGGGACGATAAACCTGCCATCGAAGAAATGTTACCTGCCAGGGGATAAGGATAAAGATACGGCTGTCAAAATAATTCCCCTGACAGAACCCATGGTCATACGAAGAATCAAGGACAAGCATGGCCAGGTTATTTCCGTAAGGTATCCTGCCAAGGAAATCATGACCATCAAAAGGGTAAGGCTGACAGCAAAGGTTTGATGATTTTTGCGCAACCAACAGGGTCCGGATAACCAGGTGAGTCAAAAGCAGTAATTCCATATGGATTCACAAAGGCATACTCCCAGTGGCCTACCCTGTTTTGCAAGGATTTAATAATCCGCTGACCCGCTTGGAATGGTTAGTGTGGAAAATTCAAATGAGTATACCGACAAGAAGAGAAAAATCTAAAGCCAAGCAAATCAGCTCAGACCCGGTATAGCCATCGACGGAATCGAGTACACGGTCAGTCCGTCAGGAAAAGCATTGATCCGTCAGCTTCCTGGCAGGCCAGTCTCAGTATGCAAATATTTGAGGTATGGCACAGCTAAAACTCCGTACACTGTTATACTGATCGTGACAAAAGGCAGTCACATCTTTGGCTCATATATCATACTCGAGCCAAAGGAATAAATCAAAATAAGTCAGTACCGCTTATGAGAAGTCAGATCCTGTCAAAAGATGTCCATAAGTAATCCTCCACATTTATTGGAACCAGAAGGCCTGCATTTATTCGAAGCCACCCCATGGCAGAAGTAAAACGGTTTTCATGACCAACAACAAATTATGCTCCTATGCGTTGGATATCACTGCAGATATGGAAGAATCGGCGTCAGCAAAATGAATTGGTGTATGAGCAAAAACCCGTCAGGATTTGGGGAAGGTGAAGCAAACCACCCCGAGCAAAGATAATCTGATCAGCTAAAATTCTCGGGGGAACAATAAATAAAGGAAATGGATATCCGAGTTGGAAACGATATCCTCAAGTTATACTTGTCCCCTGAGCCATCAAATCTCGAGGACAAGATTTCTTTAAGGGGGGACAGTTTGTGACAGACTGGTTTTTGGCCCTTTTCTTTTTCTTTTTGATTTATTGGTTTCTACTTCTTTTTTTTTTGGACTGGTTCTTTGGCCTTGTCACCTGGGAAATCATCTTCTTTTTCCTCCCAAGTGGCTCATCATTCTCAAATCCTTGCCAAGATCATGTCACTCCACTTCCTGACCAAACCCTAATTTCTTTTTCTATTACAGGAATAACCCTGTCTGCCCTAGGTTGTGAAGCAACCTATATTTTTGTCCCTCCAAAAATTCCCAAATAAATTTTAATAAATTGTTTGGGTCGTATATTCATAGAATGGGTCAAAGCTTTTCCTTGCCATGTTCAAAAATAATTCTCAAATATTCCTTTTCCTATTCTGCCCTAAATGTCACTTTGTGAAGCAAGTGCTATTTATCTTTTCCCAATTGACCCCAAACTTGTTGGACACCTTTTGATGTCCAAATTATTGCCACATGCCAAAATTCAACTATATTTGCCTAGCCAATCTTCCTCAGTGATTTTTCAAAGTTTCTGTCAAACAAAAGCCACTATGAAGGAAGTTCTAGCTAGGAGCATCCAAATGAGTTGAAATTTTGCATGCCTATTGTTGTTATCATTTTATCCCACTCCTCCAGAATTCAGCTCCATCCAAGCAACCATGTGAGCACACCTTCAAATATTTGTTTCTATCCAAATTTTCAGTTTGTGAAGCAAGTATATTTTATCTTGCTCCACTATGGCTGAAAATATTCCATGACCTTCTCCAACTCATATAACCTACCTATACCAATTTTGGGCACATTTTGTGCAGCCGTTTTCCCTCAGGATTTTTCCTAAGTTTCTGGACAGAAAGGATGCTTGTGAAGGAAGTACCATTTTGGTGAATCCAGTTGATATGAAATTCATACAACATCTTACTATGACCAAATCCCTAAGCCTTGCCAAATTTGAGCTCAAGTCGCCACACCATTTGAGTGCAACATCTTGACCTATTTTCTGGAATAGATTTGGCAGTTGGAAAGCAACTATGATTTATCTTTGTCCAAATCTTCTCAAAGTTACCAGTATGGTAGTTCTTCTTTACCTCAAACCCTCAGACAAACTATTTTCTTCCAAGCTTCTTTCTGTGGTTCAGTATTTCTCCTCAAAGTTTACTGCAGTAAACTTCAGAGGATCTTTACCACTTAACCATAGATGTTTTCACCATTCTACCACCACAGGGGAGATTTACCACGCAAAGACTTACCAGTAGACATCATTTTACTGCCCAACTCCCCCGCTACCTGCCAGTGCTCGTGGTGATCACGACAAGGGCGTGTATGTGCATGCGCTCTGTGTGTAGTGGCCGCGTCCAGAGCGCCGTTTCTGCCTCGGCCGCGCGCCCCTCATCGTCTTCGCGCGCGTGAGTCTGTCCATTGAACTCACCTCATCGCCGACCTCCTGGACCCCTCTACTTGGTCGGCCGCTTCCTCCACCGACGGCCACCGACGCTTGCCGACGCCCGCCGCCGAACGCAACAGTGGCACAGTGCCCTGTTTGTCCTTGAGCCTCCCTAGGCTGCTTCTTCTGCTCCCCAGCGTCGTCTGCCTCCCCGTGAGCTTCTTCACTATGCCCCCTCGTCGCCTGCCTCCAAGTCCGCGGCGTCGGACATGCGTCAGCGGTGATGCCAGTGCGGCTCCCCTCCCCTCACCTATATAAACCTCCCCGAGCGCGTCTCACTTCACCAAGCTCCTCCACGCGCTCCATCTCACCTCCCCAGCTACTTCCCCGAGCTCTGGAGCTCCCCTCGGCCCTCTCTGCCGCCATGGCCGCCGCCTCGGCCTCGTCTAAATTAGCGGCACCCGAGCCATTGCCCTCCTCCTAGCCGTCACCAGAAGCCTCCACCACACCTCTCGAGCCCCTCCACCACTTCCCTCTCCCTCTCGTCTAAATAAGAATGAGTGAGAAATTGCACACTTACTCGTCGGAGGAGAGGCACACACTTCTCTTCACCAGCGAGTCAACAGCAGCCCCGGGCGCACCGGGCATGCCGACAACCCGGGCCTGGGCAAGACGCGAGGCCACGGTCCTGGGTGCGGCCGCGGTCGCCAGGTTCGCCGGCGTGGGGCCCTTCAGAGGGGTCGCCACCTTGCTTCTCCCAGACGCGGTGCGTCCAGACCAACGCGGAGTGGTCGCCTGGGACCGCCCGGCGGCACCTGCGCCTGTTGCCCCGGCGAGCACTTCGAAGGAGTCCCCATCATCGTCCAGGGTATCCTCCGAGCCCCCTTCGTCGCCCCCGTCGCTGCCCTCGTCGTCATCACCAGAAGACACATCGAACGTGGGCGGGGCGCCCACGGGCTCACCAAGGTTCGGCATGGCCTTCAACAGCTCGGTCTTGTCAGGGTGGCTGTACAGCGGCAGGTAGGCCCCAGCAAGATCCTCCGGAACCATCCCGAGGAGGGCCTTGAGGTGAAGTCCAGATCTTCTTCGGCCAGCATTCCTAGGCGCAGCTGGAGCCCGTCGTCGTCACCCATCAGCTCCCACATGGGGCGTGAGGGAGCCTGCAGCGGAGCCTGACGCTGCCTGAGGAACTCCTTCACGATCTGGCCTCCTTCGAGCCTCAAGCTCAGGCCGGCCTCAATCTTCACCAAGACCGGTCTCGCAAGAGGGCCGGTGAGCTTCGCGTGGTGCCAGCTGTCAAGTTTCTCCGGATGGGCAATGGGCAGCGCCAATAGAGGATGGGTGCGCTGGGCATCCAGATAGACACACCTCTTCCGGTGGGACTCTATCTTATTCCCGGCCGTCATCAGGTGGCAGCCCTGGCGTTGGAAGACGAAGGAAACACAGCCCGAGCCAGATGCATGGAGAAGAAGTGGCGGAAGAGGGCGACCGTCTGCCTCACCCCCACGAACGCCTCACAGTAGAAGGCGAAGAGCGACAAGACGAAGATAGAGCGAGGTTGGATATGGAGAGCGTGCACCTGGTAATGTTCCCGGATGGCGTAGAAGAACTCGGAGAAAGGGGGCATGAGCCCCATGGAGATGATGTGGAGGAAGAAGGGGTAGCACGACATTGGCAAGGTCCGCGCCACGATGGATCCAATCCAGATCTGTGTCCGACCGTGCTCATTGTGGGAGCACGACAGGAACGGCTGAACCTCTGAGTAGTCCTCCTCCCTGATGATGGAGGACTCCTCAAGCTCCACGTCAAGAGAAGAAGCAGATCCAGGCGCCGACGCGGTGCCCTTGTTCTTCTTCGCCATAGGGCTGAAGGATGCAGAGAGGTAGGAGACGCAAAGGGAGAAATCCAAACAGGAAGGAAGGAGGGCGATAACTCCCCCAGCGGAGAAGGCCCCTTTTGTCAAGACACACGGTTACCGAGACGGCATGGGGAGCGGGGTCGCTCGCGTCCCATCCAACCATCACACGCCAGCCTGGCCCACAGCCTTTTTAGGGCCCGCGGCGCTTCGTCCTCGACTAAGGCTTCGCCCCGAAGCCAACTCCACGCGCGCCTTGGGCCTGGGGGCTACTGTCAGCGTCCTAGGAACCAGGGAACCCAGACATGCCTACCTGGGGGCCGCGATGCGCTCCTACAAGCGGCCTGGTACGACCCAACTGATCGACCAGCTGCTCAAGACCCTCGCGAGGGGCCAGGCCTCGCGAGGAGAACAACGCCAAGACCCCCTAGGGAGCGGCCTCGGCAAGGCGTTCCGGACGGGTGGAGAATCCAAGGCCAAGCCTGCCTCAGGAGGAGGCAGTGATGTCAGCAGTGATGCACCGCGCCAGCGAGTGCCAGCGTCCGCCAGCGACACAGTTGCCATTTCGGTGCAAAGGAGACAGCGCAGCCGTTGGTTCCCAAGGAGCGGGGCAAAGGTTTCCTCTTTGGTGCAACAAGACCGAAGACCGCATGGACGATAAGGAGGATGTCACCGTCGAGCCCACCACCGTGTCACCGCCTGGTCCTTTTGCAGGCAAAGACTGCTTTTGTCAGGGTAGGAACGTCCTTGTGTTCCCGCTAAAAAATGGCCGCTGTGGAATCCCTTCCCGCCTAAACATTTCGGGGGAAGAGGACCGTGGCCGCCTATATAAGTAGCTAGGACCTCCACTGCGAAAAGGAGGATCATCAACACACACACTTGACCACCGCACAAGGAGGAAGAACACTAGCCTCCTGACCCTCTTGAGCTCGCCTCCTGAGCTCAGGAACCCTTGTACTAGTTCATACTCTAGCTCACCCGGAGCAAATTCACCAAAGCAGGAAGTAGGGTCTTACACCTCGCGATGGCCCGAACCTGGATAAACTCTTGTGTGTTTGTTCGTTGTTTGCTTGAATCCTTCCACCGAGACGAGAGCGAGGTGCTAGGTAGACGTGAGTGGGAGAGATCTTTATTCACGCCCCTGTGTTCGAACTTAACGGGTTTTGCGGAGCCCTGAATTCAACAGCTGCCGCTTCTGAGACCTCCATGGAGATTGACAAGGGTTGCGACGATGAGGAGACTGCAGACATGGCCACATCCAGTGCGGGTACAGTTCTTTGATAATGTCTTTACCTTTGTTCATCACTCTGTCCGTCGACTAAGCTTTCTTTTTGTCGAATGTTTTACAGCGCTACCCAATGTTATCGAGTTGACTGATGATGATGACGAGCATGTAGAAGTGCACCGGAGGAACACGGGAAGGAGAGGTCGGAAGATGCCTGCTGGTTCACACGCTCAGCAACAAGGAGACACGACTCGGGCTGCGGTTTCTTTCGTCGTTCCTGTGTCGACTGTTCATCCTTCTGCGCCGACTGTCCAAGCTGCGCATCCTCTAGCTGCTCCGACTCCCTCGTTGTGTGCACTCTTTGCCACTCATCATGTCCCGGAGGACCCCGTGAATGCGGCTAAGGAAGCCGTTCGTCAAGCAGGTCTGATGATGGAGCAGACGAAGGCAGCATATGAGGCCAGCATGGCTGCTTATAATGCCAGTTCGACCCTTCGAACCAACGTCCAGGTGAGTCTTTTCCGACTGACTATTATCCTGTCCGGATCTTTGATCTGAAAAATGTTGCTTTGTTCGTAAGATGATATTCCACCTGAAAACCGCTGCTTTGTTCGTAAGATGATACTCCACCCACTGGGTGTTCTGGATCTTTGCAAAATAGGTCTTGTGATCCAATCGGTCCGGTTGTGGCGATTGGGCCAGTGGGGGCACGCTGAGTGTACCCACTGGGTGTAGTCCCCGAGGCCATGGTCGACTGCGGGCAGTCGGTTATGGTCTTAGAATTGATGCTGTTGTCTGCTTTTGAGCTCCTTCCGCTAGTAAAGGACTTATCCAGTCGAGTGGGAGCCAGTGGGGGCATGCCAAGTGCGCCCACTGGGTGTAGTCCCCGAGACCGTGGTCGACTGCTGGCAGCCAGCTATGGTCTAAGAACAATCTTCAGCTCTTTCTCTTTTTTTACATCTTCCGCTCGTACAGGACGGATCCAGTCGAGTGGGAACCAGTTGGGGCACGCCAAGTGCACCCACTAGGTGTAGTCCCCGAGGCTATTGTTGAGTGTTTGACTCGGAAGTAGTCTTAGAACTCTTTTATCATAACACTTTGCTCTCTGCACCTCTCCAAGTGGAAATGACTGTCTTTATCCTCGTTCACTGGTTTGTCTTTTTTGTTGACTGTAGAAATCTTGTGAGTTCGGAGCTCGGTTCACGGATCTTGAGAAGAAGTAGATCCCACTCAATCTTGATCCGGGACTGGAGAGGAGAAATTGCAGAAAGCCAAAGATGAAGCATCTGGTATGAAAAGTACAAAACTTGTCGACTGTATTTAAATGAGCGTGTCCAGCGGAACGCGGACATCCTCGCGTTCATCTGTCTAGCATTATCTTTTGCAGATCAAATGAAGTAGCTTTGGAGCAGAAGGATCTCGACTTGGCAGCGATGCAGCAGAAGGCGCAGGAGAAAACCAAGCTTGCTGAACAGAAGCTGGCTTCAGTCGGCAAGCTGGAACAGGAAAATGCCAAGCTGAAGACCGCCCTTGATGAGGCCAACAAAGAAGTGACGCGACTGAAGAGGGCCAATCTTGCTCTGGACGACAATATTGGTGATCTCTCACAGAAGAGGGACGGGTTGGAGACTTATCCGGGCGACCTAGCCAAAAAGATGTTCCTCATGCTCGAAGGTATCTTCTTATGTCCGCGGAATCTTGGTTGTCGACTCATAGCCCAACTATTGACTCATCATACTTTTGTTTGTGCAGAATTCTGCCAGAACTTTGAGGAAGAGACTGGACGGATCGAGACGGGTCTGGATCCCGCTAATTCTCTTGTCAAGGACAATGTTGCGATGAACGTCTTGCGACTGGAGTCTCGCCTTACCAGTGCCACCGGCTATCTTGCCTAGCTGAAGGCGGTGATGTCCCGGATCGACATGGCGCTCTGGCGAGGGATGGTGCTCGAGAACGATCTCGAGTCTCTGATGACTCGGCTCAATGAGATCCCTGGTCGAGTGCAAGAATGGAAGAATTCATCCGCCCGGTGTGGCGCTGACGTGGTGCTGTCTCTGGTCCGTGTGCATTGCAAGGAGGTGAAGGAAGAAAGGTTGGCTGCTCTTAAGGTTGCCAATACCAAAAAGCTTCAATTTCAATCATTCATGGAGACTTTCCTCGAAGCCTCCACTCGCATCGCCGACAGAATCGACCTGGATGAATATGTCGCACCTGCAAGCCCTCCTACTCCTGAAGTGTGAACAAACTTTATGCCCCAATTCAATTTGCCTCAGAATGCCGAGTGATTTTTTAACTATTAAAATCTTTCGGTATCGACGCTTGAGTACTTCTGCCCGAACATTGCAGGTCTTATACGAACTTGATTTCCTTTGGAATATGTTTGCTTTGCTTCTGATGCTTTTGGATCTTTTGGTTCCGAGTGGACATTGTGCTTATGGTGCAGCTCGGAAGGCCAAGGTACGTTGTATTTGTGGCACAGCTCGGAGAGCCAAGCTACATTGTACTTGTGGTGTAGCTCGGAGGGCCAAGGTACATTGTACTTGTGGCGCAGCTCGAAGAGGGAAGGTACATTGTTCTTGTGGCGCAGCTCGGAGAGCCAAGGTACATTGTACTTGTGGCGCTGCCTGGAGTGCTACCGAGTCCCCGAATGAGAGGGTTGCTCTTCACTCGGAGTGTTTTTGAAACTTAGGCGAGTACGGGGTCGCAGCTAAACCCCGAGTGAGAGGGTTGTTCCTCAATCGGAGCGTTTTTGAAGCTTAGGCGATTACGGGGTCGCAGCTAAGCCCCCAAGTGGGAGGGTCGCTCTTCACTCCGAGTGTTTTTGAAACTTAGGCGATTACGGGGTCGCATCTAAGCCCCCGAGTGAGAGGGTCGCTCTTCACTCGGAGTGTTTCTAAAACTTAGGCGGTTACGGGGTCGCAGCTAAGCCCCCGAGTGAG
>LR738709.1:518996346-519006710 GCA_902687465.1 Secale cereale
TCTTCACTCAAAGTGTTTTTGAAACTTAGGCGGGTACGGGATCGCAGCTAAGCCTCTGAGTGAGAGGGTTGCTCTTCACTCAGAGTGTTTTTGAAAATTAGGAGTACGTGGTCACAGCTAAGCCCCCGAGTGAGAGGGTTGCTCTTCACTCGGAGTGTTTTTGAAACTTAAGCGAGTACGGGGTCGCAGCTAAGCCCCCGAGTGAGAGGGTTGCTCTTCTCTCGGAGTGTTTTTGAAATTTGGCAAGTACGGGGTCGCAGCTAAGCCTCCGAGTGAGAAGGTTGCTCTTCACTCGGAGTGTTTTTGAAAGTTAGGCGATTACGGGGTCGCAGCTAAGCCTCCGAGTGAGAAGGTCGCTCTTCACTCGGAGCGTTTTTGAAGCTTAGGCGAATCAGATTCGCGACTAAGCCACCCACTGGGGGATTTGAGAACATGTGCCTTTGGAACAACAATCATTATGGAATTGCCACAAACTTGTCTTTGAAAAGCAAATTGAAGGATTCTTATTACAACTCGTCCGGTCGAGTGCCTTAAGTATAAAAGCGGCGGAGCAGATTCACATTCCATGAGCGTGGCTCACCAATTTTCTTGGCTATGTTGTAGAGGTGGTATGCCCCGTTGTGAAGTACTTTGGTGATGATGAAGGCGCCCTCCCAAGCCGGAGCAAGCTTGTGAGGTCATTTCTGACGTACTCGGAGTACAAGATCTCCTTCCTGGAATGCTCGGCCTCGAACATTGCGGGCGTGGAACCGATGCAGGTCCTGCTAGTATATGGTCGAGCGGATCAGAGCCATCTCGCGCTCTTCCTCCAGGAGGTCGACTGCATCTTGGCGAGCTTGTTCTGCTTCAGCTTCTGAGAAGAGTTCTACCCGGGGGGCGTTGTGCAGCAAGTCATTCGGAAGTACGGCCTCAGCGTCGTACATCATGAAGAAGGGGGTCCAATGAGTCGACCGGTTCGGAGTCGTTCTCAGTCCCCACAAAACAGACGGTAGCTCAGTCACCCAAGCACCAGCGGCATGCTTGAGGTCACGCATCAGTCGTGGTTTTAACCCTTGAAGGATCAAGCCATTTGCCCTTTCTGCATGCCCATTCGACCGTGGATGTGCAACGGATGCGTAGTCGACTCGGATGCCCTGGGAGGTGCAGAATGGTCTGAACTTGTCTGAATCAAAATTGGAGCCATTATCTGTGATGATGCTGTGAGGGACTCCCTATCTGAATATCAGTTCTTTGATGAAGCTGACGACGGTGCTTGCACCGAGATTTTTAATGGGCTTGGCTTCGATCCATTTGGTTAACTTGTCGACTGCCACGAGCAAATGAGTGAAGCCACTCCTGCCTGTCTTGAAGGGCCCGACCTTGTCTAATCCCCAAACAGAAACGGCCAGACCAACGGGATAGTCTTCAAGGCAGACACAGGTTTGTGGGACATGTTTGAGTAGAACTGACAGCCCTCGCATTTGTCGACTATATCTTTCGCCATCTCATTCGCACAGGGCCAGTAAAACCCAGCTCGGTACGCCTTGGCAACAATTGTCTGAGAGGACGCATGGTGACCATAGGTTCTCGAGTGAATCTCATTCAGGATCATCCGACCTTCCTCCGGGGTGATGCAATGCTGAGCGACTCGCGTGACACTTTCTCTGTAGAGTTGTCCCTGTATCACAGTGAAGGCTTTGGATCCACGGACAATCTGACGTGCCTCATCCTCATCCTCTGGGAGTTCCTTCCTGAGCAAGTATGCAATATATGACACTGTCCAGTCGGGTGTGATCACCAAGACTTCCATGATCAAGTTGACCACGGCTGGGACTTCAATTTTGATCGGGTTGGACGCACTTATCGGTTGCGGGGGCTCTTCCGTGAAGGGGTCTTCCTTGACTGACGAGGTGTGTAGATGTTCCAAGAACACATTTTGGGGGATAGGTTTCCGAGTGGATCCTATATTTGTGAGATCGTCAGCAAGCTGGTTCTTGATTCTAGGGACGTGGTGGAGCTCCAAACCTTCAAACTTCTTCTCTAGCTTCCGCACTGCGCTGCAATAACTAGTCATCGCTGGGCTCCTGACGTCCCATTCCTTCATCACTTGATTGACCACTAAGTCCGAGTCGTCGTACACCATTAGGCAACGGAAGCCGAGTGAAATGGCCATACGCAACCCGTACAAAAGTGCCTCATATTCAACTTCGTTGTTCGAAGAATAAAGTGAATTTGCAGGACATAACTGAGTGTGTCACCTCTGGGGGACACCAAAACCACACCTGCACCGGATCCATTCTGCTTCTTGGATCCATCGGGGAACAAAGTCCAATAGTCCGACTGGATTTGAGTCGGTTGCTCCTATTTGATCCACTCAGCAACGAAATATGCTATTGCCTGAGACTTGATTGGTTTATTTGCTTCAAACTTGATATCCAACGGAAGGAGTTCAATCGCCCATTTAGCCACTCGACCTATTGCATCCCCATTGTTCAGAATTCCAGATAACGGAGCATCGCTGACGATTAAAATTGAATGATCCGAGAAGTAGTGCACAACTTTCTTGGCGGTCAAGTAGATCCCATACACAAGCTTCTGATAATGCGGATATCTCTGCTTAGATGGAGTCAAGACTTCAGAAATGTAGTAGACTGGGCGTTGAACCTTGTAGGCTTTGCCTTCTTCTTCCCGCTCTACCGTGAGTACTGTGCTGACAACTTGTCCAGTGGCTGCGATATACAACAATAGAGGCTCTTTGCTGACTAGAGCAGCAAGCACCAGCTGGGTGGAAAGCAGGGCTTTGAGTTCCTCGACCGCTGCTTCATCTTCAGAATTCCACTCGAACTTGTCAGATTTCTTCATCAGTCGGTAAAGAGGTAATTCCTTCTCACCGAGATGAGAGATGAATCGACTCAATGTGGCCAAACAACCAGTAAGCTTTTGAACGCCGTGTATACGCACGGGGCGATTCATTCAGAGGATTGCGCTGATCTTTTCTGGGTTAGCATCGATTCGCCGTTCGGAAACGAGAAAACCGAGTAACTTGCCGCCTGGGACTCCGAATGTGCACTTTGACTGGTTGAGCTTGATATCATAACTTCTCAGGTTTGCAAATGTTTCGGCGAGGTCAGTCAGTAGGTCGGAACCTTTATGTGACTTGACCACGATGTCATCCATGTATGCTTCCACATTCCGACTGATTCGCTTCAGCACACACTTTTGGATCATGTGCATGAAAGTCGCATCGGCATTCTTGAGACCAAAAGGCATGGTAACATAGCAAAAACACCCGAATGGGGTGATGAAGGCTAAAGTTTTTGTTTTTTACAGCATGATCACATAAACTTCACACAAGTCTTCCCAAAGGTTCTACTTGGCACAAACACTAATTAAAACACAAAACCACATCTAAACAGAAGCTATATGCAGTATTTATTACTAAACAGAAGTAAAAGCAAAGAAATTAAGATTGGGTTGCCTCCCAACAAGCTCTTTCTTTATAGCCATTAAGATAGGCTTCAGAATTCAATGATGCTCACATGAAAGATAATATATTGAAGCACAAAGAGAGCATCATATAGCATGTGAAAATCACATCTAAGTCTAACATAATTCCTATGCATAGGCATTTTATAGGAAAACAATTTAGCAAGACAAGCAAGATCTAGCATATGCAAAGAAGAAGAAAGAAACAATAGCAATCTCAACATAACGAGAGATAATTTAGTAACATGAAAATTTCTACAACCATATTTTCCTCTCTCATAATAATTGCATGTAGGATCATAAGGAAAACGAGAGGTAAATAATGTAGTGCGGAGGATAAGGGTTTGTGATAGGTACTTGGTATATGACTTTTGCGTAAGCCTCCCCGGCAACGGCGCCTGAAATTCTTCTTGCTACTTCTCGAGCTTGTGTTGTATTCCCTCGAAGAGGAAAGGGTGATGCAGCACAATAGCGTAAGTATTTCCCTCAGTTTTTGAGAACCAAGGTATCAATCCAGTACGAGACCACGCGCGAGTTCCTCGCACCTGCACAAACAAATAAGAACTTCGCAGCCAACGCGATAAGGGGTTGTCAATCTCTTTACGGTCACTTACGAAAGTGAGATATGATAGATAGGATAGGATAATATTTTTGGTATTTTTGGTATAAGAACAGAAAGTAAATAAAGCAAAGTAAAGTAGATAGAAGATTAATATGTTGAGAATAGACCCGGGGCCATAGGTTTCACTAGTGGCTTCTCTCATGATAGCATAATTCTACGGTGGGTGAACAAATTACTGTCGAGCAATTGATAGAAAAGCGCATAGTTATGAGAATATCTAGGCATGCTCATTATATATAGGCATCACGTCCGTGACGAGTAGTCCAAAACGATTCTACATCTACTACTATTACTCCACACATCGACCGCTATCTAGCATGCATCTAGATTATTAAGTTCATAAGAACAAAGTAATGCTTTAAGTAAGATGACATGATGTAGAGGGATAAACTCAAGCAATATGATATAAACCCCATCTTTTTATCCTCGATGGCAACAATACAATATGTGCCTTGCTGCCCCTACTGTCACTGGGAAAGGACACCGCAAGATTGAACCCAAAGCCAAGCACTTCTCCCATTGCAAGAACTACAGATCTAGTAGGCCAAACCAAACCAATCATTCGAAGAGACTTGCAAGGATATTATAATCATACATAAAAGATTTCAGAAAAGAATCAAATATTGCTCATAGATAATCTTGATCATAAACCCACAATTCATCGGATCTCGACAAACACACCGCAAAAAGATTACATCGAATAGATCTCCTCAAAGATCGAGGAAAACTTTGTATTGAGATCCAAAAAGAGAGAAGAAGCCATCTAGCTAATAACTATGGACCCGAAGGTTTGTGGTAAACTAGTCACAACTCATTGGTGAGGCTAAGGTTTGTGGAGCTCCGGAACAGGCCCCAAGATGGGATCTCACGAGAACAGAAGGTTGCGGCAGTGGAATTAGGGTTTTCTCTGTTGCCTCGATGTTTTCAGGGTACGTGGACTTATATAGGAGGAAGAAGTACTTCGGTGGAACAACATGGGGCCCATGAGGGTGGGGGTGCGCCTACCCCCCTGGGCGTGCCCTGCCCCCTCGTGGGCACCTCGTTTCTTCTCTGACTTGGCTCTCAAGTCTTTGGTGAAGATACAGTTCCAAAAATAACTCTCCCGAAGGGCTCATTCCGTTTGGACTCCGTTTGATATTCCTTTTCTGCGAAACACTGAAATAGGCAAAAAAAACAACAATTTGCACTCGGCCTTGGGTTAGTAGATAGTCCTAAAAATAATATAAAAGTGTATAATAAAGCCCATTAAACATCCAAAACAGAATATATAATAGCATGGAACAATCAAATTTTTTAGATACGTTGGAGACATATCACGGACCGCCGGAGATGTTCCTTCACAGGTTTCACTTTCGGGTCGACTCGCTGACGGTGCTCAGCCAATCCCCTGGGTACACCCGGCATGTCGGATGGTTTCCATGCAAAGATGTCCCAGTTCTCACGGAGGAACTGGATGAGCGCTTCTTCATATTTGATGTCGAGTGTGGTTGAGATGTGAGTCGGAGTGGCATTGGGGTCGGTAGGATGAATATTTACAGGCTTCGTCTCTCCGGCCGACTGGAATGCTGACTCGGAAGCAGGCTTCTTAGCTCGCAACAAATCACTCGGATCCACATTCTTCTGGTATTCTTCCATCTCTACTGCCGCCATCTGGTCATCAGCAATTTTTGAGCCTTTCTGGAAGCATTCTTCTGCTTTCTGCTGATCCCCAGTGACAGTGATCACGCCCTTGGGTCCTGGCATCTTCAGTTTGAGGTATACATAACATGCTCGAGCCATGAAACGGGCATAGGCGGGCCTGCCCAGAATTGCATGGTAAGCACTGTGGAAATCCACCACCTCGAACGTCAACTTTTCTTTGCGGTAATGAGTCGAATCGCCGAAAACCACATCAAGGGTGATTTGACCAAGTGAGTCGGCCTTCTTCCCAGGGATGACTCCCTGGAATCTCATGTTGCTCTCACTCAGTTTGGACATCGGAATGCCCATTCCCCGGAGGGTTTCGGCGTACAGGATATTCAGACCACTGCCGCCATCCATCAGAACCTTAGTCAACCACGTACCATCGACAACTTGGTCGACCGCCAACGCTTGCCGTTCGGGGGTAGCGATGTGCGCGTGGTGGTCGGACGGGTCGAATGTGATGGGAGTCTTAGACGACTTTAAGTACGTCATTGTTGCCGGAGCAACCATGTTGACTTCTATGTTGATAACTTTCAGTCGACTCTTGCTTTCAGCGTCAGCAAAAATCATCAAGGTGGAGTAGATTTGGGGGGTAACCTCCATCCCCCTCTTTATCTTCAGTCTCCTCAGACTCCTTCTCCTTCTCAGCGGGCTGGTCCTTCTAGAAGTTCTGGATCAGGAGCCGACATTGTCGAGTGGTATGTTTGTGGTAAATGAAGTTCCCCTCTTCATCCTTTTTCGTGTGTATAGGACACGGCAAGTCAAGCACATCATTCCCTGCCTGATCTTTCACTTTCTTGGGGATCCAAGGGCCCTTAGGTTTCCCTTTATTCTTCCCCTGGGTAACAACTGCCGCCTCTCCTGGAGCTGCGGGTTCTGCTTTACGCTTCGGTTTCCGATTTGAATTTCCATCATCTTGGCTGACTGTTTTCTTGCCGCTACAGAGTCGATCCGCTTCTTCTCCATTCGCATACCGACCGGCTATCTCCATCATCCGAGTCAGAGCCATATCTCCTGTCCGACCAAAGAATGTCAAACAAGTCACAAGTTTTGTCGGACTCCCCAGCTATTGCCGTCGATTTGTCGAGAACTTCTCCAAGGTTGCCAAACCCCTGACTAGTCTGCTTCACAAAGGTGTCAAGTTCAAATGGACAGAAAAGTGTCAGGAAAGTTTCCAGGCACTCAAAGACAAGCTGACTTCTTCCCCAATGCTTGCTCCTCCAGATACTAAGAAGGATTTTTTTCATTTACTGCGATGCTTCACGTCAAGGATTAGGTTGTGTCCTAATGCAAGAGCGCAAGGTGATTGCTTATGGCTCTCATCAATTGCGCCCTCACGAAGAGAACTATCCAGTTCATGACCTCGAGCTTGCTGTTGTCATATATGCACTCAAGCAATGGCGACATTACCTTCTCGGTAATCATTGTGAGATATTCACCGACCACCAAAGTATGAAGTATCTGTTTACTCAACCAGATTTGAACCTCCGTCAGCAGAGATGGATGGAGACTGTAGCTGATTTTGACTTGGGTATTTCTTATACACCGGGCAAAGCTAATGTAATGGCCGATGCCTTGAGCCACAAGTCTTATTGCAACCACCTCCAGGTTCGTAAAGTTCAACCCTCGCTTGTTGAAGAATTCAGGAAGCTGAACCTGCATATTGTTCCTCCTGGTGCACTCGCACCCCCTCCTCCAGAATTCCACAAGATGAACCTCCGTGTTGTTCCCCAGGGTTCCCTTAATACCCTGGAAGTTGAACCAGATCTCGTGGACATCATCAAGAGGCTGCAGAAATATGACTCTCAAGTTGAGAATATTAAGTGATACCTCGCAGAAGGAAGGCCCTCGTTCTTCACTATTGAAGATGATGGCACCTTGTTCTTTAAAGGTCGCCTAGTGGTTCCTTCAAAAGACAACCTAGATATGACTCAAAAGGTTATGGAAGAAGCTCATGATATACCTCTGTCTATTCATCCGGGTAGTACCAAGATGTACCAAGACATCCGTCAAAGGTTGTGGTGGTCAAATATGAAGCAAGACATTGCTCGTTATGTTGCTCAATGTGACATTTGCCGCCGTATCAAAGCAGAACATCAAAGGCCTGCTGGAACTCTACAACCTATCTCTATTACTGAATGGAAATGGGACCATGTCGAAATGGACTTTGTCACTGGTTTTCCCAAATCACAGAAAGGTAATGATGCTATTCTTGTCGACATTGACCGTCTTTCTAAAGTTGCACACTTCCTGGCTGTCAAAGAAACGATCACTGCTAGTCAGCTGGCAACTCTCTATATGTCCAGGATTGTTTCCCTCCATGGTATTCCACTGGTTATCAGCTCAGACCGTAGCAGCTTATTCACTTCAAGATTCTGGGCAAGTTTCCAAGAAGCTATGGGGACTCACCTATCTTTCAGCACTGCATTCCACCCTCAGTCTCAGGGACAAGTTGAACGCGTCAATCAAGTTCTCAAAGACATGCTTCGAGCTTGTATTATTTCCTTCGGCAAGAAATGGGAGGAATCTCTCCCGTATGCCGATTTCTTTTACAATAATAGCTATCAGGCTAGTCTGAAGATGGCTCCCTTCGAAGTATTGTATGGACGAAAATGTCGAACCCCTCTGAACTGGTCAGAAACTAGGGAACGTCCACTCTTCGGTCCGGTTATTATCCAACATGCCGAAGAACAAGTCCGCGTTATTCGCGAGAATCTCAAGACTGCCCAGTCACGTCAGAAAAGTTAGTATGACCGTCATCACCAAGACATGGTCTATCAACCTGGCGAAAAGGCTTATCTTCGAGTCACACTAATGAAGGGTGCACACCGCTTCGGGATCAAGGGCAAGCTAGCTCCTCGCTATATTGGTCCACTCACTATTCTCGAGAGACGTGGAAAAGTGGCATATCAGTTGGAACTTCCGACGAACCTTTCTCAGGTTCACGATGTCTTCCACGTGTCACAACTCCGCCGCTGTTTCAAGGACCCTGTCCGAGCAGTGGATCATGAAGTGCTCGAGTTGCAACAAGAGCTCTCCTATAAAGAACATCCGGTCTGTATTCTCGACCAAGCTGAACCCCGCACACGTCAGAAGGTGATAAAGTTCCTCAAGGTCCAGTGGTCGCATCACTCTCAAGACGAAGGCACATGGGAATGTGAGGATCGTCTGCGTGAAGAATACCCCGAACTGTTTCCTTCTACCTCCTAAATCACGGGACGAGATTTCTTGTAGTGGAGGAAAATTGTAACGCCCGGATAATTATGCTACAGTAATCCCGTGCTAATGATGCCACGTCACCACGATTCCTATTACTGAATCCCATGTTGATTCAAACTGGTTGAAATTCAAATCTAAAATAAAGATAAATTTCAAAGTTTTCAAATGCCAAAACTAAAATGTTTACTGTATTGCCAATATTCCATAACTAATTATGGTGGTGAACCAATTTTTTTAGAAAATGAGTAAATACCCTAAAATAAATAAACGAGTGGTTATAATAACTAATTGAATGCCTTTTATATTTATAAAAGGTTGAAATATTTTAAATATCTCTCAAACTCCTTTTGGCAGTGCTAAATATTGCATGAGAAATAATGGGAGGAGTTTCATATTTTTACATAAGTCAATTACTAATAAAAAATAAATGAAAATAAAAAGGAAAGGGTTAAACAAAACAAGTTACAACAAAGAGGCAAACAAAGCCCCCTCCCCGGCCCAGCTAGCCGCTACCAGGCAGCCCAGCTGCGCGCCAGCCTCCCACCTCCTTGTTCACGAGAGATCGTGGGCAGTGCCGATGCGTGCCACGGCATCGGCCATCGCCGTGGCGGCCATCCGATGGCCCTCCGGCGACCCCCTGCCTATATCTACTTCCCGCGGCGCAAGAACCCTAGCCCCATCCTTAGTTTTCTCCATCGCACCCCCGTCCACTCCTCCTCGCTGTGGGTGTCCCAATCTGGAGCCACCACGCTCGTCCCCATCACCGTCCGTCATCACCGTGCACTCCAAGATCCCACAACCATCGGCGTTTTCTCGCCCACGTCCACGAGCTCCACTCCATCGTCTCCGTCGAGCTGGTACTCTGCTTCGTCCCGGGGAGCTGTGTAACGACTTCGTCGTCTCCGTCAACGCCCGTAGCCGCCGAAACCTCGTCGCTTCGACCCCCTACTCTACTGCTACTAAGCCTAACAACGGGCCTTGTTGCGCTCCTCAAGTGAGCACCATGCCGTCCCCCTATTAGTCCTCTCCTCCATTCGTTCTCCGTACCGCCTAGTTCGCGGCCACCACGACTACGCCCGACCCCAGCTCGCCGCAGCGCCTCTGCCTGCCGCTGTCGTCAGCCCGCCTCCATCCGCCGTCGGCCGCGCCTTGGCCTCGGCTCGCGACCGCGAGCGCGCCCCTGACTGCAGCCGCCACGCCGCTGTCTCCCCTTCGCCCCGCTCCTGCCAGCAACCACCGTGCACGACCCCTTCCCCTCGCCCCGCACGCGCCTAGCACGGCCGCCCGCCTGCGCCTAGCGCAACCACCCCACTGCTGCCGCCGACCCTCGCGACGACCGCGGGGCCCCGGGCCTCCCCTGGCCGCGTTCCCCATG
>LR738709.1:519006877-519082024 GCA_902687465.1 Secale cereale
CCCCCCCCGGTGCTCCGTTCGCGCACGCCCGCACAGCCCGTTATCCGCACCCGCGTCGGTAGGTCTCCTGGGCCATTTCCAGGTGGGGCCCAGCCCTGTTACTAATAAAAAAAGATATTAAAAAATAACAATTTAATATAATAATAATAATAAATTAATTAATCAATCAATTAATTAACTTAATTAAAATGGTTTAATTAAACAAACTATTTAATTAACCTAGCTAATCTCTAATTAGTTAGATATGACTATGAAAGCGGGCCCCGCTTAGCAGATTTGACCAGTCAACGGTCAACTCTGTTGACTGTTGACTTGGTCAACTAGGACCCCCATGGTCCCACCTGTCAGCCTGTGTACATTTCTGTGTACACGGTGATGTGTGTGCTTAGCAATTTTGTTTTTATTTTCAAATTAATAATAATTTCAAAATATTGTTAGATCTTTGAAAAATCGTAGAAAATAATCCGTAACTCGGATGAAAAAGATTTATATATGAAAGTCGCTGAGAATTTCGAGACGAATCCGAATACGCGGTCCATTTATCAGCCACACATCCATATCATAGCGAACAAGGAACATTCCCCCTCCGGTTCGCCTGTCCGAAAATGCCTAACACCGGGAATGCTTACCCGGGTGTTTCCCCCTTCGCCGGTATCGTGTAGTGCTGCGTTAGAGCACCCCTAACGCTGCGTGTTGTCATGTCGTGCATCTGTATTGCATCTATGTGCTATGTATTTATTTTTTCTTCCCCCTCTTCTCTCCGGTAGACCCCGAGACTGATGCTGCACCTGCGATCGACTACGTCGACGACGACTCTTCTTCTCTTTCAGCAGAGCTTCCAGGCAAGCCCCCCCTTTGATCATCCCGATATCGCCCATTTCATTTTCTCTCATGATTGCATTAGATTTTGCTACTTTTATTGATTGATCCTATTCTGATGCATAGCCTGCTTTTGTACATGCTATTGTTACCTACATGCTATGCTAAACTGCTTAGTATAGGTTGGTTAGTGATCCATTAGTGACCCCCACCTTGTCATTATTGCTCCTGCTTCATCATCGACGACTCGAGCAACATGATTGAAGACCGGAGCCCGACTGTCCTTGTTGCCCCTGCTTCATCATCTACGACTCGAGCAACATGATCGAAGACCGGAGCCCGACACTTCACATCACATCCCACCCCCTTTGTTGCTCGACTCTGCAGAGGTACTATCAAGTGCCAAGAGTGACACCTCGTAACACACTCCTGATGATAACTCTATAGTGTAGCTATTCGGTCGTGGTCATCGAGGGTGATTCCTCTTTCACCATTCCCGATACGACTCTGTCGTGCAACCCCTCAAGTGTGAACTCGAGGGTGAATTCCTCTTAGTTTGCCTTGACGGACACGTCGAGTGGGATTCGCCGAGGGCGATTCCTCGGGTTTTCCACCTTGATGTTTTGGACACACGGTTACATGGACTTAACTTGAGACCTTTGAGAAAGGCGGGCGGGCCCGGTGAGCACCCGTGGGAGTTCTTACGGTGGCGGCTGGCAGTTTAGTGGTATCACCCAGGAGGGGTGATAGCCCCGGACTTGTCCCGACAGCCGTCACTTCTATCAGTAATGCACTAACAGATTTGGATATTTCTTCTGAGTTGGCCTCTGGCCTTTACGCACTAACCGCCATGCGAGAATAGTTATGGGCCTTGACATCGTGGTATCAGTCGAAGCTTTGTCAGACGTCCAGTTCAGCATTGTGGCACGGCCAGATCGTACCATCCACTACACGGGTGGTGCTGGTATCCACCCTGCACACAACGACCCGGACTGCTGCTACTTCTCGAGCTTGCGTTGTATTCCCTCGAAGAGGAAAGGGTGATGCAGCACAGTAGCGTAAGTATTTCCCTTAGTTTTTGAGAACCAAGGTATCAATCTAGTAGGAGACCACGCGCGAGTCCCTCGCATCTGCACAAACAAATAAGAAGTTCGCAGCCAACGTGATAAGGGGTTGTCAATCCCTTTATGGTCACTTACGAAAGTGATATCTAATAGATAGGATAAGATGATATTTTTGGTATAGGAACATAAAGTAAATAATGCAAAGTAAATTAGATGGAAGATTAATATGATGAGAATAGACCAGGGGGCCATAGGTTTCACTAGTGGCTTCTCTCATGAAAGCAGATTTCTACGGGGGGTGAACAAATTACTGTAGAGCAATTGATAGAAAACTGCATAGTTATGAGAATGTCTAGGCATGATCATTATATATAGGCATCACCTCCATAACAAGTAGACCAAAATGATTCTGCATCTACTACTATTACTCTACACACCGACCGCTATCCATCATGCATCTAGAGTATTAAGTTCGTAAGAACAGAGTAACGCCTTAAGCAAGATGACATGATGTAGAGGGATAAACTCTAGCAATATGATATAAACCCCATCTTTTTATCCTTGATGGCAACAATACAATACGTGCCTTGCTGCCCCTGCTGTCACTAGGAAATGACACTGCAAGATTGAACCCAAAGCCAAGCACTTCTCCCATTGCAAGAACTATAGATCTAGTAGGCCAAACCAAACCAATAATTCGAAGAGACTTGCATGGATATTATAATCATACATAAAAGATTTAAGAAAATAATCAAATATTGTTCATAGATAATCTTGATCATAAACCCATAATTCATCGGATCTTGACAAACACACCGCAAAAAGATTACATCAAATAGATCTCCTCGAAGATCGAGGAGAACTTTGTATTGAGATCCAAAAAGAGAGAAGAAGCCATCTATCTAGTAACTATGGACCCAAAGGTCTGTGGTAAATTACTCACAACTCATTCGTGAGGCTATGGTGTTGATGTAGAAGCACTCCGTGATTGATCCCCCCTCCGGCGGAGCTCCGGAACAGGCCCCAAGATAGGATCTCATGGGAACAGAAGGTTGCGGCGGTGAAATTAGGGTTTTCTCTGTTGCCTCGATGTTTTTAGGGTACATGGATATATATAGGAGGAAGGAGGGTATCGGGGGAGCAAGAGCGGGCCCACGAGGATGTGGGGCGCGCATGCCCCCTTGGGTGTGCCCTGGACCCTCGTAGCCGCCCCTCTCGTTCCCTCGCGTGTACTCCAAGTCTTATGTGAAGATACGGCTCCAAAAATAACTCTCCCGATGGTTTTCCGTTTGGACTCTGTTTGATATCCCTTTTCTGTTAAACAGTGAAATAGGCAAAAAAACAGCAATTTGCACTGGGCCTTGGGTTAGTAGGTTAGTCCCAAAACTAATATAAACGTGTATAATAAAGCCCATTAAACATCCAAAACAGAAGATATAATAGCATGGCACAATCAAAAATTATAGATACGTTGGAGACGTATCAAGCATCCCCAAGCTTAATTCTTGCTCGTCCTCGAGTAGGTAAATGAAAAAAACATAATTTTTGATGTGGAATGCTAACCAGCATAATTCTCAATGTAATTTCTTTATTGTGGCATGAATGTTCAGATCCGAAAGATTCAAGATAAAAGTCTATGTTGACATAAAAATAATAATACTTCAAGCATACTAACAAAGCAATCATGTCCTCTCAAAATAACATGGCCAAAGAAAGTTCATCCCTACAAAATCATATAGTTAGGCTATGCTCCATCTTCGTCACTCCAATCATGCACAACCCCGGTTTCAGCCAAGCACTTGTTTCATACTTAAAATTTTTCAAACTTTTTCAACTTTCACGCAATATATGAGCGTGAGCCATGGACATAGCACTATGTGGAATAGAGTGGTGGTTGTGGAGAAGACAATAGAGGAAGATGGTCTCACATAAACTAGGCGTATCAATGGGCTATGGAGATGCCCATCAATAGATATCAATGTGAGTGAGTAGGGATTGCCATCCAACGGATGCACTAGAACTATAAATGTATGAAAGCTCAACAAAAGAAACTAAGTGGGTGTGCATCCAACTTGCTTGCTCATGAATACCTAGGGCATTTGAGGAAGCCCATCGTTGGAATATACAAGCCAAGTTCTATATGAAAATTCCCACTAGCATATGAAAGTGACTAAACAAGAGACTCTCTATCATGAAGATCATGGTGCTACTTTGAAGCACAAGTGTGGAAAAAGATAGTAGCATTGTCCCTTTTTTGGGGGGCCTTTCCTTTTTTATTTGGCCTTTCCTTCTTTTTTTTTCTTTTTTCTTTCTTTCTTTGGGACAATGCTCTAATAATGATGATCATCACACTTATATTGATTTACAACTCGATATTACAACTCGATACTAGAACAAAGTATGACTCTATATGAATACCTTCGGCTGTGTACCGGCATGTGCAATGAGTCAAGAGTGACATGTATGAAAAATTATGCATGGTGGCCTTGCCACAAATACGATGTGAACTACATGATCATGCAAGGCAATATGACAATGATGAAGCGTGCCATAATATACGGAACTTTGGAAAGTTGCATGGTAATATATCTCGGAATGGCTATGGAAATGCCATGATGGGTAGGTATGGTGGATGTTTTGAGGAAGTTATATGTTGGGTTTATGGTACCGGCGAAAGTTGCATGGTACTGGAGAGGCTAGCAATGGTGGAAGGGTGAGAGTGCGTATAATCCATGGACTCAACATTAGTCATAACGAACTCACATACTTATTTCAAAAATCTACAAGTCATCAAAACAAAGAAGTAAAGTCATGCTCCTAGGGTAAGGGTTGGTAGGATTTAACCATCGCGCGATCCCGACCTCCACACAAAGGATGACAATCAAAGAAATACCTCATGCTTCAAATTTGTCACACAACGGTTACCATACGTGCATGCTACGGGACATGCAAACCTCAACACAAGTATTTCTCAAATTCACAACTACTCTACTAGCATGACGGTAATATCACCATCCTCATATCTCAAAACGATCATCAAGTATCAAACTTCTCATAGTATTCAATGCACTTTATATGAAAGTTTTTATTATACCCATCTTGGATGCCTATCATATTAGGACTAGTTTTATAGCCAAATAAAATTACCATACTGTTCTAATAGAGTCTCAAAATAATATAAACGAAGCATGAGAGTTCATCAATTTCTTCAAAAGAAAACCACCGTCTTGCTCTAAAAGATATAAGTGAAGCACTAGAGCAAAGCTATCTAGCTCAAAAGATATAAGTGAAGCACATAGAGTATTCTAATAAATTCTAAATCATATTTATCTCTCTCAAAAAGGTGTGTCCAGCAAGGATGATTGTTGAAACTATAACACCCCAAAAATTTAGCAATGTTTTATTAATTAAAATGTTGCCGGTGAATTAAAATTTTGCCGTATGCTGAATGTTCTTTTGGATTCCAGGAGAATTCTTGCTCTGATTTTTTTTGGAATGTTTGTCCCTAGTACAGTGATGCCATTAGATCACTTTTATGCAATAATATGATTATTTCATTTAATATTTTGGGCTCCACAGCCTGTTTGCCAATCTGGTTCAGTAGGCCCTATTGCACTACAACCCCCTTAAATATTCCTGTTTTGCTTCCACCAAAATTATGGGAGGTTCATAGCAGTATGTTATCCATCTTTAAGCAAAAACCCACCTTGGCCCTTTGGAAATTTTGAGTGAAACAACCTCTTTCTCTTTCTGGTTCAGTTTGGTGATTTGCACTGCAACCCTAGTCTATTTTGCTCTAGAGCCTTTGAGCTTCCTCATGCTGATAGTCCCTCTTGCAAAACCCTTAAGTCCAGGAGAATGGACCCTTTGGGACATTTTTAGTTCATGAAACAGTGCCTTCCATTTCCTGTCCAGAATTGTAGTTTTGCAAAACTTGCACTGGCAAGTCTCTGGTTTTGCTCAACTAACTTTGCCATCACCACCTTCACCTAAAGAGGCCCTGATATGGAGATTTTGGCCACCAGAAGCAGTGCCCACATGCTCATAGCATTCTGTCGAGCACTTGGTATGCATGGCCGGTTTTGACATGAGTTTTGCCTTGCACTGTGATCTTGGCCCTCAGTACGTAATGTCATGTCCTCTAACCTCCCCTCAGGCCCTAAACCACACCTGCTAAATCCTAGCTCCATCCAAGCTCTCTAACTAGCAGAGGCATTTCGTCGAGCGACTCGGGTGCGTGCTCTGGACGCGTCCAGAGCACACGTTTTGCACGCGCGCGCACCGAGCCGCCGCGTCCCCCGGCCGATGCCCCACGCACGTTTTAGCCACTCCCCTCGCACCGACAGCTCGCCGCCTTATCCTTGCGCCGCAGAGACAGCCCTGGCGCTCCACAGGAGCGCCGTCAGGTCGGCCGCGGCGGCTAGCGGACAGCTCCGGCAGCCCCTGCTGCGGGCAGAGCCGCCCAAGCCACCAGCGCCCACCACCTGCCCCCTGGAACAGCCCCAGCACGTCAGTAATCTTGTCCCCGTGCGTGCGTCGCCGCCACGTCGCCCTGAGCAACAGAACGCCGGTCGCCGGCGTCCTTATCCACAACCGCCGCGGAACCGCCTTCATCCGCCTATTTAAGGAGGCCCCGAGCTCCTCCGCAGTCTCAGGCAACCCCAGCCATCCCATAGAGCACTCCCATGACAGCAAACCGCCTCGAGGAGGCTTCTTCCCCAACTCCGGCGAAGTACAGCCGCCGCCGCTGTCCAGTTCAATACGCCTTAGCCCGAGCCCCTCCCGTCCAACCAGCACCACCACTCGACTCATTCAACCTTGCGAAGCTGCCCGACGTCTCAAACGAGCTCGAGAACCCCAATTCCACCCGACGCCGCCATCCGCCGCGAAGCTCGTCGCCGGCGCGTTCCTCCACTTCCGTCACCTCCTCGACCACCGGGAGGACCGCCCCAGTCTGGCGGATCCATCCCCGCACTCGAACGCCCTCGAGGCGCCACCGTTCGCCGGCGTTGATAGCCGGAGCAGCGCTGCCATTTGGCCAGAGGAGGAAGGAGGCGGGGGCGACTAGTCAAACCTGACTAGTGGACCCCGTGGGCCCCACTGTCAGTGACCCAGCGCCACCACCGCGCGTATTAAGTGGAGGCGCATTCTCCGAAGTACGTATTCCCTAGCTCGAAAGCGTATTCCTAACCGAAACGTTTTCTTTTCTGTTTTGATTTAAAAAAAATCAGATTTGACCAAAACTTTGACTGGCTTTAACTTTTTAACCACAGCTCCAAATGATTTGATTCTTTTTCTGTTGTTCCCCAAATATTGTCTAGTTTATTTTCATATTCTAAGTCTATGCATTGATTTCCTTTTTATTCTTTTAGGATTTTTGAAGAGGGAGAAAACTTCCAAAACTCTTGGAATGCTTTTCTCCTCCCTTCTACTTGAAGGCAAGCATCTTGAACCTTTTGATGATACCATTTGTGTGTTGTTGATTTAATCTCAAGAACTCCATTGATATGCCAAAGTTTGAGCATCATTATTTCATGCGGAAAGCATACTCTTGCATACCATCATGAGGTGAATATTTCTTTTCAGTTTTGTATGTGATACTGGTGACAACCACCACTCCTCATGCCACATCTGCCAGGTAATAGTTCGGATGGAGTCCGAAGGAGGGTTGTGTTTCGTTGAACCAACCACGAGACTGACATCTCGTTGTGACGAGGATGTGCAGTGAGGCAGCTTGTAGCGTGAGGAGAGTGCCCCTGTCAGGGAACTGTGAGATCATTAAGGCACTAACCGTGCAAAGTATATATATAACCTCCTAAGTCGACCACAGATCGAGTCTTGCTCGGGTAACCCCCATACTTGTTTCGTACTACCTCGTGTCCCTACTTCAGGTAGGGTACGGTTTAGTAAATTTGTCGACCCCTATTCTATCACACACCGTACAGAGAGACCACGGTGGAAGATACCGGCTGCATCCGGTAGGCAGGCCACCTGGTCCGGGGGCATGGGTGTTTCGGTTGTAGCCGAAGGGGATAGCGTCCCCAGTTTCTCGCGCGCGTTATAAATTGTTGTGATCCCATGCTAGTCGAGGTTGTAGCCTCCCCGCTTAAAGTTTGGCTTAACTAGTGTCGAGGGTGATTCCAGACACCGGTAAGTTAGGCTGGTGTGTGCAGTCAGGTGTGTCTTCAAGTTAAAAGACTGTAGACGGAATTAGTCCAGAAGGGCTATAGTAAATCTGTTATCCGTGGGTAAAGAGTACACACTCTGCAGAGATATAGAACCTATTCGAATAGCCGTGTCCATGGTTAAGGACTACAGTCTGGGATGGGTCAGGTGTCGGTCTTAGTGTCGGTCTTCAGAGGAGAAACATTTAAGCCAGAACTTTATTTATGACCTGTGTCAGGTAATGATTGTGATTTATCACTATTGTGGACTAACCGTTCATATTACTTGAAACAACGAGTATCCGCAGGACGGTCCTACCTCCTGGATATTCCCTGTTATTTCTCTTTATTTATAAGCCCTTTAGGTGATGTCGCTCAGACGTCCGACTGTGGCATTCTTTTTATTTATAAGCCCTTTCTGTGATGTCGCTCAGACGTCCGACTGTGGCATTTCTCCTTATTTATAAGCCCTTTTTGTGATGTCGCTCAGACGTCCGACTGTGGCATTCTTGTCCTTTATTTTCCTTTTCTTATGAGCCCTTTCTGTGGTGTCACTCAGACGCCCGACTGTGGCATGCTTGTTATTTATTTCATTACTACTTTCTGATTGCATATGCCCTTTTACTCGAACGTCATGCTTGAAGTTATATCCTGTCGTATCATTATTATCAAAGTAATCCTAAAGCATCCTTGAGCATGTTTATGTCTCATCTATGTTCATAATGTTTGCGAGTACATTCAAAGTACTCACTGGCTTGTCCCTGGCTATTGTCTTGGCCAGATTCCTTGCGAGGGAAGGAACGACGTGATGCTACCCCAGAGCCTACTCTATTGGGACAGCAGCCCCGCGAAGATAGGAGTTATCCTGGTCAGCTGTTCCCATGGGAAATGGAGTCCCACAAGCACCGACGCACCTCAACCGCTTCCGCCATCATCTACCAGAAAACCCATGTTGTACTTGTAGACCGGAATGGTCTTGTACTACATATTTGTACCTTTGCTTGGAATTTTCTGTATCAAGATGTGACTCATCAGCTAACAGTAATCCTCCTGGGGCTGGTGAGCACAAGGTCCGCCTTTGGGAAAATTACATCCCGAAATGCCGGTCCTGACAAAAACTAAAAAGCAAAGACTCAAATCATACATGACGCTCCAAGCAAAACACATTTCATGTGGTGAATAAAAATATAGTCCCAAGTATAGTTACCGATAGACGAAGACGAAAGAGCGGATGCCTTCCCGGGGCATCCCCAAGCTTAGGATTTTGGTTATCCTTGAATTTTACCTTGGGGTGCCTTGGGCACCCCCAAGCTTAGGCTCTTGCCACTCTTTGTTCCATAGTGCATCAAAGCCAGACTCAAAACTTGAAAACTTCACAACACAAAACTTAGCCAAAAATCTCGTGAGCTCCGTCAGTATAAGAAAACAAACCACCACTCAAAGGTACTGTAATGAACTCATTCTTTGTTTATATTGGTGGTAAACCTACTGTATTCCAACTTCTCTATGATTCATACCCCCGATACAACTCATAGATTCATCAAAATAAGCAAACAACACATGAAAAACAAAATCTGTCAAAAATAGAACAGTCTGTGGTTATGGGAATATCTAGGCATGATCACTATATATAGGCATCACGTCCGTAACAAGTAGACCGAGACGATTCTGCATCTACTACTATTACTCCACATATTGACTGCTATCCAGCATGCATCTAGAGTATTAAGTTCATAAGAACAGAGTAATGCCTTAAGCAAGATGACATGATGTAGAGGGATAAACTCAAGCAATATGATATCAACCCCATCTTTTTATCCTCGATGGCAACAATACAATACGTGCATTGCTGCCCCTGCTGTCACTGGGAAAGGACACCGCAAGGTTGAACCCAAAGCCAAGCACTTCTCCAATTGCAAGAACTATAGATCTAGTAGGCCAAACCAAACCAATAATTTGAAGAGACTTGCAAGGATATTATAATCATACATAAAAGATTTCAAAAAAGAATCAAATATTTTTCATAGATAATCTTGATCATAAACCCACAATCCATCGGATCTCGGCAAACACACCGCAAAAAGATTACATCAAATAGATCTCCTCGAAGATCGAGGAGAACTTTGTATCGAGATCCAAAAAGAGAGAAGAAGCCATCTAGCTAGTAACTGTGGACCCGAAGGCCTGTGGTAAACTACTCACAACTCATTGGTGAGGCTATGGTTTTGATTTAGAAGCACTACGTGATCGATCCCCCCTCCGGCGGAGCTCCGGAACAGGCCCCAAGATGGGATCTCACGAGAACAGAAGGTTGCGGCGATGGAATTAGGGTTTTCTCTGTTGCCTCGATGTTTTCAGGGTACATGGATATATATTGGAGGAATGAGGGCATCGAGGGAGCCAGAGGGAGCCCACGAGGGTGGGGGGCGCGCCTGCCCCCTGGGCACGTCCTGAACCCTCGTGGCCGCCTCTCTTGTTCCCTCGCGTGTAATCCAAGTCTTCTGTGAAGATACGGTTCCAAAAATAACTCTCCCGAAGGTTGCATTCCGTTTGGACTCCATTTGATATCCCTTTTCTGCGAAACACTGAAATAGGCAAAAAATAACAATTTGGACTAGGCATTGGGTTAGTAGGTTAGTCCCAAAAATAATATAAAATTGTATCATAAAGCCCATTAAACATCCAAAATAGAATATATAATAGCATGGAACAATCAAAAATTATAGATACGTTGGAGACGTATCAAGTGCAACGGGAGATGGCCAATGACCCCAGAGTGCTTAGGATGTAGACCGGCGGGGACCTCTGTGCTGAGCCTAGGTAGGGCTGCAACGTGTTGATCTTCGGAGGCCGGGCATTAACCCAGAAAGTTATGTCCGGCCAGAGATGATCGAGCGTGAGGGTAACGTGGTGCACCCATGGAGGGAAGTTATCTATTCGAATAGCCGTGTCCACGGTAACGGACGTTCAATCTTATATCCTGATCTATTATAACTAGAAATGGATACTTGAGATATGTGATGGATATGTGGCTGCGATATTACTTTCTTGCAGGGAGTCGAGGAAGGATCTCTAGGCCGTTATTGTTGGGGAACATAGTATTTTAAAAATTTCCTACGATCACGCAAGATCTATCTACCAGATGCATAGCAACGAGAAGGGAGAGTGTGTCTACGTACCCTCGTAGACAGAAAGCGGAAGCGTTTATCAACGCGGTTGATGTAGTCGTACACCTTCACGATCCGTCCCGATCTAGTACCGAACGTACGGCACCCCTGTGTTCAGCACACGTTCAGCTCGATGACGTCCTCGCCTTCTTGATCCAGCAAGACGGGCGAAGTAGTAGATGAGTTCCGGCAGTACGATGGCGTGGTGACGGTTGTTGATGAAGAACAATCTGCAGGGCTTCGCCAAGCACTACAAAAACTAGACGGAGGTTAAACTAGAGGGTCGGGGTAGCCGACACACGGCTTGGTGTATCTTGATGTGTTCCAGGTGCTAGCCCCGCCCCTCTATTTATATGTTGAGCCCTGGGGTCGAAACTTGGAGCAAAAGCCTCCTCAAAGTCGGTTTTGCCCGAAAGGCAAGACTCCCACTCGGACTCCAAGACCAAACGCCACAATCCTTGGTGTATGGCCCAGACGCCATGGGCCTCGGCGTTTGGCCCAGGGCTCCGGCGTTTGGCCCCCTGGCCTCCGCAAAACACCTTTTGCACCGACTTAATGCCCTGTGGGCTTGACCCCTTGGCCGAACCATATCATCATATATATCATTTTTTACCTCCGCGCCACTCTGGAGCTCCTCGTCATGTCCGTGATCTCATACGGGACTCGAAACAACATTCGGTCACCAACATACATAACTCATTCAATACTATATCGTCAACAAAACGTTAAGTGTGCGGACCCTACGGGTTCGAGAACTATGTAGACATGACCGAGACATCTCTCCGGTCAATAACCAATAGCGGAACCTGGATGCCCATATTGGCTCCTACATATTCTACAAAGATCTTTATCGATCGAACCGCATAACAACATACGTTGTTCCCTTTGTCATCGGTATGTTATTTGCCCGAGATTCGATCGTCGGTATCATCATACCTAGTTCAATCTCGTTACCGACAGGTATCTTTACTCGTTCCGTAATACATCATCTCGTGACTAACTCATTAGTCATTTGCTTGCAAGGCTTATTATGATGTGTATTACCGAGAGGGCCCAGAGATACCTCTCCGACACTCGGAGTGACAAATCCTATTCTTGATCGATGCCAACACCACGAACACCTTCAGAGACACCTGTAGAGCATCTTTATAATCACCCAGTTATGTTGTGACGTTTGATAGCACACTAGATGTTCCTCCGGTATACGGGAGTTGCATAATCTCATAGTCGTAGGAACATGTATAAGTCATGAAGAAAGCAATAGCAGTAAAAACTAAACGATCATAGTGCTAAGCTAATGGATGGGTCTTGTCCATCACATCATTCTCCTAATGATGTGATCCCGTTGATCAAATGACAACTCATGTCTATGGCTAGGAAACATAACCATCTTTGATCAATGAGCTAGTCTAGTAGAGGCATACTAGGGACACTCTGTTTTGTCTATGTATTCACACATGTACTAAGTTTCCAGTTAATATAATTCTAGCATGAATAATAAACATCTATCATGATATAAGGAAATAAATAATAACTTTATTATTGCCTCTAGGGCATATTTCCTTCAGTTATTGCTACAACATGCTTGTTAATTATAAAATGCTATTATGTATTTCCTTCTACTGCTGCAAGAGGGTGCTTTCCAGAAGCTGCTTGAAGATGTTAGTCTTCGATAGGCTAGGCTTTTCCCCTCCTCTTCTCGCATTTTGTAGTTCAGTCCACATATACAGTTTACTCCTTTGATACTGATGCATACTTAGTATAAATCTGATGCTTGCGAGTACTTTGGATGAGTACTCATGGTTGCTTTGCTCCCCCTTTTCCCCCTTCTTCCTTCTTTCTGGTTGTTGCAACTAGATGGCAGATCCCAGGAGCCTGATGCCATCCCAGTTGACTACTACTACTACCCCGACGGAGCCTACTACTACGTGGAGACCGTTGACGACTAGGAGTAGTTAGGAGATCCCAGGCAGGAGGCCTTGCCTCTTCGATCGTTGATGTTTGTGCTAGCCTTCTTAAGGCAAAACTTGTTTTAACTTATGTCTGTACTCAGACATTGTTGCTTCCGCTGACTCTGTTGCTCTTGAGCTTCTGTATTCGAGCCCTCGAGGCCCCTGGCTTGTAATATGAAGCTTGTATTATTTTAACTAGCAAACAAGTCCGTGTGTTGGAACAAGAGAAGAAAACTACATTCTCCTAAACACACATTCCATGACATCAACGAAATCCTTAATTGTACAACATGATAAATGTTGTTTTGAAAAATATAAATGTGGGATAATTCCATAACTGTATTAGAAGTATCTACCGGCGTATGACTATTTCTTCACAGCCTTGCTAACGTTTCGGTGATGCTTAACAAATACTTCATTAGCTTGAAAACAACAAAGTCCATTTTATTACTCAATGATATCATGTACATAACACCTAGCATCCCATATGTCGGTGTACTAAGGTAGGGGTACCTTAGTACCCCAACTTGTGCACGGGCAGTAGCAGCTTCCCGCGGCAGGGCTTACCACGCGCTTGCCGAGGCCCGCTCCAGACCCCTTTTAAGCCATTCAAGAACAAAGTATTCAAGTTAGAAGACAAGACCCCGGCAAGAGGAGCTTGCCGGGAAGGCCGCACCAGGCTCAAGGACATCTTTCCAGCACAAGACCCTGGCAAGAGGTGCTTGCCAGGAAAGCCCAAAGGATAACACCACGAAAGATACATCGCGGCGCATCGTGCGCCCCGGCAGGGCCCAGGAAGCGGCAAGCTTCCGGGCCCGGCAAGATAGCGGCCCCGGCAAGGTACTTGCCGGGGGAAGCTCACACTGTGTGCCTGCGCTCCAGCTCACTCGGCCACGCGTCGCCCTGGGGCCCTTCCAGGGGCGCGTGGCAGACGGCTGTGCAGCCTGAGGGACACGCTGGTGAGCCGCGGTGACGAGGCTACCGCCGTGGCGAACGGAGACGCATGGACAGACGCTTTTGGGGTCGACGGCGACGGGCATTAAATGCCCTCGTCCCCCACCGTCAAGGTTAGGTGAAGACCACTGTTCATGCACTGTTCATGCACTGTTACAACTACCACCAAATTTACACTTCTACCCTCCTCTACGTTGACACCTGTCGGTGACCCCTTTGAGCTATAAAAGTAGGCCCATGCACAACGTAGAGAGGGTTCGACTCCAGAAACTTGCTCACTCCACACTCGGTGTAGCTGGTACTGTAGATCTTCAAGCTCCCGAGCTCCGAGAACTCAAGACAACCAAAGCAGGAGTAGGGTTTTACGCGTCATCGCAGCCCGAACCTGGGTAAACTGCCCGCGTGTGCCCCTCGATCTGCTCTCCGTGCTCCCTCCGCTCCCTTACCGCAACGTAGAAGGGGCTCCGGTCCCATAGGTGCTCGTGGGAGGACAGTTTCCCCCGACATCTTTGGCGCGCCAGGTAGGGGGGCGTCGAGGTTGTGCGAACCTGATCCGGCGCTCACGCGGGCGCATTCTTCATCAACCTCTCCAACTTCATTGGCTACATCAACATGCCTCCGAAGAAGAAGGCTTCGGAGGTTGGAGGCCCGTCTGCGTCGATCCCACCGCCACCAGAGCCAACGGTTGGTGGGGGAGGCTCCGACGGAAGGGTGGACGCCGGTGGGGACACTCACGGCGCCACCAAGTCCAAGGACAAGACGGACGACCGGGCGAACTCCAAGGCCTCGGTGTCCGTGCATGCACCACGTCCCTCTCAGGAGGTGCCAGACCAGCAGCGGCGTGGTACCGGGGGTACCATACGCTTGCTGGGACGTGGCCAGGCCGGCGAGTCACGGGACGCTCAAGGCCACCGCCCCGGCACGAGCAAGGCGCGGTCGCCGGGACGGGAACATGCTCCTTCTAACGCAGTTAGAAGTCCGAGCGTATCCCGCTCCTCGCACCGCTCGCCACCATTTCCTTCTTCTCCAGCAGAAGCCCTGGCTAGGGCTCAGCTGCTCCTCGACTTCCCTCCAGCGGCGAACAAGGCCGAAGACTGGAGGGCGACGATCCAGAGCCTCATTGCCTTCGCCAACAACGATGCGCCGCAGCAGCCGGCAACTTCACGGCCGCGGCAAGTTGACCAAGTGAAGGCCGACGGCGACAAGACTGCCGGGGGTGCAACTACAGTGCACTCCCCGCCGCGGAAGCAGAAAACGCCGCCCCGCCGGATCGACGTCGACGACGACTCCACAGCGTCGTCGGATCCGCGGGCCCGCCGCGATCAGCGCCAAGTCCTCGACGACAGGCGACAAGAGGACGCTCGAACCCGCATCGAGCGTCGACGAGAAGCCAGAAGACAGTCTGATCAGCGTGCTGGGACAGCTGTTGACATGCACGCGCCCGGTGAACCAGGCGACTTGCCGTACGTGGCAGGTTGCCCTGCGTTCACCCGAGAGCTGCGACAAGTCCAATGGCCCAGCATGAAGAAATTCAAGCCCGACGTACCCGAGAAGTACGACGGCAAGACGCACCCCTCGGAGTTCCTCAGCATCTACACCATTGCGGTGCAGGCTGCCGGGGGACGCGACAAGAAGATCCTAGCCAACTACTTCCCGCTCGTGCTTAAGCCAAACGTCAGGTCTTGGCTTATGCACTTGCCGGAGAGCTCCATCTCTTCATGGGCGGATTTGTGCCACCAGTTTGTCGGCGCCTTCACAGGCGGCCACAAACCTCACGGCCAGGAGAGCGATCTCCACATCTTAGCTCAGAAGGAGGGAGAGTCCCTGCGCAAATACATCCAAAGGTTCAGCCGTGTGCAACACAACATTCCCGATGTCCACCCTGCCGCGGTTATCAGCGCATTCCACCAGAACATGCGTAACCGCCGGATGAGGGAGGAGATGGCCATGACCAAGATCCGGGACGTCAGCGAGCTTTACGCTCTGGCTGACAAATGTGCACGTGCTGAAGAGGGGAGGAGACTCCCCGGAGAGGATACTGGCGCAGGAGGAAGCGACAGCGAGGATGCCGCCCCGGCAAGGAAGAGCCGGCGGCGAAACAAGAAGAAGTGCGAAAGAAGATGGTGCAGCGCCCAGTTTATTTTGTAAGTTCCCTCTTGCAGGGAGCTAGATCAAGATACTCTGGGGTGCAGAAGCTGCTTTTCGGCCTCCTCATGGCCTCAAGAAAACTGCGCCATTACTTCCAAGCACATGAGATAACAGTGGTCACTCGCTTTCCGTTAAAGAGGATATTGCAAAATCCGGAAGCAACAGGCAGGATCGTCGAGTGGGCACTGGAGCTGTCAAGCTTTGGTCTCAAGTTTGAGAGTACCTCAACTATCCAGAGCAGAGCTTTGGCAGAATTCATAGCGGAATGGACCCCAACACCGGATGAAGAAGTTCCAGAGACAAGCATCCCCGTCCAAGAAGCAAGCAAGGAGTGGATAATGTACTTCGATGGTGCCTTCTCGCTGCAAGGCACCGGTGCCGGCGTGTTGGTTATAGCGCCCACCGGAGAGCACCTCAAGTATGTTATTCAAATGCACTTTCCCAAGGAGCAAGCGACAAACAATACCGCTGAGTATGAAGGACTGCTTGCCGGCCTCAGAATTGCGGCCGAACTTGGGATCAAGAAGTTGATTGTGCGGGAAGACTCACAGTTGGTGGTCCGACAAGTGAACAAGAGTTACCAGAACCCTCTGATGGAAGCTTATGTCGATGAAGTGAGGAAGCTTGAAGAACACTCTGAGGGCTTGCAGATGGAGCACGTCCCGAGGGCTCAGAATGACATCGCAGATAGCCTCTCAAAGTGTGCTGCAATGAAGTTACCCGTGGAACCAGGGATCGTCGTGCTCAAGCTAACTCAGCCATCCGTTACACCATCAGTTGGACAAAGCAAGAAGAGGAAGTTGGTCTCCGGCGATTACTTGCCGGCGGATCTTCCTGAAACCGCCGCCAAGGTCACCAAGACCAGCAACCTAAATGCTGAGGAGCAGTCTGCTCCTGCGGACCCAAGGGTTTGTACAGTTGAAGCAGGCGTTCCCGACAAGCCTTGCCCCGGCAGGCTTGCCAGGGAACCCCAGCTCCGGCAGAACCGCGAGTTCTTGCCGTAGAAGCTGAGGTTCCCGCAGCAGCACTGATGCCTTTAGTCCTTGTTGTTGAGCCTCAAGCTCCAGCATGGGCGCAGCAAATCGTCCGTTTTCTTCAAACTGGAGAACTTCCCGAAGAACCAGAAGAGATAGAGAAGATAACTAGGCAGTCAAGTATGTACCAGTTCGTCGACAACGAACTGTACAGAAGAAGACTCAACGGTGTCAGGTTGAAATGCATTTCCCGGGAAGATGGACAGAAGCTGTTGGCAGAGATACACAGAGGGATATGTGGTCACAACATTGGCGCAAGAGCACTTGCCGGGAAGGCGTTCCGGCAAGGTTTCTTTTGGCCAAAAGCCCTCCAAGATGCAACTGCACAAGTAACCAAGTGTGAAGCATGCCAGTTCCATGCAAAGCAGATTCATCAGCCAGCTCAAGCTCTCCAGACGGTTCCTTTGTCCTGGCCCTTCTCGGTCTGGGGGCTCGACATGCTCGGCCCCTTTCCCCGCGCTGTCGGGGGCTTTGAGTACTTGTATGTTGCAATCGACAAGTTCACAAAGTGGCCAGAAGTGGAACCAGTGAGAAAGGTGACAGCACAGTCAGCAGTCATGTTCTTCAGATCAATAGTTTGCCGTTTCGGGATCCCTAACAGGATCATCACCGACAACGGCACACAATTCACAAGCCGCACCTTCATGCAATACGTCCAAGACCTTGGCGCCAAGGTCTGCTTTGCTTCTGTTGCCCACCCAAGGAGCAACGGTCAAGCAGAGAGGGCCAATGCTGAAGTGTTGCGCGGACTAAAGACAAGGACCTTTGACAGGCTACACAAGTGTGGAAGAAAATGGATAGAGGAGTTGCCGGCGGCTCTTTGGTCTATCAGGACGACACCAAATCGAGCCACCGGACAGACACCCTTTGCTCTTGTCTATGGAGCAGAGGCAGTTCTCCCCACGGAACTCGTATACGGATCTCCTCGAGTGCTCGCTTACGACGAGCTCGAGCAAGAGCAACTGCGGCAAGATGATGCATTGCTCCTCGAGGAGGAACGTCTCCAGGCTGCTGTACGAGCTGCTCGATACCAGCAAGCTTTGCGTCGCTATCATAGCCGCAAGGTCAGGGCCAGGAGTCCCGAGGAAGGCGACCTTGTTCTTCGGCGCGTTCAGTCCGCCAAGAATTCCAACAAGTTGACGCCGAAGTGGGAAGGCCCTTATCGGGTGAGCCAAGTCAGAAGGCCCGGCGCTGTCCGCCTTGAGACCGAAGAAGGCTTACCGGTGAGCAACTCCTGGAACATAGAGCATCTTCGCAAGTTTCACCCATAGGGCACGGTTGCCGTGACCCGCTCCGGCAACCACCTTTTGTACAAGTCTTGCCGCTGTTGCATGTAAACCTTTGTACAAAGCCGGGCGCAGACTCCGTGCATCAGTAAAACTTTTGTGCTTTGCACCATTTGTCATCTCGTGCTTTTCCTTGTACTTGCATGTATCATCTGACATTTCGTGCGGCACATACTCCCGGTAAGCAGTAACAAGATGCAAGGCTCCGTACTTGTATTTCCCTCTCTTCTGTCTTTTTCTCTGAAACAGATGGAGTGTTCCTCGCGCACAAGTTTGCCGGGGGGAAGGAGATAGAAGTATGGACCAAGTGCTATTCAAGAAAGAAAAGTCTGGCCGGGAAGTAAACAACCCAATGAAAGCTAAGTCACCAGAGTTTGAGCACTCAAAATTTTAAATTTTAGTTATCTTCCTTGAACAACCACACTTTGTATGGAAAACCTGTGCGCGAAGGAACCTACCCGTGGCTAGCCGCGCCCTTACTTTGTTTCGAGCACGCTCAACGGCTTGAGTGAGCTGCGACAAGTGTCGTGCCCTTACTTCGTTTTCGAGTTCGCTCAGCAATCTAAGTGTGCTGCGACTAGCTGCGGCAAGGTTACTTGCCGACAAGGTCTTTGCTAGCAGGCTGCTAAGAGTCCCGCACTCAGCGCTCGCGGCTAGGGCCCCGTGCCGGCAAGTTCCCCTAAAAGCGTAAGGTGAAAAGCATACAAAGTGAAGGACCAAAAGCAAGGGAGATAACACTGCATTGATTACCCAATATAAGAGTATATGTTACAAAGATAGTTTGCCGCTGGTCTAATCAACTACTGCCTATGACTTAATTGGCAGCAGCAAAGGAAGCAAGGTGCCTAATCCCTACGGTCCCCGTCAACCCTCTGGATCTTGCCCACCTTGGCCACAATGTGGGCAACTTGGGCCTTCAACGCCTCATGATCAGCATCGGGCGGCAAGGTGCGGAGGACGTTGACGAGGTTGATGCCGGGGTTGCGATAGACAATCTTCGACAGCACCCGCTCCATGGTGCCCATGCAGAGCCGGCGCGCCTCGTTGGCCAGCTGCTCGGGGATCTTCTCCCACAGTCGTGCAAGCGCCGGCGCCACCCCCCTGAAGAACAGACTCGGTTTGGCGCTGTGGGGGAGGTTCTCGTCGGGGGAGTACACGAGATGCTCCGCCCTCAATGCCATCATCTCCATGTCGATGTTGGCGGCAGAGGTGACGAGGTCCTCAGTCCATCGCTCCACCGTCTGCTGGAATTGGGTTTGCGAGACGGCGGTGCTTTCCAGCAGGGCCCTCTCAGCGCGGAGATCTTCCTTCAGCTTTGTCTCGCGGTCCCGGGCAGCGTCAAGCGAGTCAGTAAGGGTGGAGACCTTCAGCTCTAGATCAGCAATTGAGTCCTTGGCGTCAGTGAGCTCTTTACCCTTGTCGGAGAGGCGGATTTGCAACTCCGAGTTGGTGTGGGCATCCTTCTCCCACTCCACGTTCAGCGCGGTGACCCTGTCTTCGCTTGCCTTCAAGAACAGCTCCAGCTGCGCCACTCTGCCCTCCAGATCCTTCTTGGCGGTCTCTGCGGCAGCGGCACCATTCCTCGCCTCCCGCAGAGCCCCGCCGATAGCCTGCTCCCGAGCGGTGAGGTCGTCCTCGTGGCTGTCGAGGTCGACCTTCCGCTGGTTGAGCGCCCCTTCCCGCCGAGACAGCTCTTCGGCGGCCAGACGCTGCTGCTCCTCGACCTCGGCTTTTTCGAGGACGAATGCTTGCTGCGCCCCGGCAAGCTCCTCGCGCTCCTCCGCCAAGTTCCGGAGGGCCGCCTGGTTGGCGGCACGGAGCTCCGCGGCGCGCTTCTCCAGGTCAGCGCCAGCCTTAGCAGCCAGGGCCTCCCGAGACTCCAACTTCGCCTGCCTGGCCCGGTACAAGGCCAGGAGCCGGCGAAGGAGCCACTCCTCTTCGGGCTCGTCGCTGTTGCCGGGCGCATCCACAACCTTCAGCCCGGCGGAGGCGAGAACCTCTCCGTCGAAGGTCTCTCCCTCCGCGGGTACCCTAGACGAGGACGCCCATGGGACTTGAATGAAGACCCCGTTGGCGGCCTCCAGATAGACACCCGACCGCTCCGTGGAGGCGGAGGGGTCAGCGGCCGGTGCAACGTCTGACGCTCCTGCGGCCTCCGGGCCAGCAGTGTGGTCGCCGGTCCCTTCCCCAGCCGCGGCGTCGGCGGCCGGGGCGGTCTCCTCGACGGTTGGCTCGTCAGCTCCAGCCATCCCCTCGGCAGTAGTGGCGTTGCCGCCGTCGCCATGCACGCCCTCCTCGGCGGTGGCCTTTGTCTCCATCGGCTCCGGGGCGGGAGGATCTAGTAGAAGAAAAAGAAAAGAAACATCGTCAAGCAAATATCCAAAAAGAAGAATTCGAGAAGAAGGAACCACAAGGGCTTACCTGCGCGGGCCTCTTCGATGACGGGGTCCCTCGCCGGGGAGTTATCCCTTGGCGGCGTAGAAGAAGCCCCCGCCGGCGGAGGGCCTCCGGTGCCCTCCCTTGGCGGGGAGTCCGCCCTTGTCGGGGTGCTCACCCTTGGCGGGGTACTCGCCCTTGGCGGAGTGCCCGTCCTTGGCGGAGCACCATCCCTCACCGGGGAGCTCGTCCTTGGCGGGGAGGGCGGAGCAAGCGGCTCGTCGGGGGCGACTTCCTGGCGCTCCTGCGGCTGCGGCTCCACTTCTGCACAAGACAACAAGACATCAGTACTGGCAACGGCCTCAAGCGCACCCATCAAGCAGGAAAGTGAACACCCAGACTTACGCTGGGGGCTGCGCTGGGGGCTGCTCCTCGGAGCAGCAGGCTGATCCGGCAAGTCTGCCGCTGGCGCGTCTCCTGTCAGTGTGGCGGGCTCGTCGTCTTCGATCTCGACCACAGGGATCTTGGCCCTCTTCGCCATCCACTGGGTCAAGGTCCTGGAAGCCAAAACAAGATCAAGATCAGAACCAAGCAAGAGAAATCAAGACAAAAGCAAAGGAAATGAAAAAAAATTACAAGTACTTACTCCTCCTCTTCTTCGTCGGAGCTGAGGGCGGAGAAGTCGAATCCCGCCTCAGCTGCTCCGGCGCGAGGAGCAGGAGGAGAGGGCTCCCTCGGGCGCTTGGCAGGCTCCGGAGCTGCGTGCTGTGAAGACCCAGCACCGATCGTCGCCGAGGACCGAGGAGCAGAAGGTACCCCGGAATCACTCCGGGAAGACCCCCCTCCACTTGTTGCTCGGGCGCGAGGCGCCTCCTTGACGACCTTGCTCGTCGAGGGAGCGCGCGTCGCCCGGCACTGCGGTCGTTGTTGGGGCGCCGGCGGCCTCACCGTTTCAACGGCCTTACGGAGGCGTTTCTTCGGTTGCGGCAGAGGGCTTGGGCTTGGTGGTGGCGGAGAGTTCTCCGAGGACGAGGAGGCGTCGTCATCAAGATTCAAGGATCCGCCGGAGTCTTCGTCAGAATCACCGGACTCGGCCTCCTCCTCCTCCTCCTCCTCGGCAGGCCCACTGGACTCGGTTCCCTGCCCGGCAGCCTCGCCAATCCCGGCAGGCTCCCCGGTAGGCTCCCCGGCAAACTCCTCGGGCGTGATCTGCAGTAGCTTGAGGATTTCCTCCTCCTCGTCCTGGCTCACCGCGTCCGCCGCCTCCGCTTCATCAACAGTATACCCAAATTCGCCTGCCGCTGCTGCCGCGGCGGCCTCCTCCATCCTGGAGGCAATGTACGCTATATCCCGCGCGGTGGTCTCCCGGGTGAGCCCCTTCTTCTCATCAGCTTTGCGTGGTTTTTCAACCAAGTTGTCGAAGAAGGCTTGCACGGTCTCCGCTGAGGGCTCCAGCCAAGTGGGGACGACACCGTGGGAGTCGCACTCCGGCATTGCCGCGCGGATGGCACTGAGGGCCGTGTTGTTGCACAAAGGGATCACTCCGGTCGACGGCTTGAACCACTCCGGGTGCTTGGGGTCGTGTTTGAACAGTTCCCGGACCATCCCCTTCAACTCCAAGACGGTGAAGTTGTAGTTCAACCCAGGGCGCAGCCTCATGCGGTCTGCCGCATTGCCGAACTCCCAAGCAGGCCTCTTCCTTTCCTGCAGAAGGGCGATGCGGCGGCGGAGGAAATCAGCTCCAACTTCACCCACTGTCAGACTGGCAGCCCGGAGACGAAGAATCCTAGTTAAAGCGATCTGCAACTTGTCGTCCTCCGGGGCCAAGTCACTCCAATCCTTGCCGCGCACTATGGCAGTCTGGCGCAGCAAGGTGAACTGCTCGGGCTCCTTTTCCAGAATCAAACACCAATCCGCCCTCCACTCCTCCCACTTGCCGCGGAGCTCTCCCTTCAAGTACGCCTTCTTCTTGTTCAGCCTGAAGATCCAAGAGATACCACCGGAGAGGGGGGATCCGGACTCTACTCTAGGCGTGAAGAAGTGGCGGAAAAGAGCTACATTTGGGTGGACTCCTACGTAGTTTTCGCACAGATGTGCGAAAACGGCAAGGGTGAGGACGGCGTTGGGGGTGAAATCTAACAGACGGAAGCCATATGTATTCATTACATCGCAGAAGAACTCCGAGAACGGAGGGCAAAGACCGCAGTAGAAGAATGCAGCAAAGAAGTAGTAACCTCCCGAGAACATGTCGACGGCCACGGCGGGGAGGACTTGGGTGCGGGGATGATCCTTCGTCTCCCTCGCCCAGAACAGGTAGTACTTGTCCCGCAGCTCCCTCGGGCCGAGCCTTGGCGGGAAGACCACACTCTTTCTCCTCATGGCCGCTAGCTTCGCCGCCTGCTTAGACTTCTCCTTCTTCGCCTTGTCGCTCTTCGCCTTGTCGCTCTTCGCCTGGTCGCTCTTCGGGGCCATGGCGAGGGCGGCGGGGGAGGACGGCGGCACGGCAGGTGGGGAGGACGGTGGAGGAAGGGCGGAAGCAGGGAGCGGCAGGGGTTTCTGAGAACTCAAGGCGCAATGAAGACGATGGGGGGAACTGCCCCTGCTTCCTCTGCTTTTAAGGGGGAAGTGGGGGACGTTCCGCATTTCCCATTAAATAATAGGCCACGATCTCTCCCACGACGCCGCAATCGACGCGTGCCGTTAGGGAGGGATGCGCGGATACGGATTGCCGTGGGCCGCGTGTGCCCGTGCACTGTCTTGGGCCTGGCCCAACAGCGCTCGGCACCGTGTGTGGTCCAGGCCCGGGGGCTCCTGTCGGTGTACTAAGGTAGGGGTACCTTAGTACCCCACCTTGTGCACGGGCAGTAGCAGCTTCCCGCGGCAGGGCTTACCACGCGCTTGCCGAGGCCCGCTCCAGACCCCTTTTAAGCCATTCAAGAACAAAGTATTCAAGTTAGAAGACAAGACCCCGGCAAGAGGAGCTTGCCGGGAAGGCTGCACCAGGCTCAAGGACATCTTTCCAGCACAAGACCCTGGCAAGAGGTGCTTGCCAGGAAAGCCCAAAGGATAACACCACGAAAGATACATCGCGGCGCATCATGCGCCCCGGCAGGGCCCGGGAAGCGGCAAGCTTCCGGGCCCGGCAAGATAGCGGCCCCGGCAAGGTACTTGCCGGGGGAAGCTCACACTGTGTGCCTGCTCTCCAGCTCACTCGGCCACGCGTCGCTCTGGGGGCCTTCCAAGGGCGCGTGGCAGACGGCTGTGTAGCCTGAGGGACACGCTGGCGAGCCGCGGTGACGAGGCTACCGCCGTGGCGAACGGAGACGCATGGACATACGCTTTTGGGGTCGACGGCGACGGGCATTAAATGCCCTTGTCCCCCACCGTCAAGGTTAGGTGAAGACCACTGTTCATGCACTGTTCATGCACTGTTACAACTACCACCAAATTTACACTTCTACCCTCCTCTACGTTGACACATGTCGGTGACCCCTTTGAGCTATAAAAGGAGGCCCATGCACAACGTAGAGGGGGTTTGACTCCGGAAACTTGCTCACTCCACGCTCGATGTAGCTGGTACTGTAGATCTTTAAGCTCCCGAGCTCCGAGAACTCAAGACAACCAAAGCAGGAGTAGGGTTTTACGCGTCATCGCGGCCCGAACCTGGGTAAACTGCCCGCGTGTGCCCCTCGATCTGCTCTCCGTGTTCCCTCCGCTCCCTTACCGCAACGTAGAAGGGGCTCCGGTCCCATAGGTGCTCGTGGGAGGACAATTTCCCCCGACACCATAGCATGGGTCATTGCCACAGCCACAACCACTCGGTTGACAAATATGCCGTGCGTTGCAATGGGAGAAAAATATGCTCGTATTCTTAGAAAATAATGCAACACATCAGAATTGATAACTATCAAACTGGAAAATGGTTATGATGAACAAGAAACATGCTTTGCTATGGAGGAATACCAGAGAACATGAACGTTCTAGCATGGCATTACTTTTGGTGAGGGTCTTCCATGAAATGAAGGAATCAGGTGAGTCCACTACCTTAATGTGTCACCGACATTTGCGTGAAAACATATCCTACCCACCATCAACATCATTGTATCCCTACGGCCAGTAAAAATCATTTGACGTGACACAACTTTCGCTCCATGATCATGACCACTGATTTTTTAGTTTTTGAAAAATAATCTTTGCAATTAGGGTATTTCCTAAACAAAGTGATTTATAGATTTCATATGACAATATATACATGCACCCGATATTTGTGAAATTAATAATCACTATTAGTGTTGATACATGGATGCCTAAATAAGAAGCAAAAGAGGCTAACAAGTTTTCTATGTAGTTGATGTCGCACTGACCATATCTGGAGTCTGCACTATTAATTATCACCTGGACTAAAAACAACAATTCAGTTAAGAAGGAAGATGTTCAAATAGAAATACGAATATATAAATAACACAAAATATTTGAATTACATGAGAGATCAATAACTCTAAAATGAAGACTCCCACATCACAGACTACACCTACGAACAGGCTATATATACATCATATTTTCTCCAACCGAAGCACAGAAACAACGGTTTAGCAAACAAATCAGGGGCATACCAAGGTTGCTAATTTGCATTAAGCGTTGACCTAGGTCGGCCGGAGGTAGCTGTTTAAGCGGCCAATCTGTAGTGGTGGTCTAGTACCATATAGTTAATATTAACATTAGAAACAGATTTAGTACTTCATCCACTACAGATTAGCATCCCAAATAATATGTAGTAGTGGTCTAGTTAATTACAAATGTTAGATCATAATGGAGTATTGGAGTGCACCCCATCCACACCGTAGCCCATCCCAATAGAACCCACCCGACTCACCTCTTTGAGTCTTTTATAGAAGTTCAGAGACGGTCTAAGAGGAGGCAATAATGGCGGTTGTAGTTGTAGCCAACCCTGTCTTCCTCCACCTCTGCCTTCCTCTTCCTCCTCTACGTCCTTTGAGTGCCTTGCTCCTACTGCACACCAGTCCTTTACCTTCTTCCTCCTACTCTACGCCCCCGTGCCCCTCCTCCATCTCCGCGTGATGTGGCCCTCCCTCTCTTCTACACTCCTCAAGATCACCTCCGCCGCAGGATTCGCCACCGCCAGGCACCTCGCCCCCGCCCCCAAGAAACACTAGTAGCGCGGACGCCTTGTCGTGCTGCTTGCGAATCTTAAAGCCCGCCTCCTTTCCCTCACCTCAATGACCGCCTCTTGGGTCTTGACTCATGAAGACAACAAGGGCTTGGTTCTCGCGTCACTCCACTACGCACATGATGCGCTCGAGGAGTGCGCGACCACGACGGCCGGCGAGGACCAAGTTAGCAACAACACCGACATGTCGTGTCGGGGGCCACCGCATTGGGCGATGTAACCAGGGAGCTGACGACTGGGCGAAGGACAGCTGCGAGAGGTGACTCGAGGCAGATGAAGGTCGGGTCGGTGTCAATCTGTCGTTGCATGGCCGTCAGGCAACAAAGCAGCAGGACGACGTGAGGTGGGAACGGGAGCACGGAGATCCATCCAGCTGATCCCTTCCTCTGCTCGTCAGCAATCGCAAGTCTTCCTCCATCGAGCTAGGCGTCGCTTGCGGTGTCCTCCTCCACCCGTCCCCTGTACTCTATGCTTTGGCTGATGCTCCTCTCTTTTTCTACTCCGAGGCACGGCCTCGTGGTCACCTACCTCGTTGGGCTCGACGGAGACGATGGAATTAGTAGTCTTTCCTGCTTGGCCATGGAGTATTCTTTGTTTCCTCTTGGATATCCGTGGCTCGTCATTGGTGCTCACAAAAACTTAGATGAGATCGATCCATCGCTAGCCAGGCTTGACAACGAAAGAAGCGAAACAGAATAGGAAGAAAGATTGTTCCATGTAACGGATTTTTTAGTGGCTGGAATATGCATGTATGCTTGACGACTATTAGTCAAGATTGGTCGATTTTTTTTGAGACACAGATCAATCAGGTTTTTTCTTTTCTTTTGTAGTAGCGTATCGACTTGTGTGGGCTAGGCCTATTTCAGGTGGCTGCTCATCTGAGCTTTTCATCTTATGAGAGATCGATCAATACGTAATACCTACGCACGGATCGTTCCTTATATATATATATATATATATATATATATATATATATATATATATATAGGACTCCTCTTTTGTACTCCCGGGAGTATGTACTCCCATCCTCAATATACCTCATATACACATTAATTATACCTCTTTATCGTTCTTAATATACTTTATTAAATATTCTAAGATACCCCAATACAAATTTTGTTGAAAAAATATGATCTACGATGTACTTTTTCTAATATACCTTTTTCACGTACAAACACATCAGTATATACGTAAACATTTAAAATATGTAGACTCGCATGAATTTTTTCATGAAAATCATTTTTGGGTATTCAATAATTACTAATGAAGTATATTAAAAATAATAAAGAGGTATAAAAGATTCATCTATATGATATATGAGGAGCGGGAGTACGTACTCCCAGGAGTATACAACCATTTTCCTATATATATATATATATATATATATATATATATATATATATATATATGTATATATATATATATAAATATATATATATATACTATTCTCATAATATTATGAGAATAATATTCTCATAACACTTCCGAACTGCACGCACAACGCGAGGGCACTGCACAGGTACTGCAACACAGCGACTAGTGAACTTCGTTCCGAAAAAATTGTACGTATTGTTTTTTGGTACCTTTTTTGCTCTAGTTTTTTAACCGTTTATCGGAATTATGCGTGTAATATACCTTTGAGAAGTTATGGAGTAGACGCAACTTCGCCATGTTAAACACTTTTCAAAATTCATCACAGTTTAAGAGCAGTTTCGAAAATCGTGCGGCTAATAACGAATGACAGCGAGCATTTTTTCGCGTTTTCTTCTAAACCGCTCGTCGGAATGAAACAAATGATACAACGTTGGATAGATATCGTCGAGGCGCATCTTTTTCATATCAATTATTTTTTCTAATTCGCTACGGTTTAAGAGCAGTTTTGAATTTATTAAATCGTGCAATTGTGTTTTTTCCAATTTTTTCAATTTTCATACTGTTTTTGCTCCTGTTTTTGAATCATTTGTCGAAATGAGGCGTTTGATATGCCGTTGGAAACCTACGAACGAGGCGCAACTTTCATATGTTGAAATGTTTTTGAGATTCCTTACGGTTTTTAGTTAATTTTGAAAATCGTGCGGCTGACTACGAGAGGCAGCGGTGGTCGAAATGATCCAAACGATACAGGGTTGGAAAGATATCGTCGAGACGCTACTTTTTGATGTAGAACACTCCCTCTAATTCATTACGGTTCAAGAGCAGTTTCGAATTTACTGAAATGCGGAAACTCTGTTTTTTCGCGACACCAAAATCATCATGTGTACTGCATCAGACAGAAGAACACACTGCTTCGGACTGAAAACTGCAGTGCATCAGATGGAAATGCGGATACCCTGTTTTTCGCGACACCAAAATCGTTGTATGTACTGCAAGAGAACTTTATGGTTTCTTTTGACGAACGTAAATTTTTTCTCAGATGAGTTTTTGTTGTCTTTTTTTCATTTTTTTGTGAACAAGTGTACCGAAGAGGTGAGGGCAAGTGAACCGCGGCATATATCGTAGTGAACCGCATTATTATCTTGTTGTTTCGCTAAAATTTTCGCACTTTTCATGTTGGCCACAAGTATGATATCGCTCTCAAAAGTGAACCACATCCAAGGACCAAACGCAGTGCAAGTGTTGATGTGGTCGACTGATTTTTTAAACACACGAAGCAAATTATACTTCATACAGAGGGGTAATGAGCTGAATCATAAATGGAGTGTATTACTTTTTTCAATCATGCCACTAGGAAAACAAGTTGCATCTGAAAAAGAAATGAACCTCCAGTGGGGTCCCTCTGAGTCTACAGGCCACACTTACACTAATACAAAACCACTAAAAAAATACAAAACTGCAGCACGCACGACAGCGAACCACACCAACTTTCACATAGGGACATGGCACTGGATTCAAGCACAAATATTTATGCAGAGTGAACTGCAACAAAAAATTCACAATGATGTGTCAAGCACACTAACAAACAATTGCGCCGCTTCCGCAAGAAAACAGATGTGACCTGACTGCATGTGTGCAGTCCGCACTTCATAACCATTGAAAATGCACCGCCGCACGACTAAAATCACACTGCAATATTGATGCATTGTTTTCCTTTTTCTCCTTTATCCGCAAACTGAACCACAAGGGGATTTACCAAGAACTGCATCTTGTGAAAGAAATACAGACATTTCACTGCAGAATTATACTCTAGTGCATAACAAGCACCAGAGACCAGAGACCTGCATGGCACAAGTTAAAAAAAGAAGGGGATCACCGAACTTCACGCATGAGGTGGACTCTAGGTCGGGATGCACATCACCATGCGGCCATCCTCGCCTTGGCCAGAGACAACAGACTCGTGCACCTCATCGGGTAGTCATCGTCCTCATGTCAGGGAATGGAAGAGGGGAGGTGGACGGAGGGTTAGCTACTGAATTACACATCCAAAATCCAGAAACAAGGATGATAAAAACTCTTCTGGACTGCACCGCACGGCGAGGTGCACCGTGCCATGCGTCGCCGGCGAACCGCACTAGCACGACATCCTCATATGTGGCTGCCTCCACCGGTGAACCAAGCTCAAAATATATAAGTGAAGCACACGAAGCATTCTATAAATCAAGGAAGGGCTATCTCATACTAGCATGGTTCTTAAAGAAAAAAACACAAGTGACACAAGTCATGTGAACAAAACAAAAACTAAGGTATACCGATAATTGTTGAAGAAGAAAGATGGGATGCCAATCGGGGCATCCCCAAGCTTAGATGCTTGAGTATCCTTGAAATATTTACTTGGGGTGCCTTGGGCATCCCCAAGCTTGAACTCTTGCCTCTCTTTATTCTTCTCATATTGTTAGCTCCTCGATCTTCGAACACTTCATCCACACAAAACTTTAACAAAAACTTTGTGAGATCTATTAGTATAATAATGCAAATCACTACATTTAGGTATTGTTGCAAACTTATTACAATTTCATATTAGCACTTTATCTACTGTATTCCAACTTCACCATGGTTCATACCCCCCAACAGTACCCATAGAATCATCAAAATAAGCGATCAACACATAGAAAACAGAATCTGTCAAAAACAGGACAGTCTGTAGTAATCTAGAGGTTTAGTAAACTTCTGTAACTCAAAAAAATATAACAAATTGAACAATTTGTGCAAAAGTAATGTGCAAAAAGTTTCAGATCCATTTGACCTTCTAGTAAAAAATGTAAAATCACGCGCTATAGCCAAAGTTTCTGTTTTTTTGTTCTGCACATAGAAACAAGCAATCTAATCATCCTAAAACCAAAGCTTGGCACATTATTTTTATAATACAATGGATATATACAAGGGGATAATTATTTACAGAGAAACTTCCATGAAAAATTCTACATTTTTTTCCGTGAGCATGAACACAAGTGCTCAAGGTCGACCCTCACTTCTTCAATGCATAACTTTCCAATCACTTCTCTTCTTGAAAACTTTTTAGGCATAAGAGGCAAGTAATTTTTTGGTATTTCCATTCTTAATTTGTATGTTTCACCCACAACTAAACAGAAACAAAAAGGAAAAGAAACAAAATCTACTTAGTAAAGAAAGCAAACAAGCACACACGAGAATATCAACCCCATGCTATTGCTCCCCGGCAACGGCGCCAGAAAAGAGCTTGATGGTCTCCAAGTGCAGGGAATCATCGTAGAAATTCCCAATGGTGGAAGTGATAAGTATGGAGTGTCGAACCCATAAGGAGTTGAAGGTAAGATCAATATTCTCTCCAAGTCATATCTGCCATTGGTACGACTCTACATACACCGAACGTTTGCTTCCAACTAGAAATGAGAAATAAAACTACATTGTGGGTATGAAGAGGATAACTTTGCATGATATCGGAGAGCTAAAATATAAACGTAGGTGATGTTATCATAAATTTAGAATATATTACTAAATATTATAAATAGCGTGTCAGGACCCCGATCCTAAGTCACACCGATCTAGCTGTAACACGTCATATCACTTTGCGGCCTCACGCACGGTAACCCCACGGGTGCCACCTTACCTAGCCCGGGACCGTTTGCGCATTTTGGCACACGTATATGACAGTGTTGCTAGCATCCATATGACAGAGAACCCGGGCTGACATGGCTAGTTATAAACCAAAAGTGGCACTAAATTACAGAGACAGGCATCCATGACCCAGCAACGAACGTGTCGGTCATCAACGTATGAACCCAAGTCGTAGCAAGCTACATGGACTTAAAGGAACAACGCGTGACATTTCCCCTAAGGGACAGATACAGGAACGAAGAAGGACACATGCCGGCCAGCCTACGTGTTCCGAGCAGTAGCAAGCTACCAAGGCTCATTGGAAACACTAGGAGGCATTTCCCTATAAGATAGGCTACCAAAGGAAAACAACTAGGTGTCGGATCCCACACATACCAAGCATTTCAATCATACACACAATATGCTCAATATGTGCAAATACAACATTGCATCACAACAGAACTCTATGACTCAAAGTACTTTATTTAAGAGGCTCCAAGAGCCATACATAACATATCCATACAGATAGGGGTCACATGACCCAACACTCAAGTCATACAGTCATACAAGCACAAGGGGAAGCTACATGTCTGAGTACAGACAACTTAGGAAATAAAACAGGCTTGGTGTAGCCTGGCTATCTACAAGGCCCTTCACAAGCTCCAAATCTCCGTCTGGGTGCCAAGCTACTTGTCGACGTCAACGTCTATGTAGAACCCATCAGTAGGGGCAGGGTTCTCCTCTGCAACAGTTATTAAGCAAACATGAGTACAAAGGTACTCAACAAGTCTTACCACAGAATCTATCATACATGCAACATTATCAAAGGGGTAGTGGAGTTCATAGCAGAAAGCCAGCTTTGACCCTTGGCTAACCTATACTACAACTCTCAACGGATTGCAAGATGTTATTACGAACACGAGTCCTCTACTCACCACAACAATACGCTACCGAGGATCCTTTTCTGTCATCCTATGGAAGGGCCATCCACGGCACTCACACTTATCTTGAGGCTTTTAGTAGTATCCATCAACTTGTCTATGAACTGTAAGAGTAACCAAGTAGTCCGTACCGCGAACAACGGCTATTCGAATAGATTGATATCCCTGCAGGGGTGTACCTCTTCACACACGCTTCCACCACTTATCGTCGTTTACTCGACATGTACTCGGCAACCTTCAAGCGGAAGCCCAGCGAGGGTGTCGGCCACGACCTGACTAACTACACAAGTCTCTCTTCCAGGTTTATCGCCTATTTGGGTTCCATCCGTGGGGAGATCCGGCCGGGGTGTCTCTCACGGCCCCAAACGATGTGTACAGGGTTCCCGAGTCACCAAACGGGCAACCGGTACACCGTGCCACGTACCTGTCGCATCACAACCCACCCCGAGGATCAGCGTTGTGCACGACCTCCAGTAATCTATAAACACTAGAAACTAGTTGCAACTCCTAGACAGAGATCAAGGGTAATTAATAAGCCGAGAGGGTCAATTAAGTATCCCAATGTGTGGTAGTAGCTGAAACTTGAACCACACATACTGATCTCGGGTCCTATGGACGATTCCAATGAAACAACCCACCATGTACTCCTACATGGCCTTTCATCGATACCTTTACCAAGCATATTCCACACTTCCTTCTCTTTATCAGTGTGATCATTTCACTCTGATCCATCACCCAGATGAACCAGACCTGACACAACTCTAGGCATAGCAGGCAACATAAACAAATAGCATGGTGGATCACACATCACATGGCTCAATCAACTCCTACACATGCTAGTGGGTTTCAACTATTTACTGTGGCAATGACAGGTCATGCAAGGGAATAGGGTTCAACTACCGCAGCAAGTAGGAGTTCACACGCTGTTGCCTTAATGCAATAAAAGAGAGCAGGAGCGAGAAGATTGGGTTTGTATCAGAATGATCAATGATTGCTTGCCTGACAGAGTGGTTGTCGGGTACTGCTCTTCAGCTGGATACGTAGAAGTATCCTCGGGAGCAGGACCTAACACGGAGAATACCGGCGATACAATCAATAGACAAACAAATGCAACAATATGATGCATGCTCATGACATGACAAGATGCATGTGTTTTGGCTAATGCAACTATAACCAGAAGGGTTTGAGCCTATTTGAATCAAAGATTCAAATTGGAATTCAAACTATTATTTAATTAAGTGCATTATCATGTTTTAATGTATACAGCAAGGTTAACTTGCTCAAACATGCATGAAACTAGTACCATTGGAAAGATTGGATTTTTCTGATCATTTTTCATATATAAATTAGTTCCATCTGAGCTACGGTTGATTTTATATGATTTTTAGAAGTTTTGAGTATTTTCTGAAATTCATAAATCATTTCGGATTTATTTTAAATTCCAGAAACACTTTACTGCGTCAGCATGACCTCATGCTGACGTCAGCAGGTCAACAGGAGCTGGTCCTGGTCAAACATGACATGTGGGCCCGGCATGTCAGTGTCATAGGTAATTAGCAAAGTTAATTAGTGTTAAGCTAGGAAGTAATTAACTGTTAGTGGGGTCTGGGCCCACAGTCAGTGACTAACCTAACTAACTAATTTAATTAACATTTACTTAATTAAACTAGCTAATTAGGGGAGGGGTGGCCCACACGTCAGTGACCCAGCGGTGGTCAACCCCCCGGTCAAACTGAGTCAAACTCGCCGGCGATGTGACACCGGCGAGGCCAAACACGGCGGTGAGCTTCGGAAATCGCCTACAGGGCAAGGTTCGAGCCGCGGTTGGGCGCGTTGGAGAGCCCTTGCTGGCGCGCGTCGAGAGGTGGTAGCCGCCGGGCCTGTTGTGGCCGGAGGCGACGACGACGAGCTCGGCAGCTGCGGCCGGCGTTCGGGCGTGTGTGGAAACGCGGATATGGTGCCCTAGGTGATGCGTGCGTGGCACCTACTCCATGTACGTGCTGCGGCGAGCAAGATGGGCGTGTGTCCGAGACCAAATGGTCACCGGAGCATCACCGGCGGCAAGCACGGCGGCGGCGGACTTCGGTGATCAGCGGAGAAGCAGCTACGCGGTGCAAACGAAGCGGAGGAGGGAGGGATTCAGTGTAGGGGCTCACAGCGAAGCTAACGAGCTCGAAGGTGAGGTCGGGGACGCTCTACAGCTTCTTAATCGACGGCGAGGAGCTCCGGCGATCCGAGGAGGGGGACGACGGCGTGAAGGCGATGCAGGGCTTCCGGCGATCCGTGGCTCAGCGAGGAGGAAGAGGGCGTCGCGACGATCCTCCTGGACACGGTCACGGGACGAGGGGGAGGCTCTAAGTGCGGCTACGGCGAGCGGCAGCGACGGGCGGCCTCGGTGGTTAGAGGGAGAGAGCCAGGGGAGAGAGATGAGGACGAGGGGGAGTGAGAGAGGGGTCAGGGCAGCTGCGTGGCGACGCATGGAGACGTCCAGGCCGTCGGGGATGCAGGCAAGCAGGCTGGAGGTGGCCGGGCGCGTGCCGGCGCGCGGTGGCCATGCGTGCTGCCTACTGGCGCGAGGAGGAAGGCGACAGGAGCGGCGCTGGGTGGGCTGGGCCGGCCTGCAACAGTGCTGGGCTCAAGGCAAGTTCTCTCTCTCTTTCTTTTTCCTATTTCTTTTCTGTTTCATTTCTTTTGCAACTTTGTTTAATTATTAAAAATGTCAGAACATTTTTATAACTCATAAAACTAGTCATGCCCACTGTATATAATATGAACAGTATGGAACATTATAGTTTATGATTATTTGAGCATTTAAAATATTTTATAGCATTTAAATGCCCAAATACAAATACCATATGATTTAATCCAGAGTCCTTAGATGTCCAAGAAAATTGTGCACCATTTTTGGCAGAGGTTTAGGACCAAGGCAGAAATGATGAACATTTTTGAAGGGCATTTTGGGTACATTGGAAAAGATTTTATCAAACCCTAGTTGTTAGAAGAGGGGTGTTGGGGTATCTGTCATTCCCATTTCAAGTTTCTTTGATAATTAAACATGATGCACACTCTAGCTAGTCCTAATGCAAGTGCTAAGTAGGGATGTGACAACTCACCCCCACTTAAAAGAATCGCGTCCCGATATTCGGGTTCCTCCGGAAAGAGGGTGGGGTACTCAAGTCGAAGACGATCCTCCCTTTCCCAAGTAGCTTCACTCTCGGAATGATGTGACCATTGAACCTTGAGAAACTTGATATTGTGGCGTCGAGTGGTGCGCTCGGTTTGATCAAGAATACGAACGGGGTATTCTCGATATGTGAGATTATCCTGGAGATCAAGCGTTTCGTGGTCCACTCCGCGGATAGGATCCGAGAAGCAACGCCTGAGTTGAGAAACGTGGAAAACATCATGAACTCTGGAGAGGTGCGGAGGTAGTTCCAATTGGTAGGCAACTTCTCCTCGTTTGGCGAGAATGCGAAAAGGACCGATGTAACGAGGGGCCAATTTGCCTCTGATACCGAAGCGATGGGTTCCCTTAAGAGGAGTAACCCGAAGGTAAGCCTTATCGCCGACTTCAAAAGTGACAGCCTTATGATGACTATCATATTGGCTCTTCTGGCGAGACTGGGCTGTTTTCAATTTCTCAGGAACGATGCGAACTTGCTCTTCTGCTTCCTGGATCATATCCGGGCCAAAGAATTGCCTTTCCCCGGTTTCTGACTAGTTAAGAGGTGTTCGAGACCTTCGTCCATATAGAACTTCGAAGGGGGCTTTACCCAGGCTGGCTTGATAACTATTGTTATAAGAGAATTCGGCAAATGGAAGACACTTTTCCCATTCCATACCGAAAGAAATGACAGAGGCTCGAAGCATGTCTTCCAGAATTTGATTGACTCGTTCCACTTGACCACTTGACTGGGAATGGAAGGCGGTGCTGAAAGAGAGATGAGTTCCCATAGCATTCTGGAAACTTTCCCAAAATCGTGAAGTGAAAAGACTTCCACGGTCTGAGTTAATCTCCAGCGGCACACCATGAAGTGATACTATCCGAGAGACATACAAGTCTGCTAACTGGCTAGCGGTAATACTCTCTCGAACAGGCAGGAAATGAGCTACTTTAGAGAGGCGGTCGATAACGACGAAGATAGCATTATTCCCTTTCCTGGTCCTGGGAAACTCGGTAATGAAGTCCATACCGACCTTGTCCCATTTCCATTCAGGAATAGCTAAAGGTTGAAGGGTGCCAGCAGGCCGTTGATGCTCTGCTTTGACTCGACGACAAACGTCGCAGTTAGCAATGAATTGAGCGATTTCTCTCTTCATCCTAGTCCACTAGAATCTCTGACGTAGGTCCTGATACATTTTGGTACCACCGGGATGAATCGTGAGAGGAGATTCATGAGCCTCCTTAAGAATCATCTGTCGTAGTTGTTGTTTCTTGGGTACCACCAAGCGGTTCTCGAAGTACACAACACCTCGATCATCCATAGAGAAACTTTTAGCAACTCCGCTAGCGACGTTCTCTTTGATCCGAGATATACCTCTATCATACCGCTGGGCAACTATGATTTGATCCATAAGGGTAGGTTTCGCCACCAAGGTGGAAAGGAATCCTCGAGGAACAATGTGAAGGTTAATCTTACGAAATTCCTCGTGGAGAAGTGGTTGCCCTTGTTGTAACATTAAGTTGTTACAATAAGACTTACGACTTAGTGCATCAGCCATGACATTGGCCTTTCCAGGGGTGTAGGTGATTCCTAAGTCGTAGTCTGTGAGCAACTCAACCCAACGTCTTTGCCTGAGATTCAGATCCAGTTGGGTGAAGATGTACTTCAAACTTTGATGATCAGTGAAGATTTCACAGCGATTACCAAGGAGGTAATGTCGCCATGTTTTGAGTGCATGGACTACAGCTGCAAGCTCTAGATCATGAGTAGGATAGTTATCCTCATGTGGACGCAACTGTCGAGATGCGTATGCAATCACTTGACGGTCTTGCATGAGTATGCAACCTAGTCCTTGTCGCGAGGCGTCGCAATAGATTATAAAATCCTTGGAAAAATCTGGTGGTACCAGTACAGGTGCAGATGTCAGGCATCTTTTCAGTTCCTGAAAACTGGACTCGCACTGTGGGGTCCACTCAAACTTTTTATCTTTCTTAAGGAGTTCAGTTAGAGGTTTAGCAACCTTGGAGAAATTTTCGACGAAGCGTCGGCAATAGCTCGCTAAGCCAAGAAAACTCCTAACTTTCTTGACCGATTCAGGGGGAGTCCAATCAAGGACGGCTTGAACTCGCTCGGGATTGACAGCAATACCCTTGCCAGAGATCACTTGACCTAGGTAGGTTACTTCTGGCAACCAAAATTCACATTTAGAGAATTTGGCATAAAGGCGGTGCTCTCGAAGTTTCGTCAATACCAGCCTTAAATGCTCGGCATGATCTTCCTTGTTCTTGGAGTAAATGAGTATATCATCGAGGTATACCACAACGAATTTATCCAAGTACTCCGTGAATATAGAATTCATTAGCCGGGAAAAGGTGGCTGGGGCATTGGTTAATCCGAAGGACATGACGGTGTACTCATATTGGCCATAACGAGTAACAAAGGCCGTTTTAGGAATGTCCCCGTTCTTGATTTTGATTTGATGGTAACCCAACCTCAAATCCATCTTAGAGAAGATTGAGGATCCAGTGAGCTGATCATACAGGTCGTTGATCCTGGGGAGCGGATACTTGTTCTTTATGGTGACCAGATTGACAGGTCGGTAATCTACAACCATCCGCTCCGTTCCATCCTTCTTCTTAACGAAGAGGACGGGGCAAGCCCAAGGGGAAGAGCTAGGAAGGATGAAACCTTTTTGCAAGGACTCATCGAGTTGTTTCTTAAGCTCAGCTAATTCTAGGGGTGCCATCTTATAAGGTCTCCTAGAGATTGGGACAGTTCCAGGGATAAGATCTATCACGAACTCGACATCTCTGTCAGGTGGAATTCCTGGCAGTTCTTCTGGAAAAACATCCGGAAAGTCACGGACTACCGGGATATCTTCGAGTTTGGGTAGAGGGCTGGCATTAAGAGAGTAGAGCTGACGCTCAGCCATTCGGGTCAAGACATTGACTATCTTGCCGGATGGGTGTGTAAGTTGAACGGTCCTAGTATAGCAATCAATCTTGGCGTAATGAGTTGTCATCCAATCCATACCCAAAATGATGTTTATGTCCGAGGACTTGAGAGCGATTAGAGATGCAAGGAAAACAAGTATATCGACAAGGATTTCATTTCCATGGCTTACCCTAGAAGTTTGCCATTTTGAACCAGGAGTTTGAATAACCATGGAAGTAGGCATGTCACAAAAATTCATGTTGTGCATTCGAGCATAGCTCTCAGATATGAACGAATGGGATGCTCCAGTATCGAAAAGAACAGATGCCGGATGGCAGTTAACGAGAAGCGTACCAAGGACAACGTTAGGATCCTCATAAGCTTCCTCAGCAGAGACATAGTTGACATGACCACGTGTAGTGGGGATTGGCTTGACATAATTCAACTTGCCGGTTGGCTTACCACGGCCAACGGGTTTTCCTGGTTGGTTCTGAGGACACTCACGCATGTAGTGCCCCGGTTCTCCACACTTGAAGCATGTCACAGTGCTAGTGCATGGAGCAAAGTTGGAAGGTAGTCCTCCATAGGTCTTAGCAGGTGCATACTGTTGAGTTGGGCGAGGCGCCTCATAGGATGGCCTCGGTGTGTACTTGGGTGGCAGAGCAGTGTTAGGAACCCACACGCGGCGCTTGTGAGAGCCAGAGCCGGATGAGGAACCAAAGTCTCGAGGATGCTTGCGTGTGGCCTCGAAGTCGGTCTGGCCCGTCTCAGCACTGATAGCCTTGTTTACTAGCTTCTGGAAGGAAGTGCACTCGTGCAGACGTAGATCTCGGCGGCGTTCAGGGATGAGTCCCTTGCGGAACCTCGCCTGCTTCTTGGCATCGGTGGATACTTCCTCAGGTGCATAGCGTGCCAAGTTGCCAAACTCGCGACTATAGCCATCCACAGTTAACCGGCCCTGGGTGAAATTGTAGAATTCCTCCCGCTTGCGATCCATGAGACCTTCCGGAATGTGATGTTCACGGAATGCCTCACTGAACTCAACCCAAGTAGTGATTTGGTCAACAGGACGCATAGCTTCAAAGTTCTCCCACCAAAGACTGGCAGGGCCCTCAAGATGGTAGGCGGCGTAGGTAACCTTGTCAGCTTCGGCCACACAGGCAGAGTGTAGCTTGTGGGTGATACTACGTAGCCAGTCATCCACATCCAGAGGTTCAGTGGAGTGATGGAACTTCGGTGGGCACATCTTGATAAAGTCGTTGATTGACACCACGTCATTCCTCTGACGGAACCCAGTGTTCTGCTCTATGCGTTCCAGCAGATGGTTGGTCTCTCTCTTGTTCCGTTCTGCTTCGAGCATAACTTCCGCCAAGGAGGGTGGCTGGGGCAGATTCCCATCTCTAGCCCCACTAGCCTCACCCTGCTCCTGGGCAGCAGGAGTGTTGCGAGTGTTGACCATCCTAAGAAAACAAAACAACGGTTTAGACAAGGATGGCAAAAATTTGACATAGAAGTGTAGAATGTAATGGATGACACGGAATGCAGAGATGTTCATCCGTACGACATGGTAATATAGAAACTGCTATATATACACCAGTGGTCATACGCACCATACATAGTTTAGTACAAGCCAAGGCTAAAGTACAACTGCGGTGAAAGACGATACATCCCATCAGAGGCATTCCAAGCTCCTATACATTATTTAACTACACCTCCGGAACTCAGTACACACTAAGTCATATTCCACAAGACGCGCGGGACTGGGGAAATACAACTACTACAATACTACTACTACCACGGTCTAGCTCAGACATTCCCGTAGTAATCTTCGTAAAGATTACCACCGTAGCCTGGAAGTGGAACAGACGGATCTTGAAACTCGCGAGCACTCGAAGGCTGTGGACCATAGGGACATGGATGTGGCCTCGGTCCCGATGCTGGTGGTAATCGACGCCCACGTGGAGGTGTAATACCCCCAACGTCACGCCAATCCATGCGATCAGGCAGACGAGTCCGTACGGGGTACAAATCCCGCATATCCAGATATGCGGCGTGCACAGCAGGTGCAAGCCGTGTCAAAGTAGTCCAGTGGGCGGCTCGAGTGTTATACAGCTCCATTCGGAGGGCACGGACCTCACGGTCCCTATCCTCCAGCATCTGAACAGTAGTCTGAAGCAGTGGCTCTTCATGAGCAGCATCAGTATACAGACCAGTGTAGTAGCCTTCCTCTCCGGGAAGTGAGGCTGGCATGTAACAGAACTCAGTGTTCAGCAATAGGGCATGCCTAGCCCGGAGAATGGTCATCATCGAATAGGCAGCATCCTGCACTGCCATCTCGATTGTAACCCCGAGTCCATAAGACCAATGGATAGGGTCGTTAGCTCCAGGATATGAGGGGTATATCCGGACTGTGCTGAAATACCGACTCTGATTGAAATCCCGGTACTGTTCCTCCACGGTGTACTCAGGATACCAGCGATAACCGGTCTCAGTCAGCACACGGACTAGCATGGCCGTGTGACCGGGCACATTAATGCACCGCGTCAAACGAACCACTTGGTGAGGGGTGCGGCCAGACATCTGAAACACGAAGTAATGCAAAGGCATTAGTGTTTCTGGAAGAAATCGGGCAGCATAACAACTGTAAATGCTCAGACAAAGATTTGAGACATCATACAAATGATAGCATAGCCACTCAACAATCCATATCAAGGTTCCGGGTCCAACAATCATCATACTAAAAGGATAGAACCTGAACTAAGGCTGGAAACCAACAATCCTAAGAGTCTACGGATTAGTAACACGTGAACCTAGTAAGGATAAGAGACCTAGTCCTAAATCCCCATAGAAAGAATAGACTGACTCAGATCAGAAGGGCATAAGGTAAAGGAGTAAAAAGAGCCTTACGTTCCCTTCCACAACCAATTCCCCTACATATAACTAAGAATTTTTCTAGACTCAACATCGACCAGTTTGGCTTGAGAAACCTACAGGCAGTCCAACTCTGATGCCAACGCTGTCAGGACCTCGATCCTAAGTCACACCGATCTAGCTGTAACACGTCATATCACTTTGCGGCCTCACGCACGGTAACCCCACGGGTGCCACCTTACCTGGCCCGGGACCGTTTGCGCATTTTGGCACACGTATATGACAGTGTCGCTAGCATCCATATGACAGAGAACCCGGGCCGACATGGCTAGTTATAAACCAAAAGTGGCACTAAATTACAGAGACAGGCATCCATGACCCAGCAACGAACGTGTCGGTCATCAACGTATGAACCCAAGTCGTAGCAAGCTACATGGACTTAAAGGAACAACGCGTGACATTTCCCCTAAGGGACAGACACAGGAACGAAGAAGGACACATGCCGGCCAGCCTACGTGTTCCGAGCAGTAGCAAGCTACCAAGGCTCATTGGAAACACTAGGATGCATTTCCCTGTAAGATAGGCTACCAAAGGAAAACAACTAGGTGTCGGATCCCACACATACCAAGCATTTCAATCATACACACAATATGCTCAATATGTGCAAATACAACATTGCATCACAACAGAACTCTATGACTCAAAGTACTTTATTTAAGAGGCTCCAAGAGCCATACATAACATATCCATACAGATAGGGGTCACATAACCCAACACTCAAGTCATACAATCATACAAGCACAAGCGGAAGCTACATGTCTGAGTATAGACAACTTAGGAAATAAAACAGGCTTGGTGTAGCCTGGCTATCTACAAGGCCCTTCACAAGCTCCAGATCTCCGTCTGGGTGCCAAGCTACTCGTCGACGTCAACGTCTATATAGAACCCATCAGCAGGGGCAGGGTTCTCCTCTGCAACAGTTATTAAGCAAACATGAGTACAAAGGTACTCAGCAAGTCTTACCACAGAACCTATCATACATGCAACATTATCAAAGGGGTAGTGGAGTTCATAGCAGAAAGCCAGCTTTGACCCTTGGCTAACCTATACTACAACTCTCAACGGATTGCAAGATGTTATTACGAACACGAGTCCTATACTCACCACAACAATACGCTACCGAGGATCCTCTTCCGTCATCCTACAGAAGGGCCATCCACGGCACTCACACTTATCTTGAGGCTTTTAGCAGTATCCATCAACTTGTCTATGAACTGTAAGAGTAACCAAGTAGTCCGTACCGCGAACAACGGCTATTCGAATAGATTGATATCCCTGCAGGGGTGTACCTCTTCACACACGCTTCCACCACTTATCGCCGTTTACTCGACATGTACTCGGCAACCTTCAAGCGGAAGCCCAGCGAGGGTGTCGGACACGACCTGACTAACTACACAAGTCTCTCGTCCAGGTTTATCGCCTATTTGGGTTCCATCCGTGGGGAGATCCGGCCAGGGTGTCGCTCACGGCCCCAAACGATGTGTACATGGTTCCCGGGTCACCAAACGGGCAACCCGTAAACTGTGCCACGTACCTGTCGCATCACAACCCACCCCGAGGGTCAGCGTTGTGCACGACCTCCAGTAATCTATAAACACCAGAAACTAGTTGCAACTCCTGGACAGAGATCAAGGGTAATTAATAAGCCGAGAGGGTCAATTAAGGATCCCAATGTGTGGTAGTAGCTGAAACTTGAACCACACATACAGATCTCGGGTCCTATGGACGATTCCAATGAAACAACCCACCATGTACTCCTACATGGCCTTTCATCGATACCTTTACCAAGCATATTCCACACTTCCTTCTCTTTATCGGTGTGATCATTTCACTCTGATCCATCACCCAGATGAACCAGACCTGACACAACTCTAGGCATAGCAGGAAACATAAACAAATAGCATGGTGGATCACACATCACATGGCTCAATCAACTCCTACACATGCTAGTGGGTTTCAACTATTTACTGTGGCAATGACAGGTCATGCAAGGGAATAGGGTTCAACTACCGCAGCAAGTAGCGGTTCACACGCTGTTGCCTTAATGCAGTAAAAGAGAGCAGGAGCGAGAGGATTGGGTTTGTATCGGAATGATCAATGATTGCTTGCCTGACAGAGTGGTTGTCGGGTACTGCTCTTCAGCTGGATACGCAGAAGTATCCTCGGGAGCAGGACCTAACACGGAGAATACCGGCGATACAATCAATAGACAAACAAATGCAACAATATGATGCATGCTCATGACATGGCAAGATGCATGTGTTTTGGCTAATGCAACTATAACCAGAAGGGTTTGAGCCTATTTGAATCCAAGATTCAAATTGGAATTCAAACTATTATTTAATTAAGTGCATTATCATGTTTTAATGTATACAGCAAGGTTAACTTGCTCAAACATGCATGAAACCAGTGCCATTGGAAAGATTGGATTTTTCTGATCATTTTTCATATATAAATTATTTCCATCTGAGCTACGGTTGATTTTATATGATTTTTAGAAGTTTTGAGTATTTTCTGAAATTCATAAATCATTTAGGATTTATTTTAAATTCCAGAAACACTTTACTGCGTCAGCATGACCTCATGCTGACGTCAGCAGGTCAACAGGAGCTGGTCCTGGTCAAACATGACATGTGGGCCCGGCATGTCAGTGTCATAGCTAATTAGCAAAGTAAATTAGTGTTAAGCTAGGAACTAATTAACTGTCAGTGGGGTCTGGGCCCACAGTCAATGACTAACCTAACTAACCGATTTAATTAACATTTACTTAATTAAACTAGCTAATTAGGGGAGGGGTGGCCCACACGTCAGTGACCCAGGGGTGGTCAACCCCCCAGTCAAACGAGTCAAACTCGCCGGCGATGTGACGCCGGCGAGGCCAAACATGGCGGCGAGCTTCGGAAATCGCCTACAGGGCACGGTTCGAGCCGCGGCTGGGTGCGTTGGAGAGCCCTTGCTGGCGCGCGTCGAGAGGTGGTAGCCGCCGGGCCTGTTGTGGCCGGAGGCGACGACGACGAGCTCGGCAGCGGCGGCCGGCGTTCAGGTGTGTGTGGAAACGTGGCTACGGTGGCCTAGGCGATGCGTGCGTGGCACCTACTCCATCTACGTGCTGCGGCGAGCAAGATGGGCGTGTGTCCGAGACCAAATGGTCACCGGAGCATCACCGGCGGCAAGCACGGCGGCGATGGACTTCGGTGATCAGCTGAGCAGCAGCTACGCGGTGCAAACGAAGCGGATGAGGGAGGGATTCGGTGTAGGGGCTCACAGCGGAGCTAACGAGCTCGAAGGAGAGGTCGGGGACGCTCTGCAGCTTCTTAATCGACGGCGAGGAGCTCCGGCGATCCGAGGAGGGGGGCGTCGGCGTGAAGGCGATGCAGGGCTTCCGGCGATCCGTGGCTCAGCAAGGAGGAAGAGGGTGTCGCGGCGATCCTCCTGGACATGGTCACGGGACGAGGGGGAGGCTCTAGGTGCGGCAACGGCGAGCGGCGGCGACGGGCGGCCTCGGTGGTGAGAGGGAGAGAGCCAGGGGAGAGAGATGAGGACGAGGGGGAGTGAGAGAGGGGTCGGGGCAGCTGCGTGGCGACACATGGAGACGTCCATGCCGTCGGGGATGCAGGCAAGCAGGCTGGAGGTGGCCGGGCGCGTGCCGGCGCGCGGTGGCCACGCGCGCTGCCTACTGGCGCGAGGAGGAAGGCGACAGGAGCGGCGCTGGGTGGGCTGGGCCGGCCTGCAACAGTGCTGGGCTCAAGGCAAGTTCTCTCTCTCTTTCTTTTTTCCTATTTCTTTTCCGTTTCATTTCTTTTGCAACTTTGTTTAATTATTAAAAATGTCAGAACATTTTTATAACTCATAAAACTAGTCATGCCCACTGTATATAATATGAACAGTATGGAACATTATAGTTTAAGATTATTTGAGCATTTAAAATATTTTACAGCATTTAAATGCCCAAATACAAATACCATATGATTTAATCCAGAGTCCTTAGATGTCCTAGAAAATTGTGCACCATTTTTGGCAGAGGTTTAGGACCAAGGCAGAAATGATGAACATTTTTGAAGGGCATTTTGGGTACATTGGAAAAGATTTTATCAAACCCTAGTTGTTAGAAGAGGGGTGCTGGGGTTTCTGTCATTCTCATTTCAAGTTTCTTTGATAAGTAAACATGATGCACACTCTAGCTAGTCCTAATGCAAGTGCTAACTAGGGATGTGACATAGCGAGTGTGGAATAATGATGGATCGGTGTGTGGAATTGTGCTAGGCAATTGTTAACAAGCCCGGTAGTCCTCATTGCAATTTCATATGAGGGAGAGGCATAAGCTAACCTACTTTCTCTTCTTGGATCATATGCACTTATGATTTGAACTCTAGCAAGCATCTGCAACTACTAAAGATCATTAAGGTAAAATCCAACCATAGCATTAAAGCTTCAAGTCCCCTTTATCCCATACGCAACAATCGCCTTACTCGGGTTTATGCTTCTATCACTCAAGCAACCCACTATAAGCGAATCATGAACGTATTGCAACACCCTACAACGGGTATCCCTCACGCTTGCGCGACACGGAGGGCACCATAAGACAGCACCAAAATAAAACATACAACTCGTACCAATCTAGATCAGCAATCAACCCAAAGACAAAGGATATCTACTCAAAACATCATAGGATGGCAACACATCATTGGATCATAATATGTGGCCTAAAGCACCATGTTCAAGTAGGGATTACAGCGGGGTGCGGGAGAGTGGACCACGTAAAAGAGATGAGGATGGTGATGATGATGGTGATGTTGATGAAGACGATTATCACGGCGATGATTCCCCTCCCGATGGCACTCCGGCGCCACCGAGAGAGAGGAGGAGAGGTTCTCCCCCTTGTGCTTCCTCCTCCATGGCCTCCCCCTAGATGGGGAGAGGTTCTCCCTCTGGTCCTTGGCCTTCATGGCGATGATGGCCCCTCTGGGATCCTCCTCCATGGCCTCCGGTGCTGATGGCCCCTTCGCCAGGGTGCCAAAGAGGGCCTAGATTGGTTTCTCGTGGTTACAGAGGCTCGTGGCGGCGGAACTTCCGATCTAGGTTATTTTTTGGAGGTTTCTGTATTTATAGGAATTTTTGGCGTCGTTCTCGCGTCCAGGGGGTCTCCGAGTTGTTCACGAGATAGGGGCCCACGCCCAGGGGGGTGGGCGCGCCCCCACCCTTGTGGACAGCCCGGGACTCTTCTGGCCCAACTCTTTTACTCTAGGGGCTTCTTTTGGTCCATAAAAAATCATCAAAAATTGGCACGTCAATTGGACTCCGTTTGGTATTCCTTTTCTATAAAACTCGAAAACAAGGGGAAAACAAAAACTGGTACTGGGCTCTAGGTTAATAGGTTAGTCCCCAAAATCATATAAAATAGCATATAAATGTATATAAAACATCTAAGATGGATAATATAATAGCATGAATACATCATAAATTATAGATACGTTGGAGACGTATCAGCGGCCCAACGCGAGACAACCGCTCGAAACCACGATGATGGAGATCGGGAAAAAACTTGCAACCTCACCGGAAGCCGCTAAGACACCTGCCCCATGGTGGGCGCCAACTGTCGTGGTACTAAGTATGAAAGTAAGGATAGGGGTACGTAGGAGGAGGCAAGGTCCTAGCTACGGCAAGGTTGTACACGAGAGTTTTACGAGTTCATGCCCTTATCGAAAGAAGTAACAACCCTACGTCTTGGTGCCCTAAGGCTGTCGACTGGAATATAGATGTGTGTGTGAGTTACAGGGGGTGCGAACCCTTGTACCGGAGGAGGGGGTGGCTTATATAGAGTGCGCCAGGACCCCAGCCATCCCACGTTACAGAGGGTTCAATGTACATAAAAGCAGGATGTTACTGATAACGCCTGTAATAAAGGACAGTAAAGGCCATCATTACTGCGGAGGGAATGGCCGACCGTTGCTAGCCTTACGAGACCTTTGACGTTCAGGAGTCGAGTGGTTTCTTGCATGGTCAAGTGGCTTCATTCTGTCGAATGGAATTGGGTTATCCGAGTGAGGTATGATGTCGAGTGAGTTGCTAGCTCTAGCCATACCAGTCGGCATCTTCTATCATCCTTGGAATGTCTTTGATCTTTAGGGAAGTGACCTTGGGTAGGGTATCCAGGTCAGGCCTGTGACCCTACCCTAGGCCTGTGGTATCATCACCCCTCTCGTAGGACCCTTGCGATCGAGATCGAACGGCTCGAAAACGGCCGTAAACCCTTAACGTAGCCTCCCCTGCCTATATACGGAAGATCCATCCTTCATAATCTGCAAACCTTAGCACTCCAACGGGATCTGTGCCTCCACGTTGCCTCATGCCGTGCTGCTCTCTTTCGCCTCCTCTGCATCAACCCAGCATTGCCGCTCGAATCACTGCGAGTTCAGCAGACGGCCGCACATGGGCCGCCAAGCTCTGCCAGCATCTGCTTGTTGCCATGTTTTTTCCCGTCGAGAGAATTTGGCTATTATCCACAAATTGCAGTTTTACAGATTAGTACCTAGAATCATGCATCTAATAAATTTTCGTCAGTGCATCGAAACTAAACAACTTATATATGTAAAGTTCTTAGAATTTTGTGTAGTTTCACAATATCCATCTTTCATCCATGTTAAAATTTTCTGTTTGCATTAATTTGCATAAATGAGATGCTAAAATGATTTATTTCATAACTAAATAACCGTAGCCCCAAATTAAATAAACTTTATATGTAAATATAGTGTAAAAATGTGTAGATTAACATGGTGCACTTTATTTTTCTGTTTAACAACTTTAAAATTATGTTTTAGGCAAAACAGTAGCAAATTCGAAAATTACATATGTGAATTTTCTGAAATTGTTATGTCTTATTTCCGACCTCATTTAAACTTGCCTATACAGTTAGTTTTCTCATGCTTCACCTAATGCCATGTTTAACAACATTTGAATTTGATGTGTAGATAAACGGGATGTTCCGAAATATTCGAATGTGGAGTTTTTTCAATACGCAACTCGTTGCAAATTGAGCTCCACTTAATTTGTAGTATTGCTGTTGCACATTGCCATGGCATGCCTCATTAAAATGGACATACATCATACATGATTGATCATCGTGCCATGGGTATGTTATGTTTGTTTATCGTGTTGTTTGATTTTTTTCCGGTTGTGCTTCTTCTTGATAGATCCGATAACGTTGCGATTGTGAGGATGCGTTCGACTACGCTTATTCAACTACTTCATGGATTTGGTCTTCTTCCATGCAGAATTTAGGCAAGATGAATATTACCTGAGATATCACTACTATCTTTGATTGCTAGTTGTATCGATGTTATCGCTATGTCTTGCTACCTACCACTTGTTAGTTGCAAGCTACGGCCTCAAACCTGCAACTACATCTTCCTGCCAGCTGCTTCCTCCCTTCCTCTCCCCTCCTTCGCCCCCCCTCGCGCGGGCGACCGAGGGGCCCCAACCTTAGCCGCTGGTCACTCCCCTTCCCATCCTCCCCTGCTGCTGTTGGAGGAAGCCGCCGGGCTAAGCCCGTGTGCTGACAGCGGTGGCGGAGGAGCCTCTCCTTCTCGAGCGCAAGGGTGGATGCCCATGATGCGAGATGGAGGTTCGTCGAGCAGATCCGGGTGAAAACCTTGTTCTTGGCTTGTTGCCAAGATCGGAGATGGTAGCACTCTTTTGTGCCATTACCTTCTTGAAGGCATCGCCGTGGAGAAGCTCCAGACCTCTGTCCGCTAGCTCCGGAGGAAACCCTAGATCAGTAGATCGGATGGCGACAACACTCTGGTGTTGTTTCCCCCTTGGGGGTGTCATTCTTGGAGGTGTACACAGGCTCGAGGGACCAATGGACGGCTTCTTTCATGGAGCGGTGCTTCATCTTACTCATTGATGGCGGCAAATATCGGCGGCGTGGCGCAGTGGAGACTTGGCGTCCGATGCGCGGAGATGGACTCGCGCGGGAGGAGGACGATGTCTGGTGTCATGGTGGCGTCAATGGCAAGGTCGGTGCGCTAGTTTCTGCACTAAAGAAGGAGTTGTGGAAGATGACGGCGATGACAGATGAGAGTGTGCCGGACCGGTTTGTACCCCAAACCCAATATGTGGCTCGGTTGGGCCCTCCGGCTTTAGATGTTAGGCTTTGGTGCTATATATGTTTGGTGTTAGACTCGGACTATTGGCACCACTTCATCAAGTGGATAGGAGTAGCGACAGTTGTTGCTAAGATGGTGGCTTAAGACTACCTAATGTATTATTTTGCAAGGTCCTTGTGAGAAATTAATAAAATGGTTGCATGCATCGCCCATATGCAGAGGCCGGGCGTAATCCTCCTTTTCAAAAAAAAACCTATTACTTGTTTGTCAGCCTCCTAAATTTCCATGAAACAAGCTCTAACCTTCCACCATCCCAGCAAACTGTTGCTTGGCTATGTTACCGCTTTGCTCAGCCCCTCTTATAGCGTTGCTAGTTACATGTGCAGTGCAGGTTGTTCCATGTTCGGACATGGATATCTTAGGATATCACAATATCTCTCTATTTAATTAATGTATCTATATACTTGGTAATGTGTGGAAGGCTCGGCCTTTTTCATGGTGTTTTGTTCCACTCATGCCGCCTTTATTTCCATCATACCAGTGTTATGTTCCTTGATGAGCGCTTCTAACACATGTGGGGTATTATGCCCCCTGATCATTCGCTTAGGATAGAACTCTTCCGACAAGGCCCAACATTGGTTTTACCATTCAGCAACCTAATAAAACTTGCATAGGGACTTTCTGAACCCCTTGGATAATTAATCAACAACCCGGGCCAGTGCTCCTCGTGAATATTGGTCCAAACCTATAAACCGCCGGTGGCCACCACTACAAAAAAATACACTTCCGTGATGATATGTGTTTGTCACAGTAGGTCACGTTTTCTGTCATGCATGTACATCCATGACAAATTTATGACAGAATCAAGATAGTCATACATGTGCTGTCGTAGAAGTGTTCCATGACATTACCAAAATTATCACCACGGAAGTGTCCACTTCCATGACGATAAATCGCGCGTCACAGAAGTGCTTTCGTCAAGGGTGACCGACACGTGGCATCCACCGTAATGGGTCGCTGTTAAGCTACCGGGTCCGGTTTTGGATCCGATAACCCGTTAACAGCCCCGACCAATGGGGATTTTCCACGTGTAAAATCATCATTGGCTGGAGGAAACACGTGCCGGCTCACTGTTGCGACAGATGTCATCCACTCATTGGACCCAAAGCGCCTATGATACGTCGACACGTGGCACGGCCCAACAGAGGCCCATTCTTGTGAAAAAGCCGGCCCGTTTGACTTGTTCAAAAGGTGGTGGGCCGTCCCACGACAAGCGTGTTAACGGTGTGTTCGCATATAGCCCATTTACAGCCCGCTAACCCAGGGCCCGTTTACGACCTATCCGAATTAGGCCCAGTAGCGTCATCTGAGCCGTCCAATATAATTCCAGCCCATTTTAACTTCCGGCCCATGTATGGCCCATGACGTATTTCGGCCCATATGAGTCCCTTTGTAACTCTTGGCCCATTAATGGCCCGTGGTGAAACCGGCGCGTAATGAACAGTGTATCGCTTTATACCCATTAGCAGCCCATTATACCATTGGGTCGTTTCCAGCCCGTGTTACCTTTCGGCCTTCTGAGGGCCGATTTATTCTTGGGCTCAGTTCCAGCATTTGGTTACTTACGGCCCGTTACTGGCCTTTTCTGCTTGTGGGCCAAATTCAGCCCGTGGATACAGTCGGCCCATTTGTGGCCCGTTAATCTGTTGGGCCATTTTCATAGCATCATCAAATACGGCCTATTAACGGCCCATTATGGTCAGCCCATAAAACGTACGGTTTCCACTCTAGCCCGTTTACGGCCCCTTATACGACCCGTACAAGGTCCATAGATGAGACGACCCGTAGAAGGCCCATGGATTCTATGGGATGTAGAAGGCCCATTGACCCGACGGCCCATAGAAGGCCCATTAATCCGACGGCCCATAGAAGGCCCATGGATCCGCTGGCCCATAGAAGGCCCATGGATTCGACGGCCGATAGAAGGCCCACGGATCCGACAACCCATAGAAGGCCCACGAATCGGACGGCCATAGAAGGCCATGGATTGTCCGTCCCGTAGATTACCCATGGATCGTACGACCTATGGAGGGCCATGGTCACTACAATGTTTGGGCGAGTTGGCCCCCGTTTGAATCATATAGCATATTCAAAGAATTATCCTACTCTATACTATCACCTCTAAAAAACATACACTATACAATAAGGAGACTAAGGCATAGAAACGTATAATAATCCTACACTATACAATAAAGAAATTACAGCCGATTATACCCACTGGGCATTATGGTTCGGCACCAGTGATAATAATGCATACACAAACAGCAAATTACATACACTGGGCAAATTCAGCTCATACATCATGGACGTGCATCAACATAATTTACCATTTGAACTATAATCTCTTCAGAAAATAGGATTGGCCGGATTTAGATAGCACAAATTTCAGTCTACAAAATCTTCAATTCCTTCATTATTACGTCGTTGTCTTATTTCATTTTTTTGACTTGTTGATTGTCCGTTTAGAATCATGTACACATTGTATTGCCACCTCTAGTTGATGCTCGAGAACATCAGCACATTCCAATTCCAATCCATAACCATTCGGTAATGGCCATGCCACACTACTCGCAGATCTTTGTGTTGATGTCACTTCATCCTGAAATGTTTCTGTAAGTACACATGACTAGGGAAAAAGTATAGTTACAACAGTGAAGCGAACAAGACAGACTATTTCGTACATGACAAAACAGGACTAACAATAATGTTACACGTCAGGAAGCATAAGCAGGTGATATTTTAAAAATTAGAAAAAAGGTAGTCTGTGCAGCCTGCATACAGAAATCTCTCTTAGCTCACCAGAGGAGCATGACGTTGGGGCCCAATCCAAAACACATACAAGTTACAAATTTAGACAACACGTTGCATAGAAGTAAGCAAGCAATTGGCCATTTTGTAGCTCAATTAAAGTCTTAGGGAGCATAATGAACAGCAGAGGATTTCATACAAACATACTACAGCAAGCAAAACTATGCAATCATTAGCCTAGTATAAACTAGATTGTGAGCCTCATTCAATAATAGTTGGTTAATAGACTTCAATGCTTCAGGCACACTTCGGCATTATGTCAACTAATAGTTATACAAGTACCCAACATCAGGCATCATTCTTTGGGCATCTCACTAACTGAGGACAAATAAAGCAATTGAAAAGAGAAAATTAACTATGCCTGAAACAAACAAGGAATTGAACTGTTGAGTTGGATACAGTGACTTACCTTAACAGGTTGAAGAGGCTCAGTGCAGCTCCTACTTCTCTTGCAAGGCTCCTTCCTAACATCTTGTACTTGGAAAACCTCAATCTTATCTTCATTGCACCCCCTCTGCAAGGTGACACAAACTAGTTACTCGTCTCCTTGGAACATAAATGTGCATACTTTCCAGTTTGTGAACACAAAAGGATGAGATTATAACAAAACAACACCACATAATGAAACATGCCGCATCTCTTACACTTGCACACAATGAAATGAGCATTTACTATGTGTGCACTATGTAAAAACTAGGCATACCTTCGAACTGGATCTCCAGGTACTCTTGGAGAGCCTACTTTAGTGTACAGCCAAACCTTAGTGTTTAAATCGTTGACAAGCTCTGTTAGAGTGTTAGGTCAAGAACAACAAGTAATCAAAGCAAACAGTCCTAGTATGGCTGGCTGATGCAAACAAGCAATTGAACAGATGTGTTAGCAAATCTTACATATCAAGAAAATAAGCAAAGAAGGAGGCTTAAAGACCATCACTTGACTGACCATATTTAAGGGGCATTTAAACATCATGTGCAACGTATGAACTAACATAAACATTGCATATTCCAGATTCTACAATGGAATGCACATGTATTAGGTTATGCCATGTATGATGATGCCTAAATGTACACTATAGCAGGCACGAGTGATTCATCATTGCACGCACAATTGAATTGCAGGTTAAGGGCCAGTTCTATTCCGCCTTTTCAGGGCTTATTGTCAAAATAAGCCATAAAAGATGTAAAGAAGTCATTTTTGAGTTATGGGCTTGGGCTTAACTAATTTCGCTTTGGAGGGGGGTGTGATGTCTACACACGCTTCTACTCTTGTAGACTATGTTGGGCCTCCAAGCGCAGAGGTTTGTAGGACAGCAGCAATTTCCCTCAAGTGGATGACCTAAGGTTTATCGAACTCAGGGAAGTAGAGGTTGAAGATAGTCTCTCTCAAGCAACCCTGCAATTAAGATACAACAAGTCTCTTGTGTCCCCAACACACCTAATACACTTGTTAGATGTATAGGTGCACTAGTTCGGCGAAGAGATGTTAAATGGCAAGTGATATGGATGGCAAAACAAAGTAATATAAATCTGTAATAAAAAGTGCAGCAAGCAAACAAGTGGCAAACGTGAGCACAAATGGTATTGCAATGGTGGAAACAAGGCCTCGGGATCATACTTTCACTAGTGGCAACTCCCAACAACATTAACATAATCGAATCACATGATATTTCCCATAAAACATGCAATGGAGACGCACCCGGAGGTCATTCCTCCGTGGTCAAGAGAGGACGAGAATTATGTAGGGCTACAAAAGCACACCTCAAAGTTCGTAGTTCTCAATCTAAGGATTTCCCAATGTCACCGCGGCCATCCAAAGAGAGTCCCACAATCACCACAACATATCTAAAGGATAGTCAAAGACAAGCACCAAGAGACTCTCAATCTTCAATCAACACACAAGAGAGGAAATCACTCATGAAAATATTTTTCTAATCCATGTCCAATAGACCGCTGTCACCTTGGTCTCGAGAATTATACTAGATAAAGACAAGTGAGTACATCAATCCAATACATAGAGGAAGGGGAAATATCATGGGATCACTCTAGATTAACATAGCCTATGATCACAACGAAGGTCACATCATGGGAGAGAGAGATAACCACATAGCTACACGTACGAGCCCTCGGCCCCGGAGAAGACTACTCACACATGGACATGGTGAGGAGGAGGTTGATGATGGTGTTGATGGAGAGGTGCAGCCCCGCGAGGAGGAGACGGCCGGCGGCAGCCACGGAGGCGGCGGCGGCGGCCCTAAGGGGCAGCGGCTCCTTGGCCCCCCTTCTTCCTTGTGGATGGTGCTGCAATGGTGCTGGTCCTCCCCTCCAAGACGGCGGCTCGGGAGGAGGAAAATTCATGGCCCTTGGTGACCTAGGTTTCCTCTCTTTATATAGACTCTCGGATTCCCGTCATCAGATTTTGGGCCTCAGTAAAACGGGCTTTACTCGGCCGTCCGGACTCCGATTTGGACGAATTTTATATCCAGAAGCATCGCCTCGAAATTCCCCACAACTTTCTCAACTAGACATTTTCCGTTTGACGTCGTCTTCGGGACGGAACATAACCATCTTTTAAAAACGTTCATAGACAGATTTCAGGAAAGTCAGAGTCCTACTCCAATACGACTCCTTTTGCGTTTTTGTCAATTTCAAAGTAATTCCTACATAATAAAGTGTAAAACAAGAACATTGTGCACTTTTGCAACCATTAGTAGGTTTGTCCAAATATGATCAAAAGTGTATGGGAGTGCATAAATATCATAGCAATATCACACAAAAAGGGCATGGAGCAAGCAGAAATTATAGATACGTTTTGGACGTATCAACATCCCCAAGCTTAATTTCTGCTCGTCCTCGAGTAGGTAAATGATAACAAGCATAATTTCTGTGGTGACATGCTATTAACCATATAAGGACTTTTCACAGTCACATGACAAGTGCTTACTGAGACAATGAATCTGTAGTAATTAAGTTGCCTCATGAGAAAATCACAAAGAACTAAAAGTTTTACAATATGATACTGAAACACTCAATAAATTTGTAATGAGCATGGTGTGCAAATATGATAAAGTGGTACCTCGCTTGCCCCCTTTAGTGAAGCAAAACATAAATGCAGGGGCACCTCCAAGGTTTAAGTGACGACTAGATACAATGATTTCAGAATAAACGATATCATAATCATGCAAAAGACAATGGTACTTTGGGACAATGCACATTACACTCAGAATGACAATCATGCTCTCAATAGTTGGTGCTTTAAAGAAGGTGGAGACTCTAGAACTGTGGCTTTTGTTGGCAAGGTTGAAAACCCGTGGTCGGAAACAAAAACTAAACATGTACCAGAGCTCTTGGTTTTAAAAACAGAGGTAATAATTATTTTTTTAGATTATGCATATTTCGTCAACAAATGCTAGCAGATAACTCAATTACTTCTCGGGCTGGACAAGTTTCGAGGAATGGCTCCCGAATGAGAACGATCACATCCTCTTAATCTCCTTTGTTTATCACTGCCAAAGTTTTCTGATTTCTCATGAACAAAGCCCCATGATTTTGTTGTATAATTTTTTAATGAGCCGGGCGCACTCTATTCCAGTTCCTTGTCGTATTATGGGTTTGCACATTAGACATGCAATCCCGGTGTGAAGCTTGTCCAACTTAAAAAGATCATGAATTAACTACTACTTCCTCATGAGCTAAAACAGAGGCACAAAATAGAAATGCTTTTTTTTGAATAATTTCGAGATGGTACATGAAAGTCTTCGTTAGGAATGGCAGGTCAATACCATGTATAGGAAGGTATGGTGGACTCATATGGCATAACTGGTTTAAAGGATTTTGGATGCACAAGCAGTCAGTCCGCTTAGTACAGGCGAAGGTTAGCAAAAGACTAGGAGCGACCAACTAAAAGAGCAATGACGGTCATAATCATGCAGAGCGACAAAGCAACATTGAATCAGGCATGGAAGTTATATCGCTACTCAGAAACTAAAGATCATCAAGGCTTGATAGACTTTCTTTACAGTCTTAAATATGCGTGAGCATACGCCAAGTCAATCAAAATAAATTCTTGAAGGAAGATATCACTAAACCATACCACATCATAAGCAAACAAATCATGTTAGTACTCCAATAACACATTGAGAACCCCCTAGCTATTTGAGACTAACCATAAGAAAACATGAACTACTAAGCACCATTATGCACATAGCATTTTTATCATAGACATATCAACCAGTGCAACAGAAGCCAACTCTCTTAACAAGATAAGCATGATAAATAAAGAGAGTTCCAGCGACCAACTAAACAAAAGCTCTTTAAAAAGATAAGCATGAAAACTAAGAGCTGAACATGATAGTAGCTATTGAAAGACAAAGAACACACACAGCAAAGATCGACAAGATAAGCGTGTTTCTCTCCCACATAAAGAAAGCTGAGTTCCAACTCGTTATGAACAGCAAGCAAAGCTAAAGAAAACTAAAAAGGAAACTAAAAGCAAGACGCTCCAAGCATAGCACATAACACATGAAGTGATAAAAATATAGTGGAACGAAAGACGAACTAATAATTGTAGATGGAGAAGGGGATGCACGGGGGCATCCCCAAGCTTAGACACTTGAGTCTTCTTGAATGTTTCTTGGGGGTGCATGGGGGAATCCCCAAGCTTGAGCGTTTGACACTCCTGAATCTTTTTATCATCTTCCCTCGCACACTTGAAAACTCCCTTCATACATAACTCATCATAATCTGATTAGCGAGGTTAGTACCCATAATAAAATAATTTTTCCTTGCTGGAAATAAGGATATTCTTGAAGGTCTACTGTTTCTCAAGATTGCCAAAAGGTTTTTGCAAAGAAAAAGCAAGCTCAAGGTTTGCAAAACGAAGAAAAGGCAAAGTAGGACAGAATCTGTGAAAAACAGACCAGCAGGTAGTAAATAATTTTTTTGGGGCTCTTCTGCAACTCAAATCAAAAAACTCAGAACAGACGCCCGAAAGCCAATTGTATGGAGCACACTGTAGAAAAAATTCAGACCAAAAAAGATGATCGGGTGATTTTATACGAATTTTCCTGTCCAAGGACAGAATCTATTTCCTGAACAGCACGTCACAACTTTTGAACTTTCTTGCAATCAGAGGCTACACTTGGCACAAAGCCGAAAAGTAAAGATACAATGATGATGCTACTGTAGTAACAACATCAATACACAACAAAAGCAAAATAAAATTTTATTCATTGTGGGCTGCCTCCCAAAAGCGCTTTCTTTTATGCCTTTAAGCTAGGCATAAGACTTTAATGATGCTCTTGTAGGAATAAGAGTTGAAGAACAAAAGAGAGCATCAAGAAGCAAATACCAAACACATTTAAGCCTAACATGCTTCCTATGCATAGGAATATTGCAATAGAATAATTCATTGAAGCACAAAGCAATAAGCATAGGAAGACAAAACAAGTGCAGCTTCAAAACCTTCAACATAAAGAGAGGGAACTTGATATTATTGAAATATCTATAAGCATATGTTCCCTTCTCATAGTAATTTTCAGTGGGATCACGAATAAACTCAACAATATAAGCATCACATAAAGCATTGTTACCATGATCCACATGCAAAAAGGTACTCTTACTCTCCACATAAGCATCTTTGGGGAGCCCATGGTTAGGACTTTTTAGCATTAACGTTTTCAGTCTCCCCCAAGCTTGAGCTACGCTCTCTCCGTCACGAGACCTAAAGTTATAGATATAGTTCCTGTCTCGATGAATTTCATAAAGAGGATAAAACTTAGTATAAAAGAGAGACATAAGCTCTTGCCAATCAAGCAAGTGTGCGTTATCGAGAAGGTTATACCAATCTGAAGCTTTATCTATAAGTGATACGGCGAACAATTTCCTCATGACAAACTCCCTTGATACACCTGCAAGCTTAAATAATGAACATAATTGTGACAGATATAGCAAGTGTTCACCGGGATGTCTGTCTCCTGCATAACGATTAGCCAAAACATAATCGATAATACCAGCTGGTATTTTATAGGGCACAATTTCAGTAGGGGGAGGAGCAACCACCACAGGTGTGGGGCGTTTTCCCACAAGCAACGATCCAATAGCAAGGTTGTCCATAAGCATAACTAGTGAAATAAAAACAAGAAACAAAAAGATTTAATTACAAGATCTAAAGATATACCTTCAAGCACTCACTTCCCCGGCAACGGCGCCAGAAATAGCTTGATGTCTACACACGCTTCTACTCTTGTAGACTATGTTGGGCCTCCAAGCGCGGAGGTTTGTAGGACAGCAGCAATTTCCCTCAAGTGGATGACCTAAGTTTTATCGAACTCAGGGAAGTAGAGGTTGAAGATGGTCTCTCTCAAGCAACCCTGCAACTAAGATACAAGAAGTCTCTTGTGTCCCCAACACACCTAATAAACTTGTTAGATGTATAGGTGCACTAGTTCGGCGAAGAGATGTTAAATGGCAAGTGATATGGATGGCAAAAAAAAGTAATATAAATCTGTAATAAAAGTGCAACAAGCAAACAAGTGGTAAACGTGAGCACAAATGGTATTGCAATGGTGGAAACAAGGCCTATGGATCATACTTTCACTAGAGGCAACTCCCAACAACATTAACATAATCGAATCACATGATATTTCCCATAAAACATGCAATGGAGACGCACCCGGAGGTCATTCCTCCGTGGTCAAGAGAGGACGAGAATTATGTAGGGCTACAAAAGCACACCTCAAAGTTCGTAGTTCTCAATCTAAGGATTTCCCAATGTCACCGCGGCCATCCAAAGAGAGTTCCACAATCACCACAACATATCTAAAGGATAGTCAAAGACAAGCACCAAGAGACTCTCAATCTTCAATCAACACACAAGAGAGGAAATCACTCATGAAAATATTTTTCTAATCCATGTCCAATAGACCGCTGTCACCTTGGTCTCGGGGATTATACTAGATAAAGACAAGTGAGTACATCAATCCAATACATAGAGGAAGGGGAAATATCATGGGATCACCCTAGATTAACATAGCCTATGATCACAACGAAGATCACATCATGGGAGAGAGAGATAACCACATAGCTACACGTACGAGCCCTCGGCCCAGGAGAAGACTACTCACACATGGACATGGTGAGGAGGAGGTTGATGATGGTGTTGATGGAGAGGTGCAGACCCGCGAGGAGGAGACGGCCGGCGGCAGCCACGGAGGCGGCGGCGGCGGCCCTAGGGGGCAGCGGCTCCTTGGCCCCCCTTCTTCCTTGTGGATGGTGCTGCAATGATGCTGGTCCTCCCCTCCAAGACAGCGGCTCGGGAGGAGGAAAATTCGTGGCCCTTGGTGACCTAGGTTTCCTCTCTTTATATAGACCCTCGGATTCCTGTCATCAGATTTTGGGCCTCAGTAAAACGGGCTTTACTCGGCCGTCCGGACTCTGATTTGGACGAATTTTATATCCAGAAGCATCGCCTCGAAATTCTCCACAACTTTCGCAACTAGACTTTTTCCGTTTGACATCATCTTCGGGCCGGAACGTGACCATCTTTAAAAAACGTTCTCAGACAGATTTCAGGAAAGTCAGAGTCCTACTCCAATACGACTCCTTTTGCGTTTTTGTCAATTTCCAAGTAATTCCTACACAATAAAGTGTAAAACAAGAACATTGTGCACTTTTTCAACCATTAGTAGGTTAGTCCAAATATGATCATAAGTGTATGGAAGTGCATAAATATCATAGCAATATCACACAAAAAGGGCATGGAGCTAGCAGAAATTATAAATACGTTTTGGACGTATCAGGGTGTTTCAGGTAGAACCTCACTAAAAATTGAAGGGAAGGGGAATAGTGAAATGACTCTGTTGTCTGCCTATATTACACTCAAAATGCAACTGGTGATGCCCGCGTCACACCTCACCCTCAAGTAAAAACAAACACGCAAGCGTTCATTGCCTTGCCCGCTTGCATCTCCTCTCCCCTTTCCCTCTACCTCGATCCCCTGCCTGTAGCACTAGGGTTCCTCCAGCAAGGCGTCGCCACTGGTCCCATCTGGCCTGGTCCTCGACGATGCTCTGTCCAGCTAGGCTACATGGCCGGCGGGTAGGGGCAAATCTCCCTGGCTGATCCTCCCTCTGGTGCCGCCCCTCATTCTCATGGTCTCCAGCAGCTACTCCACTATGGTTCGTCCAACGCACTACTCCGGCAGGCGCTGCACAACTACGGCTGATGCCACCCTGTGGCAGAAGGCACCTTATTCCCCCTCCCCACCTCCCAGGCTGTGGCCTTGAGGTGCTATTGAAGGATGAGCTCATACAACAAGGTGAGGATCTCCTTTGATTTTTTGCCAAATTTTCATTCTGATCCACTATACGATGAATTGTTATGAGCTGCTTCTGCTGCTACTATATGATGCATTGCTATGAGCTGCTCCTGTTGCTGCTATATGATAAATTGCTATGAGCTATTGCCGCTATATGATGAATTGCTATGAGCTGCAGCTGCTGCTATATGATCAATTACTATGAGCTGCTGCTGCTACTATATGATGAGTTGCTATAAGCTGCTCCTGCTGCTGTTGTATGATGAATTGCTATGAGCTGCTCCTGCTGATGATATATGTTGAATTGCTATGAGTTGCTCCTGCTGCTGCTATATGATGAATTTCTATGAGCTGCTCCTGCTGCTGTGTCGGTGTACAAAAGTGGGGGTGATCTTTTTTACCCCTTACTTGTGCACGGGCAGTCAGAACCACGCCTATGGCCGAACATAACAGGGCAGAAGGAGGAAGCCAGGAGTGCGGAGTTAGCAGAACAACGCCAAGACAAGCATCACGAGGAGACCAAACAAGGAGACATGCTCCCCCACGGCAAGGACTCTTGCCGGGGCAGCCTGCGCACCCCCCTGCAAGGGCTCTTGCCGGGGTGATCCACTCAGACGCCTCCCTTGCCGGGGCGATCCACTCAGACACCTCCATCGCATCCACCCTTGAAGCATACGGGCTCCAATGGTACCAACATTGGAGCTAAGGCTCGGGAAGCGCCCACGTGATGGCATGCAGATCTTTGTGAAGACAAAGATCTATGACTCCCAAGATAAGAACCAGAAGACATGGCGATCACAGAGCCCCTTGCCAAGGATGCCCACGAGGCCCCGGCAAGGCTCCTTACCGAAGACACCCCGGAGCCTCGGCAAGCCTCTTGCCGCAGGATACTCATGGAGACCCCGACAAGACCCTCCTTACCCGGTTTACTTTGTCAGCTCCCTATTACAGGGGGCTAGGTCAAGGTACTCCGGCGTGCAGAAATTGCTCTTCGGCCTCCTTATGGCCTCGAGGAAGCTGCGTCATTACTTCCAAGCACATGAATTCACCGTCGTCACCCGCCTCCCATTGCAACGAATATTGCATAACCCAGATGCGACCGGGAGGATTGTGGAGTGGGCCCTGGAGCTATCGAGCTTCTGTTTGAAATTTGAAAGCACTTCGACAATTCAGAGTAGAGTCTTAGCAGAGTTTGTTGCAGAATGGACCCCAACGCCCGACGAGGAGATCCAGGAGACTACTCTCCCCGGCAAGGGTGAGAGTCCCGACTGGATTATGTACTTTGACGGGGCTTTCTCGCTGCAAGGCGCCGGTGCTGGTGTGCTGCTCGTTGCACCCACCGGAGAGCACCTCAAGTATGTGATCCAGATGCACTTCCCGAGGGAGGTATTAACAAACAACACTGCTGAGTACGAGGGACTGCTTGTTGGAAATATGCCCTAGAGGCAATAATAAATTGGTTATTATTATATTTCCTTGTTCATGATAATTGTTTATTATCCATGCTAGAATTGTATTGATAGGAAACTCAGATACATGTGTGGATACATAGACAAACACCATGTCCCTAGTAAGCCTCTAGATGACTAGCTTGTTGATCAATAGATGGTTACGGTTTCCTGACCATGGACATTGGATGTCGTTGATAACAGGATCACATCATTAGGAGAATGATGTGATGGACAAGACCCAATCCTAAGCCTAGCACAGATCGTGTAGTTCGTATGCTAAAGCTTTTCTATATGTCAAGTATCTTTTCCTTAGACCATGAGATTGTGCAACTCCCGGATACCGTAGGAATGCTTTGGGTGTACCAAACGTCACAACGTAACTGGGTGGCTATAAAGGTGCACTACAGGTATCTCCGAAAGTGTCTTTTGGGTTGGCACGAATCGAGACTGGGATTTGTCACTCCGTATGACAGAGAGGTATCTCTGGGCCCACTCGGTAGGACATCATCATAATGTGCACAATATGTGATCAAGGAGTTGATCACGGGATGATGTGTTACGGAACGAGTAAAGAGACTTGCCGGTAACGAGATTGAGCAAGGTATCGGTATACCGACGATCGAATCTCGGGCAAGTGCTATACCGATAGACAAAGGGAATCGTATACGGGATTGATTGAATCCTTGACATCGTTGTTCATCCGATGAGATCATCGTGGAACATGTGGGAGCCAACATGGGTATCCAGATCCCGCTGTTGGTTATTGACCGGAGAGTCGTCTCGGTCATGTCTGCGTGTCTCCCGAACCCGTAGGGTCTACACACTTAAGGTTCGGTGACGCTAGGGTTGTAGAGATATAAGTATGCGGAAACCCGAAAGTTGTTCGGAGTCCCGGATGAGATCCCGGACGTCACGAGGAGTTCCGGAATGGTCCGGAGGTAAAGATTTATATATAGGAAGTCCTATTTTGGCCACCGGAAAATGTTCGGGATTTTTCGGTATTGTACCGGGAAGGTTCTAGAAGGTTCCGAAGTGGGGCCCACCTGCATGGGGGGACCCACATGAACGTGGGTAGTGGGGGAAAGGCCCCACACCCCTGGTCAAGGCGCACCAAGATCCCCCCTTAGAAGGAATAAGATCATATCCCGAAGGGATAAGATCAAGATCCCTAAAAAAGGGGGATAACAATCGGTGGGGAAAGGAAATGATGGGATTTCTTTCCCCCACCTTTGCCAACGCCCCAATGGACTTGGAGGGCAAGAAACCAGCCCCCTCCACCCCTATATATAGTGGGGAGGCGCATGGGAGCAGCACCCCAAGCCCTGGCGCCTCCCTCTCCCTCCCGTGACACATCTCCCTCCTCCCGCAGCGCTTGGCGAAGCCCTGCTGGAATCCCGCTACTTCCACCACCACGCCGTCGTGCTGCTGGATCTCCATCAACCTCTCCTCCCCCCTTGCTGGATCAAGAAGGAGGAGACGTCCCCGCTCCGTACGTGTGTTGAACACGGAGGTGCCGTCCGTTCGGCGCTAGGATCATCGGTGATTTGGATCACGACGAGTACGACTCCATCATCCCCGTTCTCTTGAACGCTTCCGCTCGCAATCTACAAGGGTATGTAGATGCACTCACTCTCCTTTATGCTCGTTGCTAGATGCATCTCCTAGATTGATCTTGGTGAGCGTAGGAAAATTTTTGTTTCCCATGCAACGTTCCCCAACACGAACACCCAAAAACTTGATGTTTTGCATGGTTTATCACCCATACCGCTACCACCCACATTTTTGTCCATGCACATGTGTTGTTCTTGGACAAAACTGTGCATACCAGCTCTTCTACATTACATTCGTACTGTTCGAAAATAATAGGCCATTTCGAGTGGCGCAAAATGGCTCGTGGGCGCGAGCAAGTTACCCTGGAAGCCGGATTCACGATATCCCTCGTTGTTGAAATCCATTTGAGGTGTATCCGTAGAACGACCGTACCCTGGCCATACGAACTCCGTTTGGGCTCCATGACCTGCCAAAACGACCGCAGCGAAAATTCGTATCCTTCTGTCACAAACTTCGTCTGTTTCGGAATAATTTCGGAGGCCGAAAACGGCTTGCAGAATTGAGTTTCGGATGATTTAGTGGTTGGCGTGCACTCTTCTAGCGTCTACCACCCAACCGTGAGCTCACCCACGGACAGATACTGCGACAATGACGTGCAGAACAATGTTACATGACTCTATTTCTGCACCAGCAAGCCCTACATGCTAGTCTGGATGGAAGGAGAAGCCTCTTCGGTGCACCGAACACCCAAAAACTTGCCGTTTTGCATGGTTTATCACCCATACCGCTACAACCCACATTTTTGTCCATGCACATGTGTTGTTCTTGGACAAAACTGTGCATACCAGCTCTTCTACATTACATTCGTACTGTTCGAAAATAATAGGCCATTTCGAGTGGCGCAAAATGGCTCGTGGGCGCGAGCAAGTTACCCTGGAAGCCGGATTCACGATATCCCTCGTTGCTGAAATCCATTTGAGGTGTATCCGTGTTGGAAATATGCCCTAGAGGCAATAATAAATTGGTTATTATTATATTTCCTTGTTCACGATAATCGTTTATTATCCATGCTAGAATTGTATTGATAGGAAACTCAGATACATGTGTGGATACATAGACAAACACCATGTCCCTAGTAAGCCTCTAGATGACTAGCTCGTTGATCAATAGATGGTTACGGTTTCCTGACCATGGACATTGGATGTCGTTGATAACGGGATCACATCATTAGGAGAATGATGTGATGGACAAGACCCAATCCTAAGCCTAGCACAGATCGTGTAGTTCGTATGCTAAAGCTTTTCTATATGTCAAGTATCTTTTCCTTAGACAATGAGATTGTGCAACTCCCGGATACCGTAGGAATGCTTTGGGTGTACCAAACGTCACAACGTAACTGGGTGGCTATAAAGGTGCACTACAGGTATCTCCGAAAGTGTCTTTTGGGTTGGCACGAATCGAGACTGGGATTTGTCACTCCGTATGACAGAGAGGTATCTCTGGGCCCACTCGGTAGGACATCATCATAATGTGCACAATATGTGATCAAGGAGTTGATCACGGGATGATGTGTTACGGAACGAGTAAAGAGACTTGCCGGTAACGAGATTGAGCAAGGTATCGGTATACCGACGATCGAATCTCGGGCAAGTGCTATACCGATAGACAAAGGGAATCGTATACGGGATTGATTGAATCCTTGACATCGTGGTTCATCCGATGAGATCATCGTGGAACATGTGGGAGCCAACATGGGTATCCAGATCCCGCTGTTGGTTATTGACCGGAGAGTCGTCTCGGTCATGTCTGCGTGTCTCCCGAACCCGTAGGGTCTACACACTTAAGGTTCGGTGACGCTAGGGTTGTAGAGATATAAGTATGCGGAAACCCGAAAGTTGTTCGGAGTCCCGGATGAGATCCCGGACATCACGAGGAGTTCCGGAATGGTCCGAGGTAAAGATTTATATATAGGAAGTCCTATTTTGGCCACCGGAAAATGTTCGGGATTTTTCGGTATTGTACCGGGAAGGTTCTAGAAGGTTCCGAAGTGGGGCCCACCTGCATGGGGGGACCCACATGAACGTGGGTAGTGGGGGCAAGGCCCCACACCCCTAGTCAAGGCGCACCAAGATCCCCCCTTAGAAGGAATAAGATCATATCCCGAAGGGATAAGATCAAGATCCCTAAAAAGGGGGGATAACAATCGGTGGGGAAAGGAAATGATGGGATTTCTTTCCCCCACCTTTGCCAACGCCCCAATGGACTTGGAGGGCAAGAAACCAGCCCCCTCCACCCCTATATATAGTGGGGAGGCGCATGGGAGCAGCACCCCAAGCCCTGGCGCCTCCCTCTCCCTCCCGTGACACATCTCCCTCCTCCTGCAGCGCTTGGCGAAGCCCTGCTGGAATCCCGCTACTTCCACCACCACGCCGTCGTGCTGCTGGATCTCCATCAACCTCTCCTCCCCCCTTGCTGGATCAAGAAGGAGGAGACGTCCCCGCTCCGTACGTGTGTTGAACACGGAGGTGCCGTCCGTTCGGCGCTAGGATCATCGGTGATTTGGATCACGACGAGTACGACTCCATCATCCCCGTTCTCTTGAACGCTTCCGCTCGCAATCTACAAGGGTATGTAGATGCACTCACTCTCCTTTATGCTTGTTGCTAGATTACTCTATAGATAGATCTTGGTGACGCGTAGGAAAATTTTTGATTTTCTGCTACGATCCCCAATAGTGGCATCATGAGCTAGGTCTATGCGTAGTATCTTGCACGAGTAGAACACAAAGTAGTTGTGGGCGTAGATCATGTCAATTCTCTTGCCGTTACTAGTCTTATCTTGATTCGGCGGCATCGTGGGATGAAGCAGCCCGGACCGACCTTACACGTACTCTTACGTGAGACAGGTTCCACCGACTGACATGCACTAGTTGCATAAGGTGGCTAGCGGGTGACTGTCTCTCCCACTTTAGTCGGATCGGATTCGATGAAAAGGGTCCTTATGAAGGGTAAATAGAAATTGGCATATCACGTTGTGGTTTTGGCGTAGGTAAGAAACGTTCTTGCTAGAAACCTATAGCAGCCACGTAAAAACTTGCAACAACAATTAGAGGACGTCTAACTTGTTCTTGCAGCATGTGCCGTGTGATGTGATATGGCCAAAAGGATGTGATGAATGATATATGTGTGATGTATGAGATTGATCATGTTCTTGTAATAGGAATCACGACTTGCATGTCGATGAGAATGACAACCGGCAGGAGCCATAGGAGTTGTCTTATTTATTGTATGACCTGCGTGTCACTGAATAACGCCATGTAATTACTTTACTTTATTGCTAAACGTTAGCCATAGTAGTAGAAGTAATGTTTGGCGAGACGACTTCATGAAGACACGATGATGGAGATCATGATGATGGAGATCATGGTGTCATGCCGGTGACAATGATGATCATGGAGCCCCGAAGATGAAGATCAAAAGGAGCAAAATGATATTGGCCATATCATGTCACTATTTGATTGCTTGTGATGTTTATCATGTTTTTCATCTTATTTGCTTAGAACGACGGTAGTGAATAAGATGATCTCTCACTAAAATTTCAAGAATTGTGTTTCCCCTAAATGTGCACCGTTGCTAAGGTTCGTTGTTCCGAAGCACCACGTGATGATCGGGTGTGATAGGTTCTAACGTTCGCATACAACGGGTGTAAGCCAGATTTACACACGCAATACACTTAGGGTTGACTTGACGAGCCTAGCATGTACAGACATGGCCTCGGAACACGGAAGACCGAAAGGTCGAACATGAGTCGTATAGAAGATACGATCAACATGAAGATGTTCACCGTTGATGACTAGTCCATCTCACGTGATGATCGGACACGGCCTAGTCGATTCGGATCATGTATCACTTAGATGACTAGAGAGATGTCTATCTGAGTGGGAGTTCATTAGATGAACTTCATTGTCATGAACAATAGTCTAAGTTGTCTTCGCAAATTATGTTGTAGACCAATAACTGCGTTGTAGCTCCCTGTTTAATATGATCCTAGAGAAAGACTAAGTTGAAAGATATTGTAAGCAATGATGCGGACTGGGTCCGTAGTCCGAGGAGTGTCCTCACTGCTGCACAGAAAGCTTACGTCTTTGATGCACCGCTCGATGTGCAAACCCCTACAACGTTGTCTGTGGATGTTGTGAACACCTGAGAGACACGTCCTGATGACTACTTGATAGTTTAGTGCACCATACTTTACGGCTTAGAATCGGGATTCCAATGACGTTTTGAACGCCATAGAACATATGAGATGTTCTAAGAGCTGAAATTGGGATTTCAGGCTCATGCCCGTGTTGAGAGGTATGAGACCTCTGACAAGTTCTTTTGCCAAAAAGATGGAGGAGAATGGCTCAACTAGTGAGCATGTGCTCAGAATGTCTGGGTGCTAAAATCACTTGAACCAAGTGGGAGTTAATCTTCCAGGTGAGATAGTGGTTGACATAATTCTTTGGACACTATCACCAAGCTACTAGAACTTCGTGATGAACTATGACATGCAAAGGATGGAGATGATCCCGGAGCTATTAGCGGTTCTTAAGACCGCGAAAGTAGAAATCAAGAAGGAGCATCAAGTGTTGATGGTTTAACAAGATCACTGGTTTCAAAAAGGGGCAAGGGCTAGAAGGGAAACTTCATGAATGGCAAACCAGTTGTCGCTCTAATGAAGGAACCCAATGGTTGAACCCAAACCTCGAGACTAAGTGCTTCTATTGTAAGGGGAACGGTCACATGGTAGCGGAACTACCCCAAATACATGGTAGATAAGAATAGCTGGAAACTTCAACAAAGTATATTTGATATACGTATTATAGATGTGTACCTCACTAGTACTCCTTGTAGCACCTGGGTATTGGATACCGGTTCAGTTGCTATTATTAGTGACTTGAAGCAAAAGCTACGGACTGAACGGAGACTAGCTAAGGGCGAGGTGACGATGTGTTGGAAGTGTTTCCAAGGATGATAAGATCACCATCGCACGCTCCCTCTATTTTCGGGATTAGTGTTGAACCTAGATAAATGTTATCAGGTGTCTACGTTGAGCATGAATATGATTAGATCATGTTCATTGCAATACGGTTATTCATTTAAGTTAGAGAATAATGGTTATTCTATTTACATGAATAATACCTTTATGGTCATGCACCCAATGGTTTATTGAATCTCGATTATAGCAATACACATGATGATAATATTAATGCCAAAAGATGTAGAGTTAATAATGATAGTACCACTTTCTTGTGGCACTGCCGCTTAGGTCATTTTGGCATAAAATGCATGAAGAAACTCCATGCTGATGGACGTTTGGAGTCACTTGATTTTGAATCGCTTGACACATGTGAGCCATGCCTATGGGCAGGATGACTAAGACCCCGTTTTCAGGTACAATGAAACGGGCAAGTGACTTGTTGGAAATCATACATGCTGATGTGTGTGATCCAATGAGAATTAAGGCGTGTGGTGGATATCATTATTTTCTCATCTTCACTGACGATTTGAGTAGATATGGGTATATTTACTTAATGAAGCAAAAGTCTGAAACGTTTGAAAAGTTCAAGCAATTTCAGAGTGAAGTTAAGAATCATCATAACAAGAAGATCATGTTCCTACGATCTGATCAAGGGAAGATTTTCTGAGTTGTGAGTTTGGCAATCACTTAAGACATTGTGGAATTGTTTTGCTGTTGAAGCCACCTGGAACACCACAGCGTAATGGTGTGTCTGGACGTCATAATCGAACCTTATGAGATATGGTACGATCTATGATGTCTCTTACCGATCTACCGCTATTATTTTGAGGTTATGCATTAGAGACAGCTGCATTCACTTTAGATAGGGCACCATCTAAGTCCGTTGAGATGACGTCGTATGGTTTGGCAAGAAACCGTAGTTGTCGTTTCTCAATGTTTGGGGCTGCGAGGCTTATGGCTTCAGCCGGGAAAAGCTCGAACCCAAAGCGGACAAATACATCTTCATGGGATACCCACTGGTAACGGTTGGGTATACCTTCTATCTCAGATCCAAGGACAAAAATGTTTGTCACTAAGAACGGGTCCTTTCTCGAGAAAGAGTTTCTCTCGAAAGAATTGAGTGGGAGGAAGATAGAACTTGATAAGGTTTTCGAACCCTCACTTCAACCGGAGAGTAGTGCAACACAGAAAGATGTTTCTGTGGAACCTACGACTGTTGAAGAGGAAACTAATGATAGTGATCATGAAGTTTCGGATCAAGTTGCTATCAAACCTCGTAGGTCGACAAGGATAAGTACTACTCCTGAGTGGTACGATGATCCTGTCTTAAATGTCATGTTGTTGGACAACAATGAACCTACGAACTATGGAGAAGCGATGGTGGGTCCATATTCCGACAAATGGTTAGAAACCGATAAATCCGAGATAGGATCCATGTATCAAAACAAAGTATGGACTTTGGTGGACTTGCCCTATGATCGGCAAGCCATTGAGACAAATGGATCTTTAAGACTAAGACGGACGTGGACGGTAATGTCACCGTCTATGAAGCTCGACTTGTGGCGAAGAGTTTTCCACAAGTTCAAGGAGTTGACTACGATGAGATTTTCTCACCCGTAGCGGTGCTTAAGTCCGTCGGAATCATGTTAGCATTAGCTGCATTTATGAAATCTGGCAGATGGATGACAAAACAAGTTTCCTTACCAGTTTTCTTAAAGAAAGGTTGTATGTGATACAATCAGAAAGGTTTTGTCGATCCTAAGGATGCTAAAAGGTATGCTAGCTCCAACGATCCTTCCATGGACTAGAGCAAGCATCTCGGAGTCGGAATATACACTTTGATGGAGTGATCAAAGTTTTTGGGTATACAAAGTTTGTTAGAAACTTGTATTTGCAATAAAGTGAGTGGGAGCACTACAACATTTCTGATAAGTATATGTGAATGACATATGGTTGATCCGAAATGATGTTGAATTTCTGGAAAGCGTAAAGGGTTGTTTGAAAGGAGTTTTTCAAAGGAAGACCTGGATAAAGCTGCTTACATATTGGGCATCAAGATCTATAGAGATAGATCAAGACGTCTGATGATACTTTCAAAAGGAACACACACCTTTGACATGATTTTGAAGGAGTTCAAAATAGGTCAGTTAAAGAAGGAATTCTTACCTGAGTTATAAGGTGTGAAGTTGAGTAAGACTCAAAACTTGACCACGGCGGAAGGAAGAGGAAGGACGAAGGTCGTCCCCTATGCTTTTGTCATAGGCTCTATACGGTATGCCATGATGAGTACCGCACCTGATGTGTGCCTTGCCACATGTCTGGCAAGAGGGTACAAAGGTGATCCAGGAGTGGATCACCAGATAGTGGTCAAAAATTATCCTTGGAGGAATAAGGAAATGTTTCTCGGTTATGGAGGTGATAAAGAGTTCGACGTAAAGAGTTACGTCGATGCAAGCTTAACACCTATCCGGATAACTTTGAGTAGAGATACCGGATACGTATAATGGAGCAATAGTTTGGAATAGCTCCAAGTGGAACGTGGTAGCAGCATCTACGATATGACATAAAGTTTTGCAAAGTACATAGCGATCTGAATGTTGCAGACCCATTGACTACAACCTCTCTCACAAGCATAACATGATCAAACCCAGAACTCATTGAGTGTTAATCACATATTGATGTGAACTAGATTACTGACTCTAGTGAACTCTTGGATGTTAGTCACATGGCGATGTGACCTATGAGTGTTAATCACATGGCAATGTGAACTAGATTATTGACTCTAGTGCAAGTGGGAGACTGTTGGAAATATGCCCTAGAGGCAATAATAAATTGGTTATTATTATATTTCCTTGTTCATGATAATTGTTTATTATCCATGCTAGAATTGTATTGATAGGAAACTCAGATACATGTGTGGATACATAGACAAACACCATGTCCCTAGTAAGCCTCTAGATGACTAGCTTGTTGATCAATAGATGGTTACGGTTTCCTGACCATGGACATTGGATGTCGTTGATAACAGGATCACATCATTAGGAGAATGATGTGATGGACAAGACCCAATCCTAAGCCTAGCACAGATCGTGTAGTTCGTATGCTAAAGCTTTTCTATATGTCAAGTATCTTTTCCTTAGACCATGAGATTGTGCAACTCCCGGATACCGTAGGAATGCTTTGGGTGTACCAAACGTCACAACGTAACTGGGTGGCTATAAAGGTGCACTACAGGTATCTCCGAAAGTGTCTTTTGGGTTGGCACGAATCGAGACTGGGATTTGTCACTCCGTATGACAGAGAGGTATCTCTGGGCCCACTCGGTAGGACATCATCATAATGTGCACAATATGTGATCAAGGAGTTGATCACGGGATGATGTGTTACGGAACGAGTAAAGAGACTTGCCGGTAACGAGATTGAGCAAGGTATCGGTATACCGACGATCGAATCTCGGGCAAGTGCTATACCGATAGACAAAGGGAATCGTATACGGGATTGATTGAATCCTTGACATCGTGGTTCATCCGATGAGATCATCGTGGAACATGTGGGAGCCAACATGGGTATCCAGATCCCGCTGTTGGTTATTGACCGGAGAGTCGTCTCGGTCATGTCTGCGTGTCTCCCGAACCCGTAGGGTCTACACACTTAAGGTTCGGTGACGCTAGGGTTGTAGAGATATAAGTATGCGGAAACCCGAAAGTTGTTCGGAGTCCCGGATGAGATCCCGGACATCACGAGGAGTTCCGGAATGGTCCGAGGTAAAGATTTATATATAGGAAGTCCTATTTTGGCCACCGGAAAATGTTCGGGATTTTTCGGTATTGTAGCGGGAAGGTTCTAGAAGGTTCCGAAGTGGGGCCCACCTGCATGGGGGGGACCCACATGAACGTGGGTAGTGGGGGCAAGGCCCCACACCCCTGGTCAAGGCGCACCAAGATCCCCCCTTAGAAGGAATAAGATCATATCCCGAAGGGATAAGATCAAGATCCCTAAAAAGGGGGGATAACAATCGGTGGGGAAAGGAAATGATGGGATTTCTTTCCCCCACCTTTGCCAACGCCCCAATGGACTTGGAGGGCAAGAAACCAGCCCCCTCCACCCCTATATATAGTGGGGAGGCGCATGGGAGCAGCACCCCAAGCCCTGGCGCCTCCCTCTCCCTCCCGTGACACATCTCCCTCCTCCTGCAGCGCTTGGCGAAGCCCTGCTGGAATCCCGCTACTTCCACCACCACGCCGTCGTGCTGCTGGATCTCCATCAACCTCTCCTCCCCCCTTGCTGGATCAAGAAGGAGGAGACGTCCCCGCTCCGTACGTGTGTTGAACACGGAGGTGCCGTCCGTTCGGCGCTAGGATCATCGGTGATTTGGATCACGACGAGTACGACTCCATCATTCCCGTTCTCTTGAACGCTTCCGCTCGCAATCTACAAGGGTATGTAGATGCACTCACTCTCCTTTATGCTTGTTGCTAGATTACTCTATAGATAGATCTTGGTGACGCGTAGGAAAATTTTTGATTTTCTGCTACGATCCCCAATACTGCTTGCCGGTCTCAGGATCGCAGCGGACCTCGGGATCAAGAAGCTCATCGTCAGAGGAGATTCGCAGCTCGTCGTCGGGCAAGTAAACAAAGATTACCAGAGCCAGTTGATGGAAGCCTACGTGGGAGCAGTAAGGAAACTGGAGGAGCGTTTCAACGGTATACAAGCTGAACACGTCCCCCGAGCGGAGAACGACGTCGCTGACTACTTGTCAAAACGTGCCGCCCTCAAACAACCTGTGGAACCAGGTACCTTTGTGCTCCGATTATTTCGCCCATCTGTTGAACCATCGACTGAGCCGAGCAAGCGAAGGAAATCAGGCCCTGGCAAGTACTTTCCTGCCAAACCCGCAGGGGTGGCCGGCAAGAGTGTTGCCGGAGACGCTAAGCCTGCCGTGGGGCAACAGACTCCAGTGGGGCATCAAGCCCTAGCCGTAGAGGCAATCGCTCCCATAGCAGAGGAAATGCCTTTGGTCCTTGCCGTCGAGCCCCGGGCTCCGACATGGGCGCAACATACCGTCCAATTCCTCCAGACCGGGGAACTTCCTGAAGAACAGGAAGAATCAGAGAAAGTAGCCCGTCGGTCCGCCATGTACCAGTTCGTCAACGACGTCCTGTACAGGAAAAGACCGAACGACGTGAAATTTAAGTGTATCACCCGAGATGAAGGACTGGAGCTGTTGGCAGAGATACATGGAGGCATATGTGGCTCCCACATAAGGTCAAGAGCCCTTGCCGGCAAGGCATTCCGGAAAGGTTTCTTTTGGCCCACTGCCCTCCAGGACGCAACGACACTAGTAACCAAGTGTGAAGCGTGTCAGTTCCATTCGAAGAAACTTCATCAACCAGCTCAAGCTCTCCAAACAATCCCTCTCTCCTTGCCCTTCTCAGTCTGGGGGCTCGACATATTGGGCCCTTTTCCACATGCTGTCGGGGGCTTTGAGTACTTGTATGTCGCAATCGACAAGTTCACAAAATGGCCGGAGGTAGAAGCAGTGAGAAAGGTGATAGCACAGTCGGCCATCAGGTTCTTCAAGGGCCTGGTCTGCCGTTTTGGTGTACCAAACAAAGTTATCACCGACAACGGTACGCAGTTCACAAGCAACACATTCACGCAATATATGCAAGACCTCGGCGGCAAAGTCTGTTTCGCTTCTGTTGCACATCCACGAAGCAACGGCCAGGCAGAAAGGACAAATGTTGAAGTACTACGGGGCCTCCGAACAAGGACTTTTGACAGGCTACACAAGTGTGGAAAGCGCTGGATCGATGAATTGCCGGTAGTTCTTTGGTCAAGCAGAACGACGCCAAATGAAGCCACCGGCCAGACACCCTTCTCCCTCGTATACGGGGCGGAGGCAGTTCTCCACCACAGAACTCACATATGGGTCACCCCGAGTGCTCGCTTATGATGAGCTTGAGCAAGAGCGACTGCGACAAGATGACGCAACGCTCCTCGAGGAAGATGGTCTTCAGGCGGTTGTACAAGCAGCACACTACCAGCAAGCCTTGTGCCGCTATCATAGCTGCATGGTTCATGCCCAAAGCTTTGAGGAAGGCGACCTTGTTCTTCGGCATGTTCAGTCGGCCAAGAATTCCAACAAGTTGACACCGAAGTGGGAAGGCCATTATCGGGTAATACGAGTCACCAGGCCTGGCGCAGTCCGCCTGGAGACTGGAGATGGGATCCCAGTGAGTAACTCCTGGAACATCGAACTCTTTGCAAGTTTTACCCATAAGGCGCGGTTGCTGGGCCTCCCGGCAAGCTACCTTTTTGTACAAGCCTTGCCGGCAAGGCATGTAACCCTTTGTACAAAGCTAGGCGCAGACCCTGAGCATACATAAATGAAGCGCTGGCGCCCTAAGTTTTAGCATGCATGCTAGGTCGAGTCTCTTTCTCTGTTAGGGTTGATAGAGCTTAGCGGCGGCTAACCCCTAGCATAGAGGTCGAGTTTGCGTCTCTCTGTCTCCTTTCTGTCCTCTTGATTCACAGGATCCATGGACGTACTTGTTGAGTCGTTTGAAAGGATGGGGGCGGGCCGACGCTCCAACCCCGGCAAGGCCAAGGTTGTTGGGGGCTGCACAACCAAGGGTCTAACCACGGCAAGACAAGATTGCCAGGAGCTACAGGACCCAGATAAGTCTTTCACCCCTCCCC
>LR738709.1:519089626-519166404 GCA_902687465.1 Secale cereale
ACACACACACACACACACACACACATACACACACACACACACTCACTAGTTGTGCCTCCGTGTCTACCGCGCACACTCTCGATACGTCTTTCTCTCCCTCCCCCCTCACCCCAACAATGACAACAGAAGGGTGACAACTCGATCTGACCGTATTTTGTCAATTGGTTTCTCTCTCAAACATGCTGTCTCTGTGCCTCGCTCGGTAGCCCCCTCGATATGTAGACTTCTCGCGCGCGCACAGCTGTAGTGACGATGACGTTGAACCTACTGTGCCTCGTTTTTACCGGCCTCATGTGATAGTTTTCACCCTTTTTAATTAACAAGGTAGCCTTTCTTTGTTACTACTAGTGAATCTGAAATCCTTCAGGGAAGACATAAAATATATCACTTCAACCCAATTATTGTAGTAACTATTTTAAAAGAAACTAGCTAGATGTCCGTGCGTTGCACGGAACATCAAGATGCATTTGTATGAGTAGTTTATCTTGTGAGAGAAAAGGATGAACGAGGGAAGTCTGTATTTGCGAACATGGAGAGGGGTGTGGGTATATTTTTGCAAAATTGTCATAGTTTTCTTCCTATCCGTTAGATATAAATCCGACGGCCTATATTGCAGGATGGCACGCACACCATCATCACCAACTCTGTTTTCTACTCCCTCTGTACCTAAATATTTGTCTTTTTAGAGATTTCAACAACTGACTACATATGGAGCAAAATGAGTGAATCTACACTCTAAAATATGTCTACATACACATCCGTATGTGGTAGTCCATTTGAAATCTGAAAAAGACAAATATTTAGGAACGGATGGAGTATAAGAGTAGAAATAGAGATATATCTCCAGCATGGTCAACAACAAAAATGTGTTGGACTGGTTAGCGCTGGATGCTTGCAGCGCGATGACATGAGTTTGAATTATGTCTTTAACTTTAGATTTTTATATTATATATTACTTATTTAATATATACTTCTTTCACTACTGTAATGACAGTGGAACCCACAGAGTACTTAGAATACAAGATTAAGGATGGACTTGTTTCTTTTTAACTTTCTGTACGAAGTTGTAGCCACCCTGCAAGTCATGTGTACACTGTACATGCAATTAACTTTTTATAGAGGGACAATCATACACACAATTAACTCAAATGGATTGGATGTCACTCTATTATTTCCAGCATAAGAGCATCTCCAACGGCAGCCGCTAAATTTCCTCCCGCTTCCTTCCGCGGAGGACGACATCAAACGCTAGCAGCATACATTTTCACAACCCTAACTAACCAGATGAAATTCGTGCAAACACGGACTGATTTCATATAAGCATGAAGGATTTCGTATAAAAAAGATGGATCTCCATATAAACATGATGGATTTCATTACATTTACATGAACTAAGTGGTGCCAATCCAGCTCTCTTGGTATAATTAATACTCCCTCCGTCCGGGAATACTTGTCCTAGAAATGGATGTATCTAGACTTATTTTAGTTATAGATACATACAACTTATCCATTCTTAGAACAAAAATTTCCCGCCAGCTGGAGAGGGAGTACATAATCTAAATGGCCGCTCGCGGATCCCTTTGTCTTCCTCATGTCCGGCAGACACTTTGCGGGGTCGACGAAGATCCTCGGAAGAGACAAAGAAGCAAAGAAACCACCTGAATGTGCAGTCGTCGCCTCGGCGGTGGCCTTCATGGGACCCAAGTGGCAGCGGCCACCCGCGTTCTACTTCTCCTCGATGATGGCGGCGGACACGGAGAAGATGGCCACCGACTCGTCGCTCTCCACGCACCCCGCTTCTGTCTCTGCCTGCATGGTGCTGCCGCAGGCACGGGAGGCGCGGCACCGCAGACACTGGTGGCGCGGTACGATGCGGCAGCGATGACGCCCGTACCGGTGTGCTAGCCGCCGTGCCGACGTGGAGCAACTCGCCACTCCTCATCGAGCTGAACTGGAGCGGCGAGTTGCTGAACCACGCGCCTGCTTGGGCCGGCAACTGGCTCCGTCGGGCCAAGCGATGTTGGTGAAGCACTGAGCGGCCTCGCCCATATCCAGAGGGCTCGGCGGGCCACCCAGGCGGGTAATATGCCGGAGAACGGCTCCTCGGAAGCCATCGGAAGAGTGGAGAAAATGGTGAAGGAGGAGATGGCGGAGCGGCTGAGGGGTGCGATTCTTGCCCGCTGTCTGTCCGGCCTCGTGTAAATAGATGGCGGACGGTAGGAGCTTGGCTGGCGTCTGGCCTCGTTTAAACTGAGGGCGAACGGGAGGAGCTCGGCTGGTGTTGTGTTTAATTCTGGCCCGCTCATGAACGGACGTGCGGCTGGAGTAGGTTTCTCGGTTTGCATGCGGGTTTAACGGAGGGGTTTGATGGAGGTGAGGATGCGTGTTCAGCCGGGCGTGTAGCGGGCGGCGCAGTACTATTTGATTTGACAGTGGGCAGCGTAGTTCACGATACGGCTTTAATGCAGACGAGGGAGGGAGTAGCGGTTCCTGAAATGTTGAACGACCAATGCATCCTCCTTCAATTAATGCATGAGGGGAGTAATGGGAGGAGGACTAGGAAAAGAGGCTGCACGATGTGAATTCAACGCAGTTTGCTCTCATATAAAGGCGCCCCTCCATTACAATGCATCTACCACATCGTACGCACCTAAGCATTTGCCTAAGCACCTACACTAAGCGCAAAAGAGCTCACTCCAGACCCATGGCGGCGATGGGCGCGAGCGGCCAGCAGCTGTGCCAGATGGTCCACGACGTCGGCCTGCGGCATGGCGCCGAGGATCGTCTCCAGACGGTGTTGGTGACCAGTTGGTGGATGGCCGCCGTCGACGCCAACTACAACTCTCAGTTGGAGCAGATGATCATTGCCACCACCAACAAGTTCACCGTCCTCAAGAAACTCGCGGACGACATTGCCGTACTCCTCCAGCCCGCGCGCCCGGGCTCCTCATTGCGTGCCACCCTAATCAGCCTCCATGGTCGGAACCTGTTTCAAGCACTGGTGGCCCTGTGACTGCCCGCCGACTCCATGAAGAATGTCCACCTGGAGGTCGCGCTCGCCGCGAGGTGCCTCGCCCTGCAAGAATTCTTCGACCTACACATCCACGTGTACGAGAAAATCGTGTACATTGGTATCTATAAGGCCAGTGAGGACGCTACGACGTTGGCCTTCCTCAACCGGCTGGAAGCCTTGGATGCCTTTGCTGAGAAGCACCTCGACCTCGCCACAAAAGCCGCCACTCCTTAGCCGGCGGTCGATGGCCCGGCGCACTAAGTTGAGGAGGAGGATGTCGTACGTTGATGGATGCATCTTTCTTCTTGCCTTCTGTAACCACCACTGCGATCACATCATCATCGTGGCCTTAATTCTTATTGTGATGTTGCATTCTCGTTCCAGTCAATACCGACATGTGCTATCCCTTTGCTTAATTATATGCATCACTTTAACTAGTACTCCATCCGTCAATTTATAAGTTGCGCTTACCTTTTCCATCAACTTCGTGCAACGCGCGGGCATCTTGCTAGAAACACTAGAACATGTCGGACCGCGTGTGACCAAACCGATGATGCGCCAACCTAGCTACTATGTACCCTGCTTATCTGGCGGAAATAGCCCCGCCCTAGCGTTTCCAATCATTCTTTCTATCTATCGATCGTGCCAAGGAGTAGAACCAAAATGTTACAATTTATAGATGTTTCTCTACTCCTACTCCTATAAAAGACACAGTTGGTGATGGTGGTGTGTCTGCCATCCGTCGTTTCTGACCATTAGATCTGCATCTAACGGTTGTGAGGTAAGTTGTGGCATTTTGCAACAATAGCTCACTTCTGTGCTCCAATTTGCGGAAAACCCCTTATTATCTTGAAAGCAACCACATCCCTCCCTCACCTCATCAAAACAGCCAGAGAAATATATTTTGAGTGAAAAGTACTCCCTCCGTTCCTAAATATTTGTCTTTCTAGAGATTTCAATAAGTGACTACATACGGAGCAAAATGAGTGAATCTACACTTCAAAATATGTAATCTGTATGTGATAGTCCATTTGAAATCTCTAAAAAGTCAAATATTTAGGAACGGAGGGAGTAATATATTAGGAGTATATCAAAACAAGAGTGATTTCTTTCAAGTTTGTGAACCAGTACTACTATTATATTACTTTGGATCTGTCGCAATGCACGAGCACATTGCTAGTAAAAGGAAAAGGCCTGCCGTGTTCGCGTCGCACTCCCCCACACACGCCCGGGAATCGGGAGTACTCCACGGCCCGTCCGGCATGACACATAGCTCAGGGAAGGCGTGTTGCATAGCATTTTCACTTTCATGTGGGACCGCCGTTGAGCAAATCGACTATTGGCAAACCGCACCCCGCCCGCCGCCGGGTTGGAAATTAGAAACAAGGGGAAGATCTAGCTGTAGCACGGAAGACAAGAAATTTGGTGTCAGATGGGGCTCGTTGATAGAGTAGGAGCATTCCGTACTACTCTACTCCTACTAGTACCAAGTTTGTACTATACAACTAGTACTACCACTATACAACTAGTAGGTATGTGCACGACACAGCATCGTAGGAACAAAAAACAGGAAGATCTTGTTTTGGGTGATTTATCTTTTTTTCTGTCAATGTAGTATGAATAATATGATGTGGGGGGAACCCATGAAGCTTATGTGGCTTGGTTGCATGGCTATGAAAGGTTAGAGAACAATAAATAGATAATGTGTTTAGAGTGCACTCCACTAAACAGATATACTTTGGATCCATTGCAACGGGTCGGCACATCTATATCTATACCCCCTATATAGTGTGTGAATAACTTTGAAAGTTAGTCATTGGATGAAGCCAATCCGACAGTACAAAGATGGCAAATCCGAGCACTACTGGTCGTTGGATATCATCTACATTCCCCTAGATTCTGCCACATGTAGAATCTAGAAGATTCCATGGTTGAACTTCATTCATGACTAACTTTGCCACAACTAAGCTTAGGAAAAGTGTGTCTGCCACAAAAAATGTGGCTAACAAAATGGCCACCACAAGTGTGGCAAGATTTGGCAAGAAGTTGAGTCTATGACATGTGGACCATGTAGCTAGAAAAGTGTGGCAAGCCACAAGTGTAGCAATGAACCAAACACATGCCTGGCGTGTTTGGTAGGGTGTATGAAGGGTGCATGATCCCAAGAGTTCCCTTCTCGACCCATTTTTGGGTGTTTGGTAGAGTGTATGGAGGGTGCATGAGTCCACACTAGATTAGCACAAATACACTAGAAGCATGCATGAAGAGAGCATAAATGAAGAGGGGTGTTGAGTTGAGCATGCATGAAGAGGGAACAACTATGCCGAGACGAGAACGCAACCAAACACACTTGTCGCACGCCTAAGCTTAGGCGTGGCAACCTTAGGCTGCAAACCAAACCATAACTTTGAAAGTTGGTCGTTGGATGAAGCCAATCCAACGGTACAAAGATGACAAATCCGAGCACTACTGGCCGTTGGATATCATCTACATTCCACCAGATTCTGCCACATGTAGAATCTAGAAGACTCCACATGTAGAAGCATAATGCACAAACCACTGGAATCTCATGCGTGCAATGCACGTGTACCTTACTAGTAGTTGGTACTAGTAAGAAACAAATTCCAGGTTTGGCACGAGCTCGTACTGCTGGAGCACCACAAGGCCTGCCGCAAGAGTTACATTCCCCTCTCGGGGCCCACGAGACCGCACTTCAGTGGCTTAGTGCCTGGCCTAGGAGTCAATGACATGAAGACCTTAAATGCGGCTGGCCCACATGTCATTCTCATGGTGGTGGTGTGGTTCGCGACTCACTCATTCGAGATGAACAGGCTGGTGGTGGCGTGGCCGTGGCGAGGGTGCCACAACTGGGCGTCGGGGCGTTATGAGGCATAGATGGCCACACCGGCGGGTACTACATGTAGTACAGAAGTACTGCAGCTCAGGATTGATACCCGGGACAAAATGTGTCACAGCCGCTGGATGAAAATTCGATGGTGCGGGACGTGTGGTGTCATGGGTTCGTGCGGCGTCGTGGGAATCGCGTGTGGCTGTGGTAGAAACTTGATGCTCGTCGCATTTAAGGTGGCCCACATGTCATGCACACAAAGGCAGAGGGGCAGTGCGTCCGAGAGGGGTGAGGTGCACGTCGGGGGACATGGTGCCGTGGGTTGGAGCGACGTCGTGGGAATCGTGAGTGGCCGTGGATGAAACGTGATGGTCGTTGTAGTTGAGCTTCCATGGACAAGCTGTCATGTCTACGGACACATGCATTGCATACGATCACTGGAAGGAGTAGTAGAGAAAGCTACGTGGATAAATAGTTCCTTATAGTCGAGCGGACCCATGCTACTACTTGTTCCAAATACATGCACACCATCGAAATAGTCCATCTATATCAATATACATAGAGAGGGAATATTTTTTTACAAGAGAGGAAATAGTTCATCCATCCATAATGCCCTGATGCTGGTGCAACATATTCTTCTTCTTCTTCTTCTTCTCATTTTCTGTCGGAGACGGCTTCGCAACAAGCTCTCTAGACCTTGCAGCTATCTCAAAACTCACACGGGCATCGAGGGCAGCATATTTTATCCGCTCGTACGTCAAGGGATAATTCTCCCATCCAGACGACCTTAATGCCAGCGTCTCGTCACCCTTCTGAAGATTTGTTCCTAGCACAAAATTTTCTACATCGATGGTGTCGGTTTATCACAATCTTCTATAGGAATTTTTATTTTGGTTTGTAGGTCAGCGATGCTTTTCAAATCAAGGTTGTACGGCTCCAACTTATGTTTGTCCCCTGCGATGGCTGCCCCACAGAAGTATATGTCCTCCCGAGACAAGAAATCGTGAAGCTCACCTGGTATGGAGGGCGCGTGTATGATGTGGTACACCAAAACATCATCTTCGAGGCACAGCTGAAGGACGGCGGCGTGTTGGATCTTCGCAGTGGCACGCTCCATGTACTCTGCGTCGAGACCGATGACATTCATCTCCATATTTTGGAGGGAGTTGGATACATTGTTGATCCACTTCCGAACAACCCTTGGGTGGTCGGTGGCTATGGCAACTATGCTCAACGAGCCTTCGACGAGGACATGTTGGACGCTACAAACCTGCATCTCGATCTCTTTCGCCATTTGGAACCGCTGGACCGGAGGGCTATTGTTTGGAGAATTAGGATTAGATGGCTAGTCTAACTGAAGAAGATGATTATTTATAGGGGCTTCGGAATTACTCCAGGAGGATGTGAAGAGGTTAAAACAATGTGAATGCAGTGTGCTTTGGATGCAAATGAAGACCAAGGAGTAGTGAAGAAGCCGAGGAAAATCGGTTCCCGATGGAGAATTAAATGGTAGAAGTGGCCTGCAGGCAGTTGATTAGGTGGCTAGGTAGACTAAACGAAAAGGCTACGCAGGTAGGCTGAGGAGTGGGGCATGTCCCTGTACGTGCCCATCCTTCCAAAGCTACATGTGCCACTAGCTAGTTGATGTCACTCTTTCGAATCACCGTGCCGAGACATTTTATGATTCCTTTTTTATTTCTGCACCCCTCCTGACAGGTGGGACCTATGCAAACGAGAATTTGGTTCTGCTCGCAATATGGATGATACCTGGAGGATGAAGTGAACCCAGAGGCATGCTAGCACGGGATTACTACTCATGTTCCTACTACTCCTACTAGTAGTAGTAGTACAACTGTGGTACACTTGATGGTCAAAATATTATTATTCATCCGGTCCTCATAGTGAAGTGACAAGACCCTCCGCCCGAGGTGACACCAGTCTAGGCGGCATGTCCGGGTTACCAAAGTCAGCCTCACCTTGTGCACTGTGCAGTCACTATCACCACCGCTATATAGCATGCCTCGCCTCATCTCCCTCTCCCCTAGCACCACTCCATCTCCATCTCCCTCTCGCCGGAGATCCTGAGGTCACTCTTCATTATCTCACTGTGCCCCCGCATACCCTCGCCTCGCTCGCCTCCCCCAGTACCACTATTCCCTCGCTAGCCGCTCTAGCACCGACAGCCTTCTCCCCCGTAAATCAAGCCCCCCCAAACCCCCACCTTCCAAACTCCACCATGGCCGAACGCGAACCGCGCAGGATCCATATGAGCCGCGATTGGAGAAATCTCCCCAGTGACGTCCTCGACCTTTGTTGTTCGTGTATGGATATGTTGAGCGCCCTGCGGCTGGCTGCATGCTCGAGGGGCATGCACACGGCCATCATCGAAGCAAGGCCAAAGCTTTTCAAGACACCCTGCTTGCTGCTATCTGGTCTTGCGAGATTGGCTCACCATGATACGGAGGCATACATGATGCCCCTCGACTTCAATCTGATCTCCATTAGCCGAAACATCTTTGCAGGTATGTAGTGGGTCGTCGTACATCATTTCCCTCGACTTTGATCCGATCACCATCGCCGGAAACTTGTTGGCAGGTATGTACTGGGTCGGCATGAACTCCCACCGTATGGCTACCTTCAGAGAAGACGGTAAAAAGATGGTGCTCGTGAACTTCTAGACCTCCCATGAGATTATCCTTCCTTTGTTGGATTATATAGAGTTTTACCATCGCGGTCCTAGTCATCTAGATTAACACGTCAGTTGGACGGACCTTGTTTTGTAGAAGATTGTAATCTGCCAAGTGCCCACACGACATGCGAATTACGCAGACTTCAAGCTAATTGCCTTGTTCGACCGTGGACTCGCCTATCTTTACACCGGTGCCTTCTTTAGCTAGAGACAACTCAGCTCGCATTGGATCATCGTCAAAGCTGATACACACTTCTGTGATGCTATTGAACACAATGGCAACATCTACGCGATTGACAAAGAAGATGGCACAACGTATTGCTAGGACGGCGCGTGTAAGTTGTTTCCATCTCATGTTAATGATGACACAATGACACTGTTTGAACTTTTTGTGATGATTGGCATATCCCTGTTTGAGCAGAATTTGAGTAGAACTATGACAATGTATTAGAGACGCCGTAAATCAGCTATATTTGGAATGAGTTAATTCATGCGATTGTGATCATGTCATTACAGCCAATTTGTACCCCCTGAATAATCAAACGGTTAGGAATATATGGATATTCTCTTTATTCGCTTATCTTTACACCGGTGCCTTCTTTAGCTGGAGACAACTCAGCTCGCAGTGGATCATCGTCAAAGCCGATACACACTTCTGTGATGCTATTGAACACGATGGAAACATCTACGCGATCGACAAGGCAGATGGCACAACGTATTGCTAGGACGGCGCGTGTAAGTTGTTTCCGTCGCATGTTAATGATGACGCCATGACATTGTTTGAACTTTTTGTGATGATTGGCATATGCCTGTTTGAGCAGAATTTGAGTAGAACTATGGCAATGTATTAGAGACGCCGTAAATCAGCTATATTTGGAATGAGTTAATTCATGCGATTGTGATCATGTCATTACAGCCAATTTGTACCCCTGAATAATCAAACGGTTAGGAATATATGGATATTCTCCTTATTTTACAGTAATCTATATACTACTACTAAATATGAGTGTGTATCAATGGCCATGTTAGTTTCCTCATTTTCATGATGTAGAAACATGCACCACACTATTGGTTTCATCTAACCATACATTAGGAAAGTAAATGTGCATATGGAGAACTCTATATTTGGAAGTAGTGAAATCATGTAATGCTTACGATGTGTACATACCTATATTCGCCCTTCAGCAATCAATGGCTAGAATAATATCCTCACAAAAAAATTTCCCACAAAACACGAGTATATAACAATGCATGGTCTGTTAGTTACCTTGAAGAATTTGTTTGTGAGGACGGAACATGATTCCATAACATGCATGACATGGTAGTTTCCTATGAAGAATCGATTGCGAGATAACATGAGTATAACCATGCATGGCACTTCTATATTTTCGAACCCAGTATACATTTCCCTGTATTTTCCTCCCAGTTCCAACAGGGACATATCAATGTTGTTTCTTGCATTATCCTACTCATACTCAGAACAATGCTGATCTTACATTAACAATGTCTGTCCTTTTTGATATGATGTAGTGTCCCGACAGTTACTGCCCTTTGTAATCACACCACCTTTGCCAAAAAAAGGGAAGCACAACTGGTTCCTCGCTCGATCAGACGACGGCAAAAGACTGATGATCATTCGGACACATGAGCCAGAAAAGTTATATTGCAAAAAAAACCATTGTATACAAGCACCGTGAAATACGAGAGTATCCGGACAGTGGCTGTTACATCTATGAGAAGGATACTAGCTTGTTGGGGCCTTCAGATTTTTTAGTTGGAGGCGGGTAAACAGCCTTGGTTCACACTCTCTGTATCTCGGACTAAATTATCCGATTAACCAGGAGATCACCATTGGCAAGGACCTTGATGGCAGAGAGGCTCTGTTTGCTTCGGAAAAATGTGTCTACACATCGAGCCCTAGGAGTTCGGGAGCAAACTCCCCTGATTGTCAAAGATACAGCCTGCAGCCAAAAGTAGGTGAGAATGACAAAGGCATCCGGATTAACTTTGATCCTTGGATGTCTCAATTACGACAGGCAGTGATGTGGTTCAAGCCTTCAGGTTGATAGGTAATTGGGTCGTTGCGTCGAAAGGGTGGAGTACTGGTGTCTCCGGATCGTTGGTCGCTGAAGCGGGGCTGCAAATTATGATGGTGTTGGATCATCTCTTCGAATGACTTTGTTGTCTTTGCTGCTTGTTCTAGATGGGTAGTTCTTTCTTTTGTTATGCATATTCCTTGTCATTTGGTCATCCTCGTCTATGTCACTCTTACTATGTAATAGTTGCCTCTGTTTAGAATGTCATTCTCATCTGGATCACGGGAGTCTGAGCGTTGTAGATGGGTGCTTTTTGGTGGTGTAGCAAGACTTCTTATGAACTATCATGTCTTGTTGTTTATGTCAGTAGTAGTCACTAGTCAGTGTTTGAATGTTGTATATATCATTGTTTCGAACTGTTTATTGTCTCAAACTACTGGTGGGCTAAATGAGGGCATCACCATTCTCCAGTGTTCAAAGTGTATCTCCTTTTTTCAAGTTATATAATTTGATCCCAGTGTCTTTTTGATGATGTACACTTGTTTGGGCCAGTGAGGTGTCGTTGAATATGGGCCGAGTAGTAACACAATGCCAAACAGGTCAATTATGACTCTCAGGCTGGGCTCTCAAAAGATCCTAAAAAAAGGCCGGGCTCTCCAAAAAAGGAAAGAATAAGGACTCTTAGGCTGACATGTGGGCGCCACCGGTGTTTTTTGAGCGCTTGTGCGCCTAGAGCATATTGGCGCGTGTTCGAAATTCAACCTACCTTTTCATCCCCAATCTCCCGTCCTCCCCCACCTCTAGAATCTCGATTCCTAATCCAGTTCCCCAAAATCCCCCTCCTGTACTCCTTGTACTCAAGCTCGCTATCATGTCGCCGGTCAACGTGGATCTCCGAGCCAGAGATCCTGAGGTCCGTCCTGCCATCGGTCGCTGCATGTTGTCGCTCAACAATGGCATGGTAGCGCTTGACGACCAGTTTGCCGGCAAAGTGCTGATGGTAACCATCAACAGCGACCGGCCTCCCGTCTCGCCAAACGACCTTGTCAAAGCTCTTGGCATTGCACACGGCATCCAAATAAGTGACTTGCTCGTCAAAGTCTGTCCGCCACAGGCTGATTTCTTCGTCAGGTTCCAGACAACTTTCGACTGCAGTCGTGTGTTCAAAATCTTCCCAGCGATCGGTGGCACCCAGGATGGGGCTCGGTGCCCTCTCAGCTTGAGTTTTAACAAAGCTTACCTTCCACGGCATGGCTCGGCGTGCTTGGAACAGCGAGTCCATGAATGAGCTTATCAACGACCTTGGAGGTGAGCTCGTAAGTATGTTTGTTCCTCTAGACAGCTGGGCTCTGACGGTTATGGCATGGATGAAGAAGCCGTCCACCATACCGAAGGTGATTGGTGTTGAGATACCGGTGCAGGAACCGGGGTTGTACTATTCGTCGCCACCAAGGCCGTCGCGGACCACGTTAGGGATGTACCTGTATCGAGTGTTCGTGGATGTCGAAGAAGTGGTCAATCCATCAATCGAAGTCCTGCCGCTGCCGCTGGTGCCATGGTCCGTCGACGACGTCCATTACAGGAGTCAACGTCAGACTTTCCCCGTGTTGCTCGAAACGATGGATGGCACAAGGCCTACTCCATCGCGCGGCGGAGGCCACTGCTTCTTTGGGAGAAGAGGCAGGGCTGGCTGCGTGGATGTGCTCTAACTTGAGGTAACAACTAAATCTTGTCAGATACTAGTTAAATCCGAGCTATGGGTGTGAAGCACTGATGTGCGAGTACATTTGATTGAGACATGTTCTAATTTCGTACCGGGATGTACGTCAACTTAATGTGCTAGCAGAACTTATTGTGTTGTCTGTCTGTGTAACATCCCAAATTTTCAATTTGGAATGTTATACATAGACCATACTTGCATTCCATGCTTTTTGCATTTTTGTTTGTGGCGTTTCTCGAAATTCTAAGCAACTCAAGGACCTACGGAGAGAGTTGGGAATTTTACCGTTTTTGTATTTGAGTTCGCTCGAATACCGTTACGAGGACAGTGTGATTCTAATTATTTTTCTCTCCTAAAAATATTTCTAAATACAAAATATGAGCGGAGATAATATGACTTCTCCAAAATAACAGAAATATTGGAGGAAAAATGTTAAAATCACTTTTGGTATTTTTCTGGATTTATTTGCGGATTTATTTGCATAGGAAAAATGCGCGTTTTTCAAAATTGCATTTAGGTCCGGAAAAAATGTTCACTTTGTCCTAAATATTATTAGAGGATGGTGAAATTTTATTTCGGAAATTTTGGAGTTCGTTTGGTATTTCTTTCGTTAGTTTTTCTGCGCCGGGACTCTTTTAGAAAAAATAAAGGAAAACCGACTTGGAGTCTTACTAGCCCAGGACTCCTGGGCTTTATAAGCTGCCCGAGCCGGCCCGAAACGCCCAGCCCAGCGCCCCGCCTCGCCCTAGCCGCCAGCCCCGTCGCCCTAGCCGCCCGCCCCGTGACGCCGCCGCACCGCCGCCCCGCCCCGCCGGAGTTCGTCGAGGTAGTTACGGTTTTCTTTTAGAAACCGATCGGTTTAGTAATAAAACCGTAGATTCGTTTTTTATTTATTAGATTAGATCGGTTCGGTTTTTTCGGTTTATCTATTTAGCGGACGTTTGTCCGTACGTTCGTTTTAACGAACGGTTTTCGTTAGTTAACCATAGACAGCGAACGTTTGTTCGTTAGCCTGTTCGTCGTTTTTCTTTTTCGGGGTATTTATCCGCGATTATTCCGATCGCGATTTCTGCCCTCATCTTGTTTTTTGTTTTTCTTTTCGCTCGAGAGTCGGAATCAGGTGATTCAAAATGCCAGATCTTCGTATCGAAGCCCTCTTTACGTTAGATCAACTTGAACAAAGTTTTGGCTACTGTAAAATTTGACTTTAGGCCAACTAGTAAACCGGAGCTCGTTTCTTTCGCAGTTTGAGTTTCGTTGCTTCTTTCGAGTTGATTCTTTTTGCAAACCGGAGTTCTTAAGTTGAACTTTCTGGTTAGATCTCTTATTTGAGTTTTACCCATGCATTAGTTAAGTACTTATTGTATGCTTGTTTGATCGCGATAGAGTATCCGGAGTGAGTCGCTTGCTACTTTGAGTCTCTAGGTTTTGCGGATCATCAGCAAGGCAAGTAACACTTTGATCATGCTTTCCAATTACCCAGTTTTCATTGCATTAGTTCAAACCCTCACACATTGCATGAGTAGGATCAATTAACTTGTGGGATTGGGAAGTAGATTGAGGTAGTACCTATTACCTGCATTACATTCAAACCTTTGGGAGTTACTTCTACGTTTACTGTTAGGACATGCTATGCTCGTAGACGTGGATTGGGTGAGTGAAATCCATGACAGATGTGAGATTGTTTAATTAATGGTTCAACTTAAGGTGGCAACATTAATACACATCTGGGTGGATTGAGGCATCTGGGTATTCCAGTGATTGCCTGTTTTTCTTTTGGACCGCCACCCAGGCTCAAAGGGATCATGAGATTATTCATACTAGAAACTTCCGTGTGCAGCCACAATGCTATTATGGGCTCCAGCATAGTATGAGTAAGTTGTGCGAACTCTTACAGTGGTGGACTAGCAGATGTAGGGGATGTAGGTTGGTACGGTCCACCCGATCGTAAGGTGCTAGCGCTTCTGAAAGACTATGTCTCGGTCATCCGTTTCTCAAACACCATGCAGTGCGAGAAACCAAACGGAGGCGATCGAGTCTTGTGGGAAAAGTGCACAAACCTCTGCAGAGTGTACAAACTGATCATGATTAGCCGTGTCCCCGGTTATGGACGTCTTGAGTATCTAGTACTAAGATTATCATGTGCATCTCATCATGTTACTTTAATTTAATTTTGTTGGGTTTAATGGTGAACTTAATTGGGGTTGAGAGGATGTCTATCTTCTCAACGATGTTTCAACTACCATGATAGTCAATTAAAATGCATTCCTTTGAAGTAGGGAAAATTTGGCTTTACGCAAAAACTTAACCATAGAGCTTTCCACCAGCCATATTGCATATAGTATAGCTTTACTTTCATTGCATTCTCTTGTGTTACCTTGCCAGCATATTCCATGTGCTGACCCGTTTTCGGGCTGCAACATTTCATGTTGCAGACTTTTCAGACGACGAGTAAGATGCCCCTTTTTAGGTCGTGGTTCTATACTCAGTGATGCCGCTGGAGTTGATGGACTCACTTATCTTCCAAGCCTTCTGCTGTTATCGTATTAGATGGCCTTCAGCCATATTATTTGTAATAAATTCATCGTTGGACTATCGATGTAATAAGTGTGTGATTGCTACTCTGTTATAAATCCTTCAAGTACTGTGCGTGTCAGCATTACTGATCCAGGGATGACACTGATGCACAGAGATCAGACTGTTTGAGGTCTGGTCGCGATAAGATGGTATCAGAGCACACGCTGACTGTAGGACACGACCACTAAGACAAGCCCTAGAGCACAATTCACTCTTCCCTCTTCTGACTCCTCATCTTTTCTACTCTTTAGGATGGTGGAAGCAAAGCACAAGTTCATGCAACCGGATGATGATACACCCTTTGGACGACACCTGAAGGAAGTCACAAGATATCTCAACATTGGACTACCAAGTTTCACCAGAACCTACAATGCCACTCTACCTGAGGAGGAGCGTTGGTTGATTCAAGCTCAAGTTCCAGGAAGGACGTTCGCACCCGTCACCTCACTCATATCATTTTCCTTTAATGCACCTACATGGAGCCTAGGAAGGAGTATGGCAGCCCACATTGCTATGGTAAGGATTGGAGAAGTCTACCAGCAGGAGCTAAAGGACACTATCTACCAGATTTGTGGACGCCGAGATGAGAATTGGGATATGATCAGCACCCGGAAGGGTATATCCATTGCAGCATTCATCCAGGAGTTGAACCACCACATTCGTCGCCAGGAGCACCAGATGTGTGCTGGGATGATAGATTTGAAGAAGGCCCTGAATAGGAATTTGGATTTAGAAGAAGAACTCAAGTCTACACGCGGCGGATATGAGGAGGAGATGAAGATACTTGTGGAGAAGAATGACGATTTGACCCGGAAGTTAGGGATACTCATGGGAGAAGAAGACGAGGAAGAAGAACCTAGGGAGATTCCACCGGAAGACTATATCACCATAGATGACACGGACTCGGAAGCTGAGGATAGCAAGGACGAAGACTATGAAGATGAAGATGGAGCAAATATTATGGAATCCTCTGCCGATCAATATTTCTAGATGACCACCCTGTGACTAGTAGTTTACCTCCATATATTAGTTTTAGAGCACCTTTGTAACGATCGTTAGATTTGTAAGACCTTGTTTGAAATTGATTGGTGTGATATGATTGCGTGTTTGTCTCATGTGCATATGGGTAGTGATTTTCCCTTAGACCTCTTTTCTATTTTAATCTCTTCCCTCTACACCCATCAGATGCCTCCAAGACGTGAATTCGAGTTTCCCCCTGAGCTCACCCAGTTGATCCAGCAGCAGAACACCCTGATGCAACTTCTTCTCCAGAACACTCAGAACAACCAGAACAACAACAACAACAACCCTCCACCACCACCACCCGTGCACAACCTGACACATTTCTTAAGGTTGCAACCACCCGTGTTTTCTAGCAGCATCGAACCAATAGTGGCTGATGACTGGCTACGCAAGATTGGAAGGGACTTGACCACCGCCAATTGCTCGAATGCTGAGAAGGTGCGATTTGCCGCACACTAGTTGTCTGGACCAGCCGCGGGATGGTGGGAGAATTGCACAGCCACTTACCCCATAGCCAATGTCACTTGGGATCAGTTTTAGCAAGCTTTTCGTACCGCCCATGTCTCAACTGGAGCAATGAGTATGAAGAAGCAGGAGTTTCGCAATTTGCGCCAAGGGAACTGTACTGTAGCCCAGTACGTGGATGAGTTTAGTACCCTATCTCGTTATGCCCCAGATGATGTGGCCACAGATGCCAAGAAGCAGGAGAGATTCATGGAAGGGATGAATGATGAGATGAGTGTATTGTTGATGGTGGCAACTTTCAATAATTACCAGGAGTTGGTTGACCGCTCCCAAATGATTGAAAGGAAGCACCAACAGATTGAAAGTCGCAAGAGGAAGTATGGGCAAGGAAAGTATAATTCTGGAGCACAGCAGAAGCCCCGTTTTACCCCTAAAGCAGTAGGACAGTTTCAGCATACCCATGGAGGAAGTAGCTCGCACAACCACAATGGCACCAAGAATGGGAATGGAAATGGGAATGGAGCCAATGGAAACCAGAACCGCCCTGCACCGTCCACACCCACCAAGAGGGATTTTTGCCATGTCACTTATTACAAGTGCGGGAAGACTGGACATTATGCTAATGAATGCCCAGAAGTTAAGAATGGGAACGGCAATGTAAGCGCGGGGAAGAAGCCCAACCCGTTCAACAAAGGACAAGTGAACCACGTGACTGTGGAGGAGGTAGAGGAGCAACCAGATGCAGTTATAGGTAAGTTCTTAGTTAAATCCTTTACTGCACTCGTTCTTTTCGATACTGGTGCATCGCATTCATATATTTCAAGGGGATTCGTGGATAAGTATAAGCTGCCGACCCAAGCCCTTAGATCGCCCATGTTAGTGAACTCACCAGGAGCAGAGTATATGGCTAAGTCATGGTGTGATCAGTTGCCCCTAAGGATTGGTAATTACATTTTCCCTTCGGACCTAATAGTATTGGAATCTCAAGGACTAGATGTGATATTAGGCATGGATTGGTTATCTAAGTATGAAGGGAATATTGAATGTGCCAATAAGACCATTTTGCTTACTACGTCGGAAGGAAGAAGGATCAAGTATGTATCCCGGCATGAGTCAAAGAGGAGTAGATTAAATTCCCAGATGTGAAGGATTATCCGGATGTGTTTCCAGAGGAGTTACCTGGCATGCCACCGGATAGAGATATAGAGTTTTTGATTGAGCTTTTGCCAGGCACCGGGCCAATTTCTAAGAGACCATATAGGATGCCCGCAAAGGATTTGGAGGAAATTAAGAAGCAGATTAAGGAGTGATAACCCTCAACCGTAAGGGATCGAGATAGTCTTCGCGGGTAAGAATAACCCAATTTATTGATTCGACACACGGGGAGCCAAAAAGTATTTATAAGCTTTGACAGTTGAGTTGTCAATTCAACCGCACCTGAAATATACTTACTTGCAACAAAAGATAAATGGTAACAGTGATATGATAGCGATGATGGTGATAGTAAAAGTAAACAGCAAAAGTAAATAGTAAAGGTAAATGGCAAAAGTAGCAACTAGTGACAAGCAGGATTTTAAACACTGTAGGCTAGGGAGATGGATGGTTGGGCGCTGCATGGATGAGATATATCATGATTCTAACTTGGGGCACGGCACACGGAAAAGTAATGATCATCTAGGCAAATTTCAAACATTAGGCATGTATCCCGTAGGTAGTTGTGCGTGCTTGCAATAAGAACTTGCACAACATCTTTTGTCCTACCATCCCGCTACGAACGGGGCCAAAAGGAACTTATGGAGATTAAGGTGCTCCTGTCAAAGAGCACCAGAACAAAGCAATGAACTCAATGGATACATGTAATCCTCAAACTACGGACCATCCCCTTTGGTGTCCCAAGCTGTCACTTTTGGGATCGCCGGTTCCGAACCGTAACAGGTGCAAACAGCTCATAGGTAGGATCAAGAACACAAATATATTCATGCAAACACATATGGTTCAGATCTGAAATCATGGCACTCGGGCCCTAAGTGTCAACCATTAAGAATAACAAGTTGAAGCAAAGATGATAAACACCATAGTAGATGATAGGCAACATGCCCCCAACGTTCTGACAAACTATTACATGATCTAACTCATCCAATCCCTACCATCCCCTTCGCCTACAGCAGGGGAATTACTCACACATGGAAGGAGAAGTCATGGAGGGATGATGGAGTGGTGATGATGATGACGATGGCGACGATCTCCCCTCTCCGGAGGCCAATTCAGCCTCCAGATTAGCCCTCCCGAAGAAGAACAGACGGTGGCGGCGGCTCCGCGACGAAAACTGTGAAAAGAACTTCTGATCTGGGGTTTTCCCGTCGCGGGTAAAAATACGAGTCGAAGTAGGGCACCAGGGGGCGTGGGGCCCACCCAAGCGACCCCCCCGGCATGGCCAGGGGCTGGGCCGCGCCACCAGGGCGCCTGGGCCCCCCTGGTCCCCCTCTGGTCCCCCTTCTGGCTCCTGGTTCCTTCGGGTGCGTGGATTTTCTGTGATTTTTCGTGGATTTTTCTGAGATACCTAAAAATCCGTTTTCCTGCACACAATAAAACCATACAGGCAGCTCTGCTGAAAACAGCGTCAGTCCGGGTTAGTTTAGTTCAAATCATGCAAGAATGAGGTCAAAACAATATCAAAAGTGTTTGGAAAAGTAGATACGTTTGAGACGTATCAACTCCCCCAAGCTTAGCATATTGCTTGTCCTCAAGCAATTCAGTTCAACGAACTGGACGCGACAAAGAAAACTTTGACAAACTCTTTTGCTTCATTAGATGTATATAAGCATGTACTACGAAAAGAGTCTAGCAAGTATTGAAACAGTACTATGAGGATAATGCAAGGAGCAATCCTTCTTTCAAGTGACCAATCACAAATACCTAAAAGTAAATAATATATTATTGAAAATCAAGACAAGATCACATTGCACATAGCTTGAGCATATTAGGGTGGTATCTCGCTAGCCTCCATGAGTGAAGCAAAACATAAATGCAGAAACTCCTCCAGAGTTTTAAAGGAGACTAGAACTAAGAATTTCAGAATAAATCATATCACAAGCATGCAGAAGACAATGTAATGCTTTGGGACAATGCACATTACACTCAGAATGACAATTATGCTCTCCTAGTTAGTGCTTTGAAGAAAGAAGGTGGAGACTCTCGAACCGTGGCTTTTGTTGGCAAGGTTGAAAACCCGTGGTCGGAAACAAAAACTAAACATGTACCAGAGCTCTTGGTTTTAAAAACAGAGGTAAAAACGTTTTTTGAGAGGTGCATATTTCGTCAACGAATGCTAGCAGATAACTCAATCACTTCTTGAGCTGGACAAGTCTCGAGGAACGGCTCCCGCATGAGGACGATCACATCCTCTTAATCTCCTTTGTTTATCACTACCAAAGTTTTCTGATTTCTCATGAACAAAGCGTGAAGGAGGGTTTGTTTGTTATATTATCTTTTTGAGCCGGGCGCACTCTATGCCAGTTCCTTCTCGAATTAAGGGTTTGCACATTAGACATGCAATCCAGGGGTGAAACTTGTCCAACTTAAAAAGATCATGAATTAACTACTACTTCCTCAGGAGCTAAAACATGGGCACAAAAAGAGAAATGCTTTTGATTAATTTCGAGGTGGTACACGAAAGTCTTCGTTAGGAATGGCAGGTAAATACCATGTATAGGAAGGTATGGTGGACTCATATGGCATAACAGGTTTTAAGGATTTTGGATGCACAAGCAGTCAGTCCGCTTAGTACAGGTGGAGGTTAGCAAAAGACTGGGAAGCGACCAACTAGAGAGCAATAACGGCCATAATCATGCAGAGCGACAAAGCAACATTGAATCGGGCATGAAAGTGATATAACTATTCTAAAACTCAAATATCATCAAGGCAGAGCAGACTTTTTAGTCTCAAACATGTGTAAGCATGTGCCAAGTCAATCCAGAAATTCTCTAAAGGGTAATACCACCTTAGTATACCGAACTATGAACAATGCAATGCATGTAGATCATTTCGATACCACATTATATACTCTAGTTATTCGAGACTAGCCACAAGGAAAGCATGAACCACTGGAAGAGCATTGTAAACTTAGCACTATGTCGCTACAAGCTGGTCTCTAGATCATAAGTACAGGCATATGTACAAAAGTAGAAACAAGAAGAGTTCATACCGGTCTTCCTTGTTGCTTCCCTTCAGTCGATCTTCGTCATTACTGCTTGTCACTTGCACGACCGAACGTAGGAAATATAATTAAATGCCATCACGGACTCGAGCTGAACTCTGAAAACAAAGCAAACTAAAGAGAAAAGGAAATCTTTTTGGATTATTTCAAAGGTTGAACGAAAGCAAAAGAAAGAGAAAATCTTTTGTTGTTTTTGCAAAGAGAGAAATAAAGAAGAACGGGCAAAAACTTCGAAAAGATCAAAGCGAACAAAATGGATAATACAATGGAAAAGTGAGAGGGGCACGTACTCCCACAAGCTTAGGCTTTTGGCCTAAGTTGGTAGCAGCTACTGCTCCGGGGGTATGGTGGTGAGACCAAGGGTCGTAGAAGGATGCTGGCGCGTATACCGAACTCCTCGGAGTCTCCCACGAGGAAGGGTCCGTACGCCAAGCAGAGGAAGACCCTTCACCAAACTCAGTGGCGGTATCTCCCTGGAAAGGTGGTAACTCACCGTGCTCCTCCTCGTCGGGCACAACCCCCTCCATGGGGTTATGAAACTGATACTGGACCATGAACTCATCGAACTGGACAACATCAAAGGACCATCCGTTCCTGCGAGAAAAATCAAACAAAAGAGGTGCAGGTAGACGGATCTCGCGTTCCGCAGTAGTTCCGAAACGTAAGATATAAACAAGATTATCCAGCTCAGAAGCCATGGTAACAAACTTATGCCTTTTCATAGCAGCAAGATCAAAGCTTAAATAAGTAAAAGGATTATCATCAGGGTGTGGGGTGCCTCCAAGATGTTCTAAGATAAGTGTGGCATAAACGCCACCATATAAGTCCCCCTTGTTACCGTTCATAGCAAGGCGTCGAGCAATTAAGGCACCCAGATTATAATCAGACCTCCCTGAGAGGGCTGCTGCCAGGATAGCAATATCCGGAGCAGAAATGCTGCTCGTGTTGTCACGAGCTAACACCCCTCTAGCAACATAATATGCAAAATACCTGAGGTGAGGAAATAAGATGCTGGAGATCTTCGACCGATGAATATCCCTCATACCCATGCTGCAGAGAGAGTTAATGACGGTTTTCAGCTCGGAGGGCTGAGTGGCCATCCTAGCCGTCCTCCCAACGTTTGGCACACCTATTATTTCACAAAACCTTCCCAAAGACATGGTGATAAGATCATTGTAAATTTTAAACTCAATAGCACCTGAATCAGGATTATATCTAAAACTGTTAATAAAACTGGAGGTGAGTTTTTGATATTGAGTAACACGGCACGTGACGAGCCGTGTCAAACCTGCATTAGCACAAAGATTATAAAACTCATCCTTAATTCCCGCAGCTTCAAGGAATTCATCACATGGAAACGTCATTGCACGTGCTGGACTTGTGTCTTCCAACAACTCCAGGGGCACATGATCTTCATTATAGCTCACCCTAGCAATCGAGGGTGAAGCTGCGGCTCTAGTAACTCGATCGGAGTGTGCAGGCCTCCTCTTCTCAAGCCACCCTTTTGCCCTTCCTAACAAACTCATTTCTGAAAATTTTGGCAATTTACAAAAACGAGGATTAAAACAAGATGAGTTAAGGCAAACTACTCAACTCACTTGCCCAAGGCATAAACTTGCATCAAAACTTGGAAAATAACTTTCTACACATGCATGCAAGCTCATCTATACAGCACCAAGAACTACTAAATACTCACAAATGAAGCCACCAATCAAAAATCTAATTGGAGGGGTGGAGGAGTCACATACCAGGGAGTATTTGTTCAAAATCTCAGCTCAAATGATGGGCTGTAGAGAGAGATCGAAGAATCGCCTCCAAGAACAGCAAGAACACAAGAACAAGTGCAGAACTCGCGTTTTTGGAGAAAAAGAGAGAGGGAGGAAGAAGACATACCTGGAGGGGGGCCATGTGGGCCCCAGGCGCCCTGTGGGCGCGGCCAGGGGCTGGGCCGCGCCAGCTGGCCGCCTGGGCCACTGGTGGGTCCCCCTGGCTGGCCCCAGGTCCCTCTGGGTCCCTCATGTCGTGGAAATTTTTATTTAAATTTTTCTGGAATTTTTCTGAAAACTTCGCTGTTGAAAATTTTTCGAAGTTCAAAAAGCTGCGAAACTCTCTGAAAACTTGAAGTAGTGAGTAGTATTGTGAAGCTTCAAAACATAAATACTTGGTACAGCAAGTAGGACAAAAACTAAAAACAAATGAAAACATAACAAGCTCAACTTTTTATCTATATAAAACATGTTTACTAGTAAGGTTGATCAAGTCTTACCAACAAACAGGCGATATATAGAGCAAAAAGTCTCACCTCTCATGAAGTAATCACTGAACCTTTACCTTGATGGACATTGTCCCCACCATGATAGTTTTGTATTTGTGAGGCACATGTAGTGGACAATCCCATTCTCCAATCTTCACGGTCTCGATATTTTCTATAGAGTTGAGGCCATGCCTCCTGTCGATCTTCTTTGGAAAATATACCGTGTGTTCTTTATCATTCACATGGAAGGTAACCTTCCCTTTATTGCAATCAATAATAGCACCTGCGGTGTTAAGAAAAGGTCTACCAAGAATAATGGACATGCTCCCATCCTCGGGCATGTAAAGCACAACAAAATCAGTAAGAATCAAACAATTAGCAACTTCTACGGGAACATCCTCACAAATACCTATCGGGACGGCGGTTGACTTGTCAGCCATCTGAAGGGAGATATCTGTAGGAATTAGTTTCTCTAAACAAAGCCTCTCGTAAAGAGAGAGAGGCATAACACTCACTCCTGCTCCAAGATCACATAAAGCAGTTTTGACATAATTATTCATTATGGAGCAAGGAATGGTGGGTATACCTGGATCACCGAGCTTCTCAGGAATCTTGCCACTGAAAGAGTAGTTAGCAAGCATAGTAGATATTGCTTCATTAGGAACTTTTCTTTTATTAGTGACAATATCTTTCATATATTTTGAATAAGGAGGTAACTTAATAGCTTCAGTCAAAGGAATTTGAAGAAAAAGAGGTTTAATCCACTCACAAAACTTATTGTAATGCTCTTCTTCTTTGGATTTGATGGACTTGCCTGGAAAGGGCATGGGTTTCTGCACCCATGGTTCTCTTTCCTTCCCATGTTTTCTTGCGATGAAGTCTTCTTTAGTGTACCTCTTACGTTTGTCAGGTGCTTCTTCTTCTTGAACTTCAGGCGGATCATTCTTCTCATTATCCTTACCTTCAGGTTCAGCACCGTCTTCAGTCTCAGTATCGGAGATAGATACACTGTTTGGATCAATAGTTGGCTCTTCATCTGCAATAGGATCATTAGAATTGTCAGCCTCCTTATGTTTCTTCTTTTTCTTTGGAGAGCCAACAATTTCTTCTTCCTGCATTTGAGAATCTTGCTTGATTCTTTTCGGATGCCCCTCTGGATAGGGAGGATCTTGAGTGCTAGTTCCTCCTCGGGTCTTAATCCCAAAAGCCTGCAAATTATCTTGTTTGGCATTGTTAGCAAGCAAATCTTTTTGCACATCAGAAATTTGGTCAAGCTGAGTTTTAACCATATGAAAATGCTTCACAAGACATTGAACATCATTAACTGTTCTACCTAGAACATCAAGCAAACTTTTGATAGCAAGGGAATTATCATGCAACTGACTTTGTATCCTCTCATTAAAATGATTTTGTTTCATAATAAAATTATCAAACCCATCTAAACATTGATAAGGAGGCTTACCATGAGGGATGTCACTTGCGTTGAAATCTAAAAGAGAGTGTACCTCTACCATAGGAGGGTGAGTGGTAGGCTCACACAGCTTCTCAATAGGGGGTAGATTCTTCACATCTTCAGCTTTAATACCTTTCTCTTTAATAGACTTCTTTGCTTCTCGCATATCTTCGGGGCTTAGAACAAACATGCCCCTCTTCTTTGGTGGTGGAGGTGGTTCAGGGACGGACCAATCTTCATGATTTTTGGCAATCCTATCCATCAAATCTTCTGCATCTTCCGGCGTCCTTTTCCTGAAAACACAACCAACACAACTGTCCAAATAGGACCTGGATTCATCAGTTAAAACAGCATAGAATATATCGATTAATTCATTCTTAGGGACTTCATGTCCTGGTCTAGCCCGAATCAGACCGCAGTACCTCCCCCAAGCTTTAGGGAGGGACTCATCCTGCAACTGTTTAAAGTTATAAATTCTTTGTAAAGCAGCATGTTGCATGTGAGCAGGAAAGTACTTATCAACAAAAGAGTGAGCTAATTCTTGAGGACTCTTAATGGAGCCGCATGGAAGCGAAACATACCATGCTTTAGCACCTTCCTTCAAGGAGAAAGGAAGAAGCTTGGTGATATAAAAGTATTGTATCTTCTCATCTGTGGTAAACAGGCCACCCAACTCACCGAGTTTAGTCAGGTGTGCAATAGCATCATCATTTTCTCTGCCATAAAAGGGGTCAGCTTCAACCATAGGTATAAGTGAAACATCAACAGAGAAATCATAATCAGGATCATCAATGAATATAGGAGATGTAGCAAATTCAGGATCAGGAACTGTTTTGTTCTTCAAAGAGTGTTTTTCAAATAGTTTCTTAATAACTTCAGGGTCAGAGCTAGAAAACTCTGTCAGTTCCCTGCATAAATCTTCATCAAGCATATAGTAATCATCATCAAGGAGTCTCTCCTTGAGTTTACTCAAATCAGGATAATCATAAGTTTCACCAATAGGGTAGCGAGTAACAGGAATTTCAATTCCAGACTTTTTAGCAGCAGCAGCAATTTGTTTTTCAAGAGCATAACCAAGTGAGCTAATATCATCAACAGTAGTAGAAGCATCATCAAGAGTATCGGACATAGTAACTGATTCAGTAGGAGCATCATGTGGTGGTGGTGAGGCAAACTTACTCATAACAGAAGGCGAATCAAGTGTAGCTGTAGGATCGAAAGTATGTCTAGAGGGGGGGTGATTAGACTACTTGACAATATAAAAATTCTGCCTTTTGATCATGAACAGTTTTTGGCAGTTTCACAATTATGATCAATTCAAGTATCACCCTACACATGCAATTCTAGAGTGTAAGCAGCGGAAAGTAAATTGCATATGTAGTAAAGAGAGGTGGAGAAGATCAAACGCAATTTGGAGACACGGAGATTTTTCTCGTGGTTCCGATAGGTGGTGCTATCGTACATCCACGTTGATGGAGACTTCAACCCACGGAGGGTAACGGCTGCGGGAGTCCACGGAGGGCTCCACCCACGAAGGGTCCACGAAGAAGCAACCTTGTCTATTCCATCATGGCCTACGCCCACGGAGGACTAGCCTTACTCGGGGTAGATCTTCACGAAGTAGGCGATCTCCTTGCCCTTACAAACTTCTTGGTTCAACTCCACATCTCGAAGACGGAGGCTCCCAAGCGACACCTAACCAATCTAGGAGGCACCACCCTCCAAAAGGTAATAGATGTTGTTGATGATGATGAACTCCTTGCTCTTGTGCTTCAAATGATAATCTCCCCAACACTCAACTCTCCTCACTGATATGGCTGTGGTGGAAGAAAGGATTGAGTGGAAAGCAACTTGGGAAGGCTAGAAATCAAGTTTCATATGGTAGGAATGGAGCAACTTGATCTCAACACAAGGGTAGGTAGTTCTCTTCTCAGAAAGTGTAAGGTAGGAGTGGTAGTACTTTCTGATGGCTCTCTCCACGAATGAAGAGGGGGTGGAGGGGTATATATAGCCTCCACACAAAATCCAACCGTTACACACATAATTGAACAATCTCGGTGAGACCAAAGTGAAAACTCGGTCAGACCGAAAGTTCAAATATAGTGAACGTTGGGGTTTTCGGTGGGACCAAAAATACCATCTCGGTGTGTCCGATATGAGTCAAAGATAGGAGCTTGCCATTTTCGGTGGGACCGAAATTAACAACTCGGATATTCCGATATGATGTCAAATGGTTACAGAAGGTTGACAGTCCAGTTTCGGTGAGACCGAACTCAAAATCGGATAGACCGAAATTTCTAGGGTTTGGAAAATAGCTGAGGTGGTTCATCTCGGTGGGACTGAGTTGGAAGAATCGGTTTGTCCGAGATTACTTATGAGTGTGTTTAGAAGTGAAAGTTGCTGGTAGTTGAAGGAGCTAAATCACTAAGCACTTGAGCAACCAGATCATCAACACAACCTCATCCCCTTTTAATAGTATTGGCTTTTCCTATGGACTCAATGTGATCTTTGATCACTAAACCAAAAATGGAGTCTTGAGCTTTTGCCAATGCTTGCCTTAGCATTTTGAGGGGTCCACTTCTTCAGACATATCCATACCCATATCATCGAACTTCTCTGAAATGATTCTCAAGTAACTATTAGTTCAATGATATATATGTTGTTATTAATTACCAAAACCACCCGGGGATTAGTTGCACTTTCAATCTCCCCCTTTTTGGTAATTGATGACAACATATAGATCAAAGCTTCGACAAAAGATGTAATCAATGAATAATATCGTCGCTTTGAGAAGTATGTGATAAACAAGAGCTCCCCCTAAATTTGTGCATTATTTAAAATTTGCGTTTGAATGCAAATGCACAATCGATTAGGATTATGGGTCACTCTTCCATGTCACATACATCTTGGTGGAGCGCACAAAATGATAAGAATGTATAACATGCACTCAATCACCAAGACATGAGTAAATGATCATACAAGAAGGAATAGCATATGATAAGCATTAAGCACACATTAAAGCATAGTACGACCAAGCACTCATTAAGGTAGCATCAAACGTAGTAGCAAGCACACTGAAAGTTTCAAGAACCAAAAGAACCAAGTGTATCTCAAAGAAAACCGGCAAAAGAACGAAAGAGCACTCTCTCTCTCGAAGCCCTATGATCTATACAATTTCTCCCCCTTTGGCAACAAGTTACCAAAAAGTTCGAAAAAGCATAGAGCTAAGCGTCACTGTGGGCTCTGCTGGCGGCTCCCGTCTGGGTAGATGTCGGAGTAGAAATGACGGCATCGGCGAAGACTTCAGCTGATGTCTGCGCTGGAGGAGTGGATGCTGGAGCTGTGGCTGGAGCAACTGCTGGAGCTGTGGGAGGTGCTGAAGTGGTAGCCCTGGAGTCAGTCACTGGGATAGCTGCAGATCGGGATCCTCTGGGAACCTGAACAGTCTGGCGATGAGAGTCCTGGACTAGATCATCCTGCATGAGCTCTGCTCTCTCCTGCCTTGCTTCCTCCATATCTGCCTCAAGCTTGTTGACGGTCACCTGAATCTCAGTCAGCTTCATGTCCAGAGCGTGGATCTTGTCGTCAACAATCCTCTCTAGGCTTTCCTGAGATTGTTCAATGCTGGCCAGGCGTTGTTCAATCCTCTGGGTAGCTTCAAGAATCTGCTCTCCGAAGCTCTTTGGTTTAGCTGCTGCTGCTGCTGCCTCTTTATCAGCATTGGCTTTCTTCGCAGCTTCAATCTTGGCTTGACCTTCAACTGAAGTTGGATCCTCCTCATCCATCACAACAACGTTATCTTCATGCTCTGGCTGCAGTGGCAAGTGCTTCCTATCCAACATGAATTTGCCCGTGCCAAACTTGGCATTGATGAGCATCTGAATCTGCGGGGCAAATCCACACGACCTCTTCTGGTCAGCTGCAATCCTCTTAATGGTCTCTACCATTAAGTCCATCACCTTAAAAGGTGCCTTCTCATCAAGAATGTGCAGCATGTTGATAGAATAGCCTCGAATCATGCGGTGGTCTCCAGACTTGGGCATCAATGTATGCCTCAGAATAGTGTTTGTGGTGGTCAGACCTGCCTGGAGATAGTACACTGAGCCAAGCTTCCATCCTTCCAAATCAGCGGCGGGGATCTCCTTGTACATGTTCTTCATGGAATCATGGTTCTTCTTAGGAATCCCATAGACATCAATGTCGTCCTCCCTCTGCACTGGAGCATTCAGAAGTTCTGCCCATTCTTCAACAGACGAAGAAAACCTTTGACCTTCAGTCATCCAGGTGATCTTCCCATCAGGATAAAAGTGGGCTGTGGCGTAGAACTGCATGATCATCTCGTCATTCCAATCTGTCAGCTTCTGACCCACGAACTCATCAACTCCACATGCAGTGAAGCTCTCATGCACATGGGGAAAGAAGTCTCGGTGCTCTTCACTGTCAATGTACTTCCAGTCAACATACCTGGTGTCAGCAACAATAGGCTTCTTATCCATCAGCACGGTCTCATAGAAGTCCTGCTGCTCTCTGGTGTGGAATCTGGGGTCCACAGCAGTCCTTCTCCTCACGGCATATGGATCAGACTGTCTCCATAGCCTGAGACCTCTGTCCTTCCTTGCCTTCATATCCTCGGCTTGAGGATGAGCATCGTTGTGGAGTGGCAACTTTGGACGGAGCTTCAGCAACACATGTTCTTCATCAGACTCAGACGGTGGCAAATTACCTTTGTTCTTCTCAGAGGCTGGGATGTTCCTGGTTGTCCTCTTGGGCTTGGCTGGAGCTGCCTTTGCTTGAGCAGGCTTCTTGGGCTTAGAAGTGGCTTGAGCCCTAATAGCATCACCCATGAACTTAGCCTTCCGAGGAGGAGGCTGGGGTGCATCTTCTTCTTCTTCATCCACTGCTGCATCAACATGAGGTTCAGCATATACTACCCTCTTCCTCTTGGAACTTTTCTTCACTTTACTTGGAGCTGGCTCTTCCAAGTTTAGCTTCTTTGCAACAGCTGACTGCTTGACCTTGCTGGTGCCTTTCTTCGACTGCTGCCCTTCGTGCTCTTTGGCAACAACTTTTCTCTTGGGCTTGGAGGTTACTTCCTCAGCAACGAAGTCAGAGTCCTCATCATCAGAATTTCTCTGCTTTCTGGTTCTGGTGGCTGCAGGAGGCAAACCACTAGGGGTACTCCTCTCACCATCATCACTAGGACTACTAGCCTCAGGACTAGTATCTGCCTCAGGAATCTCTGCAAACGGTGACTCAGACCTGTTCTGGCTGTCACTGGCATCTGACATGGCTGACAACCTGTGAAAAGATAAGGTATAGGCAGAGTAGAAGAGTTATCACAACTGCATAGGTTTTTGCAAAAAAAAAATGAGTTCAAAACTTAGTTTTGAGTTTTCACAGAATGCATTTCGGTCAAACCGATATTCAGTTTCGGTGAATCCGAAGTGTATACAGAGGCTTATCACACCACTTTCGGTCAGACCGAAGTGGGTTTCGGTCCTACCGAAACACTAGGGTTTCACTGAGACTCTACATCGGTCACACCGATTTGCACGACTCGGTTAGACCGAAAGGTGCAGTGCAATGGCCAGAGGCCAAATCGGTCATTCCGAGTTTTCAAACTCGGTTTCACCGAGATGTATTCCGTGGAAACCTAAACCTAAGAATTTCGCTCGAAACTAAAACGATCTGATCTGATGTTAAGGAGTTTTCCAATCGTGGCTAGATACATGGCAAACCAATCGTGCAAGAATCAGATGGGGAGCACGAGAGGGATCGAGACTCACCCTAACTTGGTGAAGTCCCTCTACGGCGGCAACGGCGCGGAGAAGAAAACCGTTGACGGCGGCGGAGACCCGCGGCGAGGGCGCACAGGCGACGACGGCGACGATCCGAAGACCAGGGCGACGGCAGCAGGGGACTTGGGGGCGAAACGGTTTGAAGAATTAATCGCGCGCTGCCCTTAGTATATATATCCCCATGCTGTCGGTGGGACCGAGTTGAAAAACTCGGTGACACCGAAATGTATAACTGCTGTGCAGTTACGCATATCGGTCACGCCGAGATTTTGAACTCGGTTTCACCGAGATGAAACCTAGATCAGTCTAAGCATTTCGGTTGGACCGAATGGGAAAAGTTGGTCAGACCGAAATGGACTTAGAAGGTTTTGGAAGTCAGCCTTAGACGGATCGGTGGCTCCGAGTGCTCCTCACTCGGAGGGTCCGAAAATGACTTGTTCAAAGTTGTGATATGAGCATGAATAGAATTTGAGACAAGAAAGCATAGATAGCTAGGGAAGGTGCTTAGGCATTCTTGTCCATCCATTTGGCCAGAAAAATCAAAACAACCAAAACAACAAATGGATGTCCTTGAATGGATAAAATCATGCATTCAACATGCTCACACAATAAGATAGCAAATGAAATATGTGTCAAACATGCACAACCAACACTCTAGCTACTAGCACACAATTTGTCGATGACTAGGTCATCTATATATGAGTATATTGACTTAGGAGCCAAATGAGAACATTTGATCATAGGTCATACTAATCGTTTAAGCACAAGTGGGGTTACCACTTTTACATAAAGCATTGATGTGTTCACATCATTTGGAGATGCTTTAGCTCAATTTTTAGAGCAAAGCTCCCCCTAGATGTGAGAACCCCTTTTAAAGGGTCAAACTAACCTTGGGTTGTCGTAGAAGACTTCATGTAGATGTTGAAGATGTGGATGCTCAATGTTGATGTAGATCATCAAGAGTTGGGAGCTATCCTTTGGATTAGGGCACTTTCAATACCTACATGGGTTAGTCCCACAAGGAACAAACAAGAATATCCATAGACATAGATTGAAGTACACAAAAGATGATGTCCATGAAAGCAATGATTACCTTGTCCCTTGACTTACCAACAAGAGGGTTTGTGACTCCATGAACCAGTGCATGATGTGGAAGTTGATTGCACAAGTTCTTGCCAAAATGAATATGAGTGAAGTATGTTGGCGGAGTCACCCTCAAGAACCTTCTAGTTCTTCTTCTTTGGGATCCACATCATCTTGATGGGAATCCTTGGGGTTGTAGTTGATCTTGACGAAGTAGAACTTGATGTGTCCTTGGGAACCCACTTGACCATGGCTTGAGGTGCTTCTATGAATGCATCAATCTCCTCTTGAAGCTTGTCCTTGGCCTTTAGCTTGTGGTCTTGTGGTGGAAGGTCATCTTGAGCTTGTTCCCCATTGGAAGAAGTAGGATCATACTTCTCCTTTTGAGAAACAAACTGTGGAGTAGGGTATTGACCTTCTTCCCACTCAACACCTTCGGCGTTGAACTTTCGCTCAAAACCAATCCCTTGATTCTTCCGGTGCCTTCCTTGTTTGCGAACAATTTCCTCAAAGTTCTTGCTTCCGGCAAGACTTTTGTAGACACCTTTCTCTATGATTTCCTTCAATAAGCTATTTTCTTGCTCAAGTGTAACTTGGCTTGAAACATTGTTAGTGGAATCAAGAGAACTACTAGAAGTAACAACATTATATTTGACATTGTTATTGTTACTACTAGAGGAAGAATTTTTCTTATGCTTGTCATGCTTAGTCTTAATAGGTGGCAAGAAATTAGACAAGAGAAGTCGTTTGGCAAGATATGAAGAACTCTTCTTTCGAAGATCGTCATTGATCGCTTTTAGAAACTCATGTTCTTGCTCTAGAGTGAGCTTCTCGAAGCGTAGCTTCTCATGAGATCTTAGGAGCTCTCTATGATCTTCTTGAGTTGTTTCATGAGCTAACTTAAGAGTGTTTAGTTCTTTAGTTAGACGCTCAATCTCCTTCATAGCATTGTCATTCGACTCTTCTCGACTATAAAGACTACTAGCATTTTCATCATTACTAAGCTCACTAGATTTATCATGCAAGAGCTCATCTTCACCAAGCAAGTCATCCTCATCACTATCAAAGTCAATGAATTCAGGGTGTGTTACCTTGGGGCCTTTAGCCATGAAGCATCTTCCAATTCCCTCATTTGGTGAATCAAATAGGTCGTAGGAGTTGGAGTTGGAGGATACGAGTGCAAGTCCGGCAACACCTTCATATTGACTGTAGTCGGAGTCGGAGTGATAGCTTCCATCGGATTGATTGTCGGAGTCGGAGCCGGAGACCCATTCACCTACATGAGCTTGATGTCTTCTTCTTGTGTAGCTCCTTGATGACTTGTCTTTCCTCTCCGAATCCTTGCTTCTCCGAGAGGGTCTTCGTTCATAACGATCATCTCTACTCCTTCTCTCTCTCCGAGGTGACTCATCTCTTGCTCTTCTTCTTGGAGATTCTTCTCTTCTCTTGTGGGGAGCCGTACACTCATTTGAGAAGTGTCCGGGTCTTCCACAATTGTAGCAGTTTCGATCACGACTAGAAGATCTCTTTTCATCATATGATCTAGACTTTGAGCTTCTTTCTTTGCCTCTATTCTTGTAGAACTTGTTGAAGTTCTTAACCATTAGGCTTATCTCTTCATTGGAAATTAACTTGTCACTTGAGGTTGTGGGAGCATCACTTGTAGCTTTGTAAGCACCACTTGACTTGTTGTGAATCTCTTCCTTATCCTTAAGTGTCATCTCATGAGCAACAATTCTTCCAATGACTTCAGTTGGCTTGAGAGTCTTGTAGTTTGGCATCATTTGGATCAAAGTGCACACGGTGTCATATTTTCCATCCAAAGCTCTTAGAATCTTCTTGATGATGAATCGGTCGGTCATTTCTTCGCTTCCTAAGCCGGCAATCTCATTTGTGATGAGAGCAAGCCTAGAGTACATTTCAGCGACTCCTTCACCATCCTTCATCTTGAACTTGTCAAGTTGACCTTGAAGAATATCTAGCTTTGATTCCTTCACAGATTCAGTACCTTCGTGCATTTCAACCAAAGTATCCCAAATCTCTTTAGCATTCTCAAGACGGCTGATTTTGTTGAACTCCTCGGGACACAAGGCATTGAAGAGAATGTCACAAGCTTGAGCATTGTTTTGCAACATCTGCAACTCTTCTGGTGTAGCTTCGCGATCCGGAACTTTTCCTTCCTCGAAGAATTCACCTTGCATACCAACACAAATAATGCCCCATGCGGCTGGGTTATGACCAAGAATATGCATTTTCATTTTATGCTTCCAACTAGCAAAATTTGTACCATCAAAGTAAGGACCTCTACGATAATTACCCTCACTAGACGCCATACTCTCCTAGGTTGTGAAACCAAGCTTATGGAGTCCAATGCAATGGAAACCAAAACAATGGAGACCAAAGCTCTGATACCACTTGTAGGATCGAAAGTATGTCTAGAGGGGGGGGTGATTAGACTACTTGACAATATAAAAATTCTGCCTTTTGATCATGAACAGTTTTTGGCAGTTTCACAATTATGATCAATTCAAGTATCACCCTACACATGCAATTCTAGAGTGTAAGCAGCGGAAAGTAAATTGCACATGTAGTAAAGAGAGGTGGAGAAGATCAAACGCAATTTGGAGACACGGAGATTTTTCTCGTGGTTCCGATAGGTGGTGCTATCGTACATCCACGTTGATGGAGACTTCAACCCACGGAGGGTAACGGCTGCGCGAGTCCACGGAGGGCTCCACCCACGAAGGGTCCACGAAGAAGCAACCTTGTCTATTCCATCATGGCCTACGCCCACGGAGGACTAGCCTTACTCGGGGTAGATCTTCACGAAGTAGGCGATCTCCTTGCCCTTACAAACTTCTTGGTTCAACTCCACATCTCGAAGATGGAGGCTCCCAAGCGACACCTAACCAATCTAGGAGGCACCACCCTCCAAGAGGTAATAGATGTTGTTGATGATGATGAACTCCTTGCTCTTGTGCTTCAAATCATAATCTCCCCAACACTCAACTCTCCTCACTGATATGGCTGTGGTGGAAGAAAGGATTGAGTGGAAAGCAACTTGGGAAGGCTAGAAATCAAGTTTCATATGGTAGGAATGGAGCAACTTGATCTCAACACAAGGGTAGGTAGTTCTCTTCTCAGAAAGTGTAAGGTAGGAGTGGTAGTACTTTCTGATGGCTCTCTCCACGAATGAAGAGGGGGTGGAGGGGTATATATAGCCTCCACACAAAATCCAACCGTTACACACATAATTGAACAATCTCGGTGAGACCGAAGTGAAAACTCGGTCAGACCGAAAGTTCAAATATAGTGAACGTTGGGGTTTTCGGTGGGACCGAAAATACCATCTCGGTGTGTCCGATATGAGTCAAAGATAGGAGCTTGCCATTTTCGGTGGGACCGAAATTAACAACTCGGATATTCCGATATAATGTCAAATGGTTACAGAAGGTTGGCAGTCCAGTTTCGGTGAGACCGAACTCAAAATCGGATAGACCGAAATTTCTAGGGTTTGGAAAATAGCTGAGGTGGTTCATCTCGGTGGGACTGAGTTGGAAGAATCGGTTTGTCCGAGATTACTTATGAGTGTGTTTAGATGTGAAAGTTGCTGATAGTTGAAGGAGCTAAATCACTAAGCATTTGAGCAACCAGATCATCAACACAACCTCATCCCCTTTTAATAGTATTGGCTTTTCCTATGGACTCAATGTGATCTTTGATCACTAAACCAAAAATGGAGTCTTGAGCTTTTGCCAATGCTTGCCTTAGCATTTTGAGGGGTCCACTTCTTCAGACATATCCATACCCATATCATCGAACTTCTCTGAAATGATTCTCAAGTAACTATTAGTTCAATGATATATATGTTGTTATTAATTACCAAAACCACCCGGGGATTAGTTGCACTTTTAGTAGCACTAGTGCTCAAAACAGTACCTCTTCTTGTAGTAGATAGTAAGATCGGAACCTTGGGGTCTCCTTTCTTACCCATAGTGGATGAAGTGCAGCAGGTAGGATACTTCAAGTAGACTTGTAAATATTGCTATGCTCCCCGGCAACGACGCCAGAAAACGGTACTTGATAACCCTCAACCGTAAGGGATCGAGATAGTCTTCGCGGGTAAGAATAACCCAATTTATTGATTCGACACACGGGGAGCCAAAGAGTATTTATAAGCTTTGACAGTTGAGTTGTCAATTCAACCGCACCTGAAATATACTTACTTGCAACAAAAGATAAATGGTAACAGTGATATGATAGCGATGATGGTGATAGTAAAAGTAAACAGCAAAAGTAAATAGTAAAGGTAAATGGCAAAAGTAGCAACTAGTGACAAGCAGGATTTAAAACACTGTAGGCTAGGGAGATGGATGGTTGGGCGCTGCTTGGATGAGATATATCATGATTCTAACTTGGGGCACGGCACACGGAAAAGTAATGATCATCTAGGCAAATATCAAACATTAGGCATGTATCCCGTAGGTAGTTGTGCGTGCTTGCAATAAGAACTTGCACAACATCTTTTGTCCTACCATCCCGCTACGAACGGGGCCAAAAGGAACTTATGGAGATTAAGGTGCTCCTGTCAAAGAGCACCGGAACAAAGCAATGAACTCAATGGATACATGTAATCCTCAAACTACGGACCATCCCCTTTGGTGTCCCAAGCTGTCACTTTTGGGATCGCCGGTTCCGAACCGTAACAGGTGCAAACAACTCATAGGTAGGATCAAGAACACACATATATTCATGCAAACACATATGGTTCAGATCTGAAATCATGGCACTCGGGCCCTAAGTGTCAAGCATTAAGAATAACAAGTTGAAGCAAAGATGATAAACACCATAGTAGATGATAGGCAACATGCCCCCAACGATCTGACAAACTATTACATGATCTAACTCATCCAATCCCTACCATCCCCTTCGCCTACAGCAGGGGAATTACTCACACATGGAACGAGAATTCATGGAGGGATGATGGAGTGGTGACGATGATGACAATGGCGACGATCTCCCCTCTCCGGAGGCCAATTCAGCCTCCAGATTAGCCCTCCCGAAGAAGAACAGAGGGTGGCGGCGGCTCCGCGACGAAAACTGCGAAAAGAACTTCTGATCTGGGGTTTTCCCGTCACGGGTAAAAATACGAGTCGAAGTAGGGCACCAGGGGGCGTGGGGGCCACCCAGGCGACCCCCCGGCGCGGCCAGGGGCTGGGCCGCGCCACCAGGGCGCCTGGGCCCCCCTGGTCCCCCTCTGGTCCCCCTTCTGGCTCCTGGTTCCTTCGGGTGCGTGAATTTTCTGTGATTTTTCGTGGATTTTTCTGAGATACCTAAAAATCCGTTTTCCTGCACACAATAAAACCATACAAGCAGCTCTGCTGAAAACAGCGTCAGTCCGGGTTAGTTTAGTTCAAATCATGCAAGAATGAGGTCAAAACAATATCAAAAGTGTTTGGGAAAGTAGATACGTTTGAGATGTATCAAGGAGTTACTGGATAAAGGATTCATACGCCCAAGTACTTCGCCTTGGGGTTCGCCAGTACTTCTAGTGGAGAAGAAGGATGGATCGTTAAGAATGGTTGTTGATTACCGAGGATTGAATGAAGTAACGATCAAGAACAAGTACCCACTGCCGATGATCAATGATCTGTTCGATAGATTGCAAGGAGCAAAGGTATTTTTCAAGATTGATCTACGATCAGGGTACCATCGATTGAAGATCCGAGAGCAGGATATACCTAAGACGGCCTTTACCACTAGGTATGGGTTGTACGAGTATACCGTTATGTCGTTTGGTCTGACAAACGCACCGGCATACTTTATGAACCTGATGAACAAAGTGTTTATGGAGTATTTGGATAAGTTCATCGTAGTGTTCATAGATGATATATTGATCTTCTCGAAGGATGAAGAGGAGCATGACGAGCATTTGCGTTTGGTATTGGAGAAGCTCAGAGAACATCAGTTATATGCCAAGTTAAGCAAATGTGAGTTTTGGTTGAAGGAAGTCAGATTCCTCGGACATGTTATATCCGGAGAAGGAATAGCAGTAGATCCCGCTAAGGTGGACACTATGACCAATTGGGAAGCACCGACAATAGTTGGAGAGATCCGTAGTTTTCTTGGACTCGCAGGATACTATCGGAGATTTATCAAGAATTTCTTGAAGATTGCAAAACCAATGACGGAGTTGTTGAAGAAGGACACCAAGTTCAGATGGAACGAAGAATGTGAGACTAGTTTCCAGGAATTGAAGAAAAGGTTGGTATCATCCCCTGTGTTGATTTTGCCAGATCAACATAAGGATTATGAGGTGTACTGCGACGCTTCACGTCGAGGACTTGGAGCTATTCTTATGCAGGAAGGAAGAGTTGTTTCGTATGCCTCACGACAGCTAAAACCTCATGAGATGAACTATGCCATCCACGATTTGGAGTTAGCAGCCGTAGTGCATGCGTTGAAGACGTAGAGACATTTTCTCATTGGGAACCATTGTGAAGTATATACGGATCACAAGAGTTTGAAGTACATATTCACTCAGAAGGAGTTGAATCTTAGGCAAAGGAGATGGTTGGAACTCATTAAGGATTATGACATGAGATTGCATTATCATCCCGGAAAGGCTAACGTAGTAGCTGATGCGCTAAGCCGTAAGAGCCATGTCAATACCCTAATGATGGAGGATTTCCAAAGGAGTTAGCCGAGGACCTACGAGGACTACGTTTGGAGATAGTTCCTACAGGCTATGTAGCAACACTAGAAATCCAGTCTACCCTGATGGATAAAATCAGAGAAGCTCAGAAAGCTGACAAGGAGGTTGTCGCTATAAAGGAGAGGATGAGCGAAGGAAAGGCTAAAGATTTTCGTGAGGATGAACACGACACCCTATGGTTTGAGGATCGAATCTATCTGCCCAATGACCCGGAGATCAGGAAGTTGATTTTACAGGAGGCCCATGATTCACCATACTCGATTCACCCAGGAAATACTAAGATGTATTTGGATTTGAAGGATATTTTCTGGTGGACCGGTATGAAGAAGGATATTGCGGAGTATGTAGCAGTTTGTGATGTATGTCAAAGAGTAAAGGCAGAACATCAGAAGCCAGCAGGATTGTTGCAACCTATGCCAATACCCGAATGGAAGTGGGAGAAGCTTGGCATGGATTTTATCACCGGATTGCCCAGGACCAAAACAGGATATGATTCAATCTGGGTAGTAGTAGATCGATTGACGAAGGTAGCCCACTTTATCCATGTGAAAACCACCTATACCAGTGCAAAGTTGGCAAAGATATACATGACCAGAATTGTGTGTCTGCATGGAGTTCCGAGGAGCATCGTATCAGATAGAGGAACCCAGTTTACCTCAAAGTTCTGGAATCAGTTACATGAAACTTTGGGTACCAGACTAGAGTTTAGCACCGCGTTTCACCCGCAGACAGATGGACAGACGGAGAGAGTCAATCAGATTCTGGAGGATATGTTAAGAGCATGTGCATTAGATTAGGGATCTAGTTGGGATGACAACTTGCCCTACGCGGAGTTCTCATACAACAACAGTTACCAAGCTAGTTTGAAGATGGCACCGTTCGAGGCATTGTATGGAAGGAGATGCCGACAGTTGTCGTGGGATGAAGTTGGAGACCGACAGTTGTTTGGACCAGACTTAATCAAAGAGTCTGAGGAGAAGGTGAAGTTGATTCGAGATAGAATGAAGGTAGCTCAGTCCAGGCAGAAGAGTTATGCAGACTCGAAGTGCAAGGAAATAGCCTATGAGATCGGAGATAGAGCGTACTTGAGAGTATCGCATCTGCGAGGAGTTAAGCGTTTCGGAGTTAAAGGGAAGTTAGCCCCGAGATTTGTGGGACCTTACCGTGTTTTGGAACGCATGGGAGAGGTTGCCTACAAGTTGGAATTGCCCGAAGGATTGTCAGGAGTGCACGACGTGTTTCACGTTTCGCAGTTTAAGAAGTGCCACGCGGAGATGGCCGATATACCGCTTAGAGACACAGTACCCCTGGAAGCAATTCAGTTGGACAGTGATATGACTTACGAGGAGAAACCCGTTAAGATCCTTGAATTTTCGAGCAGAGTCACTCGCAGTAAGGTTATCAAGTTTTGCAAAGTTCAGTGGAGTCACCACACCGAGGAAGAAGCCACCAGGGAACGAGAAGATGATCTACGCAAGGACCACCCGCACCTGTTCTCTAGCCAAGTCGAATCTCGAGGGCGAGATTCATTCTAAGGGGGGTAGGTTTGTAACATCCCAAATTTTCAATTTGGAATGTTATACATAGATCATACTTGCATTCCATGCTTTTTGCATTTTTGTTTGTGGCGTTCCTCGAAATTGTAAGCAACTCAAGGACCTACGGAGAGAGTTGGGAATTTTACCGTTTTCGTATTTGAGTTCGCTCGAATACCGGTACGAGGACAGTGTGATTCTAATTATTTTTCTCTCCTAAAAATATTTCTAAATACAAAATATGAGCGGAGATAATATGACTTCTCCAAAATAACAGAAATATTGGAGGAAAAATGTTAAAATCACTTTTGGTATTTTTCTGGATTTATTTGCGGATTTATTTGCATAGGAAAAATGCACGTTTTTCAAAATTGCATTTAGGTCCGGGAAAAATGTTCACTTTGTCCTAAATATTATTAGAGGACGGTGAAAATTTATTTTGGGAATTTTGGAGTCCGTTTGGTATTTCTTTCGTTAGTTTTTCTGCGCCGGGACTCTTTTAGAAGAAAAAAAAGGGAAACCGACTTGGAGTCTTACTAGCCGAGGACTCCTCGGCTTTATAAGCCGCCCGAGCCGGCCCGAAACGCCCAGCCCAGCGCCCCGCCTCGCCCTAGCCGCCAGCCCCGTCGCCCTAGCCGCCGCGCGCCGCCGCCACCCGACGCCGCCGCCGACACCCGCCGCCGCCGCACGCCGCCCAGCCGCCTAGCGCCGCGCCGCCACCTGCCGCCGCCACCCGACGCCGCCGCCGCCGCCCGCCTGCTGCAGCGCCGCCGCCCCGCGACGCCGCCGCACCGCCGCCCCGCCCCGCCCCGCCGGAGTACCCCGCCGCCCACCGCCGGAGTCGCCGGAGTTCGTCGAGGTAGTTACGGTTTTCTTTTAGAAACCGATCGGTTTAGTAATAAAACCGTAGATTCGTTTATTTATTATTAGATTAGATCGGTTCGGTTTTTTCGGTTTAGCTATTTAGCGGACGTTCGTCCGTACGTTCATTTTAACGAACGGTTTTCGTTAGTTAACCGCAGACAGCGAACGTTCGTTCGTTAGCCTGTTCGTCGTTTTTCTTTTTCGGGGTATTTATCCGCGATTATTCCGATCGCGATTTCTGCCCTGATCTTGTTTTTCGTTTTTCTTTTCGCTCGAGAGTCGGAATCAGGTGATTCAAAATCCCAGATCTTCGTCTCGAAGCCCTCTTTACGTTAGATCAACTTGAACAAAGTTTTGGCTACTGTAAAATTTGACTTTAGGCCAACTAGTAAACCGGAGCTCGTTTCTTTCCCAGTTTGAGTTTTGTTGCTTCTTTCGAATTGATTCTTTTTGCAAACCGGAGTTCTTAAGTTGAACTTTCTGGTTAGATCTCTTATTTGAGTTTACCCGTGCATTAGTTAAGTACTTATTGTATGCTTGTTTGATTGCGATAGAGTACCCGGAGTGCGCCGCTTGCTACTTTGAGTCTCTAGGTTTTGCGGATCATCAGCAAGGCAAGTAACACTTTGATCATGCTTTCCAATTACCTAGTTTTCATTGCATTAGTTTAAACCCTCACACATTGCATGAGTAGGATCAGTTAACTTGTGGGATTGGGAAGTAGATTGAGGTAGTACCTATTACCTGCATTACATTCAAACCTTTGGGAGTTACTTCTACGTTTACTGTTAGGACATGCTATGCTCGTAGACGTGGATTGGGTGAGTGAAATCCATGACAGATGTGAGATTGTTTAATTAATGGTTCAACTTAAGGTGGCAACATTAATACACATCTGGGTGGATTGAGGCATCTGGGTATTCCAGTGATTGCCTGTTTTTCTTTTGGACCGCCACCCAGGCTCAAAGGGATCATGAGATTATTCATACTAGAAACTTTCGTGTGCAGCCACAATGCTATTATGGGCTCTAGCATAGTATGGTTAAGTTGTGCGAACTCTTACAGTGGTGGACTAGCAGATGTAGGGGATGTAGGTTGATACGGTCCGCCCGATCGTAAGGTGCTAGCGCTTCTGAAAGACTATGTCTCGGTCATCAGTTTCTCAAACACCATGCAGTGCGAGAAACCAAACGGAGGCGATCGAGTCTTGTGGGAAAAGTGCAAAAACCTCTGCAGAGTGTACAAACTGATCATGATTAGCCGTGTCCCCGATTATGGACGTCTTGAGTATCTAGTACTTGGATTATCATGTGCATCTCATCATGTTACTTTAATTTAATTTTGTTGGGTTTAATGATGAACTTTAATTGGGGTTGAGAGGATGTCTATCTTCTCAACGATGTTTCAACTACCATGATAGTTAATTAAAATGCATTCCTTTGAAGTAGGGAAAAATTGGCTTTACGCAAAAACTTAATCATAGAGCTTTCCACCAGCCATATTACATATAGTATAGCTTTACTTTCATTGCATTCTCTTGTGTTACCTTGCCAGCATATTCCATGTGCTGACCCGTTTTCGGGCTGCAACGTTTCATGTTGCAGACTTTTCAGACGACGAGTAAGATGCCCCTTTTTAGGTCGTGGTACTATACTCAGTGATGCCGCTGGAGTTGATGGACTCACTTATCTTCCAAGCCTTCCGCTGTTATCATATTAGATCGCCTTCAGCCATAATATTTGTAATAAATTCATTGTTGGACTATCGATGTAATAAGTGTGTGATTGCTACTCTGTTATAAATCCTTCAAGTACTGTGCGTGTCAGCATTACTGATCCAGGCATGACACTGATGCACAGAGATCAGACTGTTTGAGGTCTGGTCGCTACAGTCTGTTTTCTTTGCACATCATTCAAGATATTTCCCTGTCATTGATAAAGACGATGAACCATTATGTAGGATTTCGTTGGTTTCAACATAGCCCTACCCATAGCGATCCACTGCTTCGATCCTGATTGTGCCGCCTGCGTGATGCAAGTTCAGTGTGCTATGATGTTCTATATGATTGCGTCAACTATATATGTTTTTACTGAGCATCATCAATGCACATGGATGAAAGATGTATTTACGAGCATCGACCGATGGGTCTCTCTCTCTCACACACACACACATACACGCACACACGCACACACGCACAAGTGGGACCCGTTGAATTATTTCTTTGCTCGTGACAGCTTTTAATTAGGTTCCACTGTAATCTAACTTTTTTTAAGTTATTAATTGAGCTCAGTGACTTCAAAAAGTTGTACATAAGCCTTATTTTGGCCTTTCTGACGTCGTTGAATGTGGGCTGAGTAGCCATATTAGGTTGTACTTTACTACACATGCCTTTTTATTCAACATCAGCAATGGAACTGGGCCGACTGTTGTACACAATATCCGGGTCAACTTATTATTCTCTGCCCCGCTGGGCTGCAAACTTTGCTAGGAGGTATGCATTAGGCTTAACAAGAAAATGGACTTTAAGAAATAATAAATGAGATGTAATTATAATAACTGGGCAGTAACTAAAAAAAATGCACCAAACGCGTAATTAGTTTAAAAAATATATTATTTTTGGGATTTGACAATTTTAATTTCATTACTTGTTGCGTGCGCAATATTTTGTTGGATTTTAACGTAATACAACTTTATTTTGAAATTATATTTAATATGACTAGAAATTTCAGAGCGGCTGGTTGAAATTATTAAACGTTGTCCTAGCTAGAAAATGGGATGTACTTTTAACAAACTGTAAATGGGCTGTAGTAAATTCCATTAGAATTAAAAAATGGGTTGTACATTCTTACAAATCGCAAATGGGCTATATGTTCTTTGCCACACACTTGTGGGCCTTCTAAGTTGACGTGTCCCCTAAAAAAACTAAGTTGACGCGTATGCAAGACTTTGTCAACAACACACGGTTCTGACAGCTGTGGCCGTTGGATGTCCATCCAACGGATGTCGTGCTTTTTCTTCAATCTCGAATATTCTTGCTTCAGCAGCCCAAAAAATGATTCCTCCCTCTGACATCTGGGGCGCACCGTTTCAGAGGCTGACCTGTGGGCCTACTAAGTTGACGCATACCAAGGGCTTTGTCTACTTAGTCAATATAAACGATTCTAGCTGCAGTGACCGTACGATGTCCATCCAACGGCCATAGTGGTTCTCCAACCTCTGGTCTTCTTCCTTCAGCAGCCCAAAGCAGCGTCGGTCGTCTCGCGTGCTCCTGCCTCCCGTGGCCGGCTGTGATGCCGCAGAGGCCTCACCGCCCCCTACTACTCCCACCGCTGGCCAGGCCATCCCTATACTCACCCACACCCCCTGTTATTCCACGGCGACGGCAGCCTCACACCGCAGCCAAACCAGTGAACCCTCGTACTCCTCTTCGCGCGGGCTTCCACTGCCGTGTCTTCCCCGGCTTCGCGTCGTCCCCTTCCAAGGCCTCGCCGTCGTCCACCGCCCTGGTGCTCTCGGTACGGCATGGTCAACGTGGTCAAGGAATGGCTTCCATCGGACATGGACTATACATGGAGAGGCTGACAGCTGGGTCCATGACGGCAGCAAGGAAGTGCCTCCTTATTACGCGGAAAATAATTATTCCTCCACGTGATAGCAGGGACCCACCGGATGGGCCACCGTATTTCACGAAAAAAATGTATCCCCCCTGACTGCTAGGACCCACCGAATGGGCCACTGTATTGCGCGAAAAAACGTTTCCCCCGCTGTCAGCTCGGACCCACCGGAAGCGCCTCCTTATTACGCACAAAAAAATGAATACTCCCCTGCTGGTTGGGACCCATCTTGGTGGGCGGCTGACTTGTGGGCCTACTAAGTTGATGGGGACGGAGTGCTTTGTCAACTTATTCAATATGAACGATTCTAGCTCCAGTGACCGTACGCTGTCCATCCAAACGGCCGTAGTGCTTCTTCAACCTCTGGTCTTGTTGCTCCAGCCGCCCAAAGCAGCGCCGGTCGTGCTGCATGCTCGTGCCTCCCGTGGCCGTCTGTGCTGTCGCGGAGGCATCACCGCCCTCTACTATTCCTACTGCTTGCCAGACCATCCCTCTACTCGCCCACACCCCCTGTTATTCTGCGGCGACGTCGGCCTCACACCGCAGCGAACCAATGAACCCCCGTACTCCTCTACGCATGGGCATCCACTGCCGCGTCTTCCCCGACTCCGCGTCGTCCCCTTCCTAGGCCTCGCCATCGTCCACCGCCGTGGTGCTGTCGGCGCGGCGCGGTCAACGTGGTCAAGGAACGACTTCCATCGGACATGGACTGTACGTGGAGAGGCTGACAACCGGGTCCATGGCCGCAGCAAGGAAGTGCCTCCTTATTATGCGCAAAATAATTATTCCTCCACCTGACAGCGGGGACCCACCAGACAGGCCACCGTATTTCGCGAAAACAATGTTTCACCTGACTGCTGGGACCGACCAGCTACATCTTCGCACGCAAGGAAGTGCGTCCGGGCAAAAAAATGATTTGTCCTCCCGACTGCTGGCACCCACCAGCTACATCTTCGCACGCAAGGAAGTGCCTGACAGTCGAAACCCACCTGGTCGAATCGTACGTAGTGTTGTCATTCTGGCCGTGAACGTGTACGTACATACTGGTCGATGTAGAGGCGCGCGCGTGTCGTAGTAGAGGCGCGCACGTAGCATGTACACGTGCGTACAACGGCCAGGGTACAAGAAAGTAAATACGGCCACGTACGTACATACGGGCGGGGTCTCGAACGCCTACTCGCGCGTACGTACGGCCAGGGCTCGTGTACATGGCTGGGTCAGAATGGAGAAACAGCGTCGTCATCGTGTTCATGGGGAGCCAACCAGCTGGGTCGGAATGGAATGCGTCGTCTTGTTCATCGGGAGGACTTGGACGGAAAAGTCGATGGAAATGAGGCCTGGCGTACCGCAGAACGGAGGAAACGGCCTTGTGTTCAACCGGCCACGGTCGAACCGGGATCCTGTTTATCAGGAGGGGTCTGGCGTACCGCAAAACGGAGGAAACAGACCTCCTACGGTCGAAACGGGGGTCATGTTGATCGGGAGGGGTGTCGAATACCGCAAAACGGAGGAAACAGACTTGTGTTGGAGCGCTACGGTCGAAACGGGGGTCCTGTTCATCGGGAGAGGTGTGGTGTACCGCAAAACGGGACTCCACGGAATACTGTTCATCTCCACCGTCGACCCTCTCCAACCTCCACGGGCTACTGTTCATCCACAGTCGACCTCGTCCAGCCTCCACCTGCGACTGTTCACCCACGGGCTCTTGTTCATCCAGCCTCCACTGCGCGCTACTCCACCGGCTACTGTTCAACCAGCCCTCTCCACGGGCTCGTGTTCAACCACCCCTCCACGGGCTACTGTTCATCCAGTCATCCACATCTAGTGTTCATCCAGCCCTCCACCATCTACTGTTCATCCAGCCCTCCACGGGGTGGTCCTGTTCATCCCGCCCTCCACGGGGTCCTATTCATCCAGCCCCAACCGACTCGATCGATCGGGGTCATGTTCATCCAGAGGCAACACCACGGGGTCCTGTTCATCCACTCCCACCGGGAACTGTTCATCCAAACCCCCTAGCAACGCTCACTGTTCATCCGGAGGCAGCATCGGCCGGCTTCAGTTAGCAGCAGTAGCGAAGGAATCGCTCGATCGGGTTCAGTTAACAGCCATCGATCGATCGCTCGGGTTCAGTAACACGTAGCCTACAGTGCAATCGCTCGGGTTCAGTTATAGTCCAACGCCTCGCTCGGGTTCAGTTAGAGCCCAACGCCTCGCACCCACGCGCGTGCGTGTACGAGAGAAACGTGCATCCCTCGGCCCCGACCACCCATCGTAACCGGGAACACCCCGATATTTTCCTCACCCTCGCTTCTACCACGGCTTTTTCCATCATGGACGGCCCAAAGAATGTCATGTAGCTGCGTCTCCGGCCCGCCCAGGATGAAAAGCCTATTTTCTATCATGATTTTTTGTCATAGAAGTAGGACCCCACCACATCTATGATGATACCGGGTTTTGTCACAATTATCATCATAGAAGTGTCATAAGTCTGACAGGAAAAAAATTTGTTCGGCCCAAAATTTCACGGATGTGTCTTTTTTTTGTAGTGCACCAGGGGCAACTCTATGGTTGGCCTACCGTAAGTTTGGACAATCCGATCGTAGCCTGAGACAAGATATGCACGGCTCCTATCAGGGTGTCGGCATAGCGGGAGGTCTTGCTGGTTTAGTTTTACCTTTGACGAGTGGCTTGTCCATCGAGATTCCTTATCATAAGCATCGTACTATCATGGTGTGAGGATTTTTCATCAGATGTGTGTGGTAATTTATAATGGACTACTTGGAGCACCCCTGCAGGGTTAAATCTTTCAGAAAGCTATGCATGTGGTGGTGTGGTGACTTCAAAATTTATAATATCCGGTTGTAGATACCTTGACACTAAACCCGAATTAAAAATACACCAACCGCATGTGTAACCGTGACCATATCGTTTTCAAGGGAGTTCGGGAAGAGAACATGACGTGGTTATGTTTGACTCGTAGGTAGTTCAGGATCACTTCTAGATCATTACTAATTTGCGACCGTTATGCATAGCTTACTATTCTTATTCTTGTACTCATAAGTTAGCCGCCATACAAATTCTTAGTTCTTGTTGGAACCTCACAACTTAACCATTCCATACCCAATAAGCTTTGCTAGTCTTGACACCCATGGTAATGGGATTGCTGAATCCTCGTGGCTCACAGATTACTACAACAACAGGTGCAGGTACAGATAACACGATGATTTGACATGAGAGAGATGCTTGTTTGTTATGGAATTCTTCTTCTTCTTCTTCTTTTTCTTCTTCTTCTTCTTCCTCTTAGATTGAGGGACAAGTTCCTGGTTGGCAGCATTGGCTAGCAGGGTGGATGTTGTTCCTGTTTTTACTCAGATTCTGCTCACCTGTATGATGATTGCTATGTATTGATGTATTCATACTGCAGCTTGGGGCGAGTGTAAGCATTTATCTAGTATTCTCATCTATTTAGTATGCGGTATGTTGTAATGATATCCACCTGGCTATGCGCTCCTGCGATTCTACCCCAATCATGAATTCATCAGGTGATCAGGATATAATTGCACCTTGGGCGCTATAAGTTGGTATCAGAGACTCGATCGGCCATAGCATCCCTCTTGATTGATTGTAGCTTGGTTGTTGTCAAGTCCAAAAGAAAAACTATTTTCAGGGTCTAGCTATATCGGAGAGTAGGAATTATTTTTACTCCTTATCCCCTTCGCCGCTCTAGTGAGGAATTGTGACGTAGGTGTTTTGATTGTACTCCTCTTCCGCTTCAAATGTTCTTTAGGATCACATGTTTTTTATCATTGCAATTACAATTATTTTTCAACCGGTGTACTTCTCTTCAAATTGATTCAATCCTCTTCATCTTTTGCATGATCAATTCTTAGTATTCTCAACGGCGTTCATTTCACCCATCCCAAGTTGTTTTTCTTTTCCCACCCGCCCACCCCTTCTTCTTCACGGAGTTTGAAGTCTCGAATCAAGTATCCATTTTATTCATGAGAAGTTTCTCCATTCTTTTCCTTCAATGATGTTAACCGGTGTTTTCTCACGAAGATATTCAGGAGCTTCAAGTTTATCATTCCTCGTTCTCATTTTATTCTCTGGTGAATTAAATTCAAGCTTTCAATGTTCATCATGTCCATTTCCTTTGTTAAATGCTTTCTCATGTGGGGAGTTCTTATCTAAGCCCCTATTAATCGTTTGCATGTCACTACTTAATCGTTCCGGAGTGCTGAAGATATCACAGGAGATTCATGGTTCCATTCTTAAGCCATTGAAGCTATTTCGAGGTTGTTATCTCATTCAAAACTTGCATCTGTTCGTAGTTTTTGGTTCTCCTCATTCTCTCCATTGACCATTTTGAGACCAAACACACTCGCACACACCCGCAACATCTTCATGGGAATAAAACGTTCTCGGAATGGGGTGAAAGTCGGCTTCCGGTCTTGTCATATCGTAGGTAGACAGCTTGCAAAATTTCATCACATTTGGAGCTCGTTTGATACCCGTACGATTAAACCTATAGCGGCACTATATCCGGATAACCGTCGGACGTTTCGGTGTTCCGAAACCTGTGTTGGGCCTCTCTTCTCCCATCTCATCTCAACCCAACCCTCCTACATAGCCCACTAGCCCACCTACACTACCCCACTCGCCGGAGCCATCCGATCAAGATCGAACGGCTCGAAAACGTCCCTAAACCCTCACCCCTAGCCTTCCCTGCCTATATAAGGAAGGCATAGCCTTCCTAATATGGAAACCCTAGCCCTCCAACGGGATTCATGCCTCCACGTTGCCTCCTGCCACGCTGTGCTGCTTCGCCTCCTCTGCATCGAACCAGCGCCGCCAATCGCGTCGTTGCAATTCTAGCGGACGACTGCACATGGGCCGCCAAGCTCCGCCAGCGTTGGCCTATTGCCTTCTTAGCCATGGGCCTAGCCCACTAGGTGAGCCTCAGCCCGCGCCAGTCCTCCACCCGGAGCACCATATAGATATCTTGCGCCATCCCTATTCTAGATTCAGCCCATCCATGTTTTTTTTCCTGTCGGGCAAATTTGGCTACTATCCACGAATTGTTGATTTACAGATTATCATGCATCTAATAACTTTTCATCCCTGCCTTAAATTTAAACAACTTATATATGTAAAATGCTTAGGATTTTGTGTAGTTTCACAATAACTAACTTTCATCCACGTAAACAATGTTTAAAATTGTTGTTTGCATTAATTTGCATAAATGACATGCTAAAATGATTTGTTTCATAACTAAATAACCATAGCTCCGAATTAAATAAAATTTATATGTGAATGGAATGGAAAATGTGTAGATTAACATTGTGCACTTTATTTTACTATTTTCCAACTTTAAAATTTTCAGCAGAATAGTTGCAAATTTGAAAATTACATATGGGGAATTTCCGGAATAGTTATGTGTTGTTTCCGACCTCATTTAAACTTTTTCTAGATAGTTAATTTTCTCATGCTTCACGTAATGCCATGTTTAACAACATTTAATTTTGATGATTAGCTAAACGAGATGGAACGAATATTCGAGTGTGGAGTTTCGTCAGTACGCAACTCGTTGCATATTGAGTTTCACTAATTTATAGTATTGTTTGTTGCACTTTGTCGTGCCCTGCCTCATTAAAATGGACATACATCATACTTGATTGAACATCATGCCATGGATATGTTATGCTTATTTACCGTGTTGTTTGCTTCTTTTCGGATGTACTTCTTCTCGGTAGTTCTGGTAATGTTGCGATTGCGAGGATGCATTCGACTACGCTTGTTCAACTACTTCATGGATTCGATCTTCTTTCATGCGGGATTTCAGGCAAGATGAAGATTGGAAGACCGTGGATGTCACCTAGAGGGGGGGTGAATAGGCGCTTTAAATAATTACGTATTAGGCTTGAACAAATGCGGAATAAACCTAGCGGCTAATTTGTCAAGCACAAAACCTACAACAACTAGACTCACCTATGTGCACCAACAACTTATGCTAAGCAATATAAACAACTAGGTGATAGCAAGATATATGACAAGAAACAATATAGCTATCACAAAGTAAAGTGCATAAGTAAAGGGCTCGGGTAAGAGATAACTGAGGCACGTGGAGACGACTATGTATCCCGAACTTCACACCCTTGCGGATGCCAATCTACGTTTGGAACGGTGTGGAGGCACAATGCTCCCCAAGAAGCCACTAGGGCCACCATAATCTCCTCACGCCCTCGCACAATGCAAGATGTTGTGATTCCGCTAAGGTACCCTTGAGGGCGGTCACCGAACCCGTACAAATGGCAACCCTTGGGGGCGGTCACCGAACCCGTACAAATTGCTCGGGGCGATCTCCACAACCTAATTGGAGACCCCGACGCTTGCCTGGAGCTTTACACCACAATGATTGAGCTCCGAACACCACCAAGGTTGGGGCTATCTCCACAACTTAATTGGAGGCTCCCAATGACACCACGAAGCTTCATCACAATGGAATATGGCTCCGCGGTGACCTCAACCGTCTAGGGCGCCCAAGTACCCAAGAGGAACAAGATCAAGGGTACCAAGCACCCGAGATTAATAAGCTTATCAACTCGCAATTTCCACGTATCACCGTGGAGAACTAAAACCGATGCACCAAATGCAATGGCAAGGGCACACAGAGTGCGCAAGTCCTTCTCTCCCAAATCCCACCAAAGCAACTAATGCAAGGGAGGGAAATGAGAGGAAGAACAAAGAAGAGAACACGACGAGCTCCAAGATCTAGATCCAAAGGGTTCCCCTCACATAGAGGAGAAACTGATTGGTGGAAACATAGATCTAGATCTCCTCTCTCTTTTCCCCCAAAACTAGCAAGAATCCATGGAGGAATTGAGATATAGCAAGCTCGAAGAAGGTCAACAAAGGGGGAAGAACACAAGCTCAAAGGATAAGGCTCAATGGGGAAGAAGACCCCCCCTTTATAGGAGGGGGGAATCCAACAGTTATCCCCACCAACCAGCCCGCAGCGAGCGGTACTACCGCTCTAGGGAGCGGTACTACCGCTCGGCCCAGCGGTACTACCGCTGGGACCTCGCACAGCGCCAATGAGAGAAAGAACAGGAGAGAGAGCCCCCGAGCGGCACTAGTGCAGGTGGTAGGGCGGTACTACCGCACCCACTACCGCTCCTACTGCCGCCCAACCCGACACGAGAAGCCATGGTCTCGAATCGAGGCGGTACTAGTGCGGAACCGAAGCTGAACTACTGCATGTAGCCATAAGCGGTACTACCATTGTGAACCAGCGATACTACCGCTTGTGGCTATAAGAGGTACTATCTCTCCGGCCCAGCAGTACTACCGCATGAGCAACAAGAAAGCCCAGAACTGCCATAACTTCTGCAAATGAGCTCCGAATTGAGCAAACTCAAGCTTGTTGGATAGAGGAAGACGAGTAGCATCAAAACAATGACTGGTTATAGTAAGAAGAGGCAGGGGAGGTATGCCAAGATATAGAGGAGTGAACTCTCCATCTGAGAGGAACCGGCATAACCTCCAACATCGAAAACATCATAGAAGATGCATGAGTGAACTCCGTTTTTGATGAACTCGAGCTGGTCATCAAGATCACCATAAGCTCCAAATCTCACAAGGAGAAAACCAAACAAGAACCAAGAAAGATGGTTCAAGCATGCAATGGTTTGATCTCTCTACGAATGATACGATCAAGCTACTCATCGAGAGCCCCCCTTGATAGTACGGCAATCGATCCTATAACCCGGTCTCCCAACTACCACCATGAGGCCGGAAAAATAGAAAATCTATCAGGGGAATTTTTTTGCCTTGCACATAGTCCACTTGAGCTGGATGATGACGATCTTGACTCCCTCAAGCTGGACCACCTTTCTTGATTGTGTTGGCTAGGTGAAGACTAGTTGATTGCTCCCCCATACTCCACTATGGGTGAGCCACTCTTCAGCACATCTTCACAAGTCCATTGCCACCACAATGGACGGCAGGCTTCAAGCATATGATCTCTTCGTGATAATCCTACTTGAACTTGCACACTACAACCTAACCCCACAAAGAACTCTCACGAAGACCATGGGTTAGTACATGAAGCGTAATTGACAATGCTTACCATACCATGGGATCGCTTGATCCCTCTCGGTACATCTTATATGCTTTGTGTGTTGATCAACTTGATTCACTCTTTGACTTGGTCTTGATCAACCTTGAATCTTTCCAACTCTCTTCATTTGCATGATGTCTTGAAGGTAAACATGAATGATCACACACTCTTGTTCTTCAAGACATGCTTGCAATAAGCTCAACACTAACAAGACCAATCTTTGGATAATTCCTTAATAGCACCTTGGTCATCACAAACTCTCCTTGAACCAACACATGGACTCCAAGAAAGTCTATGGACAAACCCTTCACGTATAACTCAAGGGAACCATTAGTCCATAGAGATTGTCATCAATTACCAAATCCAAACATGGGGGCACCGCATGTTCTTTCAAACATTACCTTGGATATCACTACTATCTTTGCTCGCTAGTTGTCTCGATGTTATCGTTATGTCTTGCTACCTAGAACTTCTTTGTCACCCTCCCAATTTGCCATGAAACAGCCTCTAACCTTCCATCATCACAATAAACCGTTGTTTGGCTATGTTACCGCTTTGTTCCACCCCTCTTATAGTGTTGCTAGTTACAGGTGCAGTGCAGGTTCTTCCATGTTTGGACATGGATATCATGGAATAACACAATATCTCTCTATTTAATTAATGCATATATATACTGGTAATGTGTGGAAGACCGGGCCTTTTGCTTGGTGCTTTGTTCCACTCATGCCGCCTTAGTTTCCGTCATACCGGTGTTACGTTCCTTGATGGGCGCTTCTAACACATGTGGGGTATTATGGGACCCCCTGATCATTCTCTTAGGATTAAACTCTTCCAGCAAGGCCCAACCTTGGTTTTACCATTCGCCAACCTGATAGCATAGGGACTTTTCGAACCCCGTGGATAATTAATCAACAGCCCAGGCTAGTGCTCCTCATGAGTGTTGGTACAAACCTATCAACCGCTGGTGGCCACCAGGGGCAACTCTGTGATTGGCCTACCAGAAGTTTGGACAATCCGATCATGGCCTGAGACGACATACGCGCGGCTCCTATCAGAGTGTTGGCACGTCGAGAGGTCTTGTTGGTTTATTTATACCTTTGACGAGTGGCTTGTCCATCGGGATTCCTTATCGTAAGCACCGTGTTATCACGGTGTGAGGTTTTTCTACCGAATATGTGTGGTAATTTGTAATAGACTACTTGGAGCACCCCCTGCCTGGTTAAATCTTTCAGAAAGCCATGCTCGCGGTTATGTGGTGACTTAGAAATTTATAATATCCGGTTGTAGAGAATTTGACACTAAACCCAATTAAAAATACGCTAACCACGTGCGTAATCATGATCGTCTCTTTTCAAGGGAGTTTGGGAAGAGAATACGGCGGGGTTATGTTTGATTCGTAAGTAGTTCATGATCACTTATTGATCATTACTAGTTTACGACCGATATGCGTAGTTACTCTTCTTATTCTTGTACTCGTAAGTTAGCCATCATACAAATGGTTAGTGCTTGCTACAACCTCACCACTTAACCATTCCATACCCACTAAGCTTTGATAGTCTTCATACCCATAGTAATGGGATTGCTGAGTCATCGTGGCTCACATATTACTACAATAACAGGTGCAGGTACATGTAACACGATGATTTGATGTGAGAGCGATGGTTGGTTGTTTTAGAGTTCTTCTTCTTCTTCTTCTTCTTCTTCTTCTTCTTCTTCTTCTTCTTCTTCTTCTTCTTCTTCTTCTTCTTCTTCTTCTTCTTCTTCTTCTTCCTCTTTGTCTTCTTCTTCATATTCTTCCTCTTCGATCAAGGGATAGGTTCCTGGTCGGCAACATGGGCTAGCAGGCTGGATGTCGTTCATCTTTTTCATTTGATTTCATCCGCAATTGGATTTCGCTCTTCTGTATGAAGAATGCTATGTATTATTGTATTGATTTATTTGTATTGTATCTTGTGGCTAGTGCAAGCCTTTATCTGGTGTTCTCATCTATTCAGTACGTGGTATGTTGTAATGATATCCATCTTGCTATGCACTCGAAATGCAATTCTGCCCCAATAATGAATTCATCACGTCATTGGAATAGAATTGCATCTTGGATGCTACAGCTAGGCACAAGGATCGGGAAGATATCTAATTGCTTGCTAGCAAACTAGAGAGAGTGGCCCATCACTCCTTTCTCGCTTATTTACCTTTTCAGTATGGTCTTGTTATGCCGTGACCCCAAGTGTTGGGGAACGTTGCATGGAAAGAAAAAAATCTACGCACACGCAAAATCTATCCATGGAGATGCATAGCAACGGGGAGGGAGTTTGTCTACGTACCCTCGTTGACCGTAAGCGGAAGCGTTTATTAACGCGGTTGATGTAGTCGAACTTCTTCGCGATCCAACCGATCAAGTACCGAACGTACGACGCCTCCGCGTTCAGCACACGTTCAGCTTAGTGACGTCCTCGCCTTCTTGATCCAGCAAGACGAGCAAAGTAGTATATTAGTTCCGGCAGCATGACGGCGTGGTGACGGTGATGGTGATGCTCTCTCTGCAGGGCTTTGCTGAGCACTATGAAAATATGACCGAGGACGAACTAGAGGGAGAGGGGCGCCACACACGGCTAAGAAATCATGGTGTGTCTTGCCCCTCTCTCTCCTCTCATATATATAGGTGGAGGGGAGGGGGCAGCCCCTAGGGCGCCCCAAGTGGCCGGCGGCTGCCCTAGGACGCCTGCACTGGCCGAATCCCCCTTCCATATTTGTGCATGGGGGAAAGGAAAGGGGGCTCGCTGCCATTGGGGCACCTCCCCTTTCCTTCCCTCCCCCCTTTGGTGTGTGGGCAAGGGTGGAGGTGCGCACGAGTCCCCTTGTGGGCTGGTGTGCTTCCCCCCTTTGGCCCATAAGGCCCATACACCTATCAGGGGTGTCTGGAACCCTCTCCGGTGACCCGATGACTACCCGGTGCACCCCGAAACTCTTTTCGTGTATGAATACCATTGTCCTATATATCAATCTTTACCTATCGACCATTTCTAGACCCCTCGTCATATCCGTGATTTCATCGGGGACTTCGAACAACATTTGGCCACCAAATCACATAACTCATATAACACTATATCGTCATTGAACATTAAGCGTGTGGACCCTACGGGTTAGAGAACTATGTAGACGTGACCGAGACACCTCTTTGATCAATAACCAATAGCGAAACCTGAATTCCCATATTGGTTCCTACATATTCTATGAAGATCTTCATCGAACGAACCGTTATGACAACATACATAATTCCCTTTGTCCGTCGGTATGTTACTTGCCCGGGAATCGATCATCGGTATCTCCATACGTAGTTCAATCTCGTTAATGGCAAGTCTTTAATCGTTCCGTAATACATCATCTTATAACTAACTCATTAGTCATTTGCTTGCTAGGCTTCTTATGATGTGTGCTACTTCTCGAGCTTGCGTTGTATTCCCTCGAAGAGGAAAGGGAGATGCAGCACAGTAGCATAAGTATTTCCCTCAGTTTTTGAGAACCAAGGTATCAATCTAGTAGGAGACCACGCGTGAGTCCCTCGCACCTGCACAAACAAATAAGAACTTTGCAGCCAACGCGATAAGGGGTTGTCAATCCCTTTACGGTCACTTACAAAAGTGAGATCTGATAGATATGATAGTTTGATATTTTTTATTTTAAGAACAGAAAGTAAAAGCGGAAAAGTAAAGTAGGTTGTAGATTGATATATTGAGAATAGACCCGGGGGCCATAGTGTTCTCTAGTGGCTTCTCTCATGATAGCGATATTCTACGGTGGGTGAACAAATTACTGTCGAGCAATTGATAGAAAAGCGAATAATTACGAGACTATCTAGGCATGATCATTATATATAGGCATCACGTCCGAGACAAGTAGACCGAAACGATTCTGCATCTACTACTATTACTCCACACATCGACCGCTATCCAGCATGCATCTAGTGTATTAAGCTCATAAGAATGGAGTAACGCCTTAAGCAAGATGACATGATGTAGAGGGATAAACTCAAACTTAGTTATATAAACCCCATCTTTTTATCCTCAATGGCAACAATACAATACGTGCCTTGCTGCCCGTACTGTCACTGGGATAGGACACCGCAAGATTGAACCCAAAGCCATGCACTTCTCCCATTGCAAGAACTATAGATCTAGTAGGCCAAACCAAACCAATAATTCGAAGAGACTTGCAAGGATATTATAATCATACATAAAAAGTTTAGAGAAGAACCAAATATTTCTCATAGATAATCTTGATCATAAACCCAGAATTCATCGGATCTCGACAAACACACCACAAAAAGAGATTACATCGAATAGATCTCCTCGAAGACTGAGGAGAACTTTGTATTGAGATCCAAAGAGAGAGAATAAGCCATCTAGATACTAGCTATAGACCCGAAGGTCTGTGGTAAACTACTCACAACTCATGGTGAGGCGATGATGATGATGTAGAAGAACTTCGTGGAAGATCCCCCCTCCGACGGAGCTCCGAAACAGGCCCCAAGATGGGATCTCACGGAAACATAAGGTTGCGGCGGTGGAACTAGGGTTTTTCTGTTGTTCTGATGATTTCAGGGTACATAGGTATATATAGGAGGAAGGAGTGCACCAGGGGCCAAACATGGGGCCCACGAGGCAGGGGGCGCGCCCCCACCCTCGTGGGCGCCACGCATGCCCTACTATGAGCCTGTTTGGGACTCCTCTGCTCCTTAAAATTCAGCTCCACTCCAGAAAACACAAGCCAAACGGGGTAGCTCCACGATATGCCGCTCCACAAAAAAACAAGAATCCGGGGTACAACTCTCAGCTTTTTATGAAGCTCGTGAGGGGGTGCTCCAAAAAACTTTAGAAGCTGGAGTTGGGAGAAAATTACCCACCACTGCCACCAGTAAGTGGATACCCCTTCGTTTTTCCTCTCTCATCCAATCAAATAGATCCTTTCCACCAAATTTCTCATTCTTGAAGCTGGAGCTACATGAAAGCCAAACATCCTCTTTGATAGTGCTACAACTTCTATATGAAACTGCTCCAAAGTGAATTTGGTGGAGTGAAACTGATTTTCATGAAGCGGAGCAGTCCCAAACAAGCCCTATGTGGTTCTCAAGTCTCTCGTGCGTGATTTTCTCCAAAAATATCTCTCCCAAAGGTTTCAATCCGTTTGGACTCCGTTTGATATTCCTTTTCTATAAAACCCTGAAATAGGCAAAAAACAGTAATCTGGACTGGGCCTTTGGGTTAGTAGGTTAGTCCAAAAAATAATATCAAAGTGTATATCAAAGCCCATTAAACATCCAAAACATCATAAATAATAGCATGGAACAATAAAAAATTATAGATACGTTGGAGACGTATCAAGCATCCCCAAGCTTAATTCCTGCTCGTCCTCGAGTAGGTAAATGATAAAAACAGAATTTTTGATGTGGAATGCTAATCACAATAGTTTTTCAATGTAATTCTCTTAATTGTGGCATGAATGTTCAGATATGAAAGATTCAAGGCAAAGGTCTATATTGATATAAGAAATAATAATACTTCAAGCATACTAACAAAGCAATCGTGTCTTCTCAAAATACTATGGCTAAAGAAAGTTATCCCTACAAAATCATATAGTCTGGATATGCTCCCTCTTCATCACACAAAATATTCATATCATGCACAACCCCGATTTCAGCCAAGCACTTGTTTTCATACTCTATTCTTTCAAACTTTTCAACTTTCACGCAATACATGAGTGTGAGCCATGGACATAGCACTATGTGAAATAGATAGGTGGTTGTGGAGAAGACAAAAAGGAGGGAGATAGTCTCACATCAACTAGGCGTATCATAAGGCTATGGAGATGCCCATCGATAGATATCAATGTGAGTGAGTAGGGATTGCCATGCAACGGATGCACTAGAGCTAAATATGTATGAAAGCTCAACAAAAGAAACTAGTGGGTGTGCATCCAACTTGCTTGCTCATGAAGACCTAGGGCATTTGAGAAGCCCATCGTTGGATATACAAGCCAAGTTCTATAATGAAAATTCCCACTAGTATATGAAAGTGACTAAACATGAGACTCTCTATCATGAAGAACATGGTGCTACTTTGAAGCACAAGTGTGGAAAAAGATAGTAGCAATTGTCCCTTCTCCCTTTTCTCTCATTTTTTTGGAGGGGCTTTCTCTCTTTGTTTTTTATTTAGCCCCTCTCTATATTTCTTTTGGGCCATCTCTTTTTTTATTGGCCTTTACTCACATGGGACAATGCTCTAATAATGATGATCATCACACTTTTATTGATTTACAACTCGCTATTACAACTCGGTACTAGAACAAAGTATGACTCTATATGAATGCCTCCGGCGGTGTACCGGGATATGCAATGAATGAATAGTGACATGTATGAAAAATTATGCATGGTGGCCTAGCCGCAAATACGATGTCAACTACATGATCATGCATGGCAATATGACAATATGAAGCGTGTCATATGAACGGAATGGTGGAAAGTTGCATGGCAATATATCTCGGAATGGCTATGGAAATGCCATGATAGGTAGGTATGGTGGCTGTTTTGAGGAATATATATGGTGGCTATTTTGAGGAAGGATATATAGTGGCTGTATGGTACCGGCGAAAGTTGCGCAGTACAAGAGAGGCTAGCAATGGTGGAAGGGTGAGAGTGCGTATAATCCATGGACTCAACATTAGTCATAAGAACTCATATACTTATTGCAAAAATTTACAAGTCATCAAAACAAAGCAATCAACGCATGCTCCTAGGGGGAGGTTGGTAGGAGTTAACCATCGCGCGCCCCCGACCTCCACACAAAGGTTGACACTTTACAAATACCTCATGCTCTAACTTCGTCACATAGCGGTTCACCATACGTGCATGCTACGGGAGTCACTAACCTTAACACAAGCATTTCTCAATTTCATAATAACTCCACTAGCATGACTCTAATATCACTATCCTCATATCTCAAAACAATTATCAAGCATCCAACTTCTCATCATATTCAATGCACTTAGTGTGAAAGTTTTTACTACATTGATATTGGATGTCTATCATGTGAAGACTAGTTTTATAGCCTAAACACATTACCATGCTGTTTTAATAGACTCTCAAAAGGATATAAGTGAAGCATGAGAGATCAACAATTTCTTCAAAATATAATCACCACCGTACTCTAAAAGATATAAGTGAAGCACTAGAGCAAAAACTATTCAACTCAAAAGATATAAGTGAAGCACATAGAGTGTTCTATCAATTCCTAGGCCATATTTAAGTCTCTCAAATAGGTGCGTCCAGCAAGGATAATTGTGGCAAACTAACAAGCAAAGTCTCAAATTATACAAGACGCTCCAAGTAAAACACATATCATGTGGTGAATAAAAATATAGCTCCGAGTATAGTTACCGATGGATGAAGACGAAAGAGGGGATGCCTTCCCAGGGCATCCCCAAGCTTAGGCTTTTGGTTGTCCTTGAATTTTACCTTGGGGTTCCATGGGAATCCCCAAGATTAGGCTCTTGCCACTCTTTGTTCCATAGTCCATCAAAGCAATACTCAAAACTTGAAAACTTCACAACACAAAACTTAGACAAAAATCTCGCGAGCTCCGTTAGTCTAAGAAAGCAAACCACTACTCAAGGGTACTGCAATGAATTCATTCTTTGTTTATATTCGTGTTAAACCTACTGTATTCGAACTTCTCTATGGTTCATACTTCCCAATACTACTCATAGATGCATTGAAATAAGCAAACAACACACGAAAAACAGAATCTGTCAAAAACAGAACAGTCTGTAGTAATCTGCAGGTTTCGCATACTTTTGTAACTCCAAAAAATTAAAACTAAATTGGTAAACGTGAGGAATTTTTATATTAATCATCTGCAAAAAGAATCAACTAAATAGTACGCTCCAGTAAAATCTGGTGATCATTCTAGCGAGCGCTAACGATTCTGTTTTTCACAGCAAGATCATATAAACTTCACACAAGTCTTCCCAAAGGTTCTACTTGGCACAAACACTAAAAATTACACAAAACCACATCTAAACAAAAGCTAGATGCAATATTTATTCCTAAACAAAAGCAAAAACAACAAAATAAAATAAAATTGGGTTGCCTCCCTACAAGCGCTATCTTTTTACGCCCCTAGCTAGGCACGATACATGGATAGATCTAGGGAATGCCATAATGATACGATATATCACGAAAACTCATCTCATATTCCCTACGTTCAGTAGCAAGTTTCCTTTGTGGCAAACAAAATTAATCAAAATGGCTAAATTTAATGGGACAAAATTCCCCCATATCAAGTTCAGGAGGAATAGGTTCCTCTTTTGGCCCCTTGTAGTGAACAACCAATTCATCATTATAGGCGTTCTTTTGGCAGAAGGTCATGAGCCTTCGCTCAAGGGAGAAGCATAACCCATTGTTTTGAATAGAAAAATCATCATTCAACTCAGAAATTCTATCAACCAAGACATCGGTAGGAACCTTTTTTCTAAGGTTTTCATTAAAAGCAACATGATCAGGAGATCGCAACCGCATTATGTCTTCTTGATTAAATAAGATGGCCTCTATGGGAGGTCGGCCGGCATCTACCCCGTAATGTGCAAAGATTTTTTTGGCCTCTTTCATGATAAATCTAAATTCGTGAGCCAAAAATATAGTAGCTGCACGCTTAATAGAAGAATGCTCAATATTGGAAAATTCCAGAAAGATTCTCTGAATACAAGGATGCATATGGATAAATTGCCTTTCAATTTCAACTACAAGCATAGATATAGCATCCGCAAGGCCACTAGTTCTGTGAAGAATAGAGCCACCCATAGTGGGCAAAGTACCGGCACAAGTAAAGAAGTCTTGAAGAACTCCTTTTCCAATGATATTACCACTACCAACCCGGAACTTCTTATTATGTAAAGTGGTAGTTTCATCCGGGGGGTCAACATAGACGTTGCCCTCAACATTACTACCCTTCTCGATAAATCTTCCCACATCTCAGACATGAGGGGAAGCGAAAGATAAACACATGGCAGAAGAAGGGCAAATAAAACGGCAAGGGTGAGGTGGGGGAGAGGAAAACGGGAGGGAAAAAATGTAATGCGAAGAATAAGGGTTTGCGATAGGTACTTGGTATATGACTTTTGCGTAAGCCTCCCCAGCAACGGCGCCAGAAATTCTTCTTGCTACTTCTCGAGCTTGCGTTGTATTCCCTCGAAAAGGAAAGGGAGATGCAGCATAGTAGCGTAAGTATTTCCCTCAGTTTTTGAGAAGCAAGGTATCAATCCAGTAGGAGACCACGCGCGAGTCCCTCGCACCTGCACAAACAAATAAGAACTTCGCAGCCAACGCGATAAGGGGTTGTCAATCCCTTTACGGTCACTTACGAAAGTGAGATCTGATAGAGATGATAGTTTGATATTTTTGATATATTTGATTATAAGAACAGAAAGTTAAAGCAGAAAAGTAAAGTAGATTGTAGATTGATATGTTGAGAATAGACCCGGGGGCCATAGTGTTCTCTAGTGGCTTCTCTCATGATAGCGATATTCTACGGTGGGTGAACAAATTACTATCGAGCAATTGATAGAAAAGCGAATAATTATGAGACTATCTAGGCATGATCATTATATATAGGCATCACGTCCGAGACAAGTAGACCGAAATGATTCTGCATCTACTACTATTACTCCACACATCGACCGCTATCCAGCATGCATCTAGTGTATTAAGCTCATAAGAACGGAGTAACGCCTTAAGGAAGATGACATGATGTAGAGGGATAAACTCAAACTTAGTGATATAAACCCCATCTTTTTATCCTCCATGGCAACAATACAATACGTGCCTTGCTGCCCCTACTGTCACTCGGAAAGGACACCGCAAGATTGAACCCAAAGCCAAGCACTTCTCCCATTGCAAGAACTATAGATCTAGTAGGCCAAACCAAACCAATAATTCGAAGATACTTGCAAGGATATTATAATCATACATAAAAAGTTTAGAGAAGAACCAAATATTTCTCATAGATAATCTTGATCATAAACTCACAATTCATCGGATCTCGACAAACACACCGCAAAAAGAGATTACATCGAATATATCTCCTCGAAGACCGAGGAGAACTTTGTATTGAGATCCAAAGAGAGAGAAGAAGCCATCTAGATACTAGCTATGGACCCGAAGGTCTGTGGTAAACTACTCACAACTCATGGTGAGGCGATGATGATGATGTAGAAGAACTCCATGGAAGATCCCCCCTCCGGCGGAGCTCCGGAACAGGCCCCAAGATGGGATCTCATGGGAACAGAAGGTTGCGGCGGTGGAACTAGGATTTTCTCTGTTGTTTTGATGGTTTCAGGGTACGTAGGTATATATAGGAGGAAGGAGGGCACCAGGGGCCAGGCGTGGGGCCCACAAGGCAGGGGGCGCCCTATAGGGGGGCCGCCCCCCACCCTCATAGGCGCCACGCGTGCCCTACTCCGTGGTTCTCAAGTCTCCCGTGCGTGATTTTCTCCAAAAATATCTCTCCCGAAGGTTTCATTCCGTTTGGACTCCGTTTGATATTCCTTTTGTGTAAAACGCTGAAATAGGCAAAAAACAACAATCTGGACTGGGCCTTTGGGTTAGTAGGTTAGTCCCAAAAATAATATAAAAGTGTATAACAAAGCCCATTAAACATCCAAAACATCATAATGATGGGGAACGTAGTATTTTAAAATTTTCCTACGATCACGCAAGATCTATCTACCAGATGCATAGCAACGAGAGGGAAGAGTGTGTCTACGTACCCTCGTAGACCGGAAGCGGAAGCGTCAAGTGACGTGGTTGATGTAGTCGAACTTCTTCACGATTCAACCGATCAAGTACCGAACGTACGGCACCTCCGTGTTCAGCACACGTTCAGCTTGATGACGTCCCACGAGCTCTTGATCCAGTTGAGTTTCACGGGAGAGTTTCGTCAGCACGACGGCGTGGTGACGGATATGATGTATCTACCGGCGCACGGCTTCTCCTAAGTACTGCGATGGTATGACCGAGGTGTGTTTCTGTGGAGGGGGGCACCGCACACGGCTGGAACAATTCAACTTGTGTGTCTTTGGGTGCCCCCCTGCCCCCGTATATAAAGGAGCAAGAGGGGAGGGCCGGCCGGCCTCCTATGGTGCGGCTAGGGCAATGCTACTAGGAATAGGATTGCAATCCTATTCCTAGTAGGAGTCCATCAAGAAGGAAGAGAGGGAAAGGAAAAGAGGGAGAGGTGGCGCCCCCCCCCCAATCCTAGTCCAACTAGGATCCCTAGGTGGGGCGCCGGCCAGCCTCTATGGGCTGCCTCTCTCCTTTCTTCAAGGCCCACTATGGACCATCCCCCCTCGTAGGGGGTTCCGGTAACCCCCTCCGGCAATCCAGTTAAATCCGAAACTTTTCCGGAACACTTCCGGTGTCCGAATATAGTCGTCCAATATATCAATCTTTATGTCTCGCACATTCCAAGACTCCTCGTCATGTCCGTGATCTCATCCGGGACTCCGAACTACCTTCGGTACATCAAAAATCATAAACTCATAATACCGATCGTCATCAAACGTTAAGCGTGCGGACCCTACGGGTTCGAGAACTATGTAGACATGACTGAGACTCATCTCCGGTCAATAACCAATAGCGGAACCTGGATGTTCATATTGGCTCCTACATATTATAAGAAGATCTTTTATCGGTCAAAACCGCATAACAACATACGTTGTTCCTTTTGTCATCGGTATGTTACTTGCCTGAGATTCGATCGTCGGTATCTCTATACCTAGTTCAATCTCGTTACCGGCAAGTCTCTTTACTCGTTCCGTAACACATCATCTCATGACTAACTCATTAGTCTTTTTGCTTGCAAGGCTTATTGTGATGTGTGTTACCGAGAGGGCCCAGAGATACCTCTCCGACACTCGGAGTGACAAATCCTAATCTTGATCTATGCCAGCACCACGAATACTTTCGGAGACACCTGTAGAGCATCTTTATGATCACCCAGTTACGTTGTGACGTTTGATAGCACACAAGGTGTTCCTACGGTATTCGGGAGTTGCATAATCTCATAGTCATAGGAACATGTATAAGTCATGAAGAAAGCAATAGCAGTAAAACTAAACGATCATAGTGCTATGCTAAACGGATGGGTCTTGTCCATCACATCATTCTCCTAATGATGTGATCCCGTTGATCAAATGACAACTCATGTCTATGGCTAGGAAACATAACCATCTTTGATCAATGAGCTAGTCTAGTAGAGGCATACTAGGGACATACTATTTTGTCTATGTATCCACACATGTACTAAGTTTCCGGTTAATACAATTCTAGCATGAATAAAAGACATTTATCATGATATAAGGAAATACAAATAACATCTTTATTATTGCCTCTAGGGCATTTTTCCTTCAGTCTCCCACTTGAACTAGAGTCAATAATCTAGATTACAAAGTGATGATCCTCACACCCATGGAGTCCTGGTGCTGATCATGTTTTGCCCGTGGAAGAGGTTTAGTCAACGGGTCTGCAACATTCAGATCCGTATGTATTTTGCAAATCTCTATGTCTCCCTCCTTGACTAGATCGCGGATGGAATTGAAGCGTCTCTTGATGTGTATTGTTCTCTTGTGAAACCTGGATTCCTTCGCCAAGGCTATTGCTCCAGTGTTGTCACAAAAGATTTTCATTGGACCCGATGCACTAGGTATAACACCTAGATCAGATATGAACTCCTTCATCCAGACTCCTTCATTTGCTGCTTCCGAAGCAGCTATGTATTCCGCTTCACACGTAGATCCCGCCACGACGCTCTGCTTGGAACTACACCAACTGACAGCTCCACCGTTCAATAAAAATACATATCCGGTTTGTGACTTAGAGTCATCCGGATCAGTGTCAAAGCTAGAATCAACGTAACCGTTTACGACGAGCTCTTTGTCACCTCCATACACGAGAAACATATCCTTAGTCCTTTTCAGGTATTTCAAGATGTTCTTGACCGCTGTCCAGTGATCCACTCCTGGATTACTTTGGTACCTCCCCGCTAAACTTATAGCAAGGCACACATCAGGTCTGGTACACAGCATTGCATACATGATAGATCCTATGGCTGAGGCATAGGGAATGACTTTCATTTTCTCTCTATCTTCTGTAGTGGTCGGGCATTGAGTCTTACTCAACTTCATACCTTGTAATACAGGCAAGAATCCTTTCTTTGACTAATCCATTTTGAACTTCTTCAAAATCTTATCAAGGTATGTGCTTTGTGAAAGTCCAATTAAGCGTCTTGATCTATCTCTATAGATCTTGATGCCTAATATATAAGCAGCTTCACCGAGGTCTTTCATTGAAAAACTCTTATTCAAGTATCCTTTTATGCTATCCAGAAATTCTATATCATTTCCAATCAGTAATATGTCATCCACATATAATATTAGAAATGCTACAGAGCTCCCACTCACTTTCTTGTAAATACAAGCTTCTCCAAAAGTCTGTATAAAACCATAAGCTTTGATCACCTCATCAAAGCGTATATTCCAACTCCGAGATGCTTGCACCTGTCCATAGATGGATCGCTGGAGCTTGCACACTTTGTTAGCACCTTTCGGATCGACAAAACCTTCTGGTTGCATCATATACAACTCTTCTTTGAGATATCCATTCAGGAATGCAGTTTTGACATCCATTTGCCAGATCTCATAATCATAAAATGCGGCAATTGCTAAAATGATTCGGACAGACTTAAGCATCGCTACAGGTGAGAAAGTCTCATCGTAGTCAACTCCTTGAACTTGTCGAAACCCTTTCGCAACAAGTCGAGCTTTGTAAACAGTAACATTACCGTCTGCGTCGGTCTTCCTCTTGAAGATCCATTTATTTTCGATGGTCTGCCGATCATCGGGCACGTCAACCAAAGTCCATACTTTGTTCTCATACATGGATCCCATCTCAGATTTCCTGGCCTCAAGCCATTTTGCGGAATCTGGGCTCATCATCGCTTCTTCATAGTTCGTAGGTTCATCATGGTCTAGTAACATGATTTCCAGAACTAGGTTGCCGTACCACTCTGGTGCGGAACGTACTCTGGTTGATCTACGACGTTCAGCAGAAACTTGATCTGAAGTTTCATGATCATCATCATTAACTTCCTCACTGATTGGTGTAGGAATCACTGGAACAATTTTCTGTGATGTACTACTTTCCAATTCAGGAGAAGGTACAATTACCTCATCAAGTTCTACTTTCCTCCCACTCACTTCTTTCGAGAGAAACTCCTTCTCTAGAAAGGATCCATTCTTAGCAACGAATATCTTGCCTTTGGATCTGTGATAGAAGGTGTACCCAACAGTCTCTTTTGGGTATCCTATGAAGACACATTTCTCCGACTTGGGTTCGAGCTTATCAGGTTGAAGCTTTTTCACATAAGCATCGCAGCCCCAAACTTTAAGAAACAACAACTTTGGTTTCTTGCCAAACCATAGTTCATAAGGTGTCGTATCAACGGATTTAGGTGGTGCCCTATTTAACGTGAATGCAGCTGTCTCTAAAGCATAACCCCAAAACGATAGTGGTAAATCGGTAAGAGACATCATAGATCGCACCATATCCAATAAAGTACGGTTACGACGTTCGGACACACCATTACGATGTGGTGTTCCGGGTGGCGTGAGTTGTGAAACTATTCCACATTGTTTCAAATGAAGACCAAACTCGTAACTCAAATATTCTCCTCCATGATCAGATCGTAGAAACTTTATTTTCTTGTTACGATGATTCTCTACTTCACTCTGAAATTCTTTGAACTTTTCAAATGTTTCAGACTTGTGCTTCATTAAGTAGATATACCCATATCTGCTCAAATCATCAGTGAAGGTCAGAAAATAACGATACCCGTCGCGAGCTTCAACACTTATTGGCCCACATACATCAGTATGTATGATTTCCAATAAATCTGTTGCTCGCTCCATAGTTCCGGAGAACAGAGTTTTGGTCATCTTGCCCATGAGGCATGGTTCGCAAGCACCAAGTGATTCATAATCAAGTGATTCTAAAAGTCCATCACTATGGAGTTTCTTCATGCGTTTTACACCAATATGACCTAAACGGCAGTGCCACAAATAAGTTGCACTATCATTATTAACCTTGCATCTTTTGGTTTCAATATTATGAATATGTGTATCACTACAATCGAGATCCAATAAGAATAGACCACTCTTCAAGGGTGCATGACCATAAAAGATATTATTCATAAAAATAGAACAACCATTATTCTCTGATTTAAATGAATAACCGTCTCGCAACAAACAAGATCCAGATATAATGTTCATGCTCAACGCTGGCACCAAATAACAATTATTTAGGTCTAAAACTAATCCCGAAGGTAGATGTAGAGGTAGCGTGCCGACGGCGATCACATCGACTTTGGAACCATTTCCCACACGCATCGTCACCTCGTCCTTAGCCAATCTTCGTTTAATCCGTAGTCCCTGTTTCGAGTTACAAATATTAGCAACCGAACCGGTATCAAATACCCAGGTACTACTACGAGCATTAGTAAGGTACACATCAATAACATGTATATCACATATACCTTTGTTCACCTTGCCATCCTTCTTATCCGCCAAATACTTGGGGCAGTTCCGCTTCCAGTGTCCAGTCCCCTTGCAGTAGAAGCACTCAGTTTCAGGCTTGGCTCCAGACTTGGGTTTCTTCGCGGGAGTAGCAATTGTTTTGCTATTCTTCTTGAAGTTCCCCTTCTTTCCCTTGCCCTTTTTCTTGAAACTAGTGGTCTTGTTAACCATCAACACTTGATGCTCCTTTTTGATTTCTACCTCCGCAGCCTTAAGCATAGCGAAGAGCTCAGGAATTGTCTTTTGCATCCCTTGCATATTATAGTTCATCACGAAGCTTTTATAGCTTGGTGGCAGTGATTGAAGAACTCTATCAATAACACTATCCTCGTCAACTTTGCAACCAAGTTGAGTCATATGATTGTAGTACCCAGACATTCTGAGGAAGTGTTCACTGATAGAACTATTCTCCTCCATCTTGCAGCTGTAGAACTTATTGGAAATCTCATATTTCTCAATCCGGGCATTTGCTTGAAATATTAACTTCAACTCCTGGAACATCTCATATGGTCCATGACGTTCAAAACGTCGTTGAAGTCCCGGTTCTAAGCCGTAAAGCATGGCACACTGAACTATCGTGTAGTCATCAGACCGCGACTGCCAGACGTTCAAAGCGTCTACATTAGCGGGAGGGGGCTTGTCACCTAGCGGTGCTTCAAGGACATAATTCTTCTGTGCAGCAATGAGGATAATCCTCAAGTTACAGACCCAGTCCGTGTAATTGCTACCATCATCTTTCAACTTAGCTTTCTCTAGGAATGCATTAAAATTCAAAGGAACGGTAGCACGGGCCATTGATCTACAACAACATAGATATGCAAAAACTATCAGGACTAAGTTCATGATAAGTTAAAGTTCAATTTAATCATATTAATTAAAGAACTCCCACTTAGATAGACATCCCTCCGGTCATCCAAATGATCACGTGATCCAAATCAACTAAACCATGTCCGATCATCACGTGAGATGGAGTAGTTTCAATGGTGAACATCTTATGTTGATCATATCTACTATATGATCCACGCTCGACCTTTCGGTCTCCAGTGTTCCGAGGCCATATCTGCATATGCCAGGCTCGTCAAGTTTAACCCGAGTATTCTGCGTGTGCAAAACTGGCTTACACCCGTTGTATTTGAACGTAGAGCTTATCACACCCGATCATCACGTGGTGTCTCGGCACGACGAACTTTCGCAACGGTGCATACTCAGGGAGAACACTTATACCTTGAAATTTAGTAAGGGATCATCTTATAATGCTACCGTCGTTCTAAGCAAAATAAGAAGCATAATAAGATAAACATCACATGCAATCAAAATATGTGACATGATATGGCCATCATCATCTTGTGCTTTTGATCTCCATCTCCAAAGCACCGTCATGATCACCTTCGTCACCGGCGCGACACCTTGATCTCCATCGTAGTATCTTTGTCGTCTCGCCAACTATTGCTTCTACGACTATCGCTACCGCTTAGTGATAAAGTAAAGCAATTACATGGCGATTGCATTTCATACGATAAAGCGACAACCATATGGCTCCTGCCAGTTGCCGATAACATTACAAAACATGATCATCTCATACAAAACCGTATAACTCATCATGTCTTGACCATATCACATCACAACATGCCCTGCAAAAACAAGTTAGACGTCCTCTACTTTGTTGTTGCAAGTTTTACGTGGCTGCTACGGGCTTAGCAAGAACCGTTCTTACCTACGCATACAAAACCACAACGATGTTTCGTCAAGTATGTGCTGTTTTAACCTTCACAAGGACCGGGCGTAGCCACACTTGTTTCAGCTAAAGTGAGAGAGACAGACACCCGCCAGTCACCTTTAAGCAACGAGTGCTCCTAACGGTGAAACCAGTCTCGCGTAAGCGTACGCGTAATGTCGGTCCGGGCCACTTCATCTCACAATACCGCCGAAGCAAAATATGACATGCTGGTAAGCAGTATGACTAGTATCTCCCACATCTCATTGTGTTCTACTCGTGCATATCATCTACGCATAGAACTGGCTCATGATGCCACTGATGGGGAACGTAGTATTTTAAAATTTTCCTACGATCACGCAAGATCTATCTACCAGATGCATAGCAACGAGAGGGAAGAGTGTGTCTACGTACCCTCGTAGACCGGAAGCGGAAGCGTCAAGTGACGTGGTTGATGTAGTCGAACTTCTTCGCGATTCAACCGATCAAGTACCAAACGTACGGCACCTCCGTGTCCAGCACACGTTCAGCTTGATGACGTCCCACGAGCTCTTGATCCAGTTGAGTTTCACGGGAGAGTTTCGTCAGCACGACAGCGTGGTGACGAATATGATGTATCTACCGGCGCAGGGCTTCTCCTAAGTACTGCGATGGTATGACCGAGGTGTGTTTCTGTGGAGGGGGGCACCGCACACGGCTGGAACAATTCAACTTGTGTGTCTTTGGGTGCCCCCTGCCCCCGTATATAAAGGAGCAAGAGGGGAGGGCCGGCCGGCCTCCTATGGTGCGGCTAGGGCAATCCTACTAGGAATAGGATTGCAATCCTATTCCTAGTAGGAGTCCAACAAGAAGGAAGAGAGGGAAAGGAAAAGAGGGAGAGGTGGCGCCCCCCCCCAATCCTAGTCCAACTAGGATCCCTAGGTGGGGCGCCGGCCAGCCTCTATGGGCTGCCTCTCTCCTTTATTCAAGGCCCACTATGGACCATCCCCCCTCGTAGGGGGTTCCGGTAACCCCCTCCGGCAATCCAGTTAAATCCGAAACTTTTCCGGAACACTTCCGGTGTCCGAATATAGTCGTCCAATATATCAATCTTTATGTCTCGGACATTCCGAGACTCCTCGTCATGTCCGTGATCTCATCCGGGACTCCGAACTACCTTCGGTACATCAAAACTCATAAACTCATAATACCGATCGTCATCAAACGTTAAGCGTGCGGACCCTATGGGTTCGAGAACTATGTAGACATGACCGAGACTCATCCTCGGTCAATAACCAATAGCGGAACCTGGATGTTCATATTGGCTCCTACATATTCTACGAAGATCTTTTATCGGTCAAAACCGCATAACAACATACGTTGTTCCTTTTGTCATCGGTATGTTACTTGCCCGAGATTCGATCGTCGGTATCTCTATACCTAGTTCAATCTCGTTACCGGCAAGTCTCTTTACTCGTTCTGTAACACATCATCTCGTGACTAACTCATTAGTCTTTTTGCTTGCAAAGCTTATTTTGATGTGTGTTACCGAGAGGGCCCAGAGATACCTCTCCGACACTCGGAGTGACAAATCCTAATCTTGATCTATGCCAGCACCACGAATACTTTCGGAGACACCTGTAGAGCATCTTTATGATCACCCAGTTACGTTGTGACGTTTGATAGCACACAAGGTGTTCCTACGGTATTCGGGAGTTGCATAATCTCATAGTCATAGGAACATGTATAAGTCATGAAGAAAGCAATAGCAGTAAAACTAAATGATCATAGTCCTATGCTAAACGGATGGGTCTTGTCCATCACATCATTCTCCTAATGATGTGATTCCGTTGATCAAATGACAACTCATGTCTATGGCTAGGAAACATAACCATCTTTGATCAATGAGCTAGTCTAGTAGAGGCATACTAGGGACATATTGTTTTGTCTATGTATCCACACATGTACTAAGTTTCCGGTTAATACAATTCTAGCATGAATAAAAGACATTTATCATGATATAAGGAAATACAAATAACATCTTTATTATTGCCTCTAGGGCATATTTCCTTCACATAAATAATAGCTTGGAACAATAAAAAATTATAGATACGTTGGAGACGTATCAATGTGTATTACCGAGAGGGCCCAAAGATACCTCTCCGATACTCTGAGTGACAAATCCCAATCTCGATCCATTCCAACTCAACAAACACCTTCGGAGATACCTGTAGAGCATCTTTATGATCATCCAGTTATGTTGTGACGTTTGATAGCACACAAGGCATTCCTCCGGTATCTGGGAGTTGCATGATCTCATAGTCAAAGGAATATGTATTTAACATCAAGAAAGCAATAGCAATAAACTGTACGATCATATGCTAAGCTAACGGATGGGTCTTGTCCATCACATTATTCTCCCACTTGTTTCCCATGACTTGGTGGTTGTCCTTTGGCATGGTGGCTTTTCCATTCTCCACGACAACATCGTTCTATTCATCGTTCAACCCAATTGATAGGTTGGAGCTTAAGTCATCGTTCCCCTTCTTGCCAGACTTGAGGTCGGCCGCAACTTGGTTCCATTCAGCTTGCCATTTAATATGACCCAACAATGGCTAAAAGCAAAGGGAATTCTTCTCCAACTCGTGATACATAGTGTTCGCCGCCGCTGTCTAGCAAACAACATATGTATGAGCACAAGAATGCAAACACAATAAGCATATGCAATGGACGACAAGATGAGGCAATCGATCTTACGTGAGTAGGGATGGCAATGGGTACCCATTACCCACGTACCCTGCGGGTAAATGCCCTATTAGGGTAAGGGTATGGGATAAAAACTTACCCATGGGTACTTAAACGGGAAAATATCATACCCATCGGGTAGAGAGGGTACGGGTATGGGATCGTATAACCCATGCCCGCGTACCCATGTACCCATCTAAAATGTTGTCAAGTGGGTTTCCGTTAATATCCCAATGTATTAATTTCCCCTACTAATCGCTCTAGGTAAAAACTCTAATGTGTAGTCAAATTATCTCTATAATTTATCATGATTTTGTGAACTTAAAGTGTATGCCTATGTGTTGTTATTTATGATTATGTGTTGTTATTTATGATTATGTGTTGTTATGTAACATTTTTATGTGTCACTTTATAGGCAAGTATTTTTGTTTATCAGAATGTGTTGTTGTTACAATATGTTGTTGTACATTGTTGTTTAAAATGTGTTGCTATTAATAATTTATGATTATATGTTTCTTTTTACAACTATTTTCTACTCAATTGATGTGTTGTAAGCACGGGTATTTTTACCCACGGGTACCCATATACCCTGCCGGGTGACGGGTATGGGAAAAAATTGTACCCTTGACGGGTATGGGTATGGGTGATGGGTAAGTTCAGGGTGGACGGGTAAAGGTATGGGATAGCTCCACCCGTACCCATACCCTGCGGGTGCCATCCCTATACGTGAGTTGCGACTCCCATCCCACTTTGAGGGCATTTGCTCACTTGTGAGTAGTAGGCAACGTACTTGTTCACTTCCCCTTGAATGATCCCCCAACGATGTTGGAGAGATGCCACATTGCGAGTGGTCATGATAGGATGCGGTTCCACATACTCCTTTTGCTCGTGATACTCCTTCCAAATCTTCGTCCAATAGGTGTTCCCCTTTTGCTCGGTGTCGCATATTGGATCCATCGTTGTGTCCAACCAAGCTTTGACCAACAAGATGCCCTCAAATCTTGAGAATGTCAGCCCTCTTGCCTTCGGCGTCTTGGTCTTCTTCTTCTTCTTCTTCTTCTTCTTCTTCTTCTTCTTCTTCTTCTTCTTCTTCTTCTTCTTCTTCTTCTTCTTCTTCTTGCTCGGATTGGGATCGGATGTTGTCCCAACTTCAAATGTGGTGGCGGCCTCCAATTCATACTCCATTTCGGTCGGATCTTCATTATCATTGATCATGTTCGACATGAACGCCTCCTACATGACCATTGCGAAATGAACTTGTGGTCTATGCTAAATTCTGATCGGATAAGAGCAAAGAAAACATACCGACTCTTGTCTGGTCATTCCGTCGAACTTGTCGAGGGCAGCCCAGGCACTGCCGGAGCCCGTGCTCATCCGCGTCCGAACAAGCTGCGACGAGTCACACACGTCGACCGCCGGCATCTGTGTGGTCGAAAAACTCTGCGGAATGGCCCAGTCGGCGTTCGAATCATCATCTGTCCCAACAGGGCCGGACAGAGTAATCCGCGTAGGCGCTCGGAAGGGGTGTGGGGATCCGGGCGCGGCGTACGAAACAACTGCTCCACCACGTCTGAGCCTCCCTGCGCCGCCGCCGCCGCGTCGCTCTCTCGCTGTCGGCGTCGCCGCAACTTGCGGGCGACGTTCTCCACCTTGCAAGTCACCATAGACGAAATCACGTCGTCGACAGACGAGGCAGACTGCGTCTCCGTCGCGGCGGTGCGGGTCGGGGTGGACAACATCTTCATCGATTGGTCGGGATCGAAAGTGAGGATTAAGAGCAAGGGTGGAGGCCGGCGAGGGTCCGGGTGCAGGAATGGTTGGAGGGCGGCGGGAGAAGGAAGGGTTTGGTAGATTTGGTGCAATTTGGGGTGGGGTCGAGTTGTCGGGTTCGACATGGCGGGCGTGCTCGGGCACGTCCGGGCGCCCCATATCCGCCCCATATTTTGGCTTGATATGGGGGTGCTGGTCAGCCTGAGCGTTCGAGGACCGTTTGAGAGGCTCGTCTGGGTCAAAAATCGTGATCGGACAGTGACTGATCAACCCGGCCGAACGTATGAGGCGGGTTTGAGAGATCTAGTTGTAGATGCTCTTAGATCAAAAGAATTCACTCCGAGCACCACCAGCTCAGGATGTAAGTGGCGCTGGGTCCCACTAGTCCCACCACGTATGCCATTTACCGGAAAGAGCCTAAACGGCGTTCGTGGAAAACCAGTAAATTTAAGTGGCGCAAGTGGGCAGCCCAACAAAGCCCACAAACGCCGGCGGCCGGCGATATTTGCAAATGTGTTCGTCTCCGTCCACCTCGCAGCCAACGATGCCACGGCGCAGGGCGCGTGCCTCAAACTGCACGGCCACGTTCTGCGCGGCCGCGGGCTGTTGGTTGCGACCTCGCCCAGAGGGCCGGCGCGGCGCGCGGGAGGCGCCGGGGCGATCACGGGCCCGTCGGGATGGTGGACGCCGTCACGCTAGACGCCGCCTACCACACCCGGCACCCCGTCGTCATGTCCTCCGTCACGCGGCACCCAGCGGATGCGTCCAGACACCAGCTGCGGGAAGCGGCGGCCACGTTCGAGAGCTACGGCCCCGAGAACTGCAGGGTTGGACATTATGACGGAGATAGTGCTTGCTTTACTAGCTGCAAGTGTATTGGAATGGTTTTAATTTCCTTCACCAGTACTCTGGTGTAAATCTGTAATCAACACGAACTGTGTTGCTGAAAACCTTGCTAGTAGTTCCAGTACTGTAGATGTTAATGAGTTGATTATTACTGTATAAGAGCTAGACAGCGTGCTTTAACATCATCTGTGCGGGCATGAAACGGACGATGGGCTAACGGGAATCGCAGGCGAGCAGGAGAATCAAGTGTGCGCGTAAGGTCGACGAGAGCAGAGAGCTTAGCACTTTGTGGGGTCGCGGCGCCATTTAACCGCCAAACACATTAAGTGGCTGCCGCAAAATCCCACATAACTGACATGCGGCCGAAGCGGCTATCGACGCATTGCCCAGCGGACTGACCACTTACATCCTGACCACCAGCACCAGGCACCCGGTAGTCTAGACCACTCGTGGTGTTGGACTCCTAGGCATGGCAGGCATGTCTAAAATAAAGCGGGCAGCACCATACGGTGCTGGATCGGGCTCGTGGTGCACGCGGCCCGCCTTTTCTAACCGAGCCGCGGGCGTGGCATCACGTCGCAGCACGGGGCGCAAAACGCGTTGCCAAATTTTTCTCCCGCGAGCACGAGGCCGACGCGTGCGTTGTCGACCTGATTGTTTTTGCTTTGCTCGAGAAATATCTATACAGGTTGGGGGAGCATTTCAACCTTTTACTACGGCTGCCAGAAAACCGTGCACGGCGCATGACCGCAGCCGCAGCAGCGGCGACGAGGCAACCTGGAACGTCACGCTCCGCGATGCCACGATCCGCTTCTTCGGGCTCGCAGTCCGGTGAGCAGTGACGGCTTCGTGGCTCCAAATGTGGTACTCGTATGGGGACCTAGGTGCAGCGAGGTGTTTGTATACGGAGACCTCCGGTTGGGGTCCCATCGTTAACCTCCATCCAGGCTCAGGGGAAGCATCCTCATCGTCCGACCGTATGTCGCCTTTAGATCTAGGGCGAGGGGGCAGGTAGCCCATTTCGACGATGAGATTGGCTGGTGTTGATATGTCGTGCTTAGCGGCTAGCGGACGGTGATGACAGCCTCCCATACCGGCTAGTCTTCCCATCGAGATGACCTCGTTGATGGCTGAGATTGGCTACAAGCCAGCTTGTTGTAATATGGGTTGTGTTACTGTTGCTGTCATGCAACACCGTGTATCTTGCCTATTTTCTTCTTCTTTTTCTTTGTTGTGGTATTGTTCTTGATGCAAGGGCGTCACCTATGTAACGCAGGGCCTAAGACCTTCTTTCTCAAAAAGGAGCACATAAATTGCGTGCCTTAAATTTATAGAAGGCATGTGATAAGGTAATCACAACCTTGTAAAAAAGCAAACACAACTTGTGGATGAACGGATTTTATAAAAAAAGGTTCATCAAGTTTGAAAAACGTTCAGACTTTTGATAACAATTTCATCATTTTTTAAAAAATTCATCGAATTTTTAGAAAGTTCACAAGTTTTACAAAAAGTTCACTGAATTGGGAAAAAGTTCAGAAAAATAAAAATAAAATCCAACAGTTTTAGGGAAAAGGTTTACAAATTTTTTAAAAGTTTATCGTATATTATAAAAGTTCATTATATTTAAAAAATCATCTAATTTGAAAGAAAAATTATCGATTTTGGAGGGAAAAAATCATCAATTTCAAAAAAGCACACAAAAACTGAAAAAGTTCATCAAATATGAGAAAGTTCGTGCAATTTCAAGAATAAAGAAAATAAAAAAGAAAGAAGGAATGAGAGCGAAAAAGTTGAAATTCAAGGTAGAAACAGATAAAAAGGAACAGAAAAACAAACCGCTAACTGGGCCTTTGTAGGGTCTGCGCCCTGTACCGATTACCCTTTAAGCGGCGCTTAAGGCGCCATTTAGGGAATGGCTTGTTTCGTACTTCTTCCGATGCTTTTTTGTTTGCGTATTAGGTGCAGCCCGGGTACCAAGCAGATGATGAATTGCTTAAAATCGGACTAGTTTGCCCCTGATTTTT
>LR738709.1:519171352-519301623 GCA_902687465.1 Secale cereale
GGGATAGTCAGTAAGGCCTTTCTCCATGATAAGTATAGTACAAACATTCATCTCAAAATTGCCGGGGCAACCATAGCCAAACGTTAATTATTGGAGGCAATATCTCAGAATAATCTCATACATAATCAAGATGCATGTGTGATGTTTTATAAAAATGGATTATATTAACCCATAGTTCTTTATTTTCAACCATGGCAGCACATGCTCGACCAAACACGCTTGGTCTGTTCTACACCTTGCCTTGGTCGCTGCTAGTAGATTTTTGTTAGAGACCTGCTATGTGCCAAAAAATGTTAAAGTCACCTTTCATGATTTACAAAAAGGAACAGGGAAGACCGGTTGCTTACATGATACTCAGTGCCCTTACTTGAAGAACCTTAGTTTTCATTCTAAACCCTTCTGATCAACACGACATCATGCTGTCAAATATACTGAGAGGATCAGCTGTATGATATTTACAAAGTAAAATTTAAGATAAAATAAAAAGAAAACAAGTTATACACGGAAGAAGACGCTATAGTTTTTACTTTTTCCCTCGGCATGGTTGGGACATTCAGGCACAATGTCCTAATAAAATTGAGAGAATCAGCTATATGATATAAAAGTAAAATTTATGATGAAATAAAAAAGAAAACAAGTTATATACGGAAGAAGGCGCTACATTTTTACTTTTTTCCCTCAGTATAGTTGGGACATTAAGGGGCAATGTGAATGTTCAATAGTAAAATTCAGATGGACATAGAAGATGAGATTCAGCTTCTGATAATCAGAGAGTACTGTCATCCACGACAAAATAAAGATAATACATAATAATGCAACATAAAAAGTAATAGCAACGCTATGTTCCAAGGAAGCAACTTCCGAAGACCACAAAACAGAAGTGCTGGGAGCATATATTCATATAGGCAGGCCAGAGGGGCATATATATTAATAAGTACTTCTACTACATGTTTATTTCATTTATGTACTGGTGACAGTCATGAAGGAAAGGGCTGTGTGCATCATAAGATGCAGAGGCCGGAGGCATCCTCCTTTTCGAAGAAAAAAAGACAGTCATGAAGGAAAGCACACATTACTACTACTACATAGTGAAGGCCCTTTCCTCACCTGTGCTAATAACTTTTGCTTGAACAGCTACAGTACATATGTGAATAGGTTGCGCGAGTAAGCTTCATCGCATTGCAATGAAACAAAAGGATAAATAATTTTAAAAGTCAGCAACGATTGATGCCCAGAAGAGGGTTAGTATCCAGCTCTTTGGAATGGAAATAAATCAAACTGGAGGCTAGTACTAACATATCATTGCTCCAAACATCATAAGATGAGAAAAATTAAATTACTTGTGCTGTCAGCTAAATAATCAATGTTACTCATGCAGTCGGCTGAAGATAGAATAGCAGGTTGCTTTCACCTAGAATGAAGATTGACATGAATTAGCAGTAGACAACTAGACATACTGTTTATTTGCTATTCTAAATTCCAGCAAGTTATGTTTGTTTTCAAAAATAGTGACTGTCGTAGTTTTACCATTCTCGCTCCCTGTTGATTCTACATAGGACCGTGCAAATAACATGCCTGCCGTTTCCTGTCCAGTGGTAGACTAATATCCATCTACTAATGCCAAAGAAGATTACTAGCCGTCAGGCATGAGTTGTTGCTTAAAACACAAAGCATTGACATTGTTTTTAACCCTGTGAATTTTAAATCAGAATCTAAGTATTAAGCTTGTAGTTCGGATATGCCCAAAACAATTAAATTTGGGGCGAAATCAAAGTTAAATAACATCTGAGAAATTCTTAATTACCTAATCACTTGAGATGTAGGTGTGCAGCGCACCATCTAGAACAAAAACGAATGCAGACTTCGAGCTCGTAGCACATCTCAGTGACGGTGCTGTCAAAATGGATGGATTGAAGGACTGGAGGACCCCAGGCGTTGCTACAGGAGTGGAACCCTAAACAGGGGCTGGTCACCGCGGCCTCTTCGTGTGGGACGCGGTAGTAGTTTCCTACAGCGGATCCACCACGCCGGGCCATCCAGCGACTAATCGCGCGGGACATGGCGCAGCCGTCCTGATGCTTCCTCGCCGGCCGCTGACCGGTCCACCGATGCCACAGCAGCGCTGCCACGACCACCACCACCACCTGCACCGACACCGAGACCCCGCGCAGACATGCTGCCCGCCAGGCTGACAAGGACTTGCCGTCGAGCCCATCCGCCGCACACTGCGGCCGCGCGACCTCGCCGTCGAGACTCTAAACTCGAAATTATGAGAATAGATCGAGAGAAATGGGTGCTGCTAGCTTCTAATCCCCACGATGGGCTAACCGTACGGTGAGGAAATCTTTAAAAGGTAAATTTACCCCGATGCCCATAAAAGTTTACAGCGGTAATCTTAAAAGGGTAAAATTACCCCGATTGCCCATACAAATTTACAGCGGTGGGATGACGTGGTTGAGTACCATCGTGTGGCTCCATCAATTGACCGGGGTGAAGAATAAGTAATTCTTCACCCAGGGTGTCTAATAGACCTTCTATATATATATATATATATATATATATATATATATATATATATATATATATATATATATATATTATATTTTTTTATCAAAAATGCCAAACGGAGACTGAGCTCCATGAAGGTCTTTATTTCAAAATTCAAACTTTAAAGTTTCAAAAAAAATCTGAAAATAATTACAAATATACCTACATAAATAATGTACATGCGTGCACATTTCCAGGTCGAAATAATTAAAATGTGAGCTACACAAAAAGACAAATATGGGGCTTTTTAGCATATGTATTGTTCATGTCGAAAGTCCATGATTTTTTTTTTGTGCAGCTCTCAATTCAAGGTATTTCATCTTGAAATTTTTCACACATACAGTTTATATCCTTGAATGCATGTGTATTTTTTCTGAACTTTTTGGAACTGTAATATATGAATTTCGAAATAAAGGGCTCCATGGAGCTCGGTCTTCAAAATGCCCTACTCATTTTTTATAGGTTTTAAATGTCTAGCTCCTAAGAAACAACAACCATTTCTTTGGCGAAAAAACAACTAAAAACAAATTTTTTTTTGAGGGTGGAAAATAACTTTATTCAAGGAATTCCACATTCTGTGGGATACATCTAGGATCATGTGGGGTGCCAAGCCAAACATGGCGCCCCGGACCCTTATCCAAGCAAAACTTAGCTAATCTATGTGCTTCATAATTAACAGCACGACTCTCGAAAGTAAAAGAACAAATGAAAGATGACGCTTTCAGAACTATCTCGCTGATAATAGCACCATATTGTCCCCGGGTTTCCCTCGTAATATCAGAGACCACCTGTCGACAATCCGAGGCCACCACAAACTGTTGGATACCCAGGTCCTCGGCGAGGGCTAGTGCCTCCCGACATGCCACTGCTTCTAACGTTGCCGGATCAGTGACTCCTTCAAGCACCAATGCTGAACTACCAAGAAAGTTTCCTTCATCATCCCTACAGACTGCTACAGCCGATCCTCCCGTTCTCCCCCGCACACCGGCGTCTACATGTACTTTGCAGAAGCCAAGTGGGGGCTTCTTCGGTCGCATAACTCTCTGCGCCGGTAAGCCTCCTGCCCTGGGTTGTTCGCTGTTGCTTTTTAGCACTCCCAGCTCGTTAATGAAATTCTGGATGAAGGCATGAGTGCCATGAGGGCTCTGAAATATAGCCTCGTGAATTGCCTTACGCCTTGCATGCCATATCGCCCATAGAGTAACTGCCACAAGAACAAAATCATCATGAGAGAGAGACTCCAACAGCGAGAAAAGCCACTGCTTTGCCTTGGGCTCAGTATTTGTTATGATTTTATGTGTGATCTCCTCATTCGCAAGGGCCCAAACACTTCTGGATGAGGTACATTCCACCAGGGAGTGACGCCATGAATCCTGAACACCGCATAGACCACACAGGGATGATTTCGTCATGTGGCGATGAGCTCGTACGTCGTTCGTTGGAAGTGAATGCTTAGCCAAACGCCATAAGAACATACGGACCTTGCCTGGGACCTCTGTTTTCCACAACGATTTCCATGCACCTTCCTCTGCTCTTGAGCTGGATGGACCCGGACCCTCCTCAAGCCAAGCCTCTCGACGAGCCCTTGTGGCGACTAGCATATTATATGCCGATCTTACCGTGAAGTTGCCATGCTTTTCGTGATGCCATGCCCAGAAGTCAGGGATGTTGCGGGTGCACAACGGGATCCCCATGATTACTTGCACGTCCATCGGCAGGAAGATGGATTGAACCAGCTGCCTATTCCAAGATGCTATAGGGCTTAATATCAGCTCCGACACCCGAGTGGGAGGATTCTCTATTCGACATCCGTAAGGCCTTTTCATCTCTTCCCTGGGTAACCAGTTTTCAGTCCAGATATCAGTGGTGGCTCCATTCCCAATTCTCTTGATCAGACCAAGTTTTAGGGTGTCTCTCCCTTCTATCACCGCTCGCCACACTTGGCTTGGGTGGCCCCCAAGATCGGCATCCAAAAAGTCCTTGGCGGGGTAATATACGCTCTTCAGAATTCTGGCACTTAGGGACTCAGGGTTTTGTAGTAGGCGCCAAGCTTGCCTGGCCAGCATGGCTAGGTTAAATAACTCAAAATCTTTAAACCCCAAGCCCCCCATACTTTTTGGTTGGGTCATAGATTTCCAAGAAACCCAATGGGGTTTCCTTTTTCCCTCTTTACTGCCCCACCAAAACTTCCTGATGAGCATGTTGAGGTGCTCACACAATCCTCTAGGTAGCTTGAAGCAAGACATTGAGAAAACAGGAACTGCCTGCGCCACGGCTTTGACCAGAACCTCCTTTCCAGCCATAGACATTGTATGTTCAATCCAACCTTGAACTTTGCTCCATAAACGATCTTTGAGATACTTAAAGGCGCCATTTTTTGAGTTACCAATATCAGAAGGCATTCCCAAGTACTTCTCATTTAGGGTTTCGTTGGGGATGTTTAGTGTTTCCTTTATCTCTTGCCTGACAGACTCCGGTACTCCCTTGCTAAAGTATACAGAAGATTTGGAGTAGTTGATTCGTTGCCCAGTTGCTTGACAGTAGATGTCCAGAACCTGGAGCACCTCGTTAGCCCCCACACCGTTTGCCTTGAAAAACAGCAGGCTGTCATCAGCAAATAGAAGATGGTTCACTGGTGGAGCCGTAGGAGCTACATGTAAACCATGCAGATTGGATGACTCTCTTCTTGATTTTAGGAGGCACGACAGGCCCTCTGCTGCTAACAAGAACAAATATGGAGATATCGGGTCCCCTTGTCTGATTCCTCGTGAAGGAATAAACTGTTGCAACTTCTTTCCATTGAACAAAACTGAAAATTTCACTGTTGAGACCATGCCCATCACAATATTCACCCACCTTTCAGTGAAGCCCAGCTTCAACATAATTGCTTTTAAGTATGGCCATTCTATTCTGTCGTAGGCCTTCATCATATCCAGCTTCAGAGCACAGAACTGGTTTTTCTTTGCTTTATTCCTCTTCATAAAATGCAAACATTCATATGCCGTTATGATGTTGTCTGTAATCAGCCTGCCAGGGACGAAGGCTGATTGTTCTTCGGACACTATCTCAGGGAGCACTTGTTTTAACCTGTTAGATATCACCTTCGAAGCTATTTTGTATAACACATTACAGAGACTGATGGGACGGAATTGAGTTAGGAGGGTTGGGTTCTTTACCTTGGGGATTAGTGCCAGTATTGTATCATTTATGCACTCGGCTGATTCGGTCCCCTCAACAATCCTCAAGACAGCCCTCGACACATCTCCACCACATGTGTCCCAGTGATGCTGGAAGAAGTGCGCCGGGAAGCCATCAGGGCCCGGAGACTTGATCGGGAACATCTGAAAAAGAGCCTTCTTCACTTCATCTGGGCTGTATGGTGCATTGAGCCTTTCATTCATCGCCTCAGTCACCTTCCTGGGTACTGTCTCGAGCACTTGGTCCATATCTTGGACTCCTTCGGAAGTATACAACTCCTCATAAAAATTGTTGGCCATGATCTCCATCTCCCTCAGGTTTTCAGTCATTTGTCCATCAGCCCTCATTAAGGATTTAACTTGGTTTTTTCTCCTCCTCCTGCTGGCCCTGAGATGGAAGAAATAGGTGTTCTTATCACCGTGCATAAGCCACTCCAGCCTGGCCCTTTGTCTCCACAAAATTTCTTCTCTATGGTAAAGCTCCGTTAACTTGTCCACAATTTTTAATTCAGCATGACAAGGACCGGATCTTCCTGGGATCGCGCGCATCTCCTGTAGCTCAGACAACTAAAAACAAATGAAATAGAATTTACAAACTGTTCACAGACGCAGTGGGTCGGCCCATTTGCCCTGGCTTCAGCGCAGCCTCCAGGCGGCGAATAGGGTACGCTAATAAAAGGCGGCAAATAAGAGCTCTCTTATTATTCCACACTCGGCGTGTAACAGAACCTCCTGCATGGGCTAGCCTCAACTTAAGCTATTAAGTTTCATAGATTTTATATTTTTCAAGGAAAATGTATTTTGTTTCACAGATTTTACCAAAAAATGTTGTCAATAAAATTTATGTAATGGAAAATTCTACATAGTGTGAAAATGGACGCTCACATACCTTAAAAGAAATGTTCATGTCTATGGAATAAAATGTTCATACTGTATTTAAAGAATGGTTATGTATAACATTTTTTTGTAGATTAAACAACATGCACATATGTCCATATACTTTGATATGATATCGACATATTTTCCTCAGAAACTATAGTGAACAAAAGATAACGCAAAAAGGAGAAGGATGGGAAAATAAAGGAAAAACAAAAGGTACAGAAAAACAAGGACACGGAAATTATATGTATGGTGGGATCAAAGTTATCGACCAAATGGGATGAACGGTAGAAATTATGAATTTCTTCAATTAGAATGGATGAAAACCAGAGTAAATAAGAACAACTTTGAAACTAATACGAGGAAAATCAAATCTGGGCAGTAGATAACTTAGTAGCATACATGGCAATACTACTGAGTTAACAATAGGAGCATGCTAGATAATAGAATAACTATGCAACAATACAAGTAAAATAGTCTAACACATAGACATATATTCTTCAGAACACAGAGTCTGAGTACGAAGCTAAACATAAAGCTAAGCCGAGGAAAACAAAATTACCCAACAAAGTCTTCAGAGAGGGGAAGAAGTAATTCGTCGAAAGAAACGTATTACTCAAAGTAAAGGTGCAAATAATTAGAAACCGGATTGCTTGGTGAGGACACATAGGATTGTTTACCCCAGTTCAAACTAATGGTACGGCTCAACATATGGGTTGGAGAGGCTAAGCCACATCTCTGAAAACACACTAGTCTTCGCCTTGTCCTCCTTGAGCTAAGTTCCTCGAAACTCTCGTGGTAGATCTTGCGATGATCTTCGGACTAATATAAACTTGTTCTTTGGTGAATCCGTAGGTTGGATGTTCTTGAACAACTCTTAACCATTTAGAGGATGCATAGTCCTCAGGAGTAATAAGTCTAAGTTAGGTTTCGATCAAGTTCTTTGATGATGCTCAAGCACAGTTCAATTCTTAGGCTCGGTGGTCTTTCCTTGCTAAGGATTTACGTAGATTAGTGCGAGGGAAGGTTGTTCAACAACACCTATGAAACCTCTCATGGAGCAGCCAACCATAAATGGTTGAGGTAGGAGGCTACTTATAGCTAGGGAGCAAACCCAAGGGGCATATGTGATTGTTGGAGGTGCACTCACAACGTACACATGACATGTGGCTAACGGTCGGATTTCAAATCACATCGCATGTGGACTAACTTACGGGTTAAGACATCCAACTCCTCAACGAGGAACTTAACTCCAATGTCCCAAAGACATCGAAGCCAAATAGCTATCTTGGAAGAAGATTTCCAAGTCTTTCACTCACTATAATATGTTATGATTGAGCACGCACACTAAGACTTCAATATTGCTTAAGTTAGAATCCATTAAGAGTATGAGTTTCCCTACGATTCAATGAAAAAATAACAAAATTGATAAACAAAATCTACACAACAACTTTCAACTCTTCACTGGGAATTCCAAAGACATCAATCCTTTCACAACATTTTTAGGGGGGGCGGGATTCCTTGGTTAGACCAAAATCCTCAAGGAATTTCACTTGTGTATACTCCGAAAGGCATTAGTCCCGTAAATATTTTGTCACAAATCATCCAAAACCCACAAAGGCGGCAATAGATGCAGTTACAATCTCCCGCTTTTGGACGATCTCATGACAATCATAGTTAAAGCTTCGATAATGAATAGAAAAGTGAGGATTTGAATTCCATGGTATAAAGAGTAAACTTCCCCATAGAATGTGCACTATTGAAAATTTTGTGTTTAACTTCAAGTGCACATGACGGGGAATCGGTGAGGACCCCCTATATCCTGCAATCTGAGGGTGTGCATTATTGTGACACCTGGATAATTAAGCTACAATAACCATCTACTAATGAAGCCACGTCACCGCGATTACTGTTGATAAACTCGCGTTGTTTCAAACCCCATTCAAATCCAAATTTTAAAATCAAGTCAAACTATAAAAGTTTTCAAAGTTTGAAACTAAAATGTTCAAGTTGTCGCAAATAATCTTTTGTTAATATTGGTGGTGAGTCAATTTTTTGTAAAGTGTTTAAATGCACAAAAACAACTAAAACAATGGCTTAAACAATTAATTAAATGCCTTTTATAATTTATAAAATAACAAACTAAGTTAATTGAGGACCAAACTTTTTGGGACAGTGGTATAGTTTGTAACACTTTTTATGGTGCAAGTTTCCTATTTTATAAAACTGAAACACTACTGAAGTTTAATACAAAACAGAGTTAAAAGGAAAAAGAAAACAGAAAAGCAAATACATAAAAAAGGGAAAAGGCCTAAACTAGTACCGCCCAAATGGGCTCTAGTGTGCACATGGCCCGGCCCTCTCCCAACCTTTCACTTACCACGTACAAGGGGGAGGCTGGGGCCATGGCGTGGCAGCCATCCCACGGTGCCATGGCCGGATGGCCACCACGTCGCCTCCCTCGGCTAATAAAGTCGCCCGCCGAAACCCTAATCCCCATCTCGCTCATAGCCCCCTAGATCCCCCATCGCCCCCTCCTATTCTTGTCGAATTCGAGCTCGAATAACTCATGGTCACCGTTGCCTCACTTTCATTGTCGCGACCACCGACCTCTCCGGCGTGCGGGAGCATGTCCAAGAGGTCTGTCGCTGCTGGCTTCGTCCTTTTCGGGCACCAGCTCGAGTGTAATGCCCAGGATGGGACTATATCTCCTACGTGTCGAGGCACGACTTAAAGATATAAGCCCATTCTGGAATGATCGCAAGTTTGGTACCTTTGCACAACTCATGTAAAAATGGGGATGGAAAACTGAAAAGATAGTTGGCTTACACTCGCCACGTCACACAAATTCATTACATGTTCAAACATCATCCAATAAACATCACAGCCCATCTAAGGGTAAAATCCAATTGTCAAGATACCAAACATAACATTAAACCACAGGTCTAGATCGAATCCTAGTAGAAGAACCACTACTGATCATCGGGATAACGGACATAGTAACGGCTACGCTCCTCGTCGTACTCCCAGTCTAGCTCAGTGCCATCGCCTGGGTAGCTCACCATCGTACCTGCATCTGGGGTGTTGAAGTAACTGTGAGACATAGAGGACTCAGCAATCCCGTTCCCGGGTAACATGACTATCTAAGCCTTGGCTGTGGAACAAGGCTGAAGAAAGAACAAGAGGTGAAGGAAAAAACAAGAGTCTGCAGCAGCACTAGCCTAGCTTACGTAAAAGAGAGCGAGAAGAGAAGGTGCCTCGGTCGAGAGATGATCACGAAGTGATCCTAACTAAAGCCAGTCAAACATAACCCCACTGTGTTCATCTCCCGAATCCCTTTCGGAAAATGACAGTCACGGTACTCACGTTGGTAGTGTATTGGAACATGGTGTCAAGTTTTCTACAACCGGATATTAACAAGCTCCCATCTGCCACATAACCGCGGGCACGGCTTTCAAAAGTTCATAATCCTGCAGGGGTGTTCCAACTTGGCCCATGACAAGCCCACGATCCGCGGATTCGCAACTCCAAGGTGGGAAGACCCGAGTATTCTCGGAATCCCGTGCTCAAGATACTCCGAACTAAGGTAAGGCTAATCCAGCAAATCCTCCCGGCGTGCCGACACCCTGACAATAGCCGCGCGTATCTAGTCTCAGGCCACGACCCGATGGGTGATGCTACAGGTGTATACCAATCCTCGAGTTTCCTCGTGGTGGCCCCGCAGGACCCCCGTTTCGGACCAACACTCATGTGGAGCACTGGCCCGGGGTTATTGATTAAGAACTCGGGTTTGCAAGACCCTATGCATGTTTTATTAGTTATTAGGCGAATAGTACCAATGTTGGGACTTGCTGGAAAAGACTTAGCACTTAGCGGTTTATCGAGGGGGTCCCATAACCCCAACCGTGTGAGGAACACATAATCAAGGAACATAACACCGGTTTATACGGTTCCTAGCGGCATGAGTGGAACAAAACACCAAGCAAAAGGCTTAGCCTTCCACCCATTGCCAATATATAGATGATTTCATTTAATAATTAATTTAGTGTGATATCCCAACAAACTTCAACATGAAGCAAGCATCTTCAATCTTCACCTGCAACTAACAATGCTATAAGAGGGGCTGAGCGAAGCGTACTTAGCCATTCAACGGTTTGCATAGGTAGGGTGGTTAAACATGAACATGGTTACAATAGGAGGCTGACAGGAAAGACATGGGCATCGAGGCAAAACTATAGAGCGAGAATACTAGCAATAGACAAAGATAGTAATGGTATCCGGGTTCGGTCATCTTGCCTGAAGAGTTGTCGATGGGATCATAAGAGGGGTCCTCGTTCTCAACCTCAGTAGTAACCTCGTGCTCGTACTCGTACTCAACTTCCGGCTCTACTCAACACAAGCACACAAGGCACGAAATCAACAAGATGCAATGCGCACACAAAATATGCTGGATGCATGACTGATGCACTATGGGAGCACAAGGAGCATGACAAAATGCGATCAAGCAAAATGCTTCAAAGCATGATAACAATAGGATATTATGAATCTACATGAAAAATCACACAAGTTTCATATAGGACTTGCTCAAATCGGAGCTACGGGCTAAAAGTTACACCCAAAACAATAAACATGCGAAAGCTGAAAATTACAGCCACATAGCAACTTCGGAGCAATAGATAAATAATCTACAACACTCAAACATCATTGCAATGAGCATGGACATAAACTAGATATATCCTACAGCAAATAAGTCCATTGGAGCATCCCCAAAGGAGCCATGGATCAATAGCAACAAGCTTGTACATATTGAACTTGACAACAAAATCCTGACAGCAGTATTTTATTGCAACTTGGGAGCAAAAGTTAAATATGCTACAGCCGCTCAAATAAGCATTCGAGAGCATGAATTGATAGCCAACAATATATACTACAAGGAATCATCAAGAGTCACTCCAAAACTATCATGGATTGGCCTAGAACAACAAGCAAACATGGCATCTGGAAATTACAGATTCCAGACTTTGTGAAATTTCACTAAGTGTTGAAACAGCAGTTTCATCATGGCATCTTTGAGAGCAAGTTTAAGTCACCTCAAAACTAAACATGGCAAGTGGTAAGCACCATAGCAAAGTACACATAATGGTGCATCCAAAACACCTAAGCATGCATCATGGGGACAAGCACAATGATAGCAATGAGCTCCTCAAAATGACATCTCATAACAAGTTTAACAATATAACAGCCACATAGCACTTTGCAACGGAGATAAACATGGCAAGATTAATTCTATCATGCAAGTCTAAGCAATCAACATGTAGAGCATGACAAGACGAACATGTGGACATCTCATTTGCTTCATTTGGATAAACATGCTAAAAGTTATCACCTGCAAAGGTGGCATGAAAACAACAACTAGCAGCAGTTTTAAACAAGTTGCACTCTTGCAACAGATTTTTAAGCATCTAGATAATCTCAAACATGTATGGCATAATGGAATGAAATGTAGTACATGTCTCCACGAACATCTGGACATCTCATTTGCGTAAAACGGACCACCACACAAAAAGTTATCACCGTTTGAAAATAGCATCAGACACTAAAAATCTCAGGACTTAGAGAAAAAGAGGCAACCTCCAGATCTGGGTCAAAGGTCAAACGGGCTGGAAATCATGGAGCGGGCTGGAGGAAGCGGATCGGGCTAACGGGCTTGGGCCCGCTAGGGTTCGGGCTCCGGGGCGGATCCGGATCGGCGTGCGGATCGGGGCGCTACAGGCCTCGCTCGCGACCCGGTAGGCCAGATCGAATCGGGGAGGCACCTCCTCGCCCGATCGATCGGCGGCAGCCGCTCGCTCCTACGCCAGCGAGGGCGGCGAGACGGAGGCAGCCTGGGAACGGGGGCCGGCGGTGGAGGCCTGAGGCCTCGGTCGACGGGGCAGCTGGCCCCCTGGCGGCGGGGTAGCCGAGGCGGCGAGGTGCGGCGCCCTGGCCCGAGGCGGGGCCGGCGAAGGACGGGGCCGGCGGGGTCGGATGGCCGGCCGGTGATGCGGGGCGGCGCGGCTGGCTCCGGCCGGCGCCGGTGGCGGCGGGCGGTGAGGAGGAGTGGCGCGGTGGAGGAGATGGCGGCGGCGGCACAAGGTGGTTGTGCGGCGGTGAGGTGGCCGGCGGGATCTCCGGCGAGGTGGCGTGGCGCTCCGGCGAGCTCCTGCCGGAGTGGAGGAAGAAGGCTGGAGGTAGGAGAAGAAGGGGGCTAGGGTTTCCTTGTTTTGGGGCAAAATTTGAGGAAGGTGGACAAATATATAGGCACAAGGAGCTAGGGTTGTCCAAATGGGGTGTGGTTTTCGGCCACGCGATCAGAATTGGATGGCCTAGATGAAGGGAGGGGTTTGGGTTGGTTTGGTGGGCAGTTGGAGGGGTGTCTTGGGCCTCAAAGAGGGGGTACTTTGAGCCCACGAGAATAACTGTTGGAGTAGCAAACGAACTCCAAACGCGACGAGATTCGACAGGCGGGTTACACATACCAAAACAACAACACACGACAAGTCTCGCGCCAAACCGGTAACGTTACACGGCAAAACACCAAAGTAGGCCTCGGGGATGCCACGGACACGTGAGGGAGCTCCGGAACGCGAAACGGACAACGGGAAGAAACGCGTGGGACCGGATGCAAACAACAACACAAATGCAATGCGATGCACATGACTACATGATATGAATGAATGCCACACACGCACACGACAAAAGACAAAAACCCGAAAAGAGAAAGAACCCGGAATGGAATTGATGAAGCCAGAGATATTATATATTGCCCAAAAGGGAAAGTATTACATCCACGGCATTACAAACTCTCCTCTACTACAAAAAGATCTCGTCCCGAGATCTAGGACTGGAAAAAGGAAGGGTACTCGGAACGAAGATGATCTTCTCGTTCCCACGTAGCTTCTCGGTCGGTATGGTGTGACCACTTGACTTTCAAGAATTTGATGGACTTGTTGTGGGTCTTGCACTCGGTTTCTTCGAGAATAGCAACGGGATGCTCTCGGTAGGACAATTCTTGTTGAAGATCAATCTCTTCAAACGGAATCATGTGTTCAGGAGTCTTGAAGCACTTGCGGAGTTGAGACACATGAAACACATCATGAACATTGGCGAAGTTGGAGGGGAGCTCAAGTTGATAGGCTAGATCGCCTCTTTTTCCAAGGATCTTGAAAGGCCCGACGTATCTAGGAGCAAGCTTTCCTTTGATACCGAATCTTTGGGTTCCTTTCATAGGAGAAACACGGAGATAGACATGATCACCAATGTTGAAAGCCAAATCACGATGCTTGCCGTCATAGTAGCTCTTCTGACGCGACTGAGCGGCCTTGAGATTCTCACGTATGACTTTGCACATCTCTTCGGCTTCTGAGATCAAGTCATTGCCAAGAAGTTGACGTTCGCCTGTCTCGGACCAGTTGAGAGGGGTACGACACTTTCTGCCATAGAGGATTTCAAACGGAGCCTTGCCTGCACTTGCTTGGTACCTGTTGTTGTAAGAGAACTCGGCAAATGGAAGGCAATCTTCCCATTTCATGCCAAAAGAGATGACACATGCTCTGAGCATGTCTTCTAGAATCTGATTCACTCTCTCGACTTGACCACTAGTTTGAGGGTGAAACGCAGTGCTGAACCTGATCTTAGTGCCCATGGCAGACTGAAAGGAGTCCCAGAACTTTGAAGTGAACAAACTTCCACGGTCTGAGGAGATAACTTGAGGGATGCCATGTAAAGACACAATTCTGGAAGTATACAACTCTGCCAATTGAGGTGCATTGATGGATTCTTTGACTGGAAGGAAGTGAGCGACTTTGGTAAGCTTGTCAATCACCACGAAGATAGAATCATTCCCTCTCTTGGACTTAGGAAAGCCAGTGATGAAATCAATTTCAATGTGGTCGAATTTCCACTCGGGAATAGGAAGAGGTTGGAGAAGACCAGCTGGACGTTGATGCTCTGCCTTCACTCTTCTGCAGACATCACATTCATTCACGAATTGGGCAATCTCCCTTTTCATGCGTGTCCACCAGTAAGATTTCTTGAGGTCTTGGTACATCTTGGAACTGCCAAGATGAATGGAAAGGAGGGAATCATGTGCTTCTTCCATTATGAGCTTCCTGAGATCACCTTTGGGAACCACGAGTCTGTCCTCAAAGAACAAGGTATCTCTCTCATCAACGCGATAGCACTTGTATTTAGGAGTACCCTTTGCAATACCATGTTTCACTTTCTGCACCATAGCATCACTGAGTTGGGCCTCACGGACCTGATCTTCCAAGGTAGGAGCAACTTGAAGATTTGCAAGAAAACCCTGCGGAACAACTTGGAGGTTGAGTTTCCTGAATGCTTCACAAAGCTCAGGCTGGAACGGCTTGATAAGAAGGCTGTTGCAATATGACTTTCTGCTCAAAGCATCTGCAATCACATTCGCCTTGCCAGGAGTGTATTCGATGTTGGGATCATACTCTTGGATCATTTCGACCCAACGAGTCCGGCGGAGGTTCAGATTCGGCTGTGTGAAGATGTACTTCAAGCTCTTGTGATCGGTGAAGATGTCGACTTTTCTGCCCAGCAGCAGGTGTCTCCACGTAATCAAAGCATGTACCACAGCTGCTAGTTCAAGATCATGTGTGGGGTAGTTCTTCTCACTTGGCTTCAGCTGACGAGAAGTGTATGCCACAATTCTCTTGTCCTGCATAAGCACACCACCAAGTCCTTGAAGAGAAGCATCACAGAATACTTCGTAGGGCTTGGACTCATCTGGAGGAGTTAGAACTGGAGCAGAGACGAGCTTTTCTTTGAGAGTTTTGAATGCCACTTCACAATCTGGAGACCAGTAGTACTTGACATTCTTTTGCAGCAAGTTGGAAAGAGGCTTGGCAATCTTGGAGAAGTTCTCAACGAACCTTCTGCAATAGCTGGCAAGACCAAGAAAGCTTCGGAGTTGCTTGACGTTCTGAGGAGCTTCCCCGTTGACAATTGCTTCAACTTTCTCGGGGTTTACCGCAATACCGTCAGCAAAGATGATATGGCCCAGGTACAAGACCTTATCGAGCCAAAATTCGCACTTGGATAACTTGGCATAGAACTTATGTTCACAGAGTCTGTCGAGAACGAGACGGAGGTGCTTTTCGTGATCCTCTTCATTCTTGGAAAATACCAAAATGTCATCCAGATACACAAGCACAAACTCGCCGGTGTAGGGGTTGAAAATGTAGTGCATCATTCTCGAGAAGGTAGGAGGAGCATTGGCGAGACCAAAGGACATGACTGTATACTCATAGGAGCCGTAGCTCGTTCTGAAGGCAGTCTTGTGGATATCTTCCTCGCGAATGCGAATTTGGTGATAGCCCATACGGAGATCGAGCTTAGAGAACACTTTAGCTCCTTTGAGCTGCTCGAACAGTTCGTTGATGTTGGGGAGCGGATACTTGTTCTTTATTGTCTTCTTGTTCAATGGCCGGTAATCAACGCAGAGACGTTCCGTGCCATCCTTCTTATTGAAAAATAAGACACCACAGCCCCAAGGAGACGTACTAGGCCTGATCAAACCCAAACGTTCTTGTTCATCAAGCTGCTTCTTCAACTCCTTCAATTCTCTAGGAGAGAGCTTGTACGGACGCCGGCATGCTGGCTCAGTACCAGGCTCGAGTTCAGTGACGAATTCCACTTGACGGTGTGGAGGCATGCCTGGAAGTTCTTCAGGAAAGACGTCTTGATATTCGCTTACCACCGGAATTTGAGAGATGGTATTAATCTCGCCCTTATCATTGAGAGAGAAAAGCCTGATTGTGTTATCCCTGGAGGCGAAGATAATCACATCTTCATCAGGATGGGTAATCTTGACTTCCTTCTGTGCACAGTCAATTTGAGCATCATGCTGAGCAAGCCAGTCCATTCCGAGGATAAGGTCGATGTCAGAATTGCCAAGAACCACCGGAGAGGCCAGAAATCGATAATCACCCATGCGAATAGAAACATCCAGAGCATATATACTGGAATGCATTCGTCTCCCCGGAGAAATAACTGATAACTCCCTTGGCAGACTTTTGATGTCAAAATTGTACTTGGATGCAAATGGTTAGGAGATGAAAGAACATGAAGCACCCGAATCAAACAACACTTTAGCAGGAAAAGAGTTAACTGGAAGGTTACCCAAAATCACATCAGAAGAATTCTCCGCTTGCGCTGCATTCATCAGATTCACCCTTGCTGCCTTCGGATCATGCTTGACAATAGCGGTACCGACAGGAGGAGGAGGCGGAAGGCGCCTTGGGTTGTTGCACTTGTTGGAATAATGAACCTTCTGGCCACACTTGTAGCAAGTCACCTCAGAAAGTGGACGAGTAGGAGGAGCACTTAGTCTTGGAGCTTGGAACTGCTGCTTGGACTGCTTGTTGGAGTTGGGTGGGTGGGAGAAACCACGACCACCAGCATTCTTGTTGTTGGAGTTGTTGGAGTTGTAGGGAGCTCGGATCACAGGAGGAGGAGGAAGCCAAAATTTCTGTTGCTTCGCGACGACTTGAGAAGATGAGGAGGAGTGAACGGCATCTCGAATCCTCTTTTTGGAAGCCTCCATCTTGAGCTGGGCTGCCTCTTGCTTGAGCGCCATGTTATAGAATTTGCCAAACTCATCAGGCTCGAACAAGGTAAGAGCAAGTTGAAGTTCATCTTTGAGACCTCCACGGAACTGATAGATCTTGCTCTTGGCATCTGGTATGTCTTGCTTAGCATAGCGGGCGAGGTTTTGGAACTTGACATTATACTGGTAGACAGTCATAGATCCTTGCTTCAGGTTGCGGAATTGCTCACGCATACCCTCGATGACACTTGTTGGAATGTGGTGAGAGCGAAAGTCCTTGCAGAAATCATCTCAAGAGATCACACGCCCTGGCCTGGAGTCTTTGTACTGCTGCCACCAGTCAGCTGCTTGGTCTTTGAGTTGGAAGGCTACAAATTTCACATAGTCCTCTTCCCTTACGTTACTGCACTCAAAATGCTTCTTGATATCGGTTATCCAATCTTCAGCATCAAGAGGGTCGACACAGTAACTGAAAGCTTTTGGTTGATTGGCCAAGAACTGGTTGAGAGTAGCATGGTGCTGTTGGTTGAAGAAATTGCCTTGGTTCCCTGGAGCACCCTGATTAGCTTGATTAGCTTGCATCTGCTGCATCATCTGCATCAACATCTGGGTGTTCTGGTTTGTAGTCTGCATAATCGCTCTCCAAGCCTCAGACGGAGGAGGAGGGGAAGGAGGACGATCTGGAACCTCTTCACCCTCTGGGTTAGCGTTTGGAACCCGTTTCGGAGCCATCCTGAAAGAGATGACCACGAATCAGCAATTGATTGAAAGAAGGTATAAGCTAAAACAACGGATTGAAATGCAACATAGTCTTCACAAGAATCATTCGAACAAGAGGAACGAATGAAATTCTCAGCTTAAATGATAACATCAATCTTCACGAGAAGCCACATATGGGACAAAAGGTAAATAAGAAAAACACAAGGTACAGATGGAACAAACACAAGATAGGAGCTTCGTTCTAACATCTTTGTGCTGAAAGCTTATGAACGCGTTACGAAAGGGTTTTGCAATCCCCGGATCAGCATAGCCAAGGACCCTTTAAGATGCAAATCCCGATCGGAACATCGGCCATAAAACCACTTCACTCAATGTAGAACCCCGGACTCGCTAACCTGCATTCGTTGGAAGAATGCCTACGATCTACTGGATTAACCCACCTATTAATTTCCGAAAGTTTCCAGTTATGCAATCAGGTGTTGGGGATACAGGGGAAGCACCGCGCAATCAACTCTAAACCTACATCCAGCTGTATCCATCCTTCAACACATAACCAGTCTTTTTCGGAAACCGTCTACCTCGGACCTTCGAAAAGCATCCACTATACAAAGCTATAGCAATACTCCCGTACTACCTCCCCAGTACTGGGTGATGTCGGGGTTATCTTGCCACTAACCGTATAGGAGAGATTTTCGATGTCGGCCGTCTTAAGTATTTAGTACTGTCGCGATATGCTTGTGACGACAATACCCCGAAGCTCAGCTCCCCGGGACACTGCTGATACGTCCAAAACGTATCTATAATTTCTGCTTGCTCCATGCCTCTTTTTGGGTGATATTGCTATGATATTTATACAATTCCATACACTTTTGATCATATTTGGACTAACCTATTAACTCAGTGCACCCCAGTGTCAGTTTCTGTTTTCTGCTGTTTTTGTATTTCAGGTTTTCACATTACGAGAACTGCCCGAAAAATCCCGGAAAAATTATATAAAAAAATCAGCGTTCCAGAAGCTTCCCTGTAGCCAAAGTACAGCCGGGGGGGCCACCAGGGCTCCAGGCGCCCTGGTGGCGCGGCCCCCCTGGCCGCGCCGGGGGGGGGGGGGGCCTGGGCCCCCCGAGCCTCCGCTGATGCCCCCCTTTGGCATATATTTAAGACGCGTCTCGAATCCCTCGAGACGGGAACCCTTTTTCGCGATCTCATCTCTGTTCCGCCGCCGCCGCGCTTCCAAGATCGGGAGCACCAGGAGAACTCTTCCCGGCACCCTGCCGGAGGGGAGGATCACCACCGGGAGCCTCTCCACCACCATGGACGCCTCCCGGATGAGTTGTGAGTAGTCTCCCTTGGACCATGGGTCCATGACCAGTAGCTATGTGATGTTCTCCTCCCCTTCTTGTGCTTCACTAATTAGACCTCGTGAGCTGCCCTACATGATCGAGGCACATATGTAATCCTTATGCTGTTGCTATGTTGAGTTTGCTGGGATCCGATGGATTGTGAGATTATGTTCAGATTGTGTTTGAGTAATATATTTGATCTAACTCTTTTATATTTATGTTCGTAAGTAATTCTTGCATGTTCTCCGTTGTTATTTATTGCTTTGGCCAAGTAGTAGGTAGTGACTCCAAGAGAGAACGTTATGCTTGATTGTGGGTTCATGCCCCTCGATGACTAGCTTGAGTGACAGAAACATGAGTCTAGGGGATGTGCTGTTGCCACAAGGGGGAAAACAACGGTGCTTGTGCCCGCGGGTGCAAGGATTGTTTACTTTACGCAAAGTTCTTTTAATGCAGTTGTTTGTTGCTTTGAGTTTACACTATGGGTGGGACACGCAACTTAATACCAGCGAGATGTTCTGGATAGATATCTCAAGGTAGATGATTAGTAGTAGATGCAGATGGATTTCGGTCTACTTACCTTGGCGTACCGCCCATGCTTTGAACCTCTACCTTTCTTGCAATATGATTAGCATTGGTTTGCGCACATAATTCTGTCAATTGCCTAGCTGTAATTTGTTTACCTCACATAGCTGTTTTATCGTCTTTTGGGAGAGAGACATCACTAGTGAACATCATGGGACCCCGGTCCATATTACCATCACTGATCACATCCGCTATTTACTTTCTGTTTTACTTACTATTGCAGCAATACCTATCACTATTATCACTTGCGTTTGATCCTTTGTAAACTACAAGGCCGGAGGGATTGACAACCTCTCTGTACTCGTTGGGAGCAAAGTTATTTGTATCTGTGTGCAGGTCCACGTTGATTGCTAATATCTGGCGCCGTTAGCAGTTGACACCTTCTTGTTGAAACTGGGAGTCTCAGGGGAAATCGATCCTTGGTATCTTTGCCAAAGGAAAACTTCCGCTACACTGCATCTCATACCTTCCACTTGGGGTAACCAACGAGGGGCGAGAAGCCATCAACTGCCACAACCCCTAATGTCAGGAGGCATCAAGAACAATATCCTCGTCACAAGAACATCGAAACAATCCAACAATACTCACGAGATTCCTAAAAACAATTTGGTGCAATTTTTGAAAGTAGAAGAGTCAAGAGTAGTCGTCAGGAGTCCTCACCAGAGAGAAAAGGGAAGAGAATCACAAGAAATCCTACTCTCCGATATAAATATAGGACTCAAAATATTTTCAATGTGTGCCTAGACTCGACCGTCAACGATTCGATCAATCAGTGGGGGCTTCTAGGTCGGAGAAGGCTCTGAATACCAACTTGTAATGCCCAGGATGGGACTATATCTCCTACGTGTCGAGGCACGACTTAAAGATATAAGCCCATTCTGGAATGATCGCAGGTTTGGTACCTTTGCACAACTCATGTAAAAATGGGGATGGAAAACTGAAAAGATAGTTGGCTTACACTCACCACGTCACACAAAATCATTACATGTTCAAAAATCATCCAATAAACATCACAGCCCATCTAAGGGTAAAATCCAATTGTCAAGATACCAAACATAACATTAAACCACAGATCTAGATCGAATCCTAGTAGAAGAACCACTACTGATCATCGGGATAACGGACATAGTAACGGCTACGCTCCTCGTCGTACTCCCAGTCTAGCTCAGTGCCATCGCCTGGGTAGCTCACCATCGTACTTGCATCTGGGGTGTTGAAGTAACTGTGAGCCACAAAGGACTCAGCAATCCCGTTCCCGGGTAACATGACTATCTAAGCCTTGGCTGTGGAACAAGGCTGAAGAAAGAACAAGAGGTGAAGGAAAAAACAAGAGTCTGCAGCAGCACTAGCCTAGCTTACGTAAAAGAGAGCGAGAAGAGAAGGTGCCTCGGTCGAGAGATGATCACGAAGTGATCCTAACTAAAGCCAGTCAAACATAACCCCACCATGTTCATCTCCCGAATCCCTTTCGGAAAATGGCAGTCACGGTACTCACGCTGGTAGTGTATTGGAACATGGTGTCAAGTTTTCTACAACCGGATATTAACAAGCTCCCATCTGCCACATAACCGCGGGCACGGCTTTCGAAAGTTCATAACCCTGCAGGGGTGTTCCAACTTGGTCCATGACAAGCCCACGATCCGCGGAGTCACAACTCCAAGGTGGGAAGACCCGAGTATTCTCGGAATCCCGTGCTCAAGATACTCCGAACTAAGGTAAGGCTAATCCAGCAAATCCTCCCGGCGTGCCGACACCCTGACAATAGCCGCGCGTATCTAGTCTCGGGCCACGACCGGATGGGTGATGCTACAGGTGTATACCAATCCTCGAGTTTCCTCGTGGTGGCCCCGCAGGACCCCCGTTTTGGACCAACACTCATGTGGAGCACTGGCCCGGGGTTGTTGATTAAGAACTCGGGTTTGCAAGACCCTATGCATGTTTTATTAGTTATTAGGCGAATAGTACCAATGTTGGGACTTGCTGAAAAAGACTTAGCACTTAGCGGTTTATCGAGGGGGTCCCATAACCCCAACCGTGTGAGGAACGCATAATCAAGGAACATAACACCGGTTTATACGGTTCCTAGCGGCATGAGTGGAACAAAACACCAAGCAAAAGGCTTAGCCTTCCACCCATTGCCAATATATAGATGATTTCATTTAATAATTAATTTAGTGTGATATCCCAACAAACTTCAACATGAAGCAAGCATCTTCAATCTTCACCTGCAACTAACAATGCTATAAGAGGGGCTGAGCGAAGCGTACTTAGCCATTCAACGGTTTGCATAGGTAGGGTGGTTAAACATGAACATGGTTACAATAGGAGGCTGACAGGAAAGACATGGGCATCGAGGCAAAACTATAGAGCGAGACTACTAGCAATAGGCAAAGATAGTAATGGTATCCGGGTTCGGTCATCTTGCCTGAAGAGTTGTCGATGGGATCGTAAGAGGGGTCCTCGTTCTCAACCTCGGTAGTAACCTCTTGCTCGTACTCGTACTCAGCTTCCGGCTCTACTCAACACAAACACACAAGGCATGAAATCAACAATATGCAATGCGCACACAAAATATGCTGGATGCATGACTGATGCACTATGGGAGCACAAGGAGCATGACAAAATGCGATCAAGCAAAATGCTTCAAAACATGATAACAATAGTATATTATGAATCTACATGAAAAATCACACAAGTTTCATATAGGACTTGCTCAAATCGGAGCTACGGGCTAAAAGTTACACCCAAAACAATAAACATGCGAAAGCTGAAAATTACAGCCACATAGCAACTTCGGAGCAATAGATAAATAAGCTACAGCACTCAAACATCATTGCAATGAGCATGGACATAAACTAGATATATCCTAAAGCAAATAAGTCCATTGGAGGATCCCCAAAGGAGCCATGGATCAATAGCAACAAGCTTGTACATATTGAACTTGACAACAAAATCCTGACAGCAGTATTTTATTGCAACTTGGGAGCAAAAGTTAAACATGCTACAACCACTCAAATAAGCATGTGAGAGCATGAATGGATAGCCAATAATATATACTACAAGGAATCATCAAGAGTCACTCCAAAACTATCATGGATTGGCCTAGAACAACAAGCAAACATGGCATCTGGAAATTACAGATTCCAGACTTTGTGAAATTTCACTAAGTGTTGAAACAGCAGTTTCATCATTGCATCTTTGAGAGCAAGTTTAAGTCACCTCAAAACTAAACATGGCAAGTGGTAAGCACCACAGCAAAGTACACATAATGGTGCATCCAAAACACCTAAGCATGCATCATGGGGACAAGCACAATGATAGAAATGAGCTCCTCAAAATGACATCTCATAACAAGTTTAACAATATAACAGCCACATAGCACTTTGCAACGGAGATAAACATGGCAAGATTAATTCTATCATGTAAGTCTAAGCAATCAACATGTAGAGCATGACAAGACGAACACGTGGACATCTCATTTGCTTCATTTGGATAAACATGCAAAAAGTTATCACCTGCAAAGGTGGCATGAAAACAACAACTAGCAGCAGTTTTAAACAAGTTGCACTCTTGCAACAGATTTTTAAGCATCTAGATGATCTCAAACATGTATGGCATAATGGAATGAAATGTAGTACATGTCTCCACGAACATCTGGACATCTCATTTGCGCAAAACGGACCACCACACAAAAAGTTATCACCGTTTGAAAATAGCATCAGACACTAAAAATCTCAGGACTTAGAGAAAAAGAGGCAACCTCCAGATCTGGGTCAAAGGTCAAATGGGCTGGAAATCACGGAGCGGGCTGGAGGAAGCGGATCGGGCTAATGGGCTTGGGCTCGCTAGGTTCGGGCTCCGGGGCGGATCCGGATCGGCGTGCGGATCGGGGCGCTACGGGCCTCGCCCGCGACCCGGTAGGCCAGATCGGATCGGGGAGGCACCTCCTCGCCCGATCGATCGGCGGCGGCCGCTCGCTCCTACGCCAGTGAGGACGGCGAGACGGAGGCAGCCTGGGAACGGGGGCCGGCGGTGGAGGCCTGAGGCCTCGGTCGACGGGGCGGCTGGCCCCCTGGCGGCGGGGTAGCCGAGGCGGCGAGGTGCGGCGCCCTGGCCCGAGGCGGGGCCCGCAAAGGACGGGGCCGGCGGGGTCGGATGGCCGGCCGGTGATGCGGGGCGGCGCGGCTGGCTGCGGCCGGCGCCGGTGGCGGCGGGCGGTGAGGAGGAGCGGCGCGATGGAGGAGATGGCGGCGGCGGCACAAGGTGGTGGTGCGGCGGTGAGGTGGCCGGCGGGATCTCCGGTGAGGTGGCGTGGCGCTCCGGCGAGCTCCTCCGGCGAGCTCCTGCCAGAGTGGAGGAAGAAGGCTGGAGGTAGGAAAAGAAGGGGGCTAGGGTTTCCTTGTTTTGGGGCAAAATTTGAGGAAGGTGGACAAATATATAGGCACAAGGAGCTAGGGTTGTCCAAATGGGGTGTGGTTTTCGGCCACGTGATCAGAATTGGATGGCCTAGATGAAGGGAGGGGTTTGGGTTGGTTTGGTGGGCTGTTGGAGGGGTGTCTTGGGCCTCAAAGAGGGGGTACTTTGAGCCCACGAGAATAACTGTTGGAGTAGCAAACGAACTCCAAACGCGATGAGATTCGACAGGCGGGTTACACATACCAAAACAACAACACACGACAAGTCTCGCGCCAAACCGGTAACGTTACACGGCAAAATACCAAAGTAGGCCTCGGGGATGCCACGGACACGTGAGGGAGCTCCGGAACGCGAAACGGACAACGGGAAGAAACGCGTGGGACCGGATGCAAACAACAACACAAATGCAATGCGATGCACATGACTACATGATATGAATGAATGCCACACACGCACACGACAAAAGACAAAAACCTGAAAAGACAAAGAACCCGGAATGGAATTGATGAAGCCAGAGATATTATATATTGCCCAAAAGGGAAAGTATTACATCCAGGGCATTACATCGAGCCAAGGCACTGCGTTGACAACACCATCTTCGTCTTCTTCGTCCGGCCATGACATCTCGCCATCACCACCGCCTCTCCGGCTAGTCCCCAGCGTCCCAGAGAACGACATCCACCCTGTGGTGAGCCTCTCTTCCTATTCCCCACCTTTCCCTCTTCTATCCATCGCCGTATCGTCGTCTCCGCGAGCTTGGCCGCCATGGCCGTAGCTTCACGTCCACGTACGAGCTCTCTAGCTATAGGCCTTGCCCTCGCCGGCCACCCGTGCATGCGCCCACGGTCCTCGCGTGAGCCCGCGTGCCTCCTCCCATGCCTGTTGTTACGCTGCTCCCTGGCCGCCGCTGATTGCTGCTGCTGCGCTGCCTCGCTGGGGCTCGCCGCCCCCCAGTGTGCTTGCCTTGCCGGTATTGCCCGCCTCCGCCTCGCCGCGCCCCGCGCCCCTCTCCCAGCGCCCTCCGCCCCTGCAATTAGCCATGGCCGCCGGAACCTCCCACTCTCGTGCACGTCCAGCCGCCCATGGCCGCCATGGGCCTCTTTTCGGCGAGGCCCCGGCTGGTTCGGTTTAGTGGGGGCTAACCCCCAGCCCATTAGCAATTAACCCAGGTTTAAATGTCCTAAACTGCCCTGTTAAAAAAACTATTTTATTAAGCCATATACCATGACATGTGGGTCCTTCTGCGAATTAGATTAATTTAGTTGAAATGCATAATTACAGTCAATGACATGCGGACCCCCCTGCACTGTTGACTGTTAACCAGTCAATTGTTGACTGTTGAGTCAATAGCTGATGAGGTCCACCAGTTAGCCTCTGGCTGGGTGTACTTCTTGGTACACTTAGTAGATCTGTTTTATTCTTGAATTAAATTAATTTTAGATAATTAAATAAACTTTGGAAATTAATAGAAAATAAACCGTAAGTCAAATGAAAATAATTTATATATGAAAAATGATGAGAAAAATATGAAGAATCTGAATATGCTATCCAGTTACCTGTCACCTGCCTCTAACATAGCGAACATGGAACCGCCCCTCCGGTCCGTTTGTTTGAAATACCAAACATCGGGATACTTTTCCGGATGTTTTCCCCCTTCGCCGGTAACACCTAGTACTGCGTTAGGTCACCCCTAGCTCTGCGTATTGCCATGTTATGCTTTGTGATGCTTTGATTGCTCTGTTATTTATTGTATTCCCCCTCCGTTACTTCTTTCCGGTAGACCCCGAGACTGCTGGCGATACCCCATGATCGACTACATCGACGACGACCCCTCCTTGCCAGAGCAACCAGGCAAGCCAACCCCCCTTGATCACGAGATATCACCCATTCTCTTCTCTCTTATTCTTGCATTAGACATGCTACTGTTGATGATTTGATAGCTCCTATTCTATTGCATAGCTTGTCATTGTTTCTACCATTGTTGATACCTTTACATGCTATCCTAAATGCTTAGTATAGGGTGCTAGTATTCCATCAGTGGCCCTACATTCTTGTCTGTCTGCCATGCTATACTATCGTGCCGTGATCACTCGGGTGGTGATCACGGGTATATACTAAATACATATTATACATGATACATGTTGTGACTAAAGTCGGGTCGGCTCGTAGAGTACCCACAAGTGATTCTCGGATTGGGGGCTGAAAGGACAGGTGGCTCCATCCAGGTAGTGGTGGGCCTGGGTTCCCGACGGCTCCCGAGTGATTATTTGTGGCGGAGCGACAGGGCAGGTTGAGACATCGAGGAGAGAGGTGGCGTGGCCTTGGTCATTGTCCGCGGTTATTTCATAATAACACGCTTAACGAGTTTGGATATTTGATCTGACTGTGGCCACTAGCCTATATGCACTAACCAGCTATGTGGGAATATATATGGGCTCTCGACGTCGTGGTATCAGCCGAAGCCTTCTTCACGTCAGCTACTGAGCGACGCGCACCGGGTTGGACCGCGTAACGTAACTTCCTTAGTAATGGAGGTTGCTAGGTCTGCTCAACGGCCGCGTACGCAGCGTGAAGGTGTGCAATGGGCGATGGGCCCAGACCCCTGCGCGCTTGCTACCTCTTGAGCATGCGTTGGTTTTCCTTTGAAGAGGAAAGGGTGATGCAACAAAGTAGCATACGTATTTCCCTCGGTTTTTGAGAACCAAGGTATCAATCCAGTAGGAGACTACACGCAAGTCGCCTAGTACGTGCACAAACAATCAAGAACCTTGCAACCAATGCGATAAGGGGTTGTCAATCCCTTCACTGCCACTTGCAAGAGTGAGAACTCATAAATATAACAAGATAAATATTTTTGGTATTTTTGTTGTATAGATTCAAAAATAAATAGTAAACTAGAATTGTGGATCGGAAACTTACATGATGTAAAGTAGACCAGAGGGCCATAGGTTTCACTAGTGGCTTCTCTCATGATAGCATATATTACGGTGGGTGAACAAATTACTGCCAAGCAATTAATAGAAAAGCGCATAGTTATGAGAATATCTAGGCATGATCATGAACATAGGCATCACGTCCGTGTCAAGTAGACCGAAACGATTCTGCATCTACTACTATTACTCCACACATCGACCGCTATCCATCATGCATCTAGAGTATTAAGTTCATATGAACGGAGTAACGCCTTAAGCAAGATGACATGATGTAGAGGGATAAACTCAAGCAATATGATATAAACCCCATCTTTTTATCCTCGATGGCAATAATACAATATGTGTCGGTTCCCTTTCTATCACTAGGATCGAGCACCACAAGATTGAACCCAAAGCTAAGCACTTCTCCCATTGCAAGAAAGATCAATCTAGTAGGTCAAACCAAACTGATATTTCGAAGAAACTTGCAAAGATATTAGATCATGCATATAAGAATTCAGAGAAGAACCAAATATTATTCATAGATAATCTTGATCATAAACCCACAATTTACTGGATCTCGACAAACACACCGCAAAAAGAATTACATCGAATAGATCTCCAAGAACATTGAGGAGAACTTTGTATTGAGAACCAAAGAGAGAGAAGAAGCCATCTAGCTAATAACTATGGACCCGAAGGTCTGTGGTAAACTACTCACACATCATCGGAGAGGCTATGGTGTTGATGTAGAAGCCCTCCGTGATCGATTCCCCCTCCGGCGGAGCGTCGGAAAAGGCCCCAAGATGGGATCTCACGGGTACAGAACGTTGCGGCGGTGGAAAAGTGGTTTCGTGGCCCTCCTCGATGTTTTTAGGGTATAAGGGTATATATAGGCGGAAGAAGTACGTCGGTGGAGCTACGAGGGGCCCACGAGTGTGGGGGGCATGCCTACCCCCTGGACGCGCCCTCCTGCCTCGTGGCCGCCTCGTTGCTTCCTTGACTTCCACTCCAAGTCTCCTGGATTGCGTTTGTTACAAAAAAGATCCTCGCGAAGGTTTCGTTCCGTTTGGACTCCGTTTGATATACCTTTTCTGCGAAACACTGAAATAGACAAAAAAACAGCAGCTGGCACTGGGCCTCCGGCTAATAGGTTAGTCCCAAAAATAATATAAAATAGCATATTAAAGGCCATTAAACATCCAAAATAGATAATATAACAACATGGAACAATAAAAAATTATAGATACGTTGGAGACGTATCAAGCATCCCCAAGCTTAATTCCTGCTCGCCCTCAAGTAGGTAAATGATAAAAACAATTTTTTTGATGTGGAATGCTACCTAACATAATTTTCAATGTAATTTTCTTTATTGTGGCATGAATGTTCTGATCCGAAAGATTGAAGACAAAAGTTTAATATTGACTTAAGAATAATAATACTTAAAGCATACTAACAAAGTAAACATGTCTTCTCAAAATAACTTGGCCAAAGAAAGCTATCCCTACAAAATCATATAGTCTGGCTATGCTCTATCTTCATCACACAAAATATTTAAATCATGCACAACCCCGATTTCAGCCAAGCAATTGTTTCATACTTTAGTATTCTCAAACTTTTCAACTTTCACGCAATACATGAGCGTGACCCATGGATATAGCACTATAGTGGAATAGAATGGTGGTTGTGGAGAAGACAAAAAGGAGGAAGATGGTCTCACATCAACTAGGCGTATCAATGGGCTATGGAGATTCCCATCAATATATATCAATGTGAGTGAGCAGGGATTGCCATGCAACGGATGCACTAGAGCTATAAATGTATGAAAGCTCAACTAAAGAAACTAAGTGGGTGTGCATCCAACTTGCTTGCTCATGAAGACCCAGGGCATTTTGAGGAAGCCCATCATTGGAATACACAAGCCAAGTTCTATAATGAAAATTCCCACTAGTATATGAAAGTGAAAAAACAAGAGACTCTCTATCATGAAGATCATGGTACTACTTTGAGGCACAAGTGTGGAAAAAGGATAGTAGCATTGCCCCATCTCTCTTTTTCTCTCATATTTTTTTTGGGCCCTCTTTTTTTTCTATGGCCTCTTTTTTTTGGTCCGGAGTCTCATCCCAACTTGTGGGGGAATCATAGTCTCCATCATCCTTTCCTTACTGTGACAATGCTCTAATAACGAAGATCATCACACTTTTATTTACTTACAACTCAAGAATTACAACTCGATGCTAGAACAAAATATGAATCTGTGTGAATGCCTCCGGCGGGGTACCAGGATGTGCAATGAATCAAGAGTGACATGTATGAAAAAATATGAAGGGTGGCTTTGCCACAAATACAATGTCAACTACATGATCATGCGAGGCAATATGACAATGATGGAGCGTGTCATGGTAAACGGAACGGTGGGAAGTTGGATGGCAATATATCTCAGAATGGCTATGGAAATGCCATAATAGGTAGGTATGGTGGCTGTTTTTAGGAAGGTATATGGTGGGTGTATGGTACCGACGAAAGTTGCGCGATACTAGAGAGGCTAGCAATGGTGAAAGGGTGAGAGTGCGTATAATCCATGGACTCAGCATTAGTCATAAAGAACTCATATACTTATTGCAAAAATCTACAAGTTATCAAAACCAAGCACCACACACATGCTCCTAGGGGAAGGGTTGGTAGGACTTAACCATCGCGCGATCCCGACCTCCACACAAAGGAAGACAATCAATAAATAAATCATGCTCCAACTTCATCACATAACGGTTCACCATACGTGCATGCTATGGGAATCACAAACTTTAACACAAGTATTCCTCAAATTCACAATTACTCCACTAGCATGACTCTAATATCACCATCCTCATATCTCAAAACAATCATCAAGTATCAAACTTATCATAGTATTCAATGCACTTTACATGAAAGTTTTTATTATACCCATCTTGGATGCCTATCATATTAGGACTAATTTTATAGCCAAAGCAAATTACCATGCTGTTCTAAAGGACTCTCAAAATAATATAAGTGAAGCATGAGAGATCAATAATTTCTATAAAATAAAACCACCACCGTGCTCTAAAAGATATAAGTGAAGCACTAGAGCAAAAATTATCTAGCTCAAAAGATATAAGTGAAGCACATAGAGTATTCTAATAAATTCCGATGCATGTGTGTCTCTCCCAAAAGGTGTGTACAGCAAGGATGATTGTGGTAAACTAAAAAGCAAAGACTCAAATCATACAAGACGCTCCAAGCAAAACACATATCATGTGGTGAATAAAAATATAGTCTCAAGTAAAGTTACCGATAGACGAAGACGAAAGAGGGGATGCCTTCCCGGGGCATTCCTAAGCTTAGGCTTTTGGTTGTCCTTGAATTTTACATTGGGGTGCCTTGGGCATCGCCAATCTTAGGCTCTTGCCACTCTTTATTCCATAGTCCATCAAATCCTTACCCAAAAACTTGAAAACTTCACAACACAAAACTTAACAGGAAATCTCGTGAGCTCCGTTAGTATAAGAAAACAAACCACCACCTTAAGTATTGTATTTAACTCATTCTTTATTTATATTGGTCTTAAACCTACTGTATTCCAACTTCTCTATGGTTCATACCCCCCGATACTACTCATAGATTCATCAAAATAAGCAAACAACACACGAAAAATAGAATCTGTCAAAAACAGAACAGTTTGTAGCAATATGTAAGTTTCGAATACTTTTGTAACTCTAAAATTCTGAAATAAATTTGTGGACATGAGGAATTTTTCTATTAATCATCTGCAAAAAGAATCAACCTAAAATCACCCTCCAGTAAAAAAAATGGCAGCTAATCTCGTGAGCACAAAAGTTTCTGTTTTTTACAGCAAGATCGCAAAAAACTTCCCCCAAGTCTTCCCAAAGGTTCTACTTGGCACAAACACTAATTAAAACACAAAACACAATCATAGCAGTAGCATGATGAATTATTTATTACTAAGCAGAAGCAAAAAGTAAATAAAATAAAATTGGGTTGCCTTCCAACAAGCGCTATTATTTAATGCCCCTAGCTAGGCATAAAAATAAGAATAGATCTAGGTATTGTCATCTTTGGTAGGCAATCCATAAGTGGCTCTCATAATAGATTCATAAGGCAATTTAATTTTCTTTTAAGGAAAGTGTTCCATGCCTTTCCTTAACGGAAATTGGAATCTAATATTTCCTTCCTTCATGTCAATAATTGCACCAATCATTCTAAGGAAAGGTCTACCAAGAATAATAGGACATGTAGGATTGCAATCTATATCAAGAACGATGAAATCTACGAGCACATAATTCCTATTTGCAACAATAAGAACATCATTAATCCTTACCATAGGTTTCTTAATGGTGGAATCCGCAAGATGCAAATTTAAAGAACAATCATCAGATTCACGGAAACCTAACACATCACACGAAGTTTTTTGAATCGTTGAAACACTAGCACCCAAATCACATAAAGAATAGAATTCATGATTTTTAATCTTAATTTTAGTAGTAGGTTACCACTCATCATAAAGTTTTCTAGGGAGAGAAACTTCTAGTTCAAGCTTTTCTTCATAAGATTGCATTAAAGCATCAAATATATGTTTAGCAAAAGCTTTATTTTGATCATAAGCATTAGGAGAATTTAACACGGATGGCAACAAGGAAATACAATCTATCAAAGAGCAATTATCATAATTAAATTCCTTGAAATCCAAAATAGTGGGTTCATTGCTATGTAAAGTTTTTACCTCTTCAATCCCACTTTTATTAATTGTAGCATCAAGACCTAAAAACTCCGAATCATTGGGACGCCTTTTAACTAAAGTTGACTCATCTCCAGTCCCATATTTATGAAGATTCATATTGGAAAACAAAGATTTAATAGGAGACACATCAATCACTTTTATATCTTCATCATTATTATCATCTAGATCTTCCGGTTTAGCAGCCATCTTATTAACTAAGGTGGCTTGATTATCCGAAATTTTGTCTATTAAGTTCTCAAGATGAGCAAACTGAGATTTCAAACCATAAAATTCTTTAGACATATCATCGAGCTCTTTATTCATGTACTCCATAAAACTTTTTTGTGCTTGAAGCTCGTTTCTGAAGAAATTATTATGCTCAAATTGCAAAGACATAAAGCTTCTAACATTGTTTTCAATCTCTTCCAATCGTCTAAGGTGAGGATCAACGCTATTTGGTAGAGCCATCAAAGCAAAACGGGCACACTAAAACCCAAGAACAAACGAAGCAAGCAAACGGAAAAGAGGTAAATGGAAAAAGGGCGAATAAAACGGCAAAGGTGAAGTGGGGGACAGGAAAACGAGAGGGAAATGGCAAATAATGTAATGCGAGGGAGAATAGTTTGTGATGGGTACTTGGTATGTCCTGACTTGAGCGTAGATCTCCCCGGCAATGGCGCCAGAAATCCTTCTTGCTACCTCTTGAGCATGCGTTGGTTTTCCCTTGAAGAGGAAAGGGTGTTGTAGCAAAGTAGCTTAAGTATTTCCCTCAGTTTTTGAGAACCAAGGTATCAATCTAGTAGGAGACTACACGCAAGTCGCCTAGTACCTGCACAAACAATCAAGAACCTTGCAACCAACACGATAAAGGGGTTGTCAATCCCTTCACGGCCACTTGCAAAAGTGAGATCTGATAAAGATAATAAGATAAATATTTTTGGTATTTTTGTTGTATAGACTGGAAAATAAAGATTGCAAAATAAAAGATAGCTAGTTGACTAAATATTAATATGATAAAAGATAGACCCGGGGCCATAGGTTTCACTAGTGGCTTCTCTCATGATAGTATATATTACGGTGGGTGATCAAATTACTGTCGAGCAATTGATACAAAAGCGCATAGTTATGAGAATATCTAGGCATGATCATGAACATAGGCATCACGTCCGTGTCAAGTAGACCGAAACGATTCTGCATCTACTACTATTACTCCACACATCGACTGATGTCCATCATGCATCTAAAGTATTAAGTTCATAAGAATGGAGTAACGCCTTAAGGAAGATAACATGATGTAGAGGGATAAACTCAAGCAATATGGTATAAACCCCATCTTTTATTCTCGATGGCAACAATACAATACATGTTGGATCCCTTTCTGTCACTGGGATCGTGCACCGCAAGATTGAACCCAAAGCTAAGCACTTATCCCATTGCAAGAAAGATCAATCTAGTAGGCCAAACCAAACTGATAATTCGAAGAGACTTGCAAAGATATTAGATCATGCATATAAGAATTCAGAGAAGAACCAAATATTGTTCATAGATAATATTGATCATAAACCCACAATTCATCGGATCTCGACAAACACATCGCATAAATAATTACATCGAATAAATCTCCAAGAACATCGAGGAGAACTTTGTATTGATAACCAAAGAGAGGGGAAGAAGCCATCTAGCTAATAACTATGGACCCGAAGGTCTGTGGCAAACTACTCGCACATCATCGGAGAGGATATGGTGTTGATGTAGAAGCCCTCCGTGATCGATTCCCCCTCCGACGTTGCGCCGGAAAAGGCCCCAAGATGGGATCTCACGGGTAGAGAAGGTTGCGGCGGTGGAAAAGTGGTTTCGTGGATCTCCTCGATGTTTTTAGGGTATAAGGGTATATATAGGCGAAAGAAGTACGTTGGTGGAGCTACGAGGGGCCCACAAGGGTGGGGGGCGCGCCTACCCCCCTTTGCGCGCCCTCCTGCCTCGTGGTCACCTCGTTGCTTCCTTGACTTGCACTCCAAGTCACCTGGATTGCGTTTGTTCCAAAAAAGATCCTCGCGAAGGTTTCGTTTCATTTGGACTCCGTTTGATATCCCCTTTCAGCAAAACACTGAAATAGACAAAAAAAATCAGCAACTGGCACTGGGCCTCCGGTTAATAGGTTAGTCCCAAAAATAAGATAAAAGAACATATTAAAGCCCATTAAACATCCAAAACGGATAATATAATAGCATGGAACATTAAAAAATTATAGATACGTTGGAGACGTATCATCGCTTAGGATTTAGACCGGCGGGCTGACCTCTCTGCTCTGCTTAGGTAGGGCTATGACGTGTTGATCTTCCGAGGCCTGGCATGACCCAGGAAAGTGTGTCCGGCCAGAGGGATCGAGCGTGCTGGGTAATGTGGTGCACCCCTGCAGGGAAGAAATCTATTCAATAGTAGTGCACGGTAACAGGACGACCCGGAGTTGTACTCCGACCTCATGACAACTAGAACCTGATACTTAATAAGACACACCCTTTCAAGTGCCAGATACAACCCGGTGATCGCTTTCCCACAGGGCGACGACGGGAGGATCGTCGGGTAGGATTATGCTATACGATGTTACTTGGTGAACTTTCCTACTACTCAAGGGGGAGGCTGCCAGAAGCATTGATACTTGTTACTATTCCATCTACTCTCTTCTATTGCTGTAAGATGGAGGCTGCCAGAAGCGTAGTCTTCGATTGGATTCTCTATCCCCCTCTTATCCTGGCATTCTGCAGTTTAGCCCACAGATATTACCCCTTTACACAAATACCATTGCATATGTAGTGTAGGTTCTTGCTTGCGAGTACTTTGGATGAGTACTCACGGTTGCCTTGCTCCCCTCCCCCCCCCTTTCCTTTCTTCTCGGATGATGCAACCAAATTGGTAGAGTCCAGGAGCCAGAGGATCCCGAGGATGTTTCTACGTGGAGTTCGGCTTCAAGGAGTAGTTAGGAGGTCCCATGCAGGAGGCCTTTCCTTTTCGATCGTTCCTACATTTGTGCTAGCCTTCTTAAGGCAAGCTTGTTTAACTTATGTTTGTACACAGATATTATTGCTTTTGTTGACTCATATGCATTCGAGTTTATGTATTCGAGCCCTCGAGGCCCCTGGCTTGTAATATAAAGCTTGTATTATTTTTAAATTTGTGTTGTGATATCTTCAAGTGAGTCCCTGATTTTGGTCGGACACATTTGCGTGCATGATTAGTGTGCGGTCAAATCGGGGGCGTCACAAGTTGGTATCAGAGCCGACTGCATGTAGGAATCCCCTTTCCAACTCCTTGGCCAAAGTTGAGTCTAGTCATTGAAAAAACTTTTACTAACATGGTTGTGTGGCTTACGGGCCCACGTCGCCATTGGGTGGTATTAGGATGTTTTATTCCTTGCCTTTACTCTGGGATTCTGATATCTCTTCTCCTCGGGTTAAATAATTTGCTAACATTAACATTAGGATCTCGTGATCACTTACACCCAGAGATCTCCTTATTATAGATGATCGTCTGCTGCACCAGAAGATTTTGAAGATACTCTCTGATGTTCTCTCGAGACTTTGTGCCCGTCGCTTTTGCAATCCTCTACCATCGATATATCCCCGTGGATAACTACTTACACTTGCCATTCAAACAATTATCCCCAATTTCTCTGGTTATTACAAAATACCCTGAAATACTTTCTGCTATTCCGAGAATCCTTTGTGCCTACTGCCTTTGTTGGCGTCCTGGGAACCAGGGTACCCAGACTTGCCTGTCTGCAGGCCGGGACACGCTCCTACCACGGCCTGGTACGGCCCAGCTGATCGACCAGCTGCCCAAGACCCTCGCGAGGGGGCTAGGCCTTGCGAGGAGAACAACGACAAGACACCCTCAGGAGCGGCCTCGGCAAGGTGCTCCGGAGGGGCGGAGAATCCAAGGCCAAACCTGCCTCAGGAGGAGGCAGTGACGTAAGCAGTGATGCACCACGCCAGCGGGTGCCAGCGCCCGCCAGCGGCGCAATTGCCGTTTTAGTGCAAAGGAGACAGCGCAGACGCAGGTTCCCGAGGAGCGGGACAAAGGTTTCCCCTTTGGTGCAACAAGACCAAAGACCGCAAATACGACAAGGAGGATTTCACCGCCGAGCCCACCACCGCGTCACCGCCTGATCCTTTTGCAGGCGAAGACTGCTTTTGTCAGGATAGGAACGTCCTTGTGTTCCCCCTCAAAAATGGCCATTGTGGGATCCCTTCCCGCCTAAACATTTCGGGGGAAGAGGACCCTGGCCGCCTATATAAGTAGCTAGGATCCTCACTATGGGGATCAAGTTGAACCAAGACGAGTCAAGAGGAGAGAGGCAAATCCATAAACTCTGCCACCATGCAAAGGAGCAAGAACACCTGCCTCCTGACCCTCCTAAGCTCACCTCCTAAGCTCAGGAACCACTGTACTAGTTCATATTCTAGCCCTCCTGAGGCCAATTCACCAAAGTAGGAAGTACAGTTTTACACCACACGGTGGCCTGAACCTGGGTAAACTCTTGCGTGCTTCACTTGTTGTTTGCTTGAATCTTTCACTAAGCGAGGGCGAGACGCTAGGTAGACGTGAGTGGGAGAGATCTTCGTTCATGCCCCTGTGTTCAAACGTCTTGGGTTTTGCGGAGCCCTGAATCTGACATTTGGCACGCCAGGTAGGGTGCATGTTGAGATCTCGCCTCTCCGACGACCTCGTCCCACTGTCGTCGTCGACTTCGCTCCACAACCATGGTGGACACATGCCGAGCTCGTGCCGCCCGTCGCGTCGTGAACGTCGCTCAGACGGCGCCCGCGGGCAACGGCGCGCCGCTCCGCCCCAACTCGCCGATCGCCAACGCCGCCACCGACCCGGCCGTCCACGAGCAGCAGGACTCGTCGCTGCCACCGTCCGTGTGGCGCGATGGCCGCACGGTGATGCCTTCACCGTCACCGGCCGCGGCGTTGTCCTCGTTGGTCCGTCGCGGGCCGGTCTACCAGCAGCATGCGCTGCTGATGGTGCGGGAGCTCTTGCGCTACCGCCCGGCAGATGACCTCTATGACGAATGGCTCCACCGCATCACCGAGATTGTCAACACCGCTGGCGAAGCACCTGCACCGACGCACTCCTCCCGTCCCCCGTCGCCCCCGGCGAGGAACGAAGGCCACGGAGTCCCGGTTCCACCTCCACTCTACGGTGCCATCCAGGAAGTCCGGCGCGAGGCTCCGCGGCGTGAGCCGCCCCGCAGAGCCCATGCGCGCGACGAGGAGAGCTGCCAGGTGATTCCGCATCCCCAGGCAGGGGCTCGCAGGCCTCCTGGCCCGCAGCGCCAGGACCGCGCGCCACAGGAGGTGGTGTCGCCAACGCCCCAAGAACCAGCACCGCGGGCGCAGGGGGCGCGTGCGATCATGAGCATGACTGGATGTCGTGCCCTAGCTCCTGAGCTACGACACCTCGTCTGGCCCCGCAAGTTTAAGCCGGAACTGCCTCCACGCTACGACGGCACCACCGACCCACGGAGTTCCTCCAACTCTACGAGCTGAGCATCGAGGCATCCAACGGCACTGAGCAGGTCATGGCGAACTGGTTCCCCATGGCTCTCAAAGATGGCGCACACTCCTGGCTCCTGAACCTCCCTGTGGGATCCATCTCCTCCTGGGAAGAGCTTCATGAGCATTTCGTCGCCAACTTCCAAGGCAACCGCGATAGAGCCCCGGCAGCTGCTGATCTACGCCGCGTGAGGCAGCAGCCGGGAGAGACCCTGCAAAAGTACATCCAACACTTCAACACCATCCGCCTCCGGATCCCTAGGGTCTCGGACGAGGCCATCATCCCGGCGTTCTCTGACGGCGTCTGCAACGTCAGGATGAGGGAGGAGCTCGCCATCCACGAGGACCTGTGCACAACCCTTGAGATGTTCAAGCTCGCGGCAAAGTGCGCCAGGGCGGAGGAAGGACGCCTCTCCCTCCAGGAGCTGCCTGAGGCGGAGGCGGACGACAAGAAGGCCAAGGCCAAAGAAGCAAAGCGCAAGGGACCCACCGTGCTGGCTGCGGAGCCAGAAGTGAAGCGTGGCTGCGGCTACGACGACGTCCCCAGAGACAACCGACCGTACTGCGTCTATCACAATGTCCACAGCAACAACACTAACGACTGCCAGGAGCTGAGGGCGATGCGCGGCGGGCGCGGCGGGTAGCACCCAGAGCGCGACAACCGCGGCTACAACCGTGGAGGAGGCCGAGGTGGAGGACGTTAGGACATCGGGAACTTACGCCAAGGGTGGCGCGAACAGCCTCGTGAAGGCCACTGGCAGGAGCAGCCTCGTGATGCCCCCTGGCGCGACCAGCCTCATCAGGGTCGCCCTCAGGGCAATGGAGGCCTGCCTCCGCTGCCACCACCGTCAAGAAGGAACGATGACGACCGCCACGGAGATGGAGCAGGTGGCTTCCAGGAGCCGCGTGCAGTTGCATGCATCTTGGGAGGAGCCCATGCTCCGGCTTCATATCGCATCTTCAAGCAGTTCTCCCGTGAGGTGAACGCGACGCTTCCCAGGCCTGACGCCGCGCGCAACCTCAGGTTGACAAAGCAAGTCACCGCCTTCGACCCCAAGGACCAGCTCAAGTGCACCGCGGCCCCAGGCGCTCTCCCGATGCTCTGCACCCCGACCATCAGCAATGTCCTCGTGACCAAGACCCTCATCGACGGCGGGGCAGGACTCAACATCCTCTCCGTCCAGGCCTTCGAGAGACTCTAGGTTCCCTACGATCAGCTCCACCCGACCAAACCATTCTACGGACTCATGGATGGCTACACACTCCCGATGGGGCAGGTCCGCCTTCCCGTCACCTTTGGTGACCGCAACAACTACCATACCGAGCTCATCGACTTCGACGTCGCCAACATCCACCTCCCGTACAATGCCATCCTTGGGTATCCCGCCCTCACCAAGTTCATGGCAGCGATCCATCACGGCTACAACATCCTCAAGATGCCGAGGAGCGGCGGAGTCAGCACGATCGCCTCCGACGAGAAGGAAGCGGTGCGTTCCCTGAACCACGCCTACCAGACTACGGCGATCGAATGCTCCGAGGAGGATGGAGCCGTCCTCGCCCTACAAACCGCCCCCAAGAAGAAGAAGAACCTGCCCGTCCACAGACCTCAGGACACAGGGGCTCCATACGGCCCCGCCTCAGGACTCGCGCATGCTGACGAGGCGCCCTCCACCCTCGCATAGGGAGGCGCACCTGACGCCCCTCTCGTGACGGGCTCGGGGGATCTCCTCTGGTGTGTCTCCGGACTGACCAGCGTCTCGAGGGAGGTGTTCGGGCACCACCTGCAGGCGTGTCTCGACGCGTGTTTTTTCGAGCCCAGCGTGGACCGCTCAGCGCTGGGGGCTCATGACTTCATCGACAAAGTTACCGAGGAACTTCAGTACACAAGGATAATCCGCGGTGGGCGTAACCGCACAACCCCAAGCTCACCTGCTCACAGCCCGAGCGACCGTTTCCGCGTCTGCGTTGACATCGCGGGTCTCAACCGAGCCGCCTCTCAGGAGCCCTTCTGGCCGACGGCGGTCGGCCGGAGGAGGGCCCTCCCCTGCAACTACGTCTGCACACTCTTCGGCTTCCGCAATGCAGCTGCCGCGTTCCAGCATCTCACCCAGTAGGCCTTGGGGGCTCAGGAGGCTCAGTGGCAGGCGGTTCGAACGAAGCAAGAGCCGGACCCGCGCGACCACTGAGAGCTTTCGGTGCCCCTGGGCCTCAGGAGCCTGACGATCTTCAGGAGCAACCCGCATGGCTCGTGTCTTGAGCTACCCCAACTCTTCTTCGACAAGTATCAGGTGACGCTTCAGGTATCCAATCGAGGGCGCCCCACGGGCTGCATCATCCTCGGACTGCTGGGGGCTATTCCCCCGCAGTTGACTCCCTTTTTGTGCATGATCAAGGCTAGTTGCTTCTTTCTATTCACATTATCTGCATGCTTGGCGTTCTCATTGCCACTAAGGTCATGAGCCCTTGTGAGCCCACTCGCGACCGCCCCATGATTAAGGACTGGCATGGCGTTTGTGCTCGGGTCCGTCCCTGCAGCGTCACTGAACCCAAAGGGCTGAGCTCTATCTCGCGAGACGTCACCTCCCGTGGTCCTTGGTGCCTTGTTCTCGCATGGGCTAATCGTGGATGGGTAAGTAGGGGCCCGTGGCAGGTGCCTCGCTCACGCGGGAACTGAACGCCGGTTGTTTTTCTTTGGATCGTTGCATGAGAAGACTGGGCACGGCGTCTGTGCTCGGGTCCGTCCCTGCAGCGCCGACAAATCCAGCGGGTGAGCTCTGTCTCGTGAGCCATTCCTGTGACGTCACCTCCTGGGGTCGCTGGTGTTGCGGCCTTCTCATGCAATACCCTCTAGAGATGCACTCGGCACAGGTCGACACAACACCTCTCTTTTCACATTTTGCAGAAGAAGACTCAGGCGCAACCCGCCTCAGGGTAGGGTCTCGTGAGTGATGCGTAAGCTCACGAGAACTTCCTCAGAGTCGTTCGGCTCGTCCTGAGGAGGGCCCATATACACCTTGGTTGTCCTACCGTGCAAGCCACGTGTCAGGACGGGGCTGTACAGGACCCGGAGTCTCTCCCGGTAGGAGGCTCCCTCCCACGGTCCAGTGGAAGTACCATGCTCCGCGCTGGCAGATCCAACCGAGGAGCGGTTATGCCCACGAACCAGTGGAAGCAACAAGCTCCGCGCTGGCCGCTACGATCGAGGCGCGGTTATGCCCACACTCCGCGCAAGTGTGGTAGCTCTATGCTCCGCGCTAGTTATAAACAACTGAGGGCGGCCCCTAGTGGTTGCACCAACCTCAGGGAGCTTTTCATCTCACGATGCTCACAACTTCTCCTTGGATGGGTGTCGCGAGGGGGGCTAGGCACGGGGGCTATGCTCAGGTCACGCCTGACAGACACCACCCTACCAGGTGCCCAGACACCTGGCCTTCTTGCGCGCCCATCCCAGGCGAAGGCTCGTGAACAAGGTATGGTGCTCATTCTCCTTCATGAGAGCCGTTCGTACGTCAAAGGGGACCCCTGGGTATCGTGAACCAAGGGCCTAACTATCCACGTAGCCCATCATCCCTTGAGTCTAGTTATGACGATAACCCCGGTCACCCGGAGGGCTCAATGGCGATCGAGGTATGCGCGGGGTTGGGCCGTGCCGACGCAGAACGCAAACGGGATCGCTTGAACGTCAAGGGGGACCCCTGGGCATCGCGACCCAGGGGCCTCACTAGCCACGTAGCCCCTCATCCCTTGATTCTAGTTATTACGATAACTCCGGTCACCCGGAGGGCTCAATGGCAATCGAGGTATGTGCGAGGTTCGACCCTGCCGACGCAGAGCAGCTAAGCAAACATGAAAGGAAGCAAGCACGGAAATCATCTAGCTATTACAATAATACCAAGTTTTTCAAATTCAGACAAAGTTCTTAAGCCTCCCCGAGGCACTCGCACTTCTCTCTCTGGACAGGAACAGATCAGGCATCTCCAAGCGCGTCATCACCAGTCTCCTCCTCTTCGGCTGCGGTAGCAGTGGCCTGGAGGAACGCCTCCACAAGCTCCGTGACCTTCGCCCCCAGGGCCTCGGCAGCCGTGCCCTCCATGACTGTGGTCACGACCTCGGACAACGAGGCCAGGTCAAGAGTAGGGTCACGAAGACTTAGGTGGCTGCACACCTGCGTCAGAACCAAGGTAAGGAGCGTGCAGCTCTCGACGTCAGCTAACTGGCCAATTGCGGCCGCAACCTCGTGCAGGGACTTCACAAGCGCGGCGAGGAGCCCGGCGGGGCCTTCCTCCGGGGCGGCCAGCGCCTTCATGAACCCTTCCCTGTAGGTGGCCTGCAGCACCGTACGGGCCTCAAGATCAAAGGTGGCGAGGGCCTCGCGACTCACTGCTGCCGAGGCCGCAAGGGCGTCCTCCTTGTCGCGCGCATCATGGGTTACCTTGGCCTACTCAACCTCAACCTCCAGCTTCTCTAGGGTCGTGCGGTCAGCAAGCTGCTCTTGTTGCAGCCGGGACGTCTCAGCCCCCTATGCCTCGAGCTCCTTATCCAACCTCTCGAGCTCGAGGGCGCGACTAGTGCCTTCCTCGCGAAGGGCCTCCCGCTCGCTCTCTGCCTTGAGGCAGCGCTTCTCAAAGGACGCAGCGTCGGCTCGCGCAGCGTCGCATGCCCACGTGGATGCCATAGCTTCCTCTTGACCCTTGGCAGCGACCGTTGAGGCCTGGTTCCAGGAGGCCCGCACAGACTCGTCTGCCAGGAGCCACCCATGGATCAGCCCCAGGCGTCCTTCCATCACGCGGCCATCACCACCTTGAAGTTCGGCGCGAAGCCGACCCAGCGCGATGGAGGTAGCCTCCAAGGCCTCAGGGCCAGGCTGCGTCGGCTGGCACACGGGCACCGACAAGACCGGCTGCTCGACCAGGGGCTCAGGGGCTCCGGCCCCCCTTGCCGAAGCAGCCAGAGTAGGAGCCGCCGCCGCATGCTCGGTGGCCCGGTTGGCCGAGAAACCCAGTGTCGTGGCATCCTTCTCTGCGGTCGAATCAGCAGCAGCAGGGGCGGGGCACCGCGACATGACCTCCCATTTCGCCTTCTTCATCACGCCACCCAGGTTGCTTTATCAAGAGAAGCACATCAGGGACACAACAACTAAGGATAGCAAGAGATTGCACACTTACTCGTCGGAGGCAAGGCGCGCCCTTCTCTTCACCAACAGGTCAGCCGCAGCCGCTGGCGCTATGGGCGTGCCGGTGGTCCGGATCTTGGCATGGCGCGAGGCCACAGTCTTGGGCGCAGCCGTGGTCGACGGATTCGCCGACACGGTACTCCTCGGTGGGGTCGCCACATTGCTCCCCCCGAATGCAGCGTGTCCGGATTGATGTGGAGTGGTCGCTTGGGACCGTCCGACGGCACCTGCGCCCGACGCCATAGCTCCAGCGAACACCTCGGAGGAGTCCCCCTCTTCGTCCAGGGTCTCCTCTGAGCCCCCCTCGTCGCTCTCATTGCCGGCGCCAGAAGACACGTCAATCGTTGGCGGAGCACCCACGGGCGCACCAAAACCTTACACGGCCTTCAATAGCTCGACCTTGTCAAGGTGGAGGTACAACGGTAGGTGGGTCCCGGAGAGGTCCTCAGGAACCATCCCTAGGAGGGTGACTGAGGTGAAGTCCAGATCGGCCTCGCGCAGTGCCCCTGAGCGCAGCCGGAGCCTGTCGTCGTCGCCCATCAGCTTCCATATGGGGCGTGAGTGTGCCTACAGCGGTGCCAGATGCTGCCTCAGGAACTCCTTCACGATCTGGCCCCCTTCAAGCCTCGAGCCCAGGTCGGCTTCAATCCTTGCCAAGACAGGCTCGGCAAGGGGGTCGGTAAGCTTCGCGTGGCTCCAACTGGCGCGTTTCGCCGGACGGGCGGTAGGAAGCGCCAGTAGAGGATGGACGCGTTGGGCATCCAGATAGACCCACCTCTTCCGGTGGGAGTCTATCTTCTTCCCGGCTGTCATCAGCCGACAGCCCTAGCGCTGGAAGACGAAGGAGACACAGCCCGAGCATGGACCCTCGTCGTACCGGCGCATGGAAAAGAAGTGGCGGAAGAGGGCGACAGTCGGCCTCACCCCCATGAGTGCCTCGCAGTAAAAGGCAAAGAGCGATATGACGAAGATGGAGCAAGGCTGGATATGGAGAGCATGCACCTGGCAATGTTCCAGGATGGCGTAGAAGAACTCTGAGAAGGGCGGAACGAGCCCCACGGAGATGCTATGGAGAAAGAAGGGGTAGCAGGACTTCGGCAAAACCCGCGTCGCGGTGGATCCGGCCCAGATCCCCGTCGGGCCATGCTCGTTGCGGACGCTCGACAAGAAAGGTTGGACCTCTGAGTAGTCCTCCTCCTTGGTGATGGAGGACTCCTCGAGCATCACCCCAAGGGGAGAGGCAGATCCGGACGCCGGCGTGGTACCCTTGTTCCTCTTCGCCATTGTTGAAGGTGTCGGAGGATACGGGCGATTTAGGAAGGCGGGAGTCGTAGGAGGAAGAGATCTGAGCAGGAAGAAAAGGAAGCGATAACTCCCCCGTAGCGGAGATGGCCCCTTTTTGTCAAGGCGCACGGTTGCCGAGACGGCATGGGGAGTGGGGTCGCCCACGTCCCATCCAACCGTCACGTGCCAGCTTGGCCCACAGCCTTTTGGGGGCCCGCGGCGCTTCGTCCTCGGCTGAGGCTTCGCCCCGAAGCCAACTCCGAGCGCGCCTAGGGCCCGGGGGGTACTGTCGGCATCCTGGGAACCAGGGTACCCAGACTTGCCTGTCTGCGGGCCGCGACGCACTCCTACCACGGCCTGGTACGGCCCAGCTGATCGACCAGCTGCCCAAGACCCTCGCGAGGGGCCTAGGCCTCGCGAGGAGAACAAAGACAAGACCCCCGTAGGAGCGGCCTCGGCAAGGTGCTCTGGAGGGGCGGAGAATCCCAGGCCAAACCTGCCTCAGGAGGAGGCAGTGACGTAAGCAGTGACGCACTGCGGTAGCGGGTGCCAGAGCCCGCTAGCGGCGCAGTTGCCGTTTCGGTGCAAAGGAGACAGCGCAGACGCAGGTTCCCGAGGAGCGGGACAAAGGTTTCCCCTTTGGTGCAACAAGACCGAAGACCGCAAAGATGACAAGGAGGGTGCCACCGCCGAGCCCACCACCGTGTCACCGCCTGATCCTTTTGCAGGCAAAGACTGCTTTTGTCAGGATAGGAACATCCTTGTGTTCCTGCTCAAAAATGGCCGTTGTGGGATCCCTTCCCGCCTAAACATTTCGGGGGAAGAGGACCCTGGCCGCCTATATAAGTAGCTAGGATCCTCACTATGGGGATCAAGTTGAACCAAGACGAGTCAAGAGGAGAAAGGCAGATCCATAAACTCTGCCACCACGCAAAGGAGCAAGAACACCTACCTCCCGACCCTCCTGAGCTCAGGAACCACTGTACTAGTTCATATTCTAGCCCTCCTGAGGCCAATCCACCAAAGCAGGAGGTAGGGATTTACACCACACGGTGGCCTGAACCTGGGTAAACCCTTGCGTGCTTCACTTGTTGTTTGCTTGAATCTCTTCACTAGGCGAGGGCAAGACGCTAGGTAGACGTGAGTGGGAGAGATCTTTGTTCACGCCCCTGTGTTCGAACTTCTTGGGTTTTGTGGAGCCCTGAATCTGACAGCCTTGCAGCTCTTTTCCATGTGAATACACCTACGAGTAATTCCTCACACTTATCGAGGATTCGTTGATCCCGAGTTGTTCATGTGTTCCACATAATACTTTGTAATGCTATTCAATCTTCCGAAATCCTCAGCAGCCTATTGCCCTTGAAATTCTTGCTTGCTTGCATTATGGATAATCCCATATGTCTAGTAATCTTATTGACATCCTTCATCATTATCATTTTGAGTCCGCTGGTTCGTTATGATTGCGAATGCTCGCAATCCTCAATCAGGTCCTAGAATTCATCCTTCCAGCTCAGACGTCGTTTTAAAGATGAGCTCGATCTCGAGCAATCAAATTGCCACCGGTTGTACCTCTAAGCCTACTCAACTTATCCATCCTTAATCAGAGTGTTTTCTTCTGATCCCTTGATTTGGAAATCTTAATTGTTTCGCATTTGAGCTTTGAATTAGTCAGTTGTTTCTATGATCCAATGCCTTTGCATTGTTTCTTCCTCTGGTTGTGTGCCGATGCTCACATCAGCTCCATTATGGACTGTCCGATCCTTTGATGAATTGTTATCCTACATTGTCCTTCATATTCTATAACTTTGTGAGTCTTTCCTCGAATACATAATGCCTTTGGTAAATTGTATCTTCTACTTTGTCAACCATGCTCTACCTTGGAACTTGTGTTAATTACTCCTTAATGTGGTATATGTTCCTAAGATGCCCCTATGGGTTGAACCTATGCCTTCCCTAATCCGTGTGAACCTAAGAGTTTTCACGAGTCATACTCTTTTGGTGTTTTGCCAGATAAACATTCTTCACTGCAACTTCATCTAAAGCAAGAAGTGAATGGAAGGTTATGCATTGAAGAAGTGGGAGTCGATCTTGAACTTGTGTTCATGCCCATGGAAATGATGTAGATCTTATCATGGAAGCTTCTCTTAACAATAATTGTTCCCATGGTATAAATTGATCTCATATATGTGATTTGTCTCTTGCAATCGTGGTTCCGACCATATTATTCTTCTTTGATCCCATTTCTCGGACAAGTCAAGGCACTTGTCTTCTGTAGATCAATACACATGTCCAACCTCTATTCCGCTCTACCTTCAAGTATTACCCCTAGCATCTCGAGAATATCACGGAACCACATAACTTCTTATGGGTTCTTCCACAACTATTATTTCTAACCGATTCCAAATTTTCCCAGGATTCTGAGTTGTTAGACACTCAAGGACACCGATAACTGAATTGATTCTGCATCACGATTAAACAACTCTTAGTAATATTCTTTACTTACGAGTTGTACTCGATCATGTCATTCCTAGCCTGACCGAGCACAAAATTTTGTCAGGTTAATCTTCCTCGTCACATCATTTGTCCTTGAATAACAAACTTGATTTTGAGTTTGTGTCCTACCCATGGTTCCAATAACCTTTCGCTTCATCATTCATGTGACTTGATGGCATCACTAATCGATTACATCTTCATGAAATCTCTCGACAAATGTATCATGATCATCATGAGCATTCTGAGCTCTTCCCTCATATCAGTTGAATTCATGATGAGAAATACCATCCTTGCCCTCGATGATTTGTGTTGTCATCGACCACTTTATTGCCTCCCCCCAACACAAACATGTTTGTGTTCTCTGTTATACCTTGAGTTCTTTGCTATCCAACATTTGTTCTTCTTTACCTTGGAGTATTACCATCTTTTATGTCAAGATTGTCGTGAGAATTTCACCACCTCTTAAGAATTCTTGATACAAGTGATACTTCTTACCATCTCCATTCATTTCTTGGTCCCTGTCGGCGTCCTGGGACCAGGGTACCCAGACTTTCCTGCCCGCGGGCCGCGACGCGCTCCTACCAGCGGCCTGGTACGGCTCAGCTAATTGACCAGCTGCTAAGACCCTCGCGAGGGGCCAGGCCTCGCGAGGAGAACGACGCCAAGACCCCCTCGGGAGCGGCCTCGACAAGGCGTTCCAGAGGGGCGGAGAATCCAAGGCCAAGCCTGCCCCAGGAGGAGGCAGTGATGTCAGCAGTGATGCACCGTGCCAGCGAGTGCCAACGTTCACCAGTGGCGCAGTTGCCATTTCGGTGAAAAGGGGACAGCGCAGCCGTTGGTTCCCAAGGAGCGGGGCAAAGGTTTCCCCTTTGGTGCAACAAGACCGAAGATCGCAAGGACGATAAGGAGGATGTCACCGTCGAGCCCACCACCGTGTCACCGCCTGATCCTTTTGCAGGCGAAGACTGCTTTTGTCAGGGTAGGAACGTCCTTGTGTTCCCACTCAAAAATGGCCGTTGTGGAATCCCTTCCCGCCTAAACATTTCGGGGGAAGAGGACCGTGGCCGCCTATATAAGTAGCTAGAACCCCCTCTTCCAAGGGGGGAGGAGGAGAGAATCACTAACTCACACACTCGACCACCGCACAAGGAGCAAGAACACTAGCCTCCTGACCCTCCTGAGCTCGCCTCCTGAGCCCAGGAACCCTTGTACTAGTTCATATTCTAGCTCGCCCGGAGCCAATCCACCAAAGTAGGAAGTAGGGTTTTACACCACACGGTGGCCCGAACCTGGATAAACTCGTGTGTGCTTGTTCATTGTTTGCCTGAATCCTTCCACGGAGACGAGAGCAAGGTGCTAGGTAGACGTGAGTGGGAGAGATCTTCGTTCACGCCCCTGTGTTCGAATTTAACGGGTTTTGCGGAGCCCTGAATCCGACATTTGGCGCGCCAGGTAGGGGGCGTGTCGAAATCTCGCCTCTCCGACGACCTCGTCGCGTTCTCCTCTCCGACCCTACTTCACAGCCATGATGGACACACGCCAAGCTCGCGCCGCCCACCGTGCTGCGAACGTCGCTCAGACGGCGCCCGCGGGCAACGGTGCAGCTCTCCGCCCCAACTCGCCGGTCGCCAACGCCGCCACCGACCCGCCTGTCCACGAACAGCAGGACTCCTCGCTGCCGCTGTCCGTGCAGCGGGATGGCCGCACGGCAACACCTTGACCCTCGCCGGCCGCAGCGTTGTCCTCGCTGGTCCGCCGCGGGCCGGTCTACTTGCAGCCTGCGCTACGGATGGCGCGGGAGCTCTTGCGCTACCGCCCGGCAGATGATCTCTACGACTAGTGGCTCCACCGCATCACCGAGCTCGTCAACGCCGCTGGGGAAGCACCTGCACCAACGCACTCCTCACGTCCTCCGTCGCCCCCGGCGGCAAACGAGGGCCGTGGGGTCCCGGCTCCGCCTCCCCTTCACCCCACCGGCCAGGAGGGCCGGCGCGAGGCCCCTCGACGTGAACAACCCCACAGAGCCCACGTCCGCGATGAGGAGAGTTGTCAGGTGATCTCGCACCCACATGCAAGTTCAAGCCGGACCTGCCTCCGCGCTACGACGGCACCACCGACCCCACGGAGTTCCTCCAACTCTACGAGCTGAGCATCGAGGCATCCAACGACACTGAGCAGGTCATGGCGAACTGGTTCCCCATGGCTCTGAAGGACGGCGCGCGCTCCTGGCTCCTGAACCTCCCGGTGGGATCCATCTCCTCTTGGGGAGAGCTTCGCGAGCGTTTCGTCGCTAACTTCCAAGGCACCCGCGACCGAGCCCCGACAGCTGCAGATCTGCGCCGCGTGAAGCAGCAGCCGGGAGAGACCCTGCAAAAGTACATCCAACGCTTCAACTCCATGCACCTCCGGATCCCCAGGGTCTCGGACGAGGCCATCATCTCCACGTTCTCCGATGGCATCCGCGACGTCAGGATAGGGGAAGAGCTCACCATCCATGAAGACCTATGCACAGCCCTCGAGATGTTCAAGCTCGCGGCAAAGTGCGCCTGGGCAGAGGAAGGCCGCCTCTTCCTTCAGGAGCTGCCTGAGGCGGAGGCAGACGACAAGAAAACCAAGGCCAAGGAGTCGAAGCGCAAGGTACCCGCCGTGCTGGTAGCTGAGCCAGAAGTGAAGCGTGGCTGCGGCTACGATGACCTCCCCAGAGACAACCGACCGTACTGCGTCTTCCACAACGTCCACAACCACAACACAAACGATTGTTAGGAGCTCAGGGCGATGCGCGGCGGGAGCGTCGGGCAGCGCCCTGAGCGTGACAACCACGGCTACGACCGTGGAGGAGGCCGAGGAGGAGGACGTTGGGATGGCAGGAACTCACGCCAAGGGTGGCGTGAGCAACCTCGTGAAGACCACTGGCAGGAGCGGCCTCGTGACGCCCCCTGGCGCGACCAACCTCGTGAGGGTCGCCCTCAGGGCAACGGAGGCCTGCCTCCACTACAACCACCACCAAGGAGGAACGACGACGACCACCAGGGAGACGGGGCAGGGGGCTTCCAGGAACCGCGTGCAGTCGCGTGCATTCTGGGAGGAGCCCATGCCCCGGCTTCTCACTGCATCTTCAAGCAGTTCACCTGTGAGGTGAACGCAACGCTTCCCAGGTCTGACGCCGCACGCAACCTCAGGTGGTCCAAACAAGTCATCGCTTTCTACTCCAAAGACCAGCTCAAGTGCACTGCGGCCCTAGGCGCACTCCCGATGCTCTGCACCCCGACCATCAGCAACATCCTCGTGACCAAGACCCTCATCGACGGCGGAGCAGGGCTCAACGTCCTCTCCGTTCAGACCTTCGAGACACTCTAGGTTCCCTACGATCAGCTCCACCCCACCAAGCCATTCTACAGAGTCACGGATGGCTCCACGCTCCCGATGGGGCAAGTCCGCCTCCCCATCACCTTTAGCGACCGCGACAACTACCACACAAAGCTCATCGACTTCGACGTCGCCAACATCCACCTCCCGTACAACGCCATCCTGGGGTATCCTGCCCTTGCCAAGTTCATGGCGGCGACCCATCATGGCTACAACGTCCTCAAGATGCTCGGGAGTGGCGGAGTCATCACGATCGCCTCCGACGAGAAGGAAGCGGTGCGTTCCCTGGAGCGTGCCTAGCAGACCGTGGCAGTTGAGTGCTCCAATGAGGATGAAGCCGTCCTCGCCCTGCAGACCGCCCCCAAGAAGAAGAAGACCCTACCCATCGACGGACCTCAGGATGCGGGGGCTCCCAACGACCTGTCTTTAGGACTCGCGCTTGCTGACGAGGCGCCCTCCACCCTCGCATAGGGAGGCGTGCTCGACGCCCCTCTCGTGACGGGCTCGGGGGCTCTCCTCTGGAGTGTCCCCGAGCTGACCCGTGCCTCGAGGGAGGTGTTCAAGCACCACCTGCAAGCGTATCTTGATGCGCGTTTTTGTGAGCCCAGCGCGAGCCGTCCAGTGCTGGGGGCTCAGGACTTTATCGACCAAGTTACAGAGGAAATTCAGTACGCAAGACTCATCCGCGGTGGGCGTAACCGCACAATCCCAAGTCCACCTACTCACAGCCCAAGCGACTGGTTCCGCGTCTGCATCGATATCACGGGTCTCAACCGAGCCGCTTCTCAGGAGCCCTTCTGGCCGACGGTGATCGGCCGAAGGAGGGCCCTCCCCTGCAGCTATGTCCGCACGCTCTTCGGCTTCCGCAACGCAACTACCACGTTCCAGCATCTCGCGCAGCAGGCCTTGGGGGCTCGGGAGGCTCAGTGGCAGGCGGTCCAGATGGAGCGGGAGCCGGACCCGCGCGACCACTGAGAGCCTCAGGAGCCCCTGAGGCTCAGAAGCCCGACGATCGTCGGGAGCGACCCGCATAGCTCGCGTCTTCAGCTACCCCAACTCTCCTTCGGCAAGTATCAGGTGACACTTCAGGTATCCAAACGAGGGCGCCTCTCGGGCTACATCATCCTCGGGCCGCTGAAGGTTGTTCCCACGTGGCTGTCTCCATTTTTGCATGATCAAGGCCAGATATTTCTTTCCATTCGCATTATATATATGATTGGCGTCCTCACCGCCACTAAGGTCATGAGCCCTTGTGAGCCCACTCGCGACCGCCCCATGATTAAGGACTGGCACGACGTCTGTGCTTGGGTCCGTCCCTACAGCGTCGATAAACCCAAGGGCTGAGCTCTGCCTAGCGAGCCATTTCCGTGACGGCACCTCCCATGGTCCATGGTGCCTTGTTCTCGCATGGGCTAATCGTGGCTGGGTAAGTAGGGGCCCGTGACAGGTGCGTCGCTCACGTGGGAACCGCGCGCCGGCTGTTTTTCTTTTTGATCGTGGCATGAGAAGACTGGGCATGGCTTCTATGCTCAGGTCCATCCCTGCAGCGTCGAAAAATCCAGTGGCTGAGCTCTGTCTCGCGGGTTAACCCCGTGACGTCACCTCCTGGGGTCGCTGGTGCTGCGGCCTTCTCATGCAATGTCTCGTGGAGATGCACTCGGCGCAGGTCGAGACAACACCTCTCTTTTTACATTTTGCAGAAGAAGACTCAGGAGCAACCCGCCTCAGGGTAGGGTCTCGTGAGTGATGCGTAAGCTCACAAGAACATCCTCAGAGTCGTTCAGCTTGTCCTGAGGAGGGCCCATATACACCTTGGATGTCCTACGGTGCAAGCCACGCTTCAGGACGCGGCTGTACACGCCCCGGAGTCTCTCCCGGTGGGAGGCTCCCTCCCACGATCCAGTGGAAGTACCAAGCTCCGCGCTGGCAGATCCAACCGAGGAGCGGTTATGCCCACGAACCATTGGAAGCACCAAGCTCCGCGCTGGCCGATACAACCGAGGCGCGGTTATGCCCACACTCCACGCAAGTGTGGTAGCTCTATGCTCCGCGCTAGTTATAAACAACTGAGGGTGGCCCCCAGTGGCCGCACCAACCTCAGGGAGCTTTTCAGCTCACGACGCTCACAGCTTCTCCTTGGATGGGTTTCATAAGGGGGGCTAGGCACGGGGGCTATGCTCAGGTCACGCCTCGCAGATGCCATCCTACCAGGTGCCCAGACACCTGGCCTTCTCGTGCCCCCATCCCAGGCGAAGGCTCGTGGGCAAGGTATGGTGCTCGTTCTCCTTCATGAGAGCCGTTCGTACGTCAAGGGGGGCCCCTGGGCATCACGACCCAGGGGCCTAACTGGCCACGTAGCCCCTCATCCCTTGAGCCTAGTTATGACAATAACCCCGCTCCTCCGGAGGGCTCAATGGCGATAGAGGTATGCGCGGGGTTGGGCCCTGCTGACGCAGAACGAAAACAAGATCGCTTGAACGTCAAGGGGGACCCTTGGGCATCGCGACCCAAGGGCCTCACTGGCCACGTAGCCCCTCATCCCTTGAGTCCAGTTACTACGGTAACCCTGGTGTCCGGAGGGCTCAGCAACGAGTCTAGTTACTACGGTAACCCCGGTCATCGAGAGGGCTCAGCGGCGGTCGAGGTATGCGCGGGGTTGGGCCCTGCTGACGCATAGCACCTAGAGCAAACATGAAAGGAAGCAAGCATGGAATCATCTAGCTATTACAATAATGTCAAGTTTTTTCAAATTCAACCAAGTTCTTACGCCTCCCTGAGGCACTCGCACTTCTCTCACTTAACAGGATGGATCAGGCATCACCAAGCGCAGCATCACCAGGCCCCACCCCTTTGGCTGCGAGGGTAACGGCCCGGAGAAACGTCTCCACCAACCACGTGGCTTCTGTTCCCAGGGCCTCGGGAGCGGTCACCGCCGCCCCCTCAGGAAGGCGCTTGGACGACCAAACCTTGACTCAAGGGAAGGGCAGCATGAGTCAAGCACCATTTGACCTCAGGAATTGCTAAGATAAGTTTTCAGTGTTGCACCCGCTTGCGTACCTACGCCACCACTTACTATAGTTACGAAGCCTTTCCCGATGGACCAGTGGGTGGCTGCCCACACGCCAAGAGGGCCTCCTGCGCCTCGGGGGCTCTTGCCGGATCCTGGACCCCTCGCCTCCTGGCCTTGGCCACGGTGCCGCGACTTGGCATACCAGCACAGGCCGAGGCTGGTTCCGGGACTTGGTCTCGCAGGCGTAGGGCCTTAAGCTACCGCATGAACAAAAGAAAGGGGAAATCATGCTCTAACAAGGGAATCATGTAGGGCATAAGTTTATAACGCTAGATAGTAACAAAAGTATTACGAGAATTTACATGTCCTTGTGAAGCCCTCCATGATGTCCCACAGGAACTAAGCTAAGGAAGACGCTCCCAAGGAACTTGGCTTGAACTCTAAACCCTAAACCCTAAACAACGGCGACGCCGGGAGGACACCGTTTCCCTCCAGCGATAGGGGAGGCGGCTTGGCGGCTCGTAGCTCTCGTCAGAGCTCGAGGCCGTCTCAGGGGTAGCATAACTGCTATCAGGAGAATCGGAGATATAGCCAACAGCAAGCGCTCCGCTGCCCTGACGACACGGGGAATGGTCGCCGGCGAGCCCATTCCCTGCGCCACACGGCAGTCGGAGGCCGTCCGCCCCGAAGACTTTGAAGGTCATTGCGCCCATCGTGTCCAGCGCGAAGTGAAGAATATGCCTCCCGGTGGGGGTGCAGGCGCGACGCACCACACCCCAGCCCTAGGTCATGAAGACCTGGCCAGAAGAAACCACCTCCATGTCGGCGTGCGAAGGAGGAAGGCGACACCCTTCGTGCCTCAGCTCCATCGTCACCCGGCCCCGAGCCGGGAGTACCTCCCTCAGGAACGGAGGAAGAAGAATCCAGGAATGCGGAGGGGCCCCCGCCCACACGATGAACTCGCGGGCATCATCCTCCGAATGGGACGGTTGCAGGGTGCGGGGAGACGCCCGTCTCCGGGCTACTGGCGGCTCCACCCCTATCGTCGCCCCCGCTCAATCTGCCTGCCGTTGAGGTGTGCAAGGGAAGCGGAAATCTAGGTGGAGCCCGCATGCACCATGTGCGAGCGTTCGCCGGCCTGAGAGACGCACCCGGAGAATCACGGCGCCTCTTCTTCGGGGGGAGCCGTTCGGGCTCTACCATCAGGCTCTTCCCTTTCTCCACGGCCGAGAACCTGCGAGTCAACGCCATGGAGCCCTGGGAGCAATGGAAACGTGCGGATCAGCCTACAACGGTCAAGTGAGAGGCGTGGAGCCTCACCCCCTGTTTATAGGCCAAGAAGACCAACCGGCGGCCACCCGCGCGCAGCCATAATGGCCCCGCTGCCCGCGCCAAGGAGTTGTCAAGTCACACAGTTGCCAAGATTGCATGGGAAGTGGAGTCGCTCGCGTCCATCCAACCGCCGCGCGCCAGCCTGGTCCGCAGCCTTTTTGGGGCCCGCGGCACTTCGTCCTCGACTAAGGCATCGCCCTGCAGCCAACTCCGCGCACGCCTTGGGCCCGGGGGCTACTGTCGGCGTCCTGGGAACCAGGGTACCCAGATTTGCCTGTCTGCTGGCCGCGACACACTCCTACCAGCGGCCTGGTATGGCCTGGCTAATTGACCAGCTGCTCAAGACCGTCGCGAGGGGCCAGGCCTCGCGAGGAGAACGACGCCAAGACCCCCTCGGGAGCGGCCTCGGCAAGGCGTTCCGGAGGGGCGGAGAATCCAAGGCCAAGCCTGCCTCAGGAGGAGGCAGTGATGTCAGCAGTGACGCACCACACCAGCGAGTGCCAGTGTCCGCCAGTGGCGCAGTTGCCATTTCGGTGCAAAGGGGACAGCGCATTCGTTGGTTCCCAAGGAGCGGGGCAAAGGTTTCCCCTTTGGTGCCACAAGACCGAAGACCGCAAGGACGAAAAGGAGGATGTCACCGTCGAGCCCACCACTGTGTCACCGCCTGATCCTTTTGCAGGCGAAGACTGCTTTTGTCAGGGTAGGAACGTCCTTGTGTTCCCGCTCAAAAATGGCCGTTGTGGAATCCCTTCCCGCCTAAACATTTCGGGGGAAGAGGACCGTGGCCGCCTATATAAGTAGCTAGAACCCCCACTGTAGAGGGGGGAGGAGGAGAGAATCACCAACTCACACACTCGACCACCGCCCAAGGAGCAAGAACACTAGCCTCCTGACCCTCCTGAGCTCGCCTCCTGAGCCCAGGAACCCTTGTACTAGTTCGTATTCTAGCTCGCCCGGAGCCAATCCACCAAAGGAGGAAGTAGGGTCTTAGACCACATGATGGCCCGAACCTGGATAAACTCTTGTGTTCTTGTTCATTGTTTGCTTGAATCCTTCCACCGAGACGAGAGCGAGGCGCTAGGTAGACGTGAGTGGGAGAGATCTTCGTTCACGCCCCTGTGTTCGAACTTAACGGGTTTTGCGGAGCCCTGAATCCGACAGTCCCCGTGTCATTGCTAACCGGAATACCGACAATTGAACTATGATGTGTGAATTCACAACTTCTAGCAACCCTACTGCTTTGGGGTGAATGGTCGGTAGTTTCATCCTAAGTCTATTGGTTACCGAATCACCATTTTTTTAACATTGATCGTGCTACTCGGTCCATATTTCCAGGTGCATTTTCGTTCAATGTTTAATTGTGGATGTTCTCCTCGAACATACTTCTTTATTTATTTCGGTATGCTCAATGCTATCACCTTGTTTACTTAATCATGGAAACCTTGATGAGTTGTTGTTGTGCCCATCGGCCATATCCTCAGCTTTTCCAGGATGAAATGGTACGAGCTGTGCTAGCAGTTCCTCCTGGATTCGTTTGTGATTCTGAAGTCCGACCTTTACCTTCTGAACATGTCTATGCTATCCCGAAGCTTGACTGTGGTACTCAAACATCAACAAGGGCATTGGAAGCACAATGCTAAATATTTCATGATCAGTTATTATCCTAAGACCGTTATATGGGTAATGTCATGAGATTTCTCTCCCATCAACTAAATGGTTTTCCACTTTTTATCCTGATATGGATATCATGCTCTGCTTGTCCTTGGGAAGGATATACCCCTGAAATATGTGTTCAAACACATTTTTCTTTCCATTGTTTTTTCTAATCTGATGATCACATTTTTCTTTCCATTGTTTTGATTAACTTCTCTTGTGATCTATATGATCTAAGCAGTAATATTCTTCTGCTTATGTAAACACCTTGGTGTACATCCGTGTCGGTAAGACCCTGATGCTTTTGTTGATGGCATTCTGGTAGCCACCGATGGATGAGAACTTTGCCTATTGGTCCGCCTCGTTTTCACGAGCAGGAAAATGGTTCTCTTCGTTCATCGCCCTTGGTACTGACATTGTTGACGATATAACTGACATGCTATTCTCTGACATGCCTTGCCATCATGATCGTGCATGATGTCAGTGCCCTTCCTACTTTTAACCCACATGGTGGGCCCATAACTCACAGGTCCACATGATCGAAACCTGACTCCCCTGTACACCCCATGTTTCCAAAGTTATTCCTCAAACATGGTTTTGTATGTAATTCACGAGCCACCTTTCGAGAGATCACTAGTTCTAGTATCAGACACAATACTTATTCACATTGCTCCGAACCCTTTTCACTATGTTTCATGCAACGAATGATTGCCTATCCGCTTGAGACTTCATATTGAACCTTCTTACCTCTCCCTCTCGATGACTTTCTTAAAAATCAACTCGAGAGATGCCTCTATGCCTTGTCCACGGAGATAGCCCCCAGGTACCTAACATGTATTGAGCTCCGCCCTTCCCGAGTCCCCCCCCCCTTATATTTTCCATAAGTACGATGGTGATCCTGAAGACAGGACAACAACTTCATCATGAGGCATTGATGCAGAGAAATGAAGATGTCAATGTAATGGACCGACTTCTTTGAGAAGAGCAACCAAGACCGAGAAAACTCGTTAGAATTTTGTAACTGATTTTCCCCCATACTCCACCTCTTAAATCTCGGGACGAGATTTCTTGTAGTGGAGGAGAGTTGTGACGCCCGGATAATTAAGCTACAGTAACCCTCTACAAATGACGCCATGTCACCATGATTACTGTTGATAAACTCGCGTTGTTTCAAACCCCATTCAAATTCAAATTTTAAAATCAAGTCAAACTATAAAAGTTTTCAAAGTTTGAAACTAAAATGTTCAAGTTGTAGCAAATAATCTTTTGTTAATATTTGTGGTGAGCCAACTTTTTGTAAAGTGTTTAAATGCACAAAACAACTAAAACTGTGGCTTAAACAATTAATTAAAGCCTTTTATAATTTATAAAATAACAAACTAAGTTAATTGAGGACCAAATTTTTTTGGGGCAGTGGTATAGTTTGTAGCACTTTTTATGGTGCAAGTTTCCTATTTTATAAAACTGAAACACTACTGAAGTTTAATACAAAACAGAGTTAAAAGGAAAAAGAAAACAGAAAAGCAAGTACATAAAAAAGGGAAAAGGCCTAAACTAGTACCGCCCAAATGGGCTCTAGTGTGCACATGGCCCAGCCCACTCCCAACCTTTCCCCTACCACGTACAGGGGGAGGCTAGGGCCATGGCGTGGCGGCCATCCCATGGCGCCATGGCCGGATGGCCACCACGTCGCCTCCCTCAGCCTATAAAGTTGCCCGCCGAAACCCTACTCCCCATCTCGCTCATCGCCCCCAAGATCCCCCATCGCCCCCTCCTCTTCTTGTCGAATTCGAGCTCGAATAACTCATGGTCACCGTTGCCTCACTGTCATCGCCGCGGCCACCGACCTCTCCGGCATGCGGGAGCACGTCTAGGAGGTCTGTCGCAGCTGGCTTCCTCCTTTTCGGGCACCAGCTCGAGCCTGGGCGCTACGTCGACAATACCATCTTCGTCTTCTTTGTCCGGCCGCCACATCTCGCCGTTACCACCGCCTCTCCGGCTAGTCCCCGGCCTCCCCAAGAATGCCATCTACCACGTGGTGAGCCCCTCTTCCTATTCCCCACCTTTCCTCTTTGATCCGTCACCATATCGTCGTCTCCGCGACCTCGGCCGACATGGCCGCAGTTTCACGTCCGCGTACGAGCTCTCTAGCTCCAGGCTGCACCCTCGCCGGCCACCCGCGCATGCGCCCATGGTCCTCGTGTGCGCTTCCTCCCCTGCTTGCTGCTGCGCTGCTCCCTGGCCGTCGCTGATTACTGCTGCTACGCTGCCTCGCTGCGGCTCGCCGCCCTCCCAGCGTGCTTGCCCTACCGGTGCTGCCTGCCTCCGCCTAGCCGCGCCCCGCTCCCCGCTCCTAGCTCCCTCCGCCCCTTCTCTTAGCCATGGCCGCCGGAGCCTCCTGCTCCCGTGCGCGGCCAGTCGCCCGTGGCCGCCGTGGGCCTCTCTCCGGTGAGGCCCCGGCTGGTTCGGTTTTGTGGGGGCTAACCCCCAATCCATTAGTAATTAACCCAGGTTTAAATGTCCTAAACCGCCCTATTCAAAACCGTTTTATTAAGCCATATACCATGACATGTGGGTCCCTCTGCGAATTAGATTAATTTAGTTGAAATGCATAATTACAGTCAATGACATGCATACCCCTGCACTGTTGACTTTTGAGTCAACAACTGATGAGGCCCACCAGTCAGCCTGTGGTTGGGTGTACTTCTTGGTACACTTAGCAGATCTGTTTTATTCTCGAATTAAATTAATTCTAGATAATTCAATAAACTTAGGAAATTAATAGAAAATAAACCGTAAGTCAAATGAAAAAAATATAATATATGAAAAATGATTAGAAAAATATGACGAATCTGAATATGCTATCCAGTCACATGTCACGTGCCTCTAACATAGCAAACATGGAACCGCCCCCTCCGGTCTGTTTGTCCGAAAATGCCAAACATTGGGATACTTTCCTGGATGTTTTCCCCTTCGTCGGTATCACCTAGTACTGCATTAGGTCACCCCTAGCACCGCGTATTGCCATGTTATGCTTTGTGATGCTTTGATTGCTCTGCTATTTATTGTATTCCCCCTCTATGACTTCTTTCCGGTAGACCCCAAGAATGCTGTCGATACCCCGTGATCGACTACATCGACGATGATCCCTCCTTGCCAGAGCAACCAGGCCAGCCAACCCCCCTTGATCACCAGATATCGCCCATTCTCTTCTCTCTTATTCTTGCATTAGATTTCCTACTGTTGATGATTCGATAATTCCTATTCTATTGCATAGCCTGTCATTGTTGTTACCACTGTTGATACCTTTACCTGCTATCCTAAATGCTTACTGTAGGGTGCTAGTATCCCATCAGTGGCCCTACATTCTTGTCTGTCTGCCATGTTATACTATCGGGCCGTGATCACTCGGGTGGTGATCACGGGTATATACTCAATACATATTATACATGATACATGTTGTGACTAAAGTCGGGTCGGCTCGTAGAGTGCCCGCAAGTGATTCACAGATTGGTGGCTGAAAGGACATGTGGCTCCATCTAGGTAGTGGTGGGCCTGGGTTCCCGATGGCCCCTGAGTGATTCTTTGTGGCGGAGCGACAGGGCAGGTTGAGACACCGAGGAGAGAGGTGGCCTGGCCCTGGTCGTTGTCCACGGTTATTTCATAATAACATGCTTAACAAGTTTGGATATTTGATCTGAGTCTGGCCACTGGCCTATATGCACTAACCAGCTACGTGGGAATAGATATGGGCTCTCCACGCCGTGGTATCGGCCGAAGCCTTCTTGACATCAGCGATTGAGCGGCGTGTGCTGTGTTGGACCGCGCAACGTAAATTCCTTAGTAATGGAGGTTGCTAGGTATGCTCACCGGCCGTGTACGCAACGTGCAGGTGTGCAATGGGCGATGGGCCCAGACCCCTGCACGCTTAGGATTTAGACCGGTGGGCTGACCTCTCTGCTGTGCTTAGGTAGGGATGCGACGTGTTGATCTTCCGAGGCCGGGCATGACCCAGAAAGTGTGTCCGGCCAGAGGGGATCGAGCGTGCTAGGTAATGTGGTGCACCCCTGCAGGGAAGAAATCTATTCGAATAGCAGTGCACGGTAACAGGACGACCCGGAGTTGTACTCCGACCTCATGACAACTAGAACCTGATACTTAATAAGACACACCCTTTCAAGTGCCAGATACAACCCGGTGATCGCTTTCCCACAGGGCGACGAGGGAGGATCGCCGGGTAGGATTATGCTATACGATGTTACTTGGTGAACTTTCCTACTACTCAAGGCGGAGGATGCCAGAAGCATTGATACTTGTTACTATTCCATCTACTCTCTTCTACTGCTACAAGATGGAGGCTGCCAGAAGCGTAGTCTTCGATTGGATTCGCTATCCCCCTCTTATTCTGGCATTCTGCAGTTTAGCCCATAGATATTACCCCTTTACATAGATACCATTGCATATGTAGTGTAGATTCTTGCTTGCGAGTACTTTGGATGAGTACTCATGGTTGCCTTGCTCCCCTCCCCCCTTTTCCTTTCTTATCGGATGATGCAACCAGATTGGTAGATTCCAGGAGCCAGAGGATCCCGAGGATGTTTCTACGTGGAGTTCGGCTTCAAGGAGTAGTTAGGAGGTCCCAGGCAGGAGGCCTTTCCTTTTCGATCGTTCCTACATTTGTGCTAGCCTTCTTATGTCTGTACTCAGATATTATTGCTTCCGCTGACTCTTATGTATTCGAGTTTATGTATTCGAGCCCTCGAGGCCCCTGGCTTGTAATATAAAGCTTGTATTATTTTTAAATTTGTGTTGTGATATCTTCAAGTGAGTCCCTGATTTTGGTCGTACACATTTATGTGCATGATTAGTGTGCGGTCAAATCGGGGGCGTCACAATTGCGTGCAGATATATCATGAAGAATATGACAATGCACAACAAATTTGATCTCCAAGGAATAACATGCCTATATGATTAAACATGGTAATTGCATGAAGGGACAGGGAATCGGTGAGGAACCCCCCTATACCTTGGAATCTGAGGGTGTCCATCGTGTGTAGATATATCATGACAAATACGACAATGCACAACAAATTTGATCTCCGAGGAATAACATGCATATATGATTAAACATGGTAATTGCATGAAGGACTACACTAGTAAACAATATGACTAAGCACGTGACTTAAGAGGTCATAACACAATAAAAGAATCCAATCAGAGATCAAGTCTTGTAACTCAAGGCAAAACCCGCAAATCTATTAACACCATGATCGCTCCCCACTTGTCATTGGAATGACAATTTTTTAGAAGCATAGGCAAACTAAACGGCCTCGGTGCTAGCTGATGAATAAGATGGTGCATGCACTACCAGAAAAATAAACGTCCGTGATGATACGTGTTCGCCATAGTGGGTCCATTTTTTTCTCAATGATGTGCATCTAGGATAATTTTATGACAGAATCAAAATTGTCAAGCATGTGTTGTTAAAGATCACTTCCATGCCAAAACTCGCTTTTATATCATGGAAGTGTGCTCTTCCATGATAGGGAATGATGCATCATAGAAGTTGTTTCATCGCGGGTGACTAGATGAACCAAGACACCACCGACACATGGCAGATGCCATAGTGGGTCATCGTTAAGCTAAGCCGTGTGTGTTCAAATCCAAAACCCCTTAATGATGTGGCCTCTTGCTGATCGCTCACGCACCCTCTTTCAATTGGTCTGACACCCCATCTCAGCTTTGTGACAAATGGATGTTGGTGTTGCGTAGCTTGATTCCGGCTAATGGTGATAGGCACTCTCTGTTTGGATGTGGATGAGGAGATGTGCATCGCGGAGTGAGAGGAGAGCTCATAGGGAACTAGGGATTGTGGGGATGCGAAGCTAAGAGATACGCATGTCATCTTGGACAAGAGGATAAACATGCATCTTACTTGTAGATGATTCTAGAGAGCGCTTGCGCACCATGCGGTCAAATTATATCAAATGGCATCAGGACCGACTGACAGAATGATAGTTTTCAGCGGGTTGAATCCAAACATTTTGTTTTTAAATATGCCTGATCACTTACACTTTTGGTTCAACATTCCATATGACCTTCCTTAATCAAGGTAAGGTAGGGTCCCTCATTGAAACTGTCGGTGTCAAAACCGGTAGATCTTGGGTAGGGGGGCCCAAGCTATGCGTCTAAGGATCGATGGTAACAGGATACAGGGAACACAATGTTTACCCAGGTTAGGGCCCTCTCGATCGAGGTAAAACTCTACTCCTGCTTGATTGATATTGATGAATATGTGTTACAAGAGTTGATCTACCTCAAGATCGTAATGGCTAAACCCTATAGCCTAGCCTATGTAGATGTAATGTTTCCGTTGTTAGCCTCTACAGACTAAGCCCTCCGGCTTATATACACGCCAGAAGGGGCCTAGGGTTACAAAGGTGACTTGGGGAGGAAGTAATAGCTACATCCGGACATCATGCCTACCTTTCTACGCAGATATGAGTCATGACCGAATACGGGGGAGACTCTTTTGCCGCAATCTTCGCGGCCCATCCATACGGCCCGGCTTCATCGACCCGGACGCCCGAGGACCCCTGAACCCAGGACTCCCTTAGTAGCCCCCGGACTTGCCTTCAAGGACGAGATTGTGTCCGGCTTCATGTCTTCGATCTTGCAAGGTGAGTCCTTCTGGATGATAGTTCGGCTTAATTTAATATTATATTCCATCAATTCCTCGCCGTCGTCGCCTTCGCCTCCACGTGTCCAACGAACGCGAACCGTCTGGGTATTTTTATGATTACCACCTTGACTGTGTAGGGAAGGCGCCTATATAAGGAAACTAGATCTCAGATGCCATTTGATACGTCCATTTTGCATCATGCTTTTATGTTGATATTTATTGCACTATGGGCTGTTATTACACATTATGTCACAATACTTATGCCTTTTCTCTCTTGTTTTACAAGGTTTACATGAAGAGGGAGAATGCCGGCAGCTGGAATTCTGGGCTGGAAAAGGAGCAAACATTGGAGACCTATTCTGCACAACTCAAAAAGCCTTGAAACTCCACGAAACTCTGTTTCAGAAAATATAAAAAATATCTGCCGAAAGAAGTACAGGAGGGGGGCCACCCACCGTCCACGAGGGTGGGGGGCGCGCCCCCTGCCTCGTGGGCCACCTGGCAGCCCCCCGTTGGCAATCTTCTGCAATATGAGGTGTTTTGACATGGAAAAAATCATAAGGAGGCTTTCGGGACGAAGCGCCGCCGTCTCGAGGCGAAACCTTGGCGGAACCAATCTAGGGCTCCGGCGGAGCTGTTCCGCCGGGGATACTTCCCTCCGGGAGGGGGAAATCATCGCCATCGTCATCACCAACAACTCTCCCATCTTGGGGAGGGTTATCTTCATTAACATCTTCACCAGCACCATCTTCTCTCAAATCCTAGTTCATCTCTTGTATCCAATCTTTGTATCAAAACCTCAGATTGGTACCTGTAGGTTGCTAGTAGTGTTGATTACTCCTTGTAGTTGCTGCTAGTGGGTTTACTTGGTGGAATATCATATGTTCAGATCCATTATGCATATAATAACCCTCTGATTATGGACATGAATATGCTTTGTGATTAGTTACGTTTGTTCCCGAGGACATGGGAGAAGTCTTGCTATAAGTAGCCATGTGAATTTGGTATTCGTTCGATATTTTGATAAGATGTATGTTGTCTTTCCTCTAGTGGTGTCATGTGAACATCAACTACATGACACTTCACCATTGTTTGGGCCTAGAGGAAGGCATTGGGAAGTAATAAGTAGATGATGGGTTCCTAGAGTGACAGAAGCTTAATTCCTAGTTTATGCGTTGCTTCGTAAGGGGCTGATTTGGATCCATATGTTTCATGCTATGGTTAGGTTTACCTTAATACCTCTTTTGTAGTTGCGGATGCTTGCAATAGAAGTTAATCCTAAGTGGGATGCTTGTCCAAGTAAGGGCAGCACCCAAGCACCGGTCCACCCACATACCAAATTATCAAAGTAACGAACGCAAATCATATGAGCATGATGAAAACTAGCTTGACGATAATTCCCATGTGTCCTCGGGAGCGCTTTCCTGCATATAAGAATTTGCCTAGGTTTGTCCTTTGCTACAAAAAGGATTGGGCCATCTTGCTGCACCTTATTTACTTTTACTATTTATTACTTGTTACCAATTACCATATCACAAAACTACATGTTACCGATAATTTCAGTGCTTGCAGAAAATACCTTACTGAAAACTGCCTAGCATTTCCTTCTGCTCCTCGTTGGGTTCGACACTCTTACTTATCGAAAGGACTATGATAGATCCCCTACACTTGTGGGTCATCAAGACACTTTTCTGGCGCCGTTGTCGGGGAGTGAAGCGCCTTTGGTAAGTGGAATTTGGTAAGGAAAAATTTATATAGTGTGCTAAAATTTGCTGCACTTGTTACTATGGAACTTAATCCTTTGTGGGGCTTGTTCGGGGTATCTTCAACCTAACCAGTAGAGCAAAGAGTTGCTCCTCAACCTACCGAACCTACTGAAAATGTTTGCTTTGAAATTCCTTCGGGGATGATAGAGAAACTGCTAGCTAATCCCTTTATAGGAGATGGAACATTGCATCCCGATTTGCACTTAATCTATGTGGATGAAGTTTGTGGATTATTTAAGCTTGAAGATATGCCCGAGGATGTGATCAAGAAGAAGGTATTCCCTTTATCTTTGAAGGGAGAGGCATTGCCATGGTTTAGGCTATGCGATGATATTGGATCATGGAACTACAACCGATTGAAGTTGGAATTTCATCAGAAGTTCTATCCTATGCATCAGGTTCATCGTGATCGTAATTATATATATAATTTTTGGCCTTGCGAAGGAGAAAGTATGGCTTAAGCTTGGGGGAGGCTTAAGTCAATTTTATATTCATGCCCCAATCATGAGCTCTCAAGAGAAATGATTATTCAAAAAATTTATGCTCGGCTTTCTCTCAATAATCGATCCATGCTCGATACTTCTTGTACCGGTTCTTTTATGATGAAGACTATTGAATTCAAATGGGATTTATTGGAAAGAATTAAACGCAACTCTGAAGATTGGGATCTCTACGAAGGTAAGGAGTCAAGTATAACACCTAAGTTTGATTGTGTTAAATCTTTTATGGATACCGATGTTTTCTATGAATTTAGCACTAAATATGGACTTGACTCTGAGATAGTAGCTTCTTTTTGTGAATCATTTGCTACTCATGTTGATCTCCCTAAGGAAAAGTGGTTTAAATTTCATACTCCCATTGAAGTAAAAGTAGTTGAACATGTTATAGTTGCAGAAAAGACTATCACTTATAATGTTGATCCTATTGTTCCTACCGCCTATATTGAGAAACCACCTTTCCATGTTGGAATAAAGGATCGTGCTAAAGCTTCAACTGTGGTTCGTAAGAGTAATACTAGAACACCTACACCCTCTAAGCAAATTAAAGTTGAACCTAGTGTTGCTATGGTTAAGGATCTCGTGGTCGATAATATAGATGGGCATGTTATTTACCTCCATGAGGAAGCTGCTAGAATCGCCAGACCCGATACTAGGAATAAACATAGACCTATTGTAGGCATGCCTATTATTTCCGTTAAAGTAGGAGGTCATTGCTATCATGGTTTATGTGACGTAGGTGCTAGTGCGAGTGTAATACCCATTTCCTTATATGAAGAAATTATGCACGATATTGCACCTGCTGAGCTAGAAGGTATTGATGTTACTATTAAGCTTGCCAATAGAGACACTATTTCACCAGTTGGGATTGTTAGAGATGTTGAAGTCTTGTGTGGGAAAGTTAAATACCCTGCTGATTTTCTTGTTCTTGGTTCCCCACAAGATGATTTTTGCCCCATTATATTTGGTAGACCCTTCTTGAATACTGTTAATGCTAAGATAGACTACGAAAAAGATATTGTTACTATTGGATTAGGGGATATGTCTCATGATTTTAACTATGCTAAATTTCGTAGACAACTCCATGATAAATAATTGCCTAGTAAGGATGAAATTATTGGTCTTGCTTCTATTGCTGTACCTCCTAACGATCCCTTAGAACAATATCTGCTAGACCATGAAAATGATATGTATATGAATGAGAGAAGGGAAATAGATGAAATATTCTTTAAACAAGGACCCTTATTGAAACACAACTTGCGTGTTGAAATTCTAGGGGATCCTCCTCCACCCAAGGGTGATCCCGTGTTTGAACTCAAACCACTACCTGATACTCTTAAGTGTGTTTATCTTGATGAAAAGAAGATATATCCTGTTATTATTAGTACTAACCTCTCACAGCAAGAAGAAGGAAACCTATTGAAAACTCTGAAGAAGCGTCGTGCTGCTATTGGATATACTCTTGATGATCTTAAGGGCATTACTCCCACTTTATGCCAAGACAAGATAAAATTGGAGAAGGACGCTAAACCGGTTATTGATCATCAACGACGGTTAAATCCTAGGATGAAATAAGTGGTAAGGAAGGAAATACTGAAGCTTCTAGAGGCAGGTATAATTTATCCAGTTGCTGATAGTCAGTGGGTAAGCCCTGTCCATTGTGTCCCTAAGAAGGGGGGTATTACGGTTGTTCCTAATGATAAAGATGAATTGATCCCGCAAAGAATTGTTATAGGTTATAGGATGGTAATTGATTTACGCAAATTAAATAAAGCTACTAAGAAAGATCATTACCCTTTTCCTTTTATTGATCAAATGCTAGAAAGGTTATCCAAACATACTCATTTTTTCTTTCTAGATGGCTATTTTGGTATCTCTCAAATACCTGTGTCAAAAGAGGATCAAGAAAAGACCACTTTTACTTGTCCCTACAGTACCTTTGCTTATATACGTATGCCTTTTGGTTTTTTGACTATATAATGCAAGGCAACAGCCTCACAGCTCTTTATTAAAACTCAAACTCAAACTGGTATAAAGTACAAGAGGTTGAAGTCTATATGAACCTATGTAAAGAAAAAAACTTACAACAAAGCTATTGAAGGGAGGCTATCCCTATAATTACATTTGATCCTATGTGCTAACAAAGAGATATCATGCACAAAGTTTCTCTTCCAAGCTCTGAAGCTAGGTGTATCATTTCTGAAGATCTTGCCATTCCTTTGAGTCCAAATATTCCAAGTAGCAGTAAATACTACTTTACTAAATAAAGGGAAACCAAATTCCTTTCTAGAAGCCAATGCCATGGTGTATGTGGTTTGGGAGTTGTGTGGGGTCCAAGAGATTCCAAGATAATTCCAAACTCGCTGGCTGAAATTACAAGTAAAGAAAAGATGCACACGATCCTCAAGGCTAGGTAGATGACACAAGACACAGGTGTCATCTTGCATGTTCTAGTGCCTACGTTGCATCATATCCCTTGTGTTTAGCTGATCCATTAGGAGCAGCCATCCAAAGACCTTAATCTTAAGGGTGCAAGAGCATTTCCAAATCCATTTGAAGATGGGGTCAACCACCAGATGAGAAAATGTGAACTCATAGTAGAGATTAGATTGGAAGGCTCCAGATTTTGAAGGCCAATTCCAGATATCCCTACTCTCTAGATCAATATGTATGGATGCCAACAAGAGCTGGAGCTGTTGAATGTTGGAGATATGCCCTAGAGGCAATAATAAAAGCATTATTATTATATCTCCTTGTTCATGATAATTGTCTGTTATTCATGCTTGAATTGTATTGTACGGAAACAGCGATACATGTGTGAATACACAGACCACAATGAGTCCCTGGTAGGCCTCTAGTAACCAGCTCGTTGATCAACAGATGGTCACGGTTTCCTGACCATGGACATGAGATGTCGGTGATAACGGGATCACATCATTAGGAGAATGATGTGATGGACAAGACCCAAACTTGAGAATAACACGAGATCGTATAGTTCGTAATGCATAAGCTTTTCGGTGTCAAGTATTTATTCCTTAGACCATGAGGTTGTACAACTCCCGGGTACCGTAGGAGTGCTTTGGGTGTGCCAACCGTCACAACGTAACTGGGTGGCTATAAAGGTACGCATCGAGTATCTCCGAAAGTATCTGTTGAGTTGGTACGAACCGAGACTGGGATATTGTCACTCCGTGTGACGGAGAGGTACCTCTGGGCCCACTCGGTAATACATCATCATAATGAGCTCAATGTGACTAAGTAGTTAGTCACGGGATGATGAATTACGGATCGAGTAAAGAGACTTGCCATAACGAGATTGAACAAGGTATTGGGAATACCGACGATCGAATCTCGGGCAAGTACCGTACCGATGGACAAAGGGAATAACATACGGGATTGAGTGAATCCTTGACACGGTGGTTCATCCGATGAAGATCATCGAGGAACACGTGGGAACCAACATGGGTATCCAGATCCCGCTGTTGGTTATTGACCGGAGAGTAGTCTTGGTCATGTCTACGTGTCTCCCGAACCCGTAGGGTCTACACACTTAAGGTTCGGTAACGCTAGGGTCATTAGAGATTAATGCACGTGGAAACCCGAAAGTTGTTCGGAGTCCCGGATGTGATCCCGGACGTCACGAGGAGTTCCGGAATGGTCCGGAGGTAAAGATTGATATATGGGAAGTCCAGTTTCGGCCAACGGGTGATCTCCGGGGGTCACCGGGAGCGTCCCGGGACCACCGGAGGGCCCCCGGGGGTCCACCGGGTGGGGCCACCCATCCCGGTGGGGCCCCTAGGCCACGAGGGGATGTGACCAGCCCTCTGGGCTGGCGCACCACCATAGGGGGCCCACCTCCCCTGCGCCTAGGGTTCCAACCCTAAAGGGGAGGGGGGGCTCCACTTGCCTTGGGGGGCAAGGAACCCCCCCTTGGCCGCCGCCCCCTTGCAGATTGGATCTGCAGGGGGTCCAGGCGCCCCCCTGGCCCCTATATATATGTGGGGGGGAGAGGGCAGCCGCACCTGATCCCTGGCGCCTCTCCCCCTCCCGTCACACCCCATACTCCCAACGCAGGGCAGCCCGGCGAAGCCCTGCTGCGACATCCACTGCATCCGTCATCACGCCGTCGTGCTGCCGGATCTCTGACGACTTCTCCTCCCCCCTTGCTGGATCAAGAAGGAGGAGACGTTGCTGCACCGTATGTGTGTTGAACGCGGAGGTGCCGTCCGTTCAGCGCTAGATCATCGGTGACGAAGAACGTGAAGAGTACGACTACTTCATCCTTGCTTCGTTGATAGCTTCCGCACGCAATCTTCATAACGGTATGTAGATGCACTCTAAGTTACTCGTTGCTAGATGTCTCCATAGATGGATCTTGGTGAAGACGTAGAAATTTTTTGATTTATGCTACGTTCCCTAACAGTGGCATCTGAGCCTAGGTTTTATGCGTAGCATCTTGGCACGAGTAGAACACAAAGCAGTTGTGGGCGTATGATCTTGTTCAACTTTCTTACCGTTACTAGTCAATCTTGATTCGGCGGTATTGTGGGATGAAGCGGCCCGGACCGACCTTACACGTACGCTTATGTGAGACTGGTTCCACCGACAGACATGCACTAGATGCATAAGGTGGCTGGCGGGTGTCTGTCTCTCCTACTTTAGTCGGATCAGATTCGATGAAAAGGGTCCTTATGAAGGGTAAATAGAAGTTGACAAATCACGTTGTGGTTTTGGCGTAGGTAAGAAACGTTCTTGCTAGAAATCCTATAGAAGCCACGTAAAACTTGCAACAACAATTAGAGGACGTCTAACTTGTTTTTGCAGCATGTGTTTTGTGACGTGGTATGGCCAAGAACGAAGATGTGATGAATGATATATGTGATGTATGAGATTGATCATGTTTTTGTAATAGGGAATCACGACTTGCATGTCGATGAACTTGATAACCGGCAGGAGCCATAGGAGTTGTCTTTATTATTGTATGACCTGCGTGTCACTGAATAACGCCATGTAATTACTTTACTTCGTTGCTAAACGTTAGCTATAGTAGTAGAAGTAATAGTTGGCGTGACAACTTCCTCAAGACACGATGATGGAGATCATGATGATGAAGATCATGGTGTCGAGCCGGTGACAAGATGATCATGGTGCCCCGAAGATGGAGATCCAAGGAGCAAGATGATATTGGCCATATCATGTCACTTTAATTGATTGCATGTGATGTTTATCATGTTTTTGCATCTTGTTTACTTAGAACGACGGTAGTAAATAAGATGATCTCTCACTAAAATTTCAAGTAATGTGTTTCCCCTAACTGTGCACCGTTGCTAAAGCTCGTTGCTCCGAAGCACCACGTGATGATCGGGTGTGATAGGTTCTAACGTTCACATACAACGGGTGTAAGACAGATTTACACACGCGATACACTTAGGGTTCACTTGACGAGCCTAGCATGTACATACATGACCTCGGAACACGGAAGACCGAAAGGTCGAACACGAGTCGTATAGAAGATACGATCAACATGAAGATGTTCACCGTTTTTGACTAGTCCGTCTCACGTGATGATCGGACACGGACTACTCGATTCGGATCGTGTATCACTTAGATGACTAGAGAGATGTCATTCTGAGTGGGAGTTCATTAAAATTTGATTAAGATGAACTTAATTATCATGAACTTAGTCTAAATTCTTTACAATATCTCTTGTAGATCAAATGGCCCACGCTCAGGTTTCCCTCAACTTCAACGCGTTCCTAGAGAAAACCAAGCTGAAAGACGATGGTAGCAACTATACGGATTGGGTCCGTAACCTGAGGATTATCCTCATAGCTGCCAAGAGAACTTATGTCCTAGAAGCACCGCTAGGTGATGCACCTGCTCCCGATGCTGACCAAGACGTTTTGAACATCTGGCAGACGCGTAGTGATGATTACTCCCTGGTTCAGTGCGGCATGCTTTACAGTTTAGAATCGGGGCTTCAAAAGCGTTTTGAGCACCATGGAGCATATGAGATGTTCGAAGAGCTGAAAATGGTTTTCCAAGCTCATGCCCGAGTCGAGAGATATGATGTCTCCGACGCATTCTACAGCTGTAAGATGGAGGAGAACAGTTCTGTCAGTGAGCACATCCTCAAGATCTCAGGATTGCACAACCGCTTGTCTCAGCTGGGAATGAATCTCCCAGATGAAGCGGTCGTTGACAGAATCCTCCAGTCGCTCCCACCAAGCTTCAAGAGCTTCGTGCTGAACTTCAATATGCAGGGGATGGAGAAGTCCATTCCCGAGGTGTATTCGATGCTGAAATCAGCGGAGGTTGACATCAAGAAAGAACATCAAGTGTTGATGGTCAATAAAACCACTAAGTTCAAGAAAGGCAAGGGTAAGAAGAACTTCAAGAAGGACGGCAAGCAAGTTGCCGCGCCTGGCAAGCCTGTTGCTGGGAAGAAGCCAAAGTATGGACCCAAGCCAGAGACTGAGTGCTTTTATTGCAAGGGAACGGGTCACTGGAAGCGGAACTGCCCCAAATACTTAGCAGACAAGAAGGCCGGCAACGTCAAAGGTATATATGATATACATGTTATTGATGTGTACCTTACCAGCACTCGTAGTAGCTCCTGGGTATTCGATACCGGTGCAGTTGCTCAAATTTGTAACTCAAAACAGGAGCTGCGGAATAAACGGAGACTGGCGAAGGATGAGGTGACGATGCGCGTCGGGAATGGTTCCAAGGTCGATGTGATCGCCGTCGGCACGCTGCCTCTACATCTACCCTCGGGATTAGTTTTGAACCTGAATAATTGTTATTTAGTACCAGCTTTGAGCATGAACATTGTTTCTGGATCTCGTCTTATGCGAGATGGATATTCTTTCAAATCGGAGAATAATGGTTGTTCTATTTATTTGAGAGATATGTTTTATGGTCATGCCCCGCTGGTCAATGGTTTATTTTTGATGAATCTCGAACGTAGTAATACACATATTCATAGTGTAGATGCCAAAAGATGTAAAGTTGATAATGATAGTCCCACATACTTGTGGCATTGCCGCCTTGGTCATATTGGTGTCAAACGTATGAAGAAGCTCCATTCGGATGGACTTCTAGAGTCTCTTGATTATGAATCATTTGACACGTGCGAACCATGCCTCTTGGGCAAGATGACCAAGACTCCCTTCTCCGGAACAATGGAGCGAGCAACCAACTTGTTGGAAATCATACATACCGATGTGTGCGGTCCAATGAGTGTTGAGGCTCGCGGAGGCTACCGTTATGTTCTCACCCTCACGGATGACTTGAGTAGATATGGGTATATCTATTTGATGAAACACAAGTCTGAGACCTTTGAAAAGTTCAAGGAATTTCAGAATGAGGTTGAGAATCAACGTGACAGAAAAATAAAGTTCTTGCGATCGGATCGTGGGGGTGAATATTTAAGTCATGAATTTGGCACACACCTTAGGAGCTGTGGAATTGTTTCACAATTGACACCGCCCGGAACACCTCAACGTAACGGTGTGTCCGAACGTCGAAATCGTACTCTGTTGGACATGGTGCGATCTATGATGTCCCTTACCGATTTACCGCTATCTTTTTGGGGTTATGCTTTAGAGACTGCCGCATTCACTTTAAATAGGGCTCCGTCAAAATCCGTTGAGACGACTCCATATGAACTTTGGTTTGGCAAGAAACCGAAGCTGTCGTTTCTGAAAGTTTGGGGTTGCGATGCTTATGTCAAGAAACTTCAACCTGAAAATCTCGAACCCAAATCGGAAAAATGCGTCTTCATAGGATACCCAAAGGAAACAATTGGGTACACCTTCTACCACAGATCCGAAGGCAAAGTCTTTGTTGCCAAGAATGGATACTTTCTGGAGAAAGAGTTTCTCTCGAAAGAAGTGAGTGGGAGGAAAGTAGAACTTGATCAGGTGACAGTCACCACTCCTGTACCGGAAAGTAGCGCAGCACAGGAAACTGTTCCTGAGGTGCCTGCACCGACAAGGGAGGAAGTTGATGATAATGATCATGAAGAAACAGATCAAGTTACTACTGAACTTCGAAGGTCCACAAGGGCACGTTCCGCACCAGAGTGGTACGGCAACCCTGTACTGGAAATCATGTTGTTAGACAACGGTGAACCTTCGAACTATGAAGAAGCGATGGCGGGCCCAGATTCCAATAAATGGCTTGGAGCCATGAAATCCGAGATAGAATCCATGTATGAAAACAAAGTATGGACTTTGGTGGACTTGCCTGATGATAGGCACGCCATAAAAAATAAATGGATATTTAAGAAGAAGACAGACGCGGATGGTAATGTGACCATCTATAAGGCTCGGCTTGTCGCTAAGGGTTATCGACAAGTTCAAGGGATTGACTACGATGAGACTTTCTCTCCCTTAGCGATGCTAAAGTCAGTCAGAATCATGTTAGCTATTGCCGCATTCTATGATTATGAAATATGGCAAATGGACGTCAAAACAGAATTCCTTAATGGCTTCCTCAAGGAAGAGTTGTATATGATGCAACCGGAAGGTTTTGTCGATCCGGAGAACGCTAACAAGGTATGCAAGCTCCAGCGCTCGATTTACGGGCTGGTGCAAGCATCTCGGAGTTGGAATATTCGCTTTGATGAGGTGATCAAAGCGTTTGGCTTTATACAGACTTATGGAGAAGCCTGTATTTCCAAGAAAGTGAGTGGGCGCTCTGTAGCATTTCTCATATTATATGTGGATGACATATTGTTGATGGGAAATGATATAGAATTCTTGGAAAATGTAAAGGCCTATTTGAATAAAAGTTTTTCAATGAAGGACCTTGGAGAAGCTGCTTACATATTAGGCATCAAAATCTATAGAGATAGATCGAGACGCCTCATTGGTCTTTCACAAAGTACATACCTTGACAAGATATTGAAGAAGTTCAATATGGATCAGTCAAAGAAAGGATTCTTGCCTCTTTTGCAAGGTATGAGATTGAGTAAGACTCAGTCGCCGACCACGGCAGAAGATAGAGAAAAGATGAGTGTCATTCCCTATGCCTCGGCAATAGGTTCTATCATGTATGCCATGCTGTGTACCAGACCTGATGTGAACCTTGCCATAAGTTTGGTAGGGAGGTACCAAAGTGATCCCGGTATGGAACACTGGACAGCGGTCAAGAACATCCTGAAGTACCTGAAAAGGACTAAGGATATGTTTCTCGTTTATGGAGGTGACGAAGAGCTCGTCGTAAAGGGTTACGTCGATGCTAGCTTCGACACAGATCTGGATGACTCTAAGTCACAAACCGGATACGTGTATATTTTGAATAGAGGGGCAGTCAGCTGGTGCAGTTGCAAGCAAAGCGTGGTGGCAGCATCTACATGTGAAGCGGAGTACATAGCTGCTTCTGAAGCAGCGCAGGAAGGAGTCTGGATGAAGGAGTTCATCACCGACCTCGGAGTCATTCCAAGCGCGTCAAGCCCGATGACTCTCTTCTGTGACAACACTGGTGCTATTGCTATTACCAAGGAGCCCAGGTTTCACAAGAAGACCAAGCACATCAAGCGCCGTTTCAACTCCATCCGGAATTATGTTCAGGATGGAGACATAGATATTTGTAAAGTGCATACGGATTTGAATGTAGCAGACCCGTTGACTAAACCTCTTTCACGAGCAAAACATGATCAACACCAGAACTCTATGGGTGTTCGATTCATCACAATGTAACTAGATTATTGACTCTAGTGCAAGTGGGAGACTGTTGGAGATATGCCCTAGAGGCAATAATAAAAGCATTATTATTATATCTCCTTGTTCATGATAATTGTCTGTTATTCATGCTTGAATTGTATTGCACGGAAACAGCGATACATGTGTGAATACACAGACCACAATGAGTCCCTGGTAGGCCTCTAGTAACCAGCTCGTTGATCAACAGATGGTCACGGTTTCCTGACCATGGACATGAGATGTCGGTGATAACGGGATCACATCATTAGGAGAATGATGTGATGGACAAGACCCAAACTTGAGCATAACACGAGATCGTATAGTTCGTAATGCATAAGCTTTTCGGTGTCAAGTATTTATTCCTTAGACCATGAGGTTGTACAACTCCCGGGTACCGTAGGAGTGCTTTGGGTGTGCCAACCGTCACAACGTAACTGGGTGGCTATAAAGGTACGCATCGGGTATCTCCGAAAGTATCTGTTGAGTTGGTACGAACCGAGACTGGGATATTGTCACTCCGTGTGACGGAGAGGTACCTCTGGGCCCACTCGGTAATACATCATCATAATGAGCTCAATGTGACTAAGTAGTTAGTCACGGGATGATGAATTACGGATCGAGTAAAGAGACTTGCCATAACGAGATTGAACAAGGTATTGGGAATACCGACGATCGAATCTCGGGCAAGTACCGTACCGATGGACAAAGGGAATAACACACGGGATTGAGTGAATCCTTGACACGGTGGTTCATCCGATGAAGATCATCGAGGAACACGTGGGAACCAACATGGGTATCCAGATCCCGCTGTTGGTTATTGACCGGAGAGTAGTCTCGGTCATGTCTACGTGTCTCCCGAACCCGTAGGGTCTACACACTTAAGGTTCGGTAACACTAGGGTCATTAGAGATTAATGCACGTGGAAACCCGAAAGTTATTCGGAGTCCCAGATGTGATCCCGAACGTCACGAGGAGTTCCGGAATGGTCCGGAGGTAAAGATTGATATATGGGAAGTCCAGTTTCGGCCAATGGGTGATCTCCGGGGGTCACCGGGAGCGTCCCGGGACCACCGGAGGGGCCCCGGGGGTCCACCGGGTGGGGCCACCCATCCCGGTGGGGCCCCTAGGCCACGAGGGGATGTGACCAGCCCTCTGGGCTGGCGCACCACCATAGGGGGCCCACCTCCCCTGCGCCTAGGGTTCCAACCCTAAAGGGGAGGGGGGCTCCACTTGCCTTGGGGGGCAAGGAACCCCCCCTTGGCCGCCGCCCCCTTGCAGATTGGATCTGCAGGGGGTCCAGGTGCCCCCCTGGCCCCTATATATATGTGGGGGGGGAGAGGGCAGCCGCACCTGATCCCTGGCGCCTCTCCCCCTCCCGTCACACCCCATACTCCCAACGCAGGGCAGCCCGGCGAAGCCCAGCTGCGACATCCACTGCATCCGTCATCACGCCGTCGTGCTGCCGGATCTCTGACGACTTCTCCTTCCCCCTTGCTGGATCAAGAAGGAGGAGACGTTGCTGCACCGTACGTGTGTTGAACGCGGAGGTGCCGTCCGTTCGGCGCTAGATCATCGGTGACGAAGAACGTGAAGAGTACGACTACTTCATCCTTGCTTCGTTGATAGCTTCCGCACGCAATCTTCATAACGATATGTAGATGCACTCTAAGTTACTCGTTGCTAGATGTCTCCATAGATGGATCTTGGTGAAGACGTAGAAATTTTTTGATTTATGCTACGTTCCCTAACATTGAAGTTCATTAAAGGCTTCCACATAAAAAAGCTGGTGGAAGTTATGAGCCTCATTTGGCATGTCGAAGTAATCTTTTACAGTAATCAGATCATTAATGACAAATGAATGAAGATGGGGGAACCTTGTTTTTAGTGAGACAGCTCTGTTATCAATTTGCCAATGATCCAACCAGAAGATCACAGTATCACATGCATGCACCTGTGGAGTAGCAAGTTTGCAAAACTTATCATAGAGGCTGAGAACATCACGCCACCAAAAAGAACCACATCTTTGAGTAGCTTGAGGGGGCGAAGACCCATAATATGTGTCCCAAATAAGAGTGACCCAGGGTATATCTTGCTTGTTGAAGAACTTAAATAAGTGCTTCATTAACAATGCCTCATTCTGAGTACCCAGGTGGGTAACACCGAGACCACCATACTTCTTGGGTTTACATATGAGATCCCAGGCAGCCAGGGATTGGCGTGGGGTATCAGAGTTGCCCCTCCAGAGACATTGGCGCATGATCCGCTCGATTTGCTTGAGAATTTCTTGGGGTAAAGACAATGAACACAAGAAATATATTGGCATGGATGCAAGGACTGATTGTAGTAGCTACAAGCGGCTACCTTGATTTAACATGCATGATGAAGCCGATAATCGTCTCTCGATGCGATCCACAAGAGGCAACAGGTCAGAGATAGATGGTCGAGAGGTGCCCATAGGAAGACCCGGATAGGTAAATGGCATAGAGCCCACTTTACATCCCAATAATGTAGCAATTCTCAAGCCCCCTTCCTCAGACAAATTCAAAGGAATCATAGAGGATTTGCTGAAGTTTACCCTTAAACCCGTGGCCAATGCAAACTCATCAAGCATCTTATTGAGTGCAAGGATCTGGCTATCAACTGCGGGCAGGATTATAAGCGTGTCATCCGCGTATTGCACGATCGGGTAATCATTAGAACTAGTTGGTATGGGCATTGTGAGGATATTCCTAGTGCACATTTCATTCACCACTGATTGGAGGAGATCAACTACAATTACAAACAGCAGAGGGGAAAGAGGATCGCCTTGCCAGACTCCAGTAGGACACATAAAATGCTGACCAGGGACACCATTCAGTAAAACAGAAGAAGAGCCAGATGATAATAGCCCATTCACGCAACCAGTCCATCGATCATCAAAGCCCTTACACTGCAGCATTCCGAGGATAGTCTCATGCTCGATGGTGTCCAAAGCCTTGGTGAAATCAAGCTTGAGCAAAATGATAGGTCGTTTGGAGGCTTTGCACTGATGAATGTATTCAATGCACCAAGCAAGGCAGTCTTGAATTGAGCGGCAATGAAGGATACCACACTGGTTTCTATGTATGCATTGGAGGATCACCTGTTGCAGTCGGTTGGCTAAGAGCTTCGTTAGAAACTTTAAGCATGTGTTGGTCAATGATATGGGCCGAAAATCACCAACCACTTCCGGGCTTAGCTTCTTGGGAATGAGGGTAATTAATGAAGTATTCAGACACTCCAGATCACAAGTACCATCCTAAAAAGCCTTGAGAAGCTTCATAAAGTCAGCTTTTAAAATAGGCCAGCATTTCTTTAGGAACAAACCTGTGAAGCCATCTGGCCCAGGAGCACGATCAATTGGCATGTGTTTAATAACATCTTCCACCTCAGCATCAGAGAAAGGCTGTGATAAACTTTCGAGCCCATCCACTTTCTGTATAAGGGAGTCAAGATCAAAGCCCATTTGGATCCCCTTAGCACAGCCCATGCGTTGTTTAAAATCTGCCCAAAACATTCCCGCCAATTGTTGGTGATCAGTGATCACATCTCCCGAAGCATTTCTGATCAAGGAAATTGTGTTCTTGTTGTATCTCTTTGTTGCCATTGCATGAAAAAAAAATTGTATTCTCTTCACCAACTTTGATAGACCTGATAGTACAACGTTGCTTCCAATAAATGAATTGCAGGTGCAAAATCTCCTCAAGATGAACCTTGACTATACATCAAAAAATTGTTTCAGGCCAGCTTAAAGGGCGAAGCTCTTCCAGTTCATCAAGATATAGGATGACTTTGTTACAATCAGTAATGACCGCCTTTACCTTAGACAGGTTTAAATACCACCTTTTGAGAGCATATCGCAAAGCTTTAAATTTGTCCGAGATCGTGGAAGCAATATTGGGCCTTCGGAATTGCTTATTCCACACTTCAGAAACACATTCAAAAAAACCAGGAAGGTTGATCCAGTAGTTCTCAAAGCGGAAGACTCTAGCCTTGGGAATGCATGTAGCAATAGTGACAACACATGGTACATGATCGGAGGCAGTATGTGCCAGGGGCATTACCAAGGTGTTAGGATGATCATAGGTCCAAGCAACAGAAGTAAAGAACCAATCGAGTTGTTTGAGCAAAGGGTTCGTCTGCATATTAGACCAGGTATACTTTCTACCCTTGATGGGCAATTCAATGAGACCAAGATGACCAATGATTTCATTAAACAAGAAAATGTCATTAACATTGCCACCCAGAAGATTGCGATTATCAAGCGATCTCATGAAGTTAAACTCGCCAAGCAGGAGCCATTTGTCATCAGCATTGATATTGAGATTATAGCCACTGAACAAAATCATCCCTAGCTAGACCCTGACAAGGCCAATAGACAGTCACCAGTGTCCACACTTCTGATGTGTGCTTGGAACATAATTCCAGAATAATGCCGAAGGGTTTTGCCACTATTAGACGACCATTAAAGAAAGATGAGTTCCATATAACCACTATACTAGCAGAAGCCCCATCCGATGGAACATAAGCAAAATTATCAAAGCGTCGGGGGAAATTTTTTCGAAGGAAACGTTGGTCAATATGCATGCATTTAGTTTCCTGAATACATATAACAGAGCATCCACTTTCCTCAATTTTTTGTTTAACAGCAAGTTGACGCGCTTCAGAATTAAGGCCCCGAACATTCCAATAGAGAACTTTCCAATCCGTAGAATTGTTCTGATTGATTACAACTCAAGAGAAGGAGCAGCAAAAGGAGATCACGTAGTGACCCACACCCATACAAAGTAAGAAACAGATCCACACAGTTCAATAAAATAAAGCGTAAATAAAGATAAATGGCGATTTGGAAGGTACGCCATAGACCAAACAACTTGAGGTGATTATTGATCATTGGAACTCTTGCTGCTGCTTGCTTGTGAAGGATCAGCTACAAGCTTCTCCGATGTGATCTTCTCAGGAGCAATGCGCACACGACCTCCAATACGCTTCAGATCTCCATTCGAACTGAGAGGTGGAAGCTCCTGGTCATCCGAATTCGCAGAAGGAGTTTTGGTCCTGCGTTCCTTAGTAGCATGAGTCTGTTTGTCCAAGCATGGATTCTGAATTGGTGCTATGTGAAAACCATCTTTCAGAGCACTAAGCCGAGCGCTACGGCGAACTTCGGAAACAACTAGAGGCGTTGCAAGTTTGCGTCCCCGCTTCCTTGGCAGCTCTTTCATGGCCGTAAACTGAAAGGATTCGGTGACAGGTTCTGATATTTCATCAAAGCACAGAGCACGAGCAGCTGGCCTTTTCATTAGACGAGCCGTGCAAGTGGTTGGAACTTCCTTCAGAGAGATCCTGAAATCAGATTCTGCAAAGTTAATCTCCCAGATGTTCTTAGAAAGCATAATGGGCCCAAGGATAGGCAATGGGACAATCCTGGGTATTTCAGAAACCCACATAAATGGCATCATCCTCTCAAAGCTGTGCTGCCATTGCATAACAGGGGGAAGGTCTGGGCCAAACACTGTCAGAACCATGCCAATATGCAGGGGAGGTTGTACCAGAGGTGGTTGATACACCACAACATCAGCAACAGGCTCACCATCATTAACTGAAGCATCGGACATTTGCATAACCACAGACTCCTCGGACTGATCACCTTCAATTTGGTTTTCTTCAACTGGCTCTTGCTGGTCCACAGGCTGATCAGGTATGTTACCCTGCGGTTGATCATGTGCAGGCGGCGGCACATCATTTCACCCAAGTTCAGGAAACTCGGGAATGACCCAGTTATGATTGTCAAATTGAAGATGCCCAGGGAGGGGGTGATTGCCATTGAAGGGCATAGGATCTTCATCAACAGGCAGAACATCAGCAAACTCAGCAAACTCAGCAGTCAGAATATAAATTTGAGCGGTCCACGAGATTCTTGCACCTCCAAAATCCGTATATTCACGGTAAACCACATCACGCGGCACTAAAGATGGCGCCGGGAAGGAAACATAAGCCAGTGTGCGCATTAACATTGGGTCATCTTGATGCCAGTGGTGGAAGCGACCAAACGTACTAATCGCATCAGCAATATACGCCGTTCTTCTGTAATCCAAAGGGATGCCAACTATCATAATCCAGCCCCGGCGAAAACCTTGTACAGCTCTGAAGTTAATACCCTCATCATGCGGCACAAAACGCACAAACCTATCGTTGCCTAGGTAAAACGGCGGGTGATCCACGAGTGCCTACCTAGCAACTGCACTACGGAAACGAAAGATGCCAACTCCTTGAATCCACGGCTGAGCATCAAGGACAGCACGCCCGAGATTGTTAACAACAAAATCACTGACCAGATTGCGGTAGATGATGACTTCTTCTTGCAGAGGAGCTGGCTCGACAATGGCGATGGCGTAGTCCTCGTTCTGCCAGTCAGGTGCCACTGCCGGAGAGAAGAATGTGTGTGGGAGACACAAGGGGCCACCGTCGATGATGTCGAAACCGGGCGGGAGGTACTCCAGAGGATCGAACACAAAGCTGGCCATGCCTGGCGGGGGAGATGCCGGAGCTGTGGTGGTTGGTGGAGGAAGCGGGGTGGGCGGCGGTGGCGAGGTAGGCAGGGGTGGAGTAATGGGCGGTGGCTCGTTAGGCAATGGTGGAGGCGACGGGGAGGCAGGCGTGATGGGACTGGGCGAAGACCCAAGTAGGCCAGCTGGGAGGGAAACCGAGGCGGCGGGCGATGATATCTGCTCTGACCGGCCTGAAGACACCGGATTGACCCATGGTACCCACTTGTAAGTCAGCGAAGGTGCAGAGCCAGGGCATCCTTTGGCTCTGTGTCCCAGGCGAAAGCAACTGCGACACCGAATTTGTTTCGTGCACGAGCTGGTAGTATGTTTCATTGATAAACAATTCCGGCACTTCCAAACATTGAACACCATGTCATCAATGAATTCATTAACCCTAACAGAATCCATATCAGAATCCTGCAGATGATTATCCATAGTATCCTGGGGAGATCTTTCCAAAAGAGCAGGGGCGGCCGTATCCAACTGGGCCTCATTTGGCAAAGCTTGGGCCATGATGGTGTTGCACCGAGCCAGAACTCCATGATGGGACAGCGAGCCATGCTGGGCTGCGGAGGATGGTGCAACAGGAGAAGAAGGTGCGACATCTTGGGATGCATGCAGATCCTTTCCCAAGCCAGTAAGATATGACGACCGTGATTTAGGCTGGTACGTTAATGGTTCTGAACGACATGGGTGGCGTCACCACTGTCCATTGAAGATTGCTTGCCGGTGGCGAGGGGATGATGACTTGTTCATGTGGGTTCACATCATAGCCAGCCTCAGAAATTGTGTCAACACACAGTTGAGTAGCTGGATAGCGATAGCCCCTACAAGTTGTGTACTGTTGAAACGTGGCAAAAGAGAGTTTCTTCCCCGAAGATGATCCCGAACGAAAAGAAGATTTAGTAGGAGGCTTATGCATAGCAAGAAGACCAAGAGTAGCACGCTTTTTAGAGGGACTAACAAGAATCCACTCAGCATCACACTCTTTTTTCCAGATCGCAAACTCATGTTTCCAGTTAGGACCACCATGCCCCCATAGATGAATATAACATTTGAATTGCATGCATGCAAATGAATGTAGTGATGTCTACTACACAACCTTCTTCTTGTAGACGTTGTTGGGCCTCCAAGTGCAGAGGTTTGTAGGACAGCAGCAAATTTCCCTCAAGTGGATGACCTAAGGTTTATCAATCCGTGGGAGGCGTAGGATGAAGATGGTCTCTCTCAAACAACCCTGCAACCAAATAACAAAGAGTCTCTTGTGTCCCCAACACACCCAATACAATGGTAAATTGTATAGGTGCACTAGTTCGGCGTACAGATGGTGATACAAGTGCAATATGGATGGTAGATATAGGTTTTTGTAATAAGAAAATATAAAAACAGCAAGGTAGCAAGTGGTAAACGTGAGCATAAACAATGTTTCAATGATAGGAAACAAGGCCTAGGGTTCATACTTTCACTAGTGCAAGTTCTCTCAACAATAATAACATAACTGGATCATATAACTATCCCTCAACATGCAACAAAGAGTCACTACAAAGTAACTAATAGCGGAGAACAAACGAAGAGATTATGATAGGGTACGAAACCTCCTCAAAGTTATTCTTTCTGATCGATCTATTCAAGAGTCCGTAGTAACGTTCAATCTATCATAGAGTTCATACTAGAATAACACCTTAAGACACAAATCAACCAAAACCCTAATGTCACCTAGATACTCCATTGTCACCTCAAGTATCCGTGGGCATGATTATATGATATGCATCACACAATCTTAGATTCATCTATTCGACCAACACAAAGAACTTCAAAGAGTGCCCCAAAGTTTCTACCGTAGAGTCAAGAAGAAAACGTGTGCCAACCCCTATGCATAGATTCCCAAGGTCACGGAACCCGCAAGTTGATCACGAAAACATGCATCAAGTGGATCACATGATATCCCATTGTCACCACAGATAAGCACGTGCAAGACATACATCAAGTGTTCTCAAATCCTTAAAGAGTCAATCCGATAAGATAACTTCAAAGGGAAAACTCAATCCATTACAAGAGAGTAGAGGGGGAGAAGCATCATAAGATCCAACTAGAATAGCAAAGCTCGCGATACATCAAGATCGTGCCATCTCAAGAACACGAGAGAGAGAGAGAGAGAGAGAGAGAGAGAGAGAGAGAGATCAAACACATAGCTACTGGTACATACCCTCAGCCCCGAGGGTGGACTACTCCCTCCTGGACATGGAGAGCGCCGGGATGATGAATATGGGCACTGGAGAGGGATTCCCTCCTCCGGCAGGGTGCCGGAACAGGGTCTAGATTGGTTTTTGGTGGCACCAGAGGCTTTCGGCGGTGGAACTCCCGATCTACGTTAATTTCTGGAGGTTTCTATATTTATAGGATTTTTTGGCGTAGGGCACAAGTCAGGGGGGTCTCCGGGCTGTCCACGAGACACGGGCCCACGCCCTCCTGGAGTGGGCGCGCCCCCCACCCTCATGGGCAGCCCGTGGCTCTCGTGGCCCAACACTTTTACTTCGGGGGCTTCTTTTGGTCCAGAAAAAATCACCAAAAATTGACACGTCAATTGGACTCCGTTTGATATTCCTTTTCTGTAAAACTCAAAAACAAGGAAAAAAACAAAAACTGGCACTGGGCTCTAGGTTAATAGGTTAGTCCCAAAAATCATATAAAAGTGTAAATTAAAGCCCATAAAACATCCTAGAAGGATAATATAATAGCATGGAACAATAAAAAATTATAGATATGTTGGAGACGTATCACACAACTGTAGGATGTAGAGGCTAACTTTCTTGCAGGAAACGCTGAAAGAAAATACCTTTTCTTTGATGTGATGAACCAACAAATCAATTGCAGATCCTCCTAGTGCTAATTCCAATGAAGCCGCCACTGAATCTTCATCAAGATAGAAAATATGCCTGCTGAAAGACACCACCATAATGAAATGGCCCGTGTCATCCGTGCGGTGGACAGATTTCCCACGAGAGTCGAAAACCCTAGATGCAAAGATGGACCCGCCGAGAAATCCAGACCCAAAGTTGATCCACCAGAGAAACCCATAGGAGATGGGTATAGACGTGTAGACCAGAGGACGCCGGAGCAGATGAGTGGAAGAGATCTAGGAATCACTCGCTGAGGTTGGAGATCTCCGGAGAACCTAGGTCACGGGTGGGAGGGGTGGGTGGGCGGGTGGAATCACTGGCCTTTTGGTTTATGTAATGCACCTGCTACCTTTCAAAGATGCATGATGGCTATATTCTTTGATTTTTGTGAAAAGATTGTTGAGGTTTTCATGGATGATTTTTCTATTTATGGAACTTCTTTTGATGATTGCTTAAGCAACCTTGATCGAGTTTTGCAGAGATGTGAAGAAACTAATCTTGTCTTGAATAGGGAAAAGTTCCACTTTATGGTTAATGAAGGCATTGTCTTAGGGCATAAAATTTCTGAAACAGGTATTGAAGTTGATAAATCTAAGGTTAATGTTATTGAAAAGATACCGTGTCCCAAGGACATCAAAGGTATAAGAAGTTTCCTTGGTCATGCCAGGTTTTATAGGAGGTTCATTAAGGACTTCTCCAAAATCTCTAGGCCTCTGACTAATTTCTTACAAAAAGATGATCCTTTTGTCTTTGATGATGATTGTGTAGAAGCATTTGAAATACTTAAGAAAGCTTTGATCTCTGCACCTATTGTATAGCCTCCTGACTGGAATTTACCCTTTGAAATTATGTGCGATGCTAGTGATTATGTTGTAGGTGCCATTCTAGGACAAAGAGTTGATAAAAAATTGGATGTTATCCAATATGCTAGTAAAACTCTAGACAATGCCCGGAGAAATTATGCTACTACTGAGAAATAATTTTTAGCAGTCGTATTTGCTTGTGATAAGTTTATACCTTATATTGTTGATTCTAAAGTAACTATTCACATTGATCATGCTGCTATTAAATATCTTATGGAAAATAAAGATGCCAAACCTAGACTTATTAGATGGATTCTCTTGCTACAAGAATTTGATTTGCATATTACTGATAGAAAGGAAGGTGAGAACCCCGTTGTAGACAACTTGTATAGGTTAGAGAATATTCTTGATGACCCACTACCTATTGATGATAGCTTTCCTGATGAACAATTAGGTGTCATAAATGCTTTTCGTATTGCTCCATGGTATGCTGATTATGCCAATTTCATTGTCGCTAAATTTATACCACCTAGTTTCACATACCAGCAAAAGAAAAAGTTCTTTTATGATTTAAGACATTATTTCTGGGATGACCCACACCTTTATAAAGTAGGAGTAGATGGTATTATTAGACGTTGTGTACCTGAGCATGACCAGGAACAGATCCTACGCAAGTGTCACTCCGAAGCTTATGGAGGACACCATGCTGGAGATAGAACTGCACATAAGGTACCGCAATCTGGTTTTTATTGGCCCACTCTCTTCAAGGATGCCCATAAGTTTGTCTTGTCTTGTGATGATTGTCAAAGAATTGGTAATATCAGTAGACGTCAAGAAATGCCTATGAATTATTCACTTGTTATTGAACCATTTGATGTCTGGGCTTTGATTATATGGGACCATTTCCTTCCTCTAATGGGTATACCCATATTTTGGTTGTTGTTGATTACGTTACTAAGTGGGTAGAAGCTATTCCAACTAGTAGTGCTGATCATAACACCTCTATTAAGATGCTTAAAAAGGTTATTTTTCCGAGGTTTGGAGTCCCTAGATACTTAATGACTGATGGTGGTTCACACTTTATTCATGGTGCTTTCCGTAAAATGCTTGCTAAGTATGATGTTAATCATAGAATTGCATCCCCTTACCACCCACAGTCTAGTGGTCAAGTAGAACTAAGTAACAGAGAGCTGAAATTAATTTTGCAAAAGACTGTTAATAGATCTAGTAAGAATTGGTCCAAGAAACTTGATGATGCATTATGGGCCTAAAGAACTGCATACAAAAATCCTATGGGCATGTATCCATATAAAATGGTTTATGGAAAACCATGTCACTTACCTCTTAAACTAGAACATAAGGCATATTGGGCTATTAAAAAGCTCAATTATGATTTCAAACTTGCCAGTGAGAAGAGGTTATTTGACATTAGCTCACTTGATGAATGGAGAACCCATGCCTACGAAAATGCCAAAGTGTTTAAAGAAAAAGTTAAGAGATGGCATGACAAAAGGATACAAAAGCGGAAGTTTAACGTAGGTGATTATGTCTTGCTATACAACTCTCGCTTAAGATTTTTTTGCAGGAAAACTTCTCTCTAAATGGGAAGGTCCTTACGTTATCGAGGAGGTCTATCGTTCCGGTGCCATAAAAATCAACAACTTCGAAGGCACAAATCCGAAGGTGGTGAACGGTCAAAGAATCAAACATTATATCTCAGGTAATCCTATAAATGTTGAAACCAATGTTATTGAAATCGTAACCCCGGAGGAATACATAAGGGACACTTTCCAGAATGATTCAGACTTCAAAAAGGAATAGGTATGTGGTACGGTAAGTAAACCGACTCCAAAACACTTATAATGGCAATTTTTCTCCGTTTTGTAATATTTAGAAAAATAGAAAAATAAGAAGTAGTCCGGGAAGGAAACGAGGCGTCCACGAGGGTGGAGGGCGCGCCCTACCCCCTGGGCACGCCCCCTACCGCGTGGGCACCTTGTGTGCCTCCCGGGCTCCGTTTTCTTGCACGTTACTTCTTTCGGTCGGTAAAAATTCATTATATAATCTCCCGAAGGTTTTGACCTCCGCACCACGCAAAAATCCTCTGCTTTTGTTTCTAGCTATTTGCTGCCTGAGTTGACAAGGTCAGGCATCATGTCGTCCTACTCCTCCAACAATGAGGGCAACGATGCTTGGTTAATGAAGATAGAGCTGAAGAGAGAAGAACCTGGGGAGATCAACAAGGATAATAGGATCAAGAAGTCTATGGAAGATCACGCTCCGGCAGCAGAAGAAGAAGACATCCTTCAACCCCTTCCAGACCTTTTCACTTCAACTGAGATTGAAGCTTTCAAGATGATTGAATTAGCTCAAATACAAAGCAAGTATCTCACAAGTGAAAATATTTTGCTGAAGGAGCATATCGCCGCACTCAAGGGTATTATCCGCAAGCTGGAGGATCTCCTACACTCGATGTATGATACTCCATCATCACTGCTACCTACTCCATCATCACCACCTTCGAAGATGGAGACATAATCACATGGGTATGGGCACTCCCCTTGGAAACTGCCAAGCTTGGGGGAGGTGCCCCGGTATCGTATCACCATCACACTCCTATCTTTACCGTTTTTCTTACTTCGATCCTTTTGGTAATATCTTGATCTAGTAGAATAAAGTTTAGTATGATCTAGTTGTGAGCTTTGCTTTATGATCCTTATCTTTGTAATCGAGTCCGTGAGCTATATAATAAAGATTAGTTTTGAGTCAAGAGCTTGATTATCTCACTATGATCATGAGAGGACAAAAGAAAATATAAAAAGTATCAAAGAGATCGTATTGATCTTATGGATAGTAATGACTTCACATATAAAGAGTATGATGAATAAAAGTTATTGAGAGTTGACAAACATAGTTTTGGTCATCGTTGCAATTAATAGGAAGTAATAAGGAAAGAGAGGTTTTCACATACAAATATACTATCTTGGACACCTTTTATGATTGTGAGCACTCATTAAAATATGACATGCTAAAGAGTTGATATTGGACAAGGAAGACAATGTAATGGGTTATGTCTTCTTATATCCGAAATAAAGTATATTGGCATGGATCATCCAACATGTTGATCTTGCCTTTCCCCCTCATGCTAGCCAAAACTTCTTGCACCAAGTAGAGATACTACGTGTGCTTCCATACATCCTTAAACCCAGTTTTGCCATGAGAGTCCACCATACCTACCTATGGATTGAGTAAGATCCTTCAAGTAAGGTGTCATTGTTGCAACTCTCTAAAATATGTATGATCTATTAGTGTGGAGAAAATAAACTTTATACGATCTTGTGATATGGAAGTAATAAAAGCGACGGACTGCATAATAAAGATCCATATCACAAGTGGCAATATCAAGTGACGTTCTCTGGCGCTAAGATTTTGTACATCCAACCATAAAAAGCACATGACAACCTCTGCTTCCCTCTGCGAAGGGCCTATATAATATTCTTACCTTATAAGAGTCACGGTGATCTTCACCTTTCTTTTTTACATTTTATCCTTTGGCAAGCACCTTGTGTTGCAAAGATCCTGACATATATACCCAATTGGATGTAAGCTATCATGAACCATTATTGTTGACATTACCCTTGAGGTAAAAGGTTGGGAGGCAACACTACAAGCCCCTATCTTTCGTTGTGTCCGACTAAAACTCCATACACATAAGTATTGCGTGAGTGTGAGCAATTGTGAAAGACTAAATGATAGTTGAGCATGTGGACTTGCTGAGAAGCTCTTATATTGACTCTTTTCGATGTTACGATAAATTGCAATTGCTTCAATGACCGAGATCATAGTTTGTTGGTTTCAATTGAAGTTTCTGATTCATACTTGACATTGTGAATAGAATATTACTTCCCTCCGGCATGAATATTGCCACTTGATATTGTCAACATATGTCCATATGAATATATATATGTTGCTGTTGTAAGAATGATGATGATGCCCTCATGTCCATATTTTATTTTATCGATACCCTCTATCTCTAAACATGTGGACATATTTTTTGATATCGGCTTTCGCTTGAGGACAAGCGAGGTCTAAGCTTGGGGCAGTTGATACGTCCATTTTGCATCATGCTTTTATGTTGATATTTATTGCACTATGGGCTGTTATTACACATTATGTCACAATACATATGCATTTTCTCTCTTATTTTACAAGGTTTACATGAAGAGGGAGAATGCCGGCAGCTGGAATTCTGGGCTGGAAAAGGAGCAAACATTGGAGACCTATTCTGCACAACTCAAAAAGCCCCGAAACTCCACAAAACTCCGTTTCAGAAAATATAAAAAATATCTGGCGAAAGAAGTATAGGAGGGGGGCCACCCACCATCCACGAGGGTGGGGGCGCGCCCCCTGCCTCGTGGGCCACCTGGCAGCCCCCCGATGCCCATCTTCTGCTATATGAGGTGTTTTGACCTGGAAAAAATCATAAGGAGGCTTTTGGGACGAAGCGCTGCCGTATCGAGGCGGAACCTTGGCGGAACCAATCTAAGGCTTCGGTGGAGCTGTTCTGTCGGGGATACTTCCCTCCGGGAGGGGGAAATCATCGCCATCATCATCACCAACAACTCTCCCATATTGGGGAGGGTTATCTTCATCAACATCTTCACCAGCACCATCTCCTCTCAAACCTAGTTCATCTCTTGTATCCAATCTTTGTATCAAAACCTCAGATTGGTACCTGTAGGTTGCTAGTAGTGTTGATTACTCCTTGTAGTTGATGCTAGTGGGTTTACTTGGTGGAAGATCATACATTCAGATCCATTATGCATATTAATACCCCTCTGATTATGAACATGAATATTCTTTGTGACTAGTTACGTTTATTCCTGAGGACATGTGAGAAGTCTTGCTACAAGTAGTCATGTGAATTTGGTATTCGTTCGATATTTTGATAAGATGTATGTTGTCTTTCCTCTAGTGGTGTCATGTGAACGTTGACTACATGAAACTTCACCATTGTTTGGGCCTAGAGGAAGGCATTGGGAAGTAATAAGTAGATGATGGGTTGCTAGAGTGATAGAAGCTTAAACCCTAGTTTATGTGTCGATTCGTAAGGGGCTGATTTGGATCCATATGGTCCATGCTATGGTTAGGTTTACCTTAATACTTCTTTTGTAGTTGTTGATGCTTGCAGTAGAGGTTAATACTAAGTGGGATGCTTTTCCAAGTAAGGGCAGCACCCAAGCACTGGTCCACCCACATATCAAATTACCAAAGTAACGAACGCGAATCATATGAGCGTGATGAAAACTAGCTTGACAATAATTCCCATGTGTCCTCGGGAGCGCTTTCCTTCATATAAGAATATGTCCAGGCTTGTCCTTTGCTAAAAAAGGATTGGGCCATCTTTCTGCACCTTATTTACTTTTACTATTTATTACTTGTTACCAATTATCTTATCACAAAACTATCTGTTACCGATAATTTCAGTGCTTGCAGTAAATACCTTACTGAAAACTGCCTATCATTTCCTTCTGCTCCTCGTTGGGTTCGACACTCTTACTTATAGAAAGGACTATGATACATCCCCTACACTTGTGGGTCATGACAATTCCATTCCATTCCACGCGGAAAATCCCTAGTGTCTGCCACAAAAAAATCTTCAAACATGGCCAGCGTTCCCAGCTCTTCCTCACGCCCTCACGGCTCTCGAGCGGGCGATTGGGAAAGTTGCTCCGTACCCCATGCGCATATGAGAAAACTTCAAATGCAGGGATATCTTCCTCCCAAGGATCTAGTCCCCATCTGGGCCAGATTAACTTCCATCGACAATCAAGCATTGGCAGAGAATTTTCCCAATCTCTCCAGTGCAGAGCGGGTACGCTTCGTCTCCTTCCTTCTAAGAGGTGTAGGATTTCCTGTCCACCCCTTCCTTTGGGGGCTCTTGGAGTTATATGGTCTTCAACTGCATGATTTCACGCCGGGGTCTATCCTGCACATTGCGAGATTCGTCGCTTTATGCGAATTATTTCTGGGCTGCGAGCCTCATTTCGAGTTGTGGCGGAAGTTCTTCTGCCTTGTCCCTCGCTCCGAGGAGGGATCCATTTTTGAGGTTGGCGGCGCCGAAGTATGGCGCATAGCAGGGACATGTTATCTGTCCGGCACTCCAAAGAAGGCGTCCGAGGAGTGGCCCTCGGAGTGGTTTTATATCGAGGACGTTGCCTTGCCGGATCCAGTTCGGCAAGGCCTCCCCAAATATTCCAATGCTCCTCCGAAGAAGCTTTTTAACTGGCGTCCCCGCAGTCCAACAGAAGAAGAAAGAGCGAAGGTCAGAAGACTGGCCAGTAAGATCAGATTGCTTGCCAGTTCAGGGCTGTCAATAATTGAAGTGATGGCGATCTCAATAAAGCGATGCATGCAGCCGCTCCAAGCTAGAGGATTTCCTATGTGGCATTATAATGGCCAAGATGATGCCTCATGCTGCTTATGTCGGGGTCCGGACGACCCTGTCGCTCTAGCCACCATCCTAGCAGTTACAAGGGAGAGAAGCAAGACTTTCTTCGCTTGGAGTGCTAGGAAGGTTTCTCTATGTACAATCCTCCCGGCTGGGTAAGTCTCTCTCCTGACCGATATTCTTGCCCGTTTTTCATCGTAAGATGTATTGGCCGAACTGAATTCGGTTATTCCCAACAGTAGTGGAGGAAGGTGGTCGAGGGGATTAATAGTCCCGCCCCACAGCCAGAGGACCACTTTTGAAACATGGGCCCCGGATACGATGAAGGTCCGGACATAGGCATAGAGCTAGAAGATGGAGTTTTCTATAAAGCTAGCCATGACGGCGTCAAAGTGGCTATCATAGCCGATCATCCCGGCCTTATTCCTTCCTCTCACGTAAGTACCCAGGACATACCTCCTCAAAGGGAAGATTCCCAGCGCGCCTCACCCATCGCACTTTTTCATGCTCAAAAGGGGCGGCGCTCCTCACGCCGAACTGTGTGAAGAACGTCATCCCAGAGGGCGACGCTTGCATCGGGTGAGGCCTTAAGCGAAAGAGGACCGTGAACAGCACCGAACCTTCGAAGAGGTATGTTTGTTTTAACATATACTAGGTGATGAAGCCGGTATTACAACTTTCTGCCTTGGTTTTCCTTTTAGGAGGAACATACACCAGACTGTGTCCGAGATTCCTGCAGATCAAGCTCCAACCAATCCGGCATCAGGCCCGTCTACGAGGACAAGGGTCAATGCGGATGCAACACCGGAGTTTCCTCTTCAAGAGGATTCAGATGAAATGTATGTCACTAATTCCGAAGCGGAGGTCGAGATGGTTCACCGGCGGCGAAAAGCAGCCATGCGTGACCCAGCCTTTTCTGAGGAGGTGTTTAACACCCTCAGTTCTGCAGATGCTTATATCCGAGCCGCTCAAGACGGACTCCCTGGAGACACTCACCAGCTTTCAAAAGATATGCGGGTAAGTGTTAATTTTGTGTTCCCATGCCAGTAGCCCCTGAGACTTAAAGCAGTTGGTCCAACTGATTTGAGGTTCGTTGTGTTTTGCAGGTGCTCCAAGAAAAGAATAACATCTTATCCAAGGAGCTAAAGGAATGTCAGACCCAGCTGACAACTGTCACCACCGAATTGGAAAATTTGAAGAAATCCGAAAAGGATACTGATGGTAAGAACAATAGTGTCCGGACAGTATGATATTTGTGCCGATCAATAGTCTCTAAGTACATATTGATTGAAATGCAGCAACAGGGCCGACCGACCAATGGGAGAAGAAGCTAAGGGATGCTCTGGCCGGTAAGAAATATGCCGAAGGGGAAACAGCTGCTGGTAAACGTGTATCGACACGAACCATAAATAAAAGAAACCAAGCACAGGATAAAAATGTCAGGCTAGAACATGAGTTAAAGGACGTGCGAGCCCAACTCTCGGATGCCTTGGAAGAGAACCGGAAGCTCAAAGGCGGCATATTCAGTATGTCCTTAAATCTAGCTCTCCTTATAGTCCCTTATTTTCAAAGTTCTTCATAAAACTGTGCCTGCAGGTTTGTTAACTGGGCGGCCCGAAGGGGAAGTGTCCGGTTTTCAAGGCGACGTGCTGCAAGAGCTTTCCAGAGTACATGAGCGAGCTAGGAAGGCCATGAAGAATATGGCCAAGCCTTTATGTCCTGGCGATTCCCCTCCAGAAACTATGGAGGACTTGGCGGATTTGTTCAAAGGGGCTCGACGCCGCTTTGAACTGTGGAAAGCGTCAGCATGTCGTATGGGTGCTCGAGAAGCCTGGGCCATGGTGAAGACACGCTACACCAGCCTTGAACTGAATCATATGGCCCGCGTGGGACCTCGAGGATCGGATGGACAAGAAATTCCCGTGAGCTTGGTATATGACCAAGTGAAGATAGCTGCCAAGTTTTCCCAACAACACTGTAAACTAGATAGCCTTATAAAGGGAATAGAAGAAGATTAGTCGTTTGATTCTATGTATCAATGTACTTTAACATCAAACTTATCTCCAGCCGAAAATATAAAAAGATTATCATGGCCGACCATTCGCTTTAACCTCCATAAACCCAAAGGCAGGAGTGATTCCCAATACTATACCTGTGGTAAACACGTGGTATGTTCGGAAACCAGGCAATCCGGTCATAATTGCTTGAACAGACAAACTATGTTTGGGGAGTTATGTTATATTACTATTTAACGTAAGAAACATCTTCCAGAGAGAATAGTTCCGTTAAGGGTTCCTTTCCCTGGGTCAGCATGCGTATATATGCATGCTTAGGCTTTTAGTACTGTAAAAGGATTATAGGATGCCATATCCTATGATAGTTTTAAAATGTATGTGTTAAAAGCAATATGCCGTGTATCCACCGACCAATTATTCCCTTAAGAACACTAGCTTTCGGCTTCACCCAGTCTGAGGTACAGGTCTGGATTACTCGGTTGTAACAATCGCAGAGGTGCTCCCTTTACACCCTAGACGAACAATCAGGAACGTAGGGGTAAGCACAAGAGCTAGGCAACCCAACTTGGCCAAAACTTAAGTCATATTGATGCATATAATGGCAAGTACAGACTGTAAAAAATAGACGATGTTGTAAGCAAGAAGCTTTTTGATAATGGGCTTCGTTAAAGAAGCCCCCAAGTATATTTGAGGTAGATACATTCAAATATGTTCTATCCTATGATAGTTCAGCTGAGCCGAATACTTACCCAAGAAAGGAAAAGTAAAAAAAGAAGAGGAGAAAAATAAAGACAAAAGACAAAACCTAAACTAAAATGAGGAAAATATGCTACCGAACTATCCATAGAATCGTCAGAGCCTGGCAGAGTTCCACAGGTTCGGCTCAAGGCGGTTGTCATGTGCATTCCGAAGGCGATAGGCTCCACCGGTGAATACTTCGTCGATAATGGAGGGGCCCTCCCATTTTGGTTTGAGCTTGTCCTTTTATTCTCCGGGAGGCGTAAAACAAGTTCGCCGACATTGTATGTCTTAGCCCGCACTTCTCTGCTGTGGTACCGCCTGGCCTGTTGTTGATAAAATGCGGAACGGGCCTGCGCTGTATCATGCTCCTCTTCAAGTCCATCAAGGTCGTCCTGTCGGTCTAGCTCGGCTTCTCGCTCTTCGTACATGCGCACTCGAGGTGAGTCATGAATAATGTCGCAGGGCAGAACATCCTCTGCGTCGTACACCATGAAAAAGGGTGTGTATCCAGTCGTCCGATTAGGTGTGGTCCGCAGCCCCCAGAGTACGGAGTCAAGCTTCCCAACCCAGTGTTTATTAGACTCCCGTAGGGAGCGTACTAGTCGGGGTTTAGTGCCGCTCATTATCAGAAAATTGGCTCTTTCGACTTGACCGTTTGGTTGAGGATGGTAGACGGAAGCGTAATCAAGTTTAATTCCTAACTTTGCGCACCAGTTTTTTTACCTCATCGGCTGTAAATTTGGTGCCATTCTCTGTGATAATATTGTGCGGGACACCATAACGGTGTACTACACCAGATATAAAATCTATCACCGGCCCCGCCTCAGCTGTTTTTACTGGCTTGACCTCTATCCATTTAGTGAATTGATCCACCATCTCCAACAAGTATTTCTTTTTTTGGCTTCCTCCTTTAAGAGGTCCGACCATATCAAGCCCCCAGACCGCAAACGGCCAAGTAATGGGGATGGTTCTCAAAGTGGTGGGAGGCATGTGACTTTGATTTGCAAAGAGCTGGCAGCCAACGCAATGTTGGACTAAGGTCTGGGCATCTGCTTGGGCCGTGGGCCAGAAAAAGCCAGCTCTAAAAGCCTTGCTCACGAGCGCCCGAGCTGCGGCGTGATGGCCGCCCATTCCAGCGTGTATTTTAGTGAGAAGTTGCCGTCCCTCCTCTTCGGAGATGCACCTTTGGAGAATACCAGTAGTGCTTTTCTTATATAGTTCACCTTCATGAACTTTGTAGGCTTTAGAACACCGAATTATGCGGCGTGCCTCATTTTTGTCATCGAGGAGCTCTTGCCTATTAAGGTAAGCTAAGAAGGGCTCTGTCCAGGGGGCTATGACAGCCATGATCTCGTGAGCCGAAGATGTTATCTCCGTGTCTGAGTCCCTGATGACGTCTGGGTTGAGTTTGGCTGGGGGTGTGTTCGGATCCAAATTGGTATCACCGCTCTCGTCCTGCCACGTTACTGATGGCTTGAACAACCTTTCCATGAAGGTGTTAGGCGGGACTGGGTCGCGTTTAGCGCCCATACGAGCGAGTATATCCGCCGCCTGGTTATTATCCCGGGCTACATGGTGGAATTCCAACCCCTCAAATCGAGCCGATATTTTCAATATGGCATTGCGATAAGCTGTCATCTTTGAATCTTTCGTGTCAAATTCTCCGTTTATTTGAGAGATAGCGAGGTTTCAGTCTCTGCGTACCTCGAGGCGTCGTATGCCCATGGATACAGCTAGGCGGAGACCATGCAATAGTGCCTCATATTCGACTGCATTGTTTGAGTCCATGTACATGATTTGTAGTACATACCGGACCGTATCCCCTGTTGGGGATATCAGGATGACACCGGCCCCCAATTCGGCTAGCATTTTGGAACTGTCGAAGTACATTGTCCAGTGGGAATATGAGCCGTACTCTTTAGGGAGTTCGGCTTCAGTCCATTCTGCGACAAAGTTAGCCAACACCTGGGATTTAATAGTCTGACGTGGCTTATATGATATTTCGAACGGTAAGAGCTTGATGGCCCATTTGGCTATACGTCTAGTGGCGTCTTTATTGTTGATGGTATCGTTAAGTGGTACTTCGGATGCCACTGTGATCGAACACTCTTGAAAGTAGTGTCGGAGTTTTCGAGATGACATGAAGACCACATAGGCAATTTTCTGATAGTGGGAGTACCATGATTTGCATGGTGTGAGAACCTCGGATACATAGTATACGGGTTTTTGAACGAGGAACTTATGTCCCTTTTTGGCTTGTTCGACGACGAGCACGACACTCACTACCTGGTGAGTGGCTGATATATACAGCAGCATTGGTTCTCCAATGCCTGGGGTGGCTAGAATTGGGTTGCTCGTTAGTAGAGTTTTTATTTCTTCCAATCCAGTTGTGGCCATATCCGTCCATTTGAAGTTGTCAGTGCGTCGTAGCAATCTATAAAGTGGCAATGCTTTCTCTCCTAACCTAGAGATGAAGCGGCTCAAGGCCGCTATGCAACCTGCTAGTTTCTACACTTGTTTGAGATTGGTTGGCGTTTTGAGCTGTGACAAGGCCCGAATTTTAGCTGGGTTAGCTTCGATTCCTCTATGGGATACAATGAACCCTAATAGCTTTCCGACCAGAACGCCGAAGACGCATTTTTCCGGATTGAGCCTTATGCCGTATGCTCGAAGGTTATCAAACGTAAGGCGGAGATCATCCACCAATGTCTCGACGTGTTTGGTCTTAAAGACTACATCGTCAACATATGCCTCCATTGTCTTGCTGATTTGTTTTTCTAAGCTTGTTTGAATCATGCGTTGATACGTGGCACCAGCGTTTTTAAGTACAAAGGGCACAATGTTGAAACAGAAGGGACCATACAGGGTGATAAATGTCGTTGCGACCTGATCGGATTCCTTCATCCTTATCTGATGGTATCTGGAGTAAGCATGAAGGAAACAAAACGAGTCATGTCCGGCCGTTGCATCGATAATCTGATCAATGTGGGGCAGAGGAAAGGGTGTTGGGGAACGTAGTATTTCAAAAACATTCCTACGATCACGCAAGATCTATCTAGGAGAAGCATAGCAACGAGAGGGAGAGTGTGTCTATGTACCCTTGTACACCGAAAGCGGAAGCGTCTAGTGACGCGGTTGATGTAGTCGAACGTCTTCGCGATCCAACCGATCCAAGCACCGAACATGCGGCACCTCCGCGTTCAGCACACGTTCAGCTCGATGACGTCCCATGAGCTCTTGATCCAGTTGAGCTTCACGGGAGAGTTTTGTCAGCACGACGGTGTGGTGACAGTGATGATGAAGCTACCAGCGCAGGGCTTCGCCTAAGCACTGCAACGATATGATCGAGGTGTGTATCTGTGGGGAGGGGCACTGCACATGGCTAAAATCAACTTGTGTGTCTATGGGGTGCCCCCTCCCCACGTATATAAAGGAGGGAGTGGAGGAGGAGGAGGCCGGCCTAGGGGGTGTGCCATGAGGGGAGTCCTACTCCCACTAGGAGTAGGACTCCTCCTCTCCTAGTAGGAGTAGGAGAGGGGAAGGAAGGGAGAGAGGAGGAGAAGGAAAGAGGGGGCCAGCCCCCCTTGCCCTAAACCAATTCGGTTTGGGCCTTGGGGGGCGCCCCACACTCCCCTTGCTGCCCTCTATTCCCACTAAGGCCCATGTAGGCCCGTTAACCCCCTGGGGGTTCCGGTAACCCCCCTGATACTCTGGTATTTATCCGATAACCCTCGGAACTCATTCGGTGTCCGAATATAACCTTCCAATATATGAATCTTTATGTCTCGGACATTCTGAGACTCATCGTCATGTCCGTGACCACATCCGGGACTCCGAACTACCTTCGGTACATCAAAACACATAAACTCATAATACCGATCATCATCTAATGTTAAGCGTGCGGACCCTACGGATTCGAGAACTATGTGGACATGACCGAGACTCATCTCCGGTCTATAACCAATAGTGGAACCTGGATGCTCATATTGGTTCCTACATATTCTACGAAGATCTTTATCGGTTAAACCGCATAACAACATACGTTGTTCCCTTTGTCATCGGTATGTTACTTGCCCGAGATTCGATCGTCGGTATCATCATACCTAGTTCAATCTCGTTATCGGCAAGTCTCTTTACTCGTTCCGTAATACATCATCTCGTGACTAACTCATTTGTCATTTGCTTGCAAGGCTTATTGTGATGTGTATTACCGAGAGGGCCCAGAGATACCTCTCCGACACTCGGAGTGACAAATCCTATTCTCGATCTATGCCAACACCACGAACACCTTCGGAGACACCTGTAGAGCATCTTTATAATCACCCAGTTATGTTGTGACGTTTTATAGCACACAAGGTGTTCCTCTGGTATTCGGGAGTTGCATAATCTCATAGTCATAGGAACATGTATAAGTCATGAAGAAAGCAATAGCAGTAAAACTAAACGATCAAGTTGCTAAGCTAATGGATGGATCTTGTACATCACATCATTCTCCTAATGATGTGACCTCGTTGATGAAATGACAACTCATGTCTATGGCTAGCAAACATAACCATCTTTGATCAATGAGCTAGTCTAGTAGAGGCATACTAGGGACACTGTGTTTTATCTATGTATTCACACATGTACTAAGTTTCCGGTTAATACAATTATAGCATGAATAATAAACATTTATCATGATATAAGGAAATACAAATAACAACTTTAGTATTGCCTCTAGGGCATATTTCCTTCAAAGGGATCCTTACGGCAAGCCTTGTTTAGGTCTGTGAAGTCGACACAGAGGCGCCATGATTTATCCTTCTTCGGTACCATGACTAAGTTGGCTAGCCAATCCGGATGTTTAATTTCTCTGATGAATCCGGCCTCCAATAGCTTGGCTAGCTCTTCTCCCATTGAGAATCGTTGCAGTGACTGCTTGACTGGTTTGAACCCTTTGTTAATGTTGAGGCTCTGTTCGGCCAGCCTGCGTGGGATTCCTGGCATATCTGAGGAGTGACAGGCGAATATATCCCAATTTTCGCGAAGAAAGGCGCGTAACGCGCTATCTACCGCCGGATCCACCTATGCCCCGATAGACGCTGTCTTATTGGGGTCCGTTGGGTGCACTTGAAATTTTGTAATTTCATCTGCTGGCTTGAAGGAGGTAGATTTCGATCTTTTGGCAAGGATTACATCGTCCTAGTCTACCGTGGATCGTAAGGTGGTTAATTCCTCGGCCATGAGGGCTTCAGATAATGCCTCTAGGGCTAAAGATGTCACTTTGTTCTCGGCGCGGAGTGCTTTTGTCACTTGTTAATGTGATTACTCCATTGGGCCTTGGCATTTTAAGCTTCATGTACCCATAATGGGGTATGGCTTGAAAGCGTGAAAAAGCGTCCCGTCCTAGAAGGGCGTGGTATCCGCTATTGAAGGGAACAATGTGGAAGAGAAGTTCCTCCGACCTGTAGTTCTCGGATGTGCCGGATACTACGTCGAACTTAATACTTCCCAAACACCGGGCTTCCCGGCTGGCAATAATTCCTTTGAAGGTTGTGTTAGTGTGCTCAATGCGGGATTTTTTAATCTACATTTTTGCAAGCGTTTCCTCGTATATGAGGTTGAGTCCGCTTCCTCCGTCCATGAGTACTTTAGTGAGGCGAAAGTCGTCTACTATTGGATCTAGTACAAGAGTTGCTGTTGCTCGGATCGGCCGGACTCGAGGTGCGTCTTCGGCAGAAAAAGTGATTGGCATGTCCCTCCATGGGCTTGTAGAGTTAATTTCATAGACCTCGGCAAGTTCGCGATTTGCTCTCTTGCGGCGGTTGTTTGAGGAGAACGTCTCGAAGATAGTGAAGACACCGACTTCTTTCTCCTCTGATACTGCGGTGGCAAGGATTGCTGCACCGCTCTTTGCTACCTGTCGGAGTACCCAACATGCCCTAAGGCAGTGGTTTGAGATATTATCCGGGGCTGCATGTATTTGGCAAGGTTTATCGAGCAGTTTGTCTAGTACAGACCTGCGTCCTGTAGAAGGTTTGTTCTTCTTGCGGATAGGCATATTATTGGATGACCTTCTAGGGTATGTCCGTTTAGCCTTAACTGTGTGTTGTCCGAATATGGACTGTTCTAGAGGTGTGTTTTGGGCTTTCCAAGTGTTTTCCATTGCGCAGTACTTTCGTATTAAGTGCACCAGGTCTGTGAAACTCAGAACATGACGTCGGTTGAGGGCGTTCAAGACTCCCTCATCCTTATAGTTGCAGTGAAATAAGGGGACTGCATCGTCGTCACAGCAGTCCTTAATCTTGTTCTTGACAAGCATGAATCTGGCCCAAAAGTGGTTGACCGTCTCCTCGGGCTGACGTTGTATGTTCGCGCGATCATTTATGTCCGGGAATCCGGATTTACTTGGAGAGTTTTTCCCTGGGTGGGTGGGTGTGGGAAATTTTAAATCCCGACCCAACGTAGTATTCACGGTTTTGACAACCTCCGGTGTGGACGATCTGGGCTCAGCGGGATCTGAACATTCCGTGGGCCCGGCGTCAATCCCAGAGCTCTAAAAACACAAAGTGCCACCCGACAGGGGCGCGTTCGGCTCGATGGCTCGGAGATCTGAACTGTGACGGTCTCCGTCTCAAGAGGGGGAGTATCTTCGGCTCCGTCCTCGACTGCCGCCACTACATGAGTGATCGGGATGGGACTAATCTCATCCTGACCAGATTTGAGTCTGATCTGGTCTCCTGGCGATGAAAGCCCCAGGGCGGCGATGCGATCCAGCAGCTCATTTAAGGGCGAGAGATCTGCCGAGGTCGCGTCATCGGAGTGGCCGGAATCAATATAAGGGTGATGCTCGATGACCACAGGAAGTGCGGCCAGCCCAAAGGCCACGCGCGCGTATACAGCGAACCGCCGAGCTGGAGAACCTGGCCAATGGCCAAGTTGTTTCCGAGGGTGATCTCGTCGTTGATGATGAGACAAGCCATCGATCGCTTATTGTGAGTGCACAGTGGAGCTTTCAATGAAAGCACCATTGTCGGTATCAAAACCGGCAGATCTCGGGTAGGGGGGCCCAAGCTATGCGTCTAAGGACCGATGGTAACATGAGACAGGGAAGACAATGTTTACCCAGGTTCGGGCCCTCTCGATCGAGGTAAAACCCTACTCCTGCTTGATTGATATTGATGAATATGTGTTACAAGAGTTGATCTACCTCGAGATCGTAATTGCTAAACCCTAGAGCCTAGCCTATAGATGTAATGATTCCGTCGTTAGCCTCTACAGACTAAACCCTCCAGCTTATATACACGCCGGAGGGGGCCTAGGGTTACAAAGGTGACTTGGGGAGGAAGTAATAGCTACATCCAGACATCATGCCTTCCTTTCTACGCACATAGGAGTCCTGACGGAATACGGGGGAGAGTCTTCTACCTCTATCTTCGCGGCCCATCAATACGGCCCAGCTTCATCGACCCGGACGCCCGAGGACCCCTGAACCCAGGACTCCCTCAGAAACCATTCTTTCCTCTATTATACATGGCGAGCATGCCAAGTAGCATAAACATATGTTTTTTAGGGTGTTAAGGGCAGCACCCCATTGGATGGATTATGTATTTGTTTTGGCGTGATAAAAATGTATTTATTGTTTATTCCCATGGCATACAACTAGTATGACACAATATGGTTGAGATAATGAGCATATCGATTCTTTTGGCTGAAAGAACTTCTACGAACATCATCCATTATCAAATCTGGATAGTCTTTTCCCCTAATAGATATTTTTCCTATGTTTAGTTGAGCACTAATGCATGGGCACAAGTTTGTGAAAGGTCAACATAGTCATAGTAATAGACGATTTTTCCTTAAACTATTTGCATGGAACCTTTAAATTCTATCTATTTATCTATTTAGATACTAAGCTCCCTAGACTTGGAGCCACCTGATGTGTCAGGGTTGTGGGGGTCGCTATGGGCCCCGCTTGTAATGAGGTATGTCGTTTGTTCAGAGTAACCCACACCTATATAACCGTAAGGCGTCGGACGGCTACATAGGTGTGTGTTATGTGTCATAGAGTTGTGGCGTGGGGAGGGGGCTATGTGATCGCCATGTACAATTGGGATAAAATCAAATTGGCAAAGTCCAAGGGAGGTATGGGTTTCTGTGACATGTGTGCTTTTAACCAAGCACTTCCTGCGAAGCAGGCTTGAAGATTACTCGAAGTGCCAGATTGTTTATGTGCACGATTGTTGCGAGTGGGGTACTGTCCCAATGGAAATCTTCTTGATACGATCTTCACTAGACATTCTTCAACCGTTTGAAAAGGAATTGAGCATGGTTTGAAACTAGTTAAAAAAGTGAATGATATGGAGAGTCTGTGGTGGATATTTTATCAGGACATGGAGGGGGCCTTGGATTCTTCGAGGGCCATATTTTGACTAGTTACTCCCAAGGGAAACTATTGTTTTAATTTGGGTCTCAGAATTCCTCTATGACAATGGAGCTTGGGACTTGAGCGTCTCAATGCACACTTCTGGTCAATGGATGTCCATGAAATCATGAAGATCAAGACCTCACCCAGGCAGAATCAAGATTTTCTTCGCGTACAACCGGAGAAGAATGGGGGGTTTACTGTTACGAATGCTTACCACCTAGCCACCCTCTCGCATGATACGCGGTTCGCCGGTGGTGCTTCGAGCCTAAATCCTAATGGCGAGTGTTCTATTTGGAACCTCATTTGGCACTCTTCAATTTCACAGAAAAATGGAAGTAAAATGCCTAGAAGGCGACGGCGGGCGCCCTCGCTACCTCGGCCTGCAAAGCATACCGCCACTTTGGCAACTCGTGGAACTTGCACCTTGTGCGGTGTTGAGGATGAGGACAATTTTCATGCACTTTTTGCATGCAACCATGCTTGGAGCATTCGGGAACGCATGAGGACCATTTGGTCGCTGCCTTCTGATGAATGCTTGGTCCATGGTGGAAACGAATGGCTTCTTGATGTCTTGCTAAGAGGCAAGGAAGCCCAATGTGACAAGGTAATCATGCCATCATGTCGTATCTGGCAACTTTGTAACGACCCGACTCATGACAAAACGATACCTTATGCTGAAGTTATGGTTGAGCAGCTTGAAAACTACATGAAGTTTATCAACGACGCGGGAAGGTATACCACTAATGAAATATTAAACAAATAACTGCCAGCTTCAGATGTTTGGCATCTGACAAAGTAGAAGGCACCTGCACCGCATATCACTTGGCCATATCCACCTAGAGATCGTGTTGATTCATCTATATCAGTGGAGGATGGTCCAGTGGCAGCAAGCATGATTTTGCGGCGACATGATGGGTCTGTTATCTTTGCTGCCACCAGTATGTGTTTCACTGCAATGACTCCCTAGAAGCACAAAATCATGCAACTATGTACTCGATGGCTATTGCATTGCAACACGCAAACCCGCCGGTAATTATATAGTCGGATTCCATAGAAGCTCTATCCATCTCTTTGTCGTGATGGACTCACACGCTCGGCCTATGTACATCTTGTTCCGGAGATGAAAGCTTTGATGACCGTCTAGGAGTTTGTTCCACATAAGCTTAATAGGAACCGAATTAGAGTGGTCGATCTATCGACAAATTATAGTCTCACCGATCGTACCACACTTGCGTGGTTGCACCAAGGACCACGATGTATTGAGGATCTTTTGACCGTGACTCTATAACTACTTAAAAAAAAAAACCTTTTCTTCGCAAAAAAAGGCATCGGATGGTTTTCACGGTATTGAGAAGGTTCTAGGAAGTATTGCCCATTCCTTTTGTTTTTCTTTCTTTTTTTGTGTTTCTCTACCAGTTTTAATAATTTTTCTTTTGATTTTTTTTCATGTTCTTAAAAAAATCATGATTTTTTTCTAAATTTATGGTCACTTTTAAAGTTTGTGAAATCTTCAAATTTGTGAACATTTTTTTTCAACATCAAAAACTTTGCTTGAAATCCAAGATCTTTTTTAAGTTCATGATTATTTCGAAAAAATATGGGTTTTTAATTCGAACAATTTTCTAAATGAAGTTTGTTTAAAATTTTATGAACATCTTTTGATTTAATAAACCTTTTCAAATAAAGTGATAGCTCCATTTTTTAGCTAGCAGTGGGGCAAGCAGAAAAACAAGAAGCAAAGTGACCGAGTGGAGCAGGTAGCCTTGCCGAGGGAGCGAGAGCTTCATGTGCCAAATGTTATAGCAGCAATTCCACGATCTGAGCATGCAATAGGAGTCCTCAAGAGGCTTACCCAACCATCATCGGCTGACACCGGGGCACAAACATGCAAGGACAACACAACATGCACTGAACAACTCCACCCTGCTCTCGAAACAACCGTCGTGTCCAACAATGCAACAACCCAACACGATATATGAATACAATAACAACGCCAGAACATAACTTTTTTGAGCATTAGTACAAACGCAAGCGCTGATATACACGCACATACACTCAGCCCTATGAACGCACACACGCACACCCTACCCTATGAGCATCTTCGAGAGACTGAGCCGGCATATCATTTTGAGATTTACGAAGTAACCGTAGGCGCCTCGTCGTCGACGGGAACGTCTCCTCCCACTAAAAGCGCATCGCCGGAAATCCTGAAATAAATCCAGGAATAATGCGAGCACCAGGATTTGAGTCCTGATGTGTTTGGGATACCACTATCCACCTAACCATCTCAACCACTTTCCACATATTACCGATCCCAAAGCAGTGGAAGTGCTGGCCTGTAGGAGGGCTGTTCAATTGGCCGTCGATCTTCAAGTCCAGCGCGCTCATGTCGAACTGGACAGCAAGGTGGTGGTGCAAATGATCAACCAGCCATCTAGGAACCTATCTGCGTTGGGGCCTTGGGTGCAAGACATCAAGGAAATGCTCAATTTAATGCTGGAATTCAAGGTCTCTTGGATTCGTCGCTCTGGGAATGCTGCTGCTCATAAGTTAGCGAAAGTAGGGATTGGTGAGGACCGGTGCGAGACTTGGTTGACGTCGCCACCAGATTTTATTTTAGATGTAATTTCTTCCGACATTCCAGACTTTGTTTAAATAAAGCAGCGAAATATTCCCCTAAAAAAATCATCTCAACCACACGTTGGTTCGCACGCCAGAACATAACTAAACACAAAGCAACGCATGTAAAAACCAAACCAAAACAACCGTCGATGATAACTTTTTTTTCGCAAAACCAACCGCAATAACCTGCCAGAGAAAATAATATTAATCTCACCACGGCACGGCGAAACGCACGTTAGCCTCTTATAGTGTGCATATAGTGCCGACCCACCGGAAAAGATACTCGGTAAGCTTCCAAAAGCACATCAAATATTTTTTTTTTGAGCTTACACGACAGTTTTTAAGGGAAGGTAGTGCAGAACAATGTTTGGCAGATCAACACGCAACGATCGATCACAATCTTGTAACTGTGTGGTGGGCATATACAGGCACGCACGCACATGCTGCGATCGAGAGACGCGGCGCGCGCATAGTCCACGAGGGGGACACGGGTTGCATGGGTAGGAGGAACAAGGCGGAAAACGACGTCCCAATCCCACCCGGCCACCCGGCAATCTCCTCCTCTTCTCCGCTAGCTCGATCTCCCCCACCCCTACGCGATCGACGCCGCTGTTTAGGCGGGACGCCCGTACGTCCACCTCACTCGCGCATATCGTCAAGCTAGGCCTCTCTCGTTGCCGGTGCATGCACATACGAGTGTGCCCGCGTGACGGAGTGAGCGCCGATTCCCGAAACAAGATGCGTCCAGCCGCGTCCGTCTGCTCGGCCTGCTGTTTCGGCATGCCCATCCGCCCGCCTTGCTACTGTAGCAGATCGACCAATTGGTGTATGCTAGTATTTGCTATATATATAATGCGCATCCATTTTCGGAAAATGTACTACAGTATACATGTTATCATGGTGGGATATCAGGTGCAGTCTTCCCTGCGTGTTCGATAGATACCATCATACGCAACCACTTTCGGTTCGGTCGTCAAATCAAGCTGAAAAATATCACCCGCCGAACTTTTCAGTCATCTGTTTTGCAGCGGACGTCCTCATGAGATCAAGGTCAGGGCTGTCTACTGGATCCACCACCATTCAGGCAATGGCTTCTATATCAGCAACAGTTACTCCGGAGAAGTGACCGCACTAGTACGATCTTGCAATAATCCACACGTACATGATGCATGTTGTTCGAGGCACCAACATCATCACCAAGAAGCCTAAAAAGCAGCAATTAGGCCTGCAAAACGACGATACCCACCTTCTCCCGCGAAACCTGCTTCGGATCCACCAAAGCTAACACAAAACTAAACCCGCATTTTGCATTGTGATGATACGGCATGATGAGCCTTAGTTACGAGTATACATTTGATCTCCATTCCGTTTGTTTATGTACCCAACAGTAATCCTGCGCCATTATTCGGCACGCGGGCCCACCAAAGCCATCGCCATCCACACGAATCTGACACCAGTACTTGCGACTGGAGACCGGGACACACGGGCACGTCCAAACGCACGTCCCGTACGCGGGCCGCGCGCTCTCATCCAGCCGGCGCTGTCACGCACAGCCGCCGCTGTCTCCCGCCATCCTCTCTACCGCGCGCCACAGGCGCCGGGTCTCGGCGAGCGCGTCCTCCGCGGGCAGCTCGGCGCGGCAGCACGGGCAGGTGTTGCGGCGCGCCAGCCACCGCAGCGCGCACGGCCAGTGGAACCGGTGTCCGCACGGCCGCAGCACGCACACCCCGCCGCGCCCGGGCGCCATCTCCTCCCTGCAGATCGCGCACGGGGTCCCGTCCCCGGGCGTCGTCGGCAGCGCCAGCACTGTCGCGTGCGACGCGCCTCCACGCCCCACGCTCTCCTTGTTACCGCCGCCGACGCCGGCCACGGCGCGGTCCTCCGACACGACGTCCGCGAACCGGCGGCACTTGGCGGCCGCGTCGAGGTACGGCGCGACGGTGGCCCATGGCGTGCCGCCGAGGCCGGAGATGGAGAGCGCGTTGCGCACCACGTCGTCGACGAGCAGCGCGTGCCAGTCCACGGGTGACGCGGAGGCGGCGGCCGGGGAGTAGGAGTCGCACATGGCCACGAGCAGGAGCGCGGCGTCGAGGTCGGGAGCCGGGAGGCGGAGGAGGTGGTGGGTGCCATCGGGGGAGAGCGCGGGGAGGAGCATGAGGAGGGAGCGGAGGAGCACGCGGCCGAGCAGCGCGGCCTTGGCTGGGAGAGGCATGGAGCGGAGCCGCGCGAGGGCGCGGGCGAAATGCGGCGGCGAGAGGAGGAGGAACGCGAGGCGGCCGCGCTGCCGGCGCGCGTCCGCGGCAATCGCTCGGACCAGCGAAGGGAACTGCACGGCGGGAATGGATGATAGGAGGGCGGCCATTATGGTTTCGGACGAGGAAAGGGTAGGCGAGTGGGCATGGCTGGCCTCCATCGGAATCACGAGCAGCTTGGGTGGGAGTGGAGTGAGACGGTGGGAAATCTCGTTTTGCAGGGCATTTATACACACACAAAGTTTTGGAGGGCAATATGCAGCGTGTCTACGGGAACTAGTGTAACGCTAGTGGAGTAACTTAACTAGTAACATAGTGTATTTTTTTTAAATTACTTATATACTTCCTCCGTTCTTAAATATAAGTCTTTTTAGACATTTTAAATGGACTACAACATACGGATGTATGTTGACATATTTTAAAGTGTAGATTCACTCATTTTGCTTCGTATGTAGTCACTTGTTGGAATCTTTAAAAAAGACTTATATTTGGGAACAGAGGGAGTAGCACGTAGTTAATGCAAAGTGGTACAGAGTAATGTATTTACTGTAAGGCTGCTGTCAATGCATGATTGCTTAGATGTGGTGCTAAGCATATTAAATAGCTTAGCAACTATACTCCCCAATGCATAGGTGCTTAGCTTATGGTTGCTAAGCTTGCTTTATTTAATAATTTAGCAACTAAAACTCTTCATGTATTGGTGGGCTTTCTTTATTTAAATGTTTTGCCACTAGTAGAAACAGAACTTTATGTGAGACACATTAGTTCCGGTTAGATTTTGGCCCGGTACTATTTGTATCATTAGTGCCGGTTCGAACGGCTATGCATTAGTGATGGTTCGTCTTGAACATTTAGTACCGGTTCGTGCAACGAACCGGCACGAACCGATACTAAAGGGGTGGTGGCAGGCTGGCGTCAGACGGGGTCCCATTGGCCCCTTTAGTCCCGGTTTGTGGCACAAACCGGTACTAAAGGGGGCTAACCTTTAGTACCGGTTTGTGCCACGGACCGGCACTAAAGGGGTCTAACCTATAGTTCCGGTTGAAGACACAAACCGGGACTATAGGACAATTTTCAAACTCTACCCCCCCCCCCCTCGTGTATCGCCATTTCAGTTAAAAAAACAAAAGAAAAATGATAAAAACTTCAAAAATTAAAATCCTTCGAGATATAGTTATGTTACTACATCTACAAGTTAGGAAAATTTAAAAACTTAAATTTGGACCTGTTTTGCAAAAAAGTGTGATGAAAAAGTAAAACGACTATATCTTTTGCATACGATGTCGAAAAAACCCGTATAATATATCAAAATGTTCAGCACGAAAATGTGCATCCGATTTTGACAGCCTACGGCTTGTTTGCAATTTTTTAGAATTTTGTTCAAACTATGGTCAAACTACTTATTCAAGAAATATTAGTGTTACTAAATAATTATTCAAGAATATTAGTGTTACTAAATAATTATTTCAGTTCTTTGAATTTTGGTCAAATCTGGTCAAACTATGGTCAAACTACTTATTCAAGAAATATTAGTGTTACTAAATAATTATTGTTTTTACAATAATAGTTTCAAACTCAAACGGTCAAACATGTGACCTAATGCTCAAACTAAACTCTCGAGGGTTAATAGGATTGACAGCTTACTATTGTCAGGAAAACAACAAGTACAGACTTGGAAACTAGGGGGAATAGAACTCCGAAGTTAAGCGTGCTCAGGCTGGAGTAGTGAGAGGAGGGGTGATCGGCCGGGAAGTTAGATGATTTGGAATGAGTGATCCACACTTGAGCAGTTAAGAGGGATGATCACAGACTAAATTATCAAATAATTCAGAAAATCGAAAAAAAAATCAATTTTTTTTTGAAATTTAAAAAAATGAAACCTTTAGTATCGGTTGGTGTTACCAACCGGTACTAAAGGCCCCCCATACCACGGCGCGAGCTCACGTCACGTGGTGGGCCTTTAGTGGCGGTTCATGCTAAACCAGTACTGGGGGGCCTTTAGTCTCCACCCTTTAGTGTCGGTTGCAGAACCGGCACTAAAGGCCCTTACGAACCGGTAATAAAGCTCCGTTTTCTACTAGTGTGCCTAGGTTCACACGCTTAGCATTGTTTTTTCCTGGGGTCACCACACTCATTTCTCTCCTCTTAAATAACTTGCCACATTAAATTTTTTGCCTACGTGGAAAGCTTAGCACCTGTACAAGGTGGAGCATTGGGAGGGGCCTAACATAGCACTTTCCAAGATAAGATGAGTCTACAACCTAATAAATGAAACTATTTATGACACTACTACTACTACTATAAGGCTCCTCCCAATGCTCCACCTTGTACAGGTGCTAAGCCTTCCACGTAGGCAAAAAATCTGATGTGGCATGTTATTTAAGAAGAGAGAGATGAGTGTGGTGACCCCAGGAAGAAACAATGCTAAGCGCGTGAACCTAGGTAAAACATTTAAAGAAAGGAAGCCCACCAATACATGAAGAGCTTTAGTTGCTAAATTATTAAATGAAGCAAGCTTAGCAACCATAAGCTAAGCACCTATGCATTGAGGAGTATAGTTGCTAAGCTATTTAATGTGCTTAGCACCCCATCTAAGCACCCATGCATTGGCAGCAGCCTAAGGCCCTTCCCAGTGCTCCATGTTGGACAGGTGCTAAGCATGCCACATAAGCTAAAAAATGACATGGCACAACAATTAAAGAGGAGAGAGAGCACTTTGGTGACCCCGGGAAGAACCAATGCCAAGCGCGTGAACTTAGGCAAACTACTTAAATGAAAGAAGCTGACCAATGCATGAAAGAGTTTATGTGCTAAATCATTTAATAAAGTGGGTTTAGCAACAACAAGTTAAGCACCTATGCATTGGGGAGTTGAGTTGCTAAGCTATTAAATGCACTTAGCACCTTATTTAAGCACCTTTGCATTGGAAGAGACCTAAGGCTACTTCCAATGCATTGGTGCTTAGGTTGGTCGTAATGGTAGTATCATAGCTAGTATCATGCATGCCAACTAGGCAGATTTGGTGAGGTGTCATAGAATTAAATGAAAAAAGAGATGGTTGAGTATCATATTATGATACCGTATCATAATAAATGTTATGCTGCTATGTCTCATGCATGGCAATAAATAAAATACTACATGATACTAATATATGATATTATGCATTAGGGGGTAGTATCATACATTAGTATCATATGCATGATACTAGTATATTATACTTCCCATTACAACCAACCTTACATGAGGCGCTAAGCACATTAAAAACTTTAGCAACTAAAGCCCCCAATGCATAGATGCTTAACTTGTTGGTGCTAAGCATTGTTTATTTAATGTTTTACAACTAAAGTTCTTCATGTATTGGTGGGATTCTTCCATTTAAGTCTTTTGCCTAGGTTCTCGCGCTTAGCATTATTTATTCCTAGGGTCACCACACTCATCTCTCTCCTCTTAATTACCTTGCCACATCAGACTTTTTGCCTACATGGAAGCCTTAGCACCTGTACAAGGTGGAGCATTGGGAGGGGCCTAAATGAAACTAGTAGTATGTTACTTAGTAGTGTCATATGCATGACACTAGTATAAGTTACTTCCCACTATGACCAGCCTAAACCTAGATCGTAGCACGTGTGGCCTTATGCCTCTTCCAATGCACTTGTGCTTACGTTAGGTGCTAATCACAGCAACTAAGACCTCTTCCAATACATGGATTCTTAGATGAGGTGTTAAGTGCATAAAATAGTTTAGCAACTACAGTCCCCAATGCATAGACACTTAACTTGTTGTACAGTAGCCAAGCTTCTTTCCTTTAATGACTTGGCTAATAAACTCTTTCATGCATTGGTGAGCTTGCTTTTTTAAAATGTTCTATCTAGGTTTACATGTTTGGCATCGGTTCTTCTTGGCTCACCAAACTCATCTCCCTCCTCTTAATTGTCTTTCCACATCATATTTTCGCCTACATGACAGGCTTAGCACCTGTACAAGGTGGAGCACTGTGAGGGGCCTAAAGTCCACAATGCATAGGTGCTTATTTTGCTGTAGCTAAGCATCCTTCTTTAATGATTTTGTAACTAAAGTTCTTCATGCATTGGTGGGCTTCTTTCATTTAAGTGTTTTGCCTAGGTTCACGTGTTTGACATTGTTTCTTCCCGGGGTCACCACATCCATCTCTCTCCTCTTAATTACCTTGCCACATCAGATTGTTTGCCTACATGGCAGCCTTAGCACCTTAACAAGGTGAAGCACTAGGAGGGGCCTAAATCGATCCACTGTTCTCTAGGCACAGTCGAAATCGTATCATAAATCTACACAGAAGTGATTCTATGAGTAAGATATGTACAACCGAAATTGTGGATCCCTGCATCCAGTGCACTGAGCGTCCCCGCGCCTCAAACCCATCTCAAACGTCCGGACAGACAGTCCGATCACTAACTTGTCATAAAAATTCGACCCACAAGGAAACATGCCTCAAACGCCTGGCCTAACCGACACCCTTCATATCCAGCCTAAATATGAGACAGATATGGAGGCGCTCGCGCGCCCATGCACGTCTATCACATCGGACTTACGATGGGATCCCACACGGAATCGCCCGGAAAGGGGGCGGTTTGACGGACGTCTCCTCAGATGGAGGGTGTGAACGTCGCGTGACGCTGCTTCGGCTCTCCGCTCGAGGCCAAATCCAGCTATTTAAGCCGACCGACATCTCCCAACCCTAGCTATATCCACCTCCTCCCTCTCCGTGCTGCCAACCCAAGCCCATCCACTTCTCTCTCTCTCGCTCCGTCGCTCTTCCCACGCCCTCCTACTTTTCTATGGTTCGACGAAAGATAACCACGTATGCTATGTTGATGTCGGAGCGTTGGTTCCTGATAGAACACGAGATCCTGATGAAGCGCGCCACACGCACCGCTCGCATCGCTATCGGCCTGCCTCCGAACTCACCAGAGCCAGAGGAGGAGCGGGAGAAAGAGGAGCAGTTGCGGCTCCAATGGAGGTGGCGTACCCGGAGGAGGACGAGGCAAAGCAGCCGAAGGAGGAGCTAGCATCAGCTTCTGGCTTCAAGATGAAGGATGTGGAGGCGGAGTTCGTGGTTGCCACGCTGAGATGGGGGAGCAGCAGGCGATTCAGGAGTCCATCCAGGATGAGGCCTATGTGGAGGCCAACCGACAGTTTATCCGACAAGAATTGTTGATGACTGACGCACTCTTCGGCGAGGTGGAAACATAGATGGAGGCGGAGGCCGACGAGGAGCAGCCGGAGCTACACCTGCCGACCATGTACCTGAAGCCGGGCACGGAGATAGTGGATAGCTCCGACAAATATTAGGGTAGTTAATCTACATAGTAGGTGGATTTTATCCTCTGCATGCTTTTGGATCTACAGTTTGTTTGTAATACTTCGGATGTCCACGCCTAGCGAATTTAGAATTTCCAAATGAGTAAGAAGTGAAGGAATTAAATCAGCCTCACACAACTCTAGTGCCTTGTTCGCTCCACCCCATGCACAACTTTTTTAATCCCATGGGCAATAAGGACATCTCCAACGGTGACCCCAAACAGTTAGCATCTATTTGGACTACGTCGTCTCGACCACGAAACCATAAACCGTGGGCCTGTATCGGTCAACCACGTGGTCCAGGCATGTTTTCTCTCGCAAACCAAAATCAAACGTGTTTTTTTGCTCTCTGCCCCCGGCCCACCCAAAAGGAAGCCCGAGCCCGCGCTTTTGTAGCAACCCACGCTGTTTTCACACCCAACTCCCACACTCCCTTATTCCATCCCCGTAGCTTTCCGTTCAATTTGCGCTCTTTTCTCCCACCCTCTTCTTCCATCCGCCACTGATGCATGGAATCGTCGGAGAACCTGTTGGGGACGGAGGTGGCGACGGTGCCGGAGGATTCGAGCATCATGCTCTCCCAGAAAATCATCTTGGATACATAGCAAACTCGTCGCGTCAAAGCAAAGGTCGCAAAGGAGGAGAAGTGCAAGAAGCGGTTGGCCGCCGGTGCACCTGGTGGTGGCATTCAGTGTGATGGTCGCGGTAGTCGTTGCCATACGGGCGTGCCTGCAGTACATACGGCGTCGTGGCTGGAAAATTGCAAGCCTCCGTACTACTACACCGCCAAGCAGCTCGGAACCCCTGTCGGTAAGGTGCCTTAGATCGTCAACGTTAACGCGGTGCCGCTCTTATCCGAGTATTCTTCGTTGTAGCTCGTCCGGTTGCGGACGATGGGTGGGGATCAGATGGGTGCCCAGATGCTAGGCTTCTCGCCCCTCGTTGGTTACCCTAAGTGGAAGCTGTGAGATGTAGTGTTGCGGAAGTTTTTCCCTTGGCAAAGTTACCAAGGATCGAATCCCCAGAGACTCCTAGGTTCAACAAGAAGGTGTCAACTGCTACGGCGCCAGATATTAGCAATCAACGTGGACCTGCACACAGATACAAATAACTTTGCTCCCAACGAGTACAGAGAGGTTGTCAATCCCTCCGGCCTTGTAGTTCACAAAGGATTAAACGCAAGTGATAGTAGTGATAGATATAATTGCAATAGTAAATAAAAGCGAAAAGTAAATAGCGGATGTGATTAATGATGGTAATATGGACCGGAGTCTCATGATGTTCACTAGTGATGTCTCTCTCCCAAAAGACGATAAAACAGCTATGTGAGGTAAACGAATTACAGCTGGGCAATTGACAGGACCATGTGCGCAAACCAATGCTGACTACATTGCAAGAAAGGTTGATGTTCAAAGCATGGGAGGTACACCAAAGTAAGTAGATCGAAATCCATCAATATCTACTACAAATCATCCACCTTGAGATATCTATCCAGAACATCTCGCTGGTATTAAGTTGCGAGCCCCACCCATAGTGTAAACTCAATGCAACAGACAACTGCATTAAAAGAACTTTGCGTAAAGTAAACAATCCTTGAACCCGCGGGCACAAGCACCGTTGCGTTCCCCCTTGTGGCAATAGCACATCCCCTAGACTCATGTTTCTGTCACTCAAACTAGTCATCGAGGGGCATGAACCCACAATCAAGCATAACGTTCCCTCTTGGAGTCACCACCTATTACTTGGCCAAAGCAATAAATAACAACGGAGAACATGCAAGAATTACTTACGAACATAAATATAAAACAGGTAGATCAAATATATTACTCAAACACAATCTGAACATAATCTCATAATCCATCGGATCCCAGCAAACTCATCATAGCAACAGCATAAGGATTACATATGTGCCTCGATCATGTAGGGCAGCTCACGAGGACTAATTAGTGAAGCACAAGAACGGGAGGAGAACATCACATAGCTACTGGTCATGGACTCATGGTCCAAGGGAGACTACTCACGACTCATCCGGGAGGCGTCCATGATGGTGGAGAAGCTCCCGGTGGTGATCCTCCCCTCCGGCAGGGTGCCGGGAAGAGTTCTCCTGGTGCTCCCGATCTTGGAAGCGGCGGCGGCGGCGGAACAGAGATGGGATCGCGAAAAGAGTTCCTGTTTCGAGGGTTTCGGGGGACGCTTTAAATATATGCCAAAGGGGGGCATCGGAGGAGCCTCGGGGGGCCCAGGCGCCCCCCGGCGCGGCCCAGGGGGGGCGCGCCGCCAGGGCGCCTGGAGCCCTGGTGCCCCCCCCCGGCTGTCCTTCGGGCGCACGGTAGGTTCTGGAACGCTGATTTTTTATATAATTTTTCTGGGTTTTTCCTGGCAGTTCTCATAACGTGAAAACCTGAAATACAAAAACACCCAAAAACAGAAACTGGCACTGGGGTGCACTGAGTTAATAGGTTAGTCCAAATATGATCAAAAGTGTATGGAAGTATATAAATATCATAGCAATATCACCCAAAAGAGGCATGGAGCAAGCAGAAATTATAGATACGTTTTGGACGTATCAACATCCCCAAGCTTAATTCCTGCTCGTCCTCGAGTAGGTAAATGATAACAAGAATAATTTATGTGGTGACATGCTATTAACCATATAGGACTTTTTCATAGTCATATGACAAAAGCTTACTGAGACAATGAATCTATAGTAATTAAGTTGCCTCATGAGAAAATCACAAGGGACTGAAAGTTTTGCAATATGATACTGAAGCATCAAATAGATTTGCAATAAACATGATGTGCAAATATGATAAAGTGATATCTAGCTTGCCCCCTTTAGTGAAGCAAAACATAAATGCAGGGGCACCTCCAAGGTTTAAGTGATGACTAGATACAATGATTTCAGAATAAACAATATCACAATCATGCAAAAGACAATGCTACTTTGGGACAATGCACATTACACTCAGAATGACAATCATGATCTCAGTAGTTGGTGCTTTTAAAAGAAGGTGGAGACTCAACATAAAAGTAAAAGAATGGCCCTTCGCAGAGGGAAGCAGGGATTACTCATGTGCTAGAGCTTTTTATTTTGAAAACATAGAAACAATTTTGTCAACGGTAGTAGTACTTCATATGTGTTATGCATAAGACATCCTATAAGTTGCAAGCCTCATGCATCGAATACCAATAGTGCTCGCACCTTGTCCTAATTAGCTCGGATTTCCATGGATTGTCATTGCATTACATATGTTTCAACCAAGTGTCACAAAGGGGTACCTCTATGTCACCTGTACAAAGGTCCAAGGAGATAGATCGCATTTGATTTCTCGTTTTTGATAGATCTCAACTTGAGGACATCCATACCGGGACAACATAGAAAATAGATAATGGACTCCTCCTTAATGCTTAAGCATATTCTCATAAGATATTGAGGATTAATGTCCAAGCTAAAACTTCCACCATGATACATGGCTTTGGTTGGCGGCCCAATGTTCTTCTCTAACAATATGCATACTCAAACCATTCAACTCATGGCAAATCACCCTTACTTTAGACAAGACAAACATGCATAGCAACTCACATGATATTCAACAAAAGTGTAACAGTTGATGGCGTCCCCAGAAACATGGTTACCGTTCAGCAAGCAACTTATAAGAAAATAAGATACATAAGCAACATATTCTTTACCACAATAGTTTCTAAGCTACTTTCCCATGAGCTATGTATTGCAAAAACTGAAGGTTTTAAAGGTAGCACATGTAAATTTACTTGGAGTGGCGGTGAAATACCACATATAGGTAGGTATTGTGGACTCATATGGCATAACTGGATTAAAGGATGTGGATGCACAAGCAGTCAGTCCGCTTAGTACAGATGGAGGTTAGCAAAAGACTGGGAGCGACCAACTAAGAGAGCAATGACGGTAAAAATCATGCAGAGCGACAAACGAACACTGAATCAGGCATGGAAGTTATATCGCTACTCAGAAATAAAAGATCATCAAGGCTTGACAGACTTTCTTTACAGTCTTAAATATGCGTGAGCATATGCCAAGTCAATCAAAATAAATTCTTGAAGGAAGATATTACTAAACCATACCACATCATTGGCAAACAAATCATGTTGGTACTCCAATAACACATTGGGAACCCCCCAGCTATTTGAGACTAACCATAAGAAAACCTGAACTACTAAGCGCCATTATGCACGTAGCATCTTTATCATAGACATATTAACCAATGCAACGGAAGCAAACTCTCTTAATAAGATAAGCATGATAATTAAAGAGAGTTCAAGCAACCAACTAAACAAAAGCTCTTTAAAAAGATAAGCATGAATACTAAGAGCAGAGCATGATAGTAGCTATTAAAAGACAAAGAACACACACAGCAAAGATAGACATGAAAATTCTATGTTATGTTCTAGGTAGAAGTGGAGCGTGTTTCTCTCCCACATAAAGAACGCTGAGTTCCGACTCGTTATGAAAAACTAAAAAGGAAACTAAAAGCAAGACGCTCCAAGCATAGCACATAACACATGAAGTGATTAAAATATAGTGGAACGAAAGACGAACTGATAATGTTGATGGAGAAGGGGATGCACGGGGGCATCCCCAAGCTTAGACGCTTGAGTCTCCTTGAATATTTCTTGGGGGTGCATGGGGGCATACCCAAGCTTGAGCGCTTGACACTCCTGAATCTTTTTATCATCTTCCCTCGCACACTTGAAAACTCCCTTCATACATAACTCATCATAATCTGATTAGCGAGGTTAGTACCCATAATAAAATAATTATACCTTGCTGGAAATAAAGATATTATTGAAGGTCTACTGTTTCTCAAGATTGCCAAAAGGTTTTTGCAAAGAAAAAGCAAGCTCTAGGTTTGCAAAATGAAGGAAAAGCAAAACAGGACAGAATCTGTGAAAAACAGAACAGCAGGTAGTAATTGATTTGTTCGGGGCACTTCTGCAACTCTGATCAAAAAACTCAGAACAGATGCACGAAATACAATTATATAGAGAACGCTGTCGAAAAAATTCAGACCAAAAAGATGATCTGGTGATTTTATACGAATTTTTCTATCCAAGGACAAAATCTGTTTCCTGGACAGCACCTCACAACTTTTGAACTTTCTAGCAATCAGAGGCTATACTTGGCACAAATATTAAAAGAAAAGATACAATGATGATGCTACTGTAGTAAACAACATCAAGACACAACAAAAGCAAAAATTTATTCATGTGGGCTGCCTCCCAAAAGCGCTTTCTTTTATGCCTTTAAGCTAGGCATAATGCATAGAGGAATCAATAACCATCGTAATAATCGGAGCTATAAATTGCTTCACGTGGTTCCTCAACAAGTTCATTCTTGTTCCTTCTAGGAAAGGGGTACACATCTTTTGCCTTTCCGCGCAAGCGCATTTGTCCCTTACCTATATCAATGAAGCCTTTAACTGCTCGGAGGAAGTCCCTTCCAAGCACTATATTTCCTTGGTTTGGCTCCATGATGAAGAAATCAATCATTACAATCCCTTTAAGGAATTTAACTGGCACGTCTTTTATTCTTCCCTGGATTTCAGAAATATCTCCATTAGTGTGTTCATGATAAGATGGTAATCTATCCATGTTAAATTTTAAAGAATCATGAACAATTTTTGGCATAGTAGAAACCATAGATCCAATATCACAATAAGCAAGGAAGTCTTGATTAGAGATACCAATCCTAACAAGAGGCTCCCAATCATTATCTATTTCCAAAATATCTCTCTTATTGGGTTTGGGTTTCTCTACTTTCATTAAGTCTAGAGCATCCATTCTCTTTTCAATAGTCACAAGTCTATCTATGATAGTATCAAAATTATGATCATAAACAAAGTAACTAGATAGACCATGTATAATTTCAAGAGCTCTAGCTTCATCACATTTTAGAAAATCTCCCTCGGCTATAATGTCAAGAGAGTGTTTACACCATTTTAAAATACCATGGTAAAAATTTCTAAGCACAATTTTTATAGGTATCCAAGGCATAATTCTCCTATGTGCATCAGAAATTCTGTCCCATGCCTTCTTCATATTTTCCCCATCCCTTTGATGGAAATCTAGAACTTCTGATTCCCTCAAAGGACCAAATCCTGACATGTTTGGCTAAACAGAAAGGACTACTAACAGAAAGGTAAATAATTTTTTTTGTGATTTTTGATAAAAGATACTAAAGCAAAAATGAAAGGTAAACTAACAAGACTAAAAGCAAAGGAAAAAGATAGCATGCAACTCCCACATCTTGAAGAGTGGAGTCCCCGGCAACGGCGCCAGAAAAACTCTTGCTAGGCTTCTCGCCCCTCGTTGGTTACCCCAAGTGGAAGGTGTGAGATGTAGTGTTGCGGAAGTTTTTCCCTTGGCAAAGATACCAAGGATCGAATCCCCAGAGACTCCTAGGTTCAACAAGAAGGTGTCAACTGCTACGGCGCCAGATATTAGCAATCAACGTGGACCTGCACACAGATACAAATAACTTTGCTCCCAACGAGTACAGAGAGGTTGTCAATCCCTCTGGCCTTGTAGTTCACAAAGGATTAAACGCAAGTGATAGTAGTGATAGATATAATTGCAATAGTAAATAAAAGCGAAAAGTAAATAGCGGATGTGATCAATGATGGTAATATGGACCGGAGTCTCATGATGTTCACTAGTGATGTCTCTCTCCCAAAAGACGATAAAACAGCTATGTGAGGTAAACGAATTACAGGTGGGCAATTGACAGGACCATGTGCGCAAACCAATGCTGACTACATTGCAAGAAAGGTTGAGGTTCAAAGCATGGGCGGTACGCCAAAGTAAGTAGACCGAAATCCATCAATATCTACTACTAATCATCCACCTTGAGATATCTATCCAGAACATCTCGCTGGTATTAAGTTGCGAGCCCCACCCATAGTGTAAACTCAATGCAACAGACAACTGCATTAAAAGAACTTTGCGTAAAGTAAACAATCCTTGCACCCGCGGGCACAAGCACCTTTGCTTTCCCCCTTGTGGCAACAACACATCCCCTAGACTCATGTTTCTGTCACTCAAACTAGTCATCGAGGGGCATGAACCCACAATCAAGCATAACGTTCCCTCTTGGAGTCACCACCTATTACTTGGCCAAAGCAATAAATAACAACGGAGAACATGCAAGAATTACTTACGAACATAAATATAAAAGAGGTAGATCAAATATATTACTCAAACACAATCTGAACATAATCTCATAATCCATCGGATCCCAGCAAACTCATCATAGCAACAGCATAAGGATTACATATGTGCCTCGATCATGTAGGGCAGCTCACGAGGACTAATTAGTGAAGCACAAGAACGGGAGGAGAACATCACATAGCTACTGGTCATGGACTCATGGTCCAAGGGAGACTACTCACGACTCATCCGGGAGGCGTCCATGGTGGTGGAGAAGCTCCCGGTGGTGATCCTCCCCTCCGGCAGGGTGCCGGGAAGAGTTCTCCTGGTGCTCCCGATCTTGGAAGCGGCGGCGGCGGCGGAACAGAGATGGGATCGCGAAAAGAGTTCCTGTTTCGAGGGTTTCGGGGGACGCTTTAAATATATGCCAAAGGGGGGCATCGGAGGAGCCTCGGGGGGCCCTGGCGCCCCCCCGGCGCGGCCCAGGGGGGGCGCCGCCAGGGCGCCTGGAGCCCTGGTGCCCCCCCGGCTATCCTTCGGGCGCATGGTAGGTTCTGGAACGCTGATTTTTTATATAATTTTTCTGGATTTTTCCTGGCAGTTCTCGTAACGTGAAAACCTGAAATACAAAAACAGCCGAAAACAGAAACTGGCACTGGGGTGCACTGAGTTAATAGGTTAGTCCAAATATGATCAAAAGTGTATGGAAGTGTATAAATATCATAGCAATATCACCCAAAAGAGGCATGGAGCAAGCAGAAATTATAGATACGTTTTGGACGTATCACCAGACGTTGTTCGCCGCAATGCCTAGAACGGGGGAGCCGGCGTACAACGACCGGGATAGGGAGATGCTCGACATCATCCACAATGGAGGCGAAGGAGGAGGAGGGGCTATGAGGATGGGGCGGTGGAATACTCGGATCACACCCAATCATGCAACCACTATCAGGAGCGGTCCTACACCGAGATGGCCATGCAGCAATCCTACACCCAAACAGGCGTGGACTGATACGTCCATTTTGCACCATGATTTTATGTTGATATTTATTGCACTATGGGCTGTTATTACACGTTATGTCACAATACTTATGCCTTTTCTATCTTATTTTACAAGGTTTACATGAAGAGGGAGAATGTCGGCAGCTGGAATTCTGTGCTGGAAAAGGAGCAAACATTGGAGACCTATTCTGCACAACTCAAAAAGCTCCGAAACTCCACGAAACACCGTTTCAGAAAATATAAAAAATATCTGGCGAAAAAGATCTGCCAGGGGGGCACCACCTGTCCACGAGGGTGGGGGTGCGCCCCCCTACCTCGTGGGCCAGCCGATGACCCCACGATGCCCATCTTCTCCTATATGAGGTGTTTTGACCTGGAAAAAAAATCATAAGTAGGCTTTCGGGACCAGACGCCGACGTCTCAAGGCGGAACCTTGGCGGAACCAATCTAGGGCTCCGACGGAGCTGTTCTGCCGGGGATACTTCCCTACGGGAGCGGGAAATTGTCACCGCCGTCATCACCAAAAACTCTCCCATCTTGGGGAGGGTTATCTTCATCAACATCTTCACCAGCACCATCTCCTCTCAAACCCCAGTTCATCTCTTGTATCCAATCTTTGTACCAAAACCTCAGATTGGTACCTGTAGGTTGCTAGTAGTGTTGATTACTCCTTGTAGTTGATGCTAGTTGGTTTACTTGGTGGAAGATCATATGTTCATATCCATTATGCATATTAATACCCCTCTGATCATGAACAATATTATGTCTTGTGAGTAGTTACTTTTGTTCCTGAGAACATGGAAGAAGTCTTGCTATATGTAGTCATGTGAATTTGGTACTCGTTCGATATTTTGATGAGATGTATGTTGTCTTTCCTCTAGTGGTGTCATGTGAACGTCGACTACATGACACTTCACCATTTTTGGGCCTAGAGGAAGGCATTGGGAAGTAATAAGTAGATGATGGGTTGCTAGAGTGACAGAAGCGTAAACCCTAGTTTATGCGTTGCTTCGTAAGGGGCTGATTTGGATCCATTTGTTTCATGCTATGGTTAGGTTTACCTTAATACTTCTTTTGTAGTTGCGGATGCTTGCAATAGAGGTTAATCATAAGTGGGATGCTTGTCCAAGTAAGGACAACACCCAAGCATCGGTCCACCAACATACCAAATTATCAAAGTACCGAACGTGAATCATATGATCTTGATGAAAACTAGCTTGACGATAATTCCCATGTGTCCCCGGGAGCGTTTTCCTTCATATAAGAGTTAGTCCAGGTTTGTACTTTGCTACAAAAAGGATTGGGCCACCTTGCTGCACCTTATTTACTTTTACTATTTGTCACTTGCTACCAATTACCATATTACAAAACTATCTGTTACCGATAATTTCAGTGCTTGCAGAAAATACCTTACTGAAAACTGCCTATCATTTCCTTCTGCTCCTCGTTGGGTTCGACACTCTTACTTATCGAAAGGACTACGATAAATCTCCTACACTTGTGGGTCAACATGGATACACAACAATAGCAGCATTGGGCCGCCGGACAATGACAACCAAAAGTAGGAGGAGGAGGAGGAGGAGGGGGAGTGCGACGAGGATGATGATCTGACTAATACATCCGGCGATCCGAAGAAGAGGGGTAGATGAGAAAGATTCAACACGCGGGAGGACGAGCTATTGTGCGATGCATGGTTGGCCACTAGCCTTTATCCTCTCCATGGCATGGAGCAAAAGGTCACACCATTTTGTAACAACATTCACATATGGTTCCATGAACACAAACTGTCGGTGTACTAAAGTAGGGGTACCTTAGTATCCCGACTTGTGCACGGGCAGTAGCAGCGTCCCGTGGTCGGGCTTACCACGCGCCCGCCAAGGCCCGCTCTGGATCCTTTAGAACCATTCAAGAACAAAGTATACAAATCAGAAGAAACAAGACCCCGGCAAGAGGAGCTTGCCGGGAAGGCCGCACTAGGCTCAAGGTTATCATTCCAGCACAAGACCCTGGCAAGAGGAGCTTGCCAGGGAGGCCAGGGAACAGCGCCTCAGAAGATATATCGCGGCGCATCCTGCGCCCCGGCAGGACCCGGAGAGCGACAAGCTTCCGGGCCCGGCAAGATAGCAACCCCGGCAAGGTGCTTGCCGGGGAAGGCTTACACTGTGTGCCTGCGCTTCAGCTCGTCTGGCCACGCGTCGCCCTGGGGCCCTTCCAGGAGCACGTGGCGGATGGCTGTGCAGCCTAGGGTACACGGTGGCGAGCCGCGGTGACGAGGCCATCATCGTGGCGAACGGAGACGCCCGGGCGGACGCTTTTGGGGTGACGGCGACGGGCATTCAATGCCCTTGTCCCCCACCGTCAGGGTTAGGTATAGACCACTGTACATCCACTGTACATACACTATTCACGCACTGTTACAACTACCACCAATTTTACGCTTTTACCCTCATCTACGTTGACACCTGTCGGTGACCCCTTTGAGCTATAAAAGGAGGCCCATGCACAACATAGAGGGGGTTCGATTCCAGAAACTTGACCACTCCCACGCTCGGTGTAGCTAGCACTGTAGATCTTCAAGCTCCCGAGCTCAAGAACTCAATACAAACAAAGGCAGGAGTAGGGTTTTACGCATCCGTGCGACCCGAACCTAGGTAAACTGCCCGCGTGTGCCCATCGATCTGCTCTTCGTGCTGCCTCCGCACCCTTGCCGTACCGTAGAAGGGGCTCCGGTCCCATAGGTGTTCGTGGGCGACCAGTTTCCCCGACATCTTTGGCGCGCCAGGTAGGGGGTAGCGTCGAGGTTGTGCGAACCTGATCCGGCGCTCACGCGGGCGCAACCTCCAGCAACTTCACTAGCTTCAACAACTTCATCGACTACGTCAACATGCCTCCGAAGAAGAAGGCTTCGGAGGTCGGAGGCCCGTCCGCGTCGATCCCACCACCACCAGAACCGACGATTGGTGGGGGAGACGCCGGCGGAAGGGTGGACGCCGGTGGGGAGACTCACGGTGCCACCAAGTCCAAGGACAAGACGGACGACCGGGCGAACTCCAAAGCCTCGGTGTCCGTGCACGCACCCCGTCCCTCTCAGGAGGTGCCGGGCCAGCAGCGACGTAGTACCCACGGTACCATCCGCCTGCTGGGACAAGGCCAAACTGGTAGGTCGCGGGACGCTCAAGGCCAGCGTGCTGGCACGAGCAAGGCGCGGTCGCCGGAGCGAGAACCTGCTCCTTCTAACGCTGTTAGAAGTCCGAGCATGTCTCGCTCCTCGCACCGCTCGCCACCGCTTCCCTCCTCTCCAGCAGAAGCTCTAGCTAGAGCCCAGCTGCTCCTCGACTTCCCTCCAGCGGCGGACAAGGCCGAAGACTGGAGGGCTACGATCCAGAGCCTCATCGCCTTCGCCAACAACGACACGCCGCAGCAGCCGGCAACATCACGACCGCGGCAAGTCGACCAAGCGAAGGCCGATGGAGACAAGACCGCCGGGGGTGCAACTACCGTGCACTCCCCGCCGCGGAAGCAGAAATCGCCAGCTCGCCGAATCAACGTCGACGATGACTCCACGGCATCGTCGGATCCGCGGGCTCGTCGCGATCAGCGCCAAGTCCTTGATGACAGGCGACAAGAGGACGCTCGAACTCGTATTGAGCGTCGAAGAGGAGCCCGAAGACAGTCCGACCAGCGCGCTGGGACTGCTGTCGAAATGAACGCGCCCGGTGAACCAGGCGACTTGCCGTATGCGGCAGGCTGCCCTGCGTTCACCCGAGAGCTGCGTCAAGTCCAGTGGCCCAGCATGAAGAACTTTAAGCCCGACGTACCCGAGAAGTACGACGGCAAGACACGCCCCTCGGAGTTCCTCAGCATCTACACCATTGCGGTGCAGGCTGCCGGGGGACGCGACGAGAAGATCTTAGCAAACTACTTCCCGCTCGTGCTTAAACCAAACATCAGGTCTTGGCTTATGCACTTGCCGGAGAACTCCATCTCTTCTTGGGCAGATCTGTGCCACCAGTTTGTCGGCGCCTTCACGGGCGGCCACAAACCCCACGGCCAGGAGAGCGATCTCCACATTCTTGCCCAGAAGGAGGGAGAGTCCCTGCGCAAATACATCCAGAGGTTTAGCCGCGTTCAGCACAACATCCCCGATGTCCACCCTGCCGCGGTTATCAGCGCGTTCCACCAGAACGTGCGTAACCGCCGGATGAGGGAGGAGATGGCGATGAACAAGATCTGGGACGTCAGCGAGCTTTATGCTCTGGCTGACAAGTGTGCCCGTGCTGAAGAGGGGAGGAGACTCCCCGGAGAGGATACTGGAGCAGGAGGAAGTGACAGCGAGGATGCCGCCCCGGCAAGGAAAAACCGGCGGCGGAACAATAAGAAGAAGAAGAACAAGGAGGTACTGGTTGTCGAGAAGTCCGGCAAGGAGGCTGCCGCCAAGAAAACACAGGCTGGTGTCTCCGGCTAGGAGGCCACCCCTATAGCAGCAGCCGACAAGCAGGACGGTTCCGACAAGCAGTACTGCAAGATCCACCGCACCAAGGGCCACGATCTCCAGAACTGCAAGAGAGTAGAGTACCTCGTAGAACAGCAGAAGGCTGAGTACGAGTGTCGCGACAAGGAGAAGGCCCAAGGAGGCGGAGGAGAGCCCAGCAAGAAGCGGCCGTTCAATGGCCGGGGAGGACGTCGCGGCAAGGCCAAGCAGCGGCAAGGAGACAGACCTCCCCGGGGCCGCGACAAGGATGAAGATGAAGACGATGACGAGGACATGGATGACGGAGATAACAGCGAGCAGGAGTTCCAGAAGGCCACAGAAGTTCTGTGTGTCTATGGAGGTGCCTCTCTGCACACTTCCCACCGCCAACTCAAACAATGGGTGCGGGAAGTGAATGCAGCCGAGCCACCCGTCGAGTCGCGCAGGCTGCTGAAATGGTCCGGCACGCCCATCATCTTCGACCTTGAGGACCACCCTGACCGCACAACTGCGGTCGGGTGTTTGCCGATGTTGGTTTCACCAACTATCCACAACCTCAAGGTCACCCAGATGTTGGTAGACGGCGGAGCCGGCCTCAACTTGATCTCCTCCGCTGTGATCAAGAAGCTGCAGATCCCCGACAGCGAGCTCGAGGAAACTGGGACTTTTCAAGGAATCAACCCGGGAAGGAGCAAGCCGAAGGGGAAGATCACGCTGCCGGTGACCTTTGGCGGAGAGCTTAATTTCAGGACGGAGAGGATCACATTCGACGTTGCCGATATCCCATTACCATACAATGGGATACTTGGTCGTCCTGCGCTCGCCAAGTTCATGGCAGCCTCCCACTATGCTTACAACATGCTCAAGATGCCAGGGCCAATAAGGGTCATCTCTGTCCCTGGCGACAAGAAGGACGCGCTCATTTGCGCCGACAAGATCTACCGGGACGCAGCAGCCGCGGCAGAAAACAAGACACTTGCCGCTGAAGCTCCCAGGGCGAAGACCAAGACCAAGTCCGGCAAGAGCTCTGGGGCTCACTCCAGCAAACGCACCTCTTCGGAGTGCTGCGCTGCCGTCGAGGACGCACCATCGAGCTCCACCGGCAAGTGCAAGAAGGGAATGGCAGCTCCACCGGCAACCAAGAAGGTGTCCGCCAAGGAGGACGTCACTGGTGGTACCTTCACCATCAGTGCTACACTCGACCCCAAATAGGAAAGCACGCTCGTTGCCTTCCTGCGGGCGAATGTCGACGTGTTCGCATGGCAACCGTCTGACATCCCGACGTTCCCAGGAAGGTAATTGAGCACAAGCTTGCTGTTTGTCCTCATGCGCGGTCCGTCAAGCAGAAGGTCAGGAAGCATGCGGTGGAGCGCCAAGAGTTCATTGCCGAAGAGATTAAGAAGTTGGAAGCAGCAGGCCTTGTTAGAGGTGTACTTCATCCCACGTGGCTGGCCAATCCAGTTGTCGTGCGCAAAGCCAATGGGAAGTGGAGACTTTGTATAGACTTCACCGATGTGAATAAAGCATGTCCCAAGGATCCATTTCCCTTGCCACGCATTGACCAGATTGTGGACTCCACGGCTGGATGTGAGCTGCTTTCATTTCTCTATGCATACTCAGGTTACCATCAGATATTCATGGCTGAGGAAGACGAAGAGAAGACCGCATTCATTACTCCATGTGGCACATATTGCTTTATACGCATGCCCTTTGGATTGAAGAATGCGGGCTCAACATTCGCAAGGGTGGTCCACACCGCTTTTGAGCCACAGATACACAGGAATGTATAAGCCTACATGGATGATATAGTGGTCAAGAGCAAGTACAAAGATACCTATACAAGACCTAGAAGAAACTTTTGAGAATCTGCGCAAGATACAACTCAAGTTGAACCCCGAGAAGTGCGTTTTCGGAGTCCCCTTTGGCAAGCTTCTCGGGTTCTTTGTGTCCCAGAGGGGGATTGAAGCCAATCCCGACAAGATCAAGGCCATTGAGCAGATCGAAGCCCCAAAGCGCGTCAAGGATGTACAGAGGCTTGCGGGTTGTGTGGCTGCCCTCAGCAGGTTCATTTCAAAGTCTGCAGAACGCGCCCTACCTTTCTTCAAAATCTTGAAAAAGGCAGGTCCTATGAAATGGACTCCGGAAGCGGAGGCAGCGCTGCAAGACTTGAAAGGATACCTGTCCTCTACTCCAATACTTGTCGCACCTAAGCCATAAGAGAAGTTGCTGCTATACTTAGCAGCAACCAATCAAGTGGTTAGTGCTGCGTTGGTAGCGGAGAGGGAGGCAGAGGAAGAGCCCACAGACCCGGCAAGCACTTCCAGCGACAAGCAGGCGGCTTCCCCGACAAGCTCTGGCCCCGACAAGGACAAGTCTGCGCAGGAACAAGGAGAAGTGCGAAAGAAGATGGTGTAGCGCCCGATTTATTTTGTAAGTTCCCTCTTGCAGGGGGCTAGATCAAGATACTCTGGGGTGCAGAAGTTACTTTTCGGCCTCCTCATGGCCTCAAGAAAGCTGCGCCACTACTTCCAAGCACACGAGATAACGGTGGTCACTCGCTTTCCGTTGAAAAGGATATTGCAAAATCCAGAAGCGACAGGCAGGATCGTCGAGTGGGCACTAGAGCTGTCAAGCTTTGGTCTCAAGTTTGAGAGTACTTCAACTATACAGAGCAGAGCTTTGGCAGAATTCATAGCAGAATGGACACCAACACCAGACGAAGAAGTCCCAGAGACAAACATCCCCGTCCAGGAAGCAAGCAAGGAATGGATAATGTACTTCGATGGTGCCTTCTCGCTGCAAGGCGCCGGTGCTGGTGTGCTGCTTGTCGCACCCACCGGGGAGCACCTCAAGTATGTTGTCCAAATGCACTTTCCCAAGGAGCAATCGACAAACAATACTGCTGAGTATGAAGGTTTGCTTGCGGGCCTCAGAATTGCGGCCGAACTTGGGATTAAGAAGCTGATTGTGTGGGGAGATTCACAGTTGGTGGTCCGACAAGTAAACAAGAGCTACCAGAGTCCTTTGATGGAAGCTTATGTCGATGAAGTGAGGAAGCTTGAAGAACACTTTGAAGGCCTACAGATGGAGCACGTTCCAAGAGCTCAAAATGATATCGCAGATGGCCTCTCAAAGTGTGCTGCAATGAAGTTACCTGTGGAACCAGGGACCTTCCTGCTCAAGTTAACTCAACCATCTGTTACACCATTAGTTGGGCAGAACAAGAAAAGAAAGTCGGTCTCCGGCGACTACTTGCCGGTGGATCTTCCTGAAGCCGCCGCCAAGATCCCCAAGATCGACGACCGAGTTGCTGAGGAACAGACTGCTCCTGCGGGCCCAAGGGTTCGTGCAGTTGAAGCAGATGTTCCCGGCAAGACTTGCCCCGGCAGGCTTGCCGGGGAACGTGAAGCTCCGGCAGAACCTCAAGTCTTTGCCGTAGAAGCTGACGTTCCCGCAGCAGCACTGGTGCCTTTAGTCTTTGTTGTTGAGCCCTAGGCTCCAGCATGGGCGCAGCAAATCGTCCGTTTTCTTCAAACTGGAGAATTTCCCGAAGAACCAGAAGAGATAGAGCGGATAACCAGGCAGTCAAGTATGTACCAGTTCATCGGCAATGAACTGTACAGAAGAAGACTCAATGGTATCAGATTGAAATGCATTTCCCGGGAAGATGGACAGAAGCTGTTGGCAGAAATCCATGGAGGCATATGTGGCCACCACATTGGCGCAAGAGCACTTGCCGGGAAGGCGTTCCGGCAAGGTTTCTTTTGGCCAGAAGCCCTCTAAGATGCAACTGCACAAGTAACCAAGTGTGAAGCGTGCCAGTTCCATGCCAAGCAAATACACCAGCCAGCCCAGGCTCTCAAGACGATCCCTTTGTCTTGGCCCTTCTCGGTCTGGGGGCTCGACATCCTCGGCCCCTTTCCCCGTGCCGTCGGGGGCTTTGAGTACTTGTACGTTGCTATCGACAAGTTCACAAAGTGGCCGGAAATGGAACCAGTGAGAAAGGTGACCGCACAGTCAGCAGTGAAGTTCTTCAGGTCGATTGTTTGCCGTTTCGGAATCCCTAACAGGATCATCACCGACAAGGGCACACAGTTCACAAGTCGCACCTTCATGCAATACGTCCAAGACCTTGGCGCCAAGGTCTGCTTCGCTTCTGTTGCTCACCCGAGGAGCAATGGTCAAGCGGAGAGGGCAAATGCTGAAGTGCTGCGCGGACTCAAGACGAGGACCTTCGACAGGCTGCACAAGTGTGGAAGAAACTGGATAGAGGAGTTGCCGGCGGCTCTTTGGTCAATCAGGACGACACCAAATCGAGCCACCGGACAGACACCCTTTGCTCTTGCCTATGGAGCAGAGGCAGTTCTCCCAACGGAACTCGTATACGGGTCTCCTCGAGTACTCGCTTACGATGAGCTCGAGCAAGAGCAGCTGCGGCAAGATGATGCACTGCTCCTCGAGGAGGACCGTCTCCAGGCTGCTGTACGAGCTGCTCGATACCAGCAAGCCTTGCGTCGCTATCACAGCCGCAAGGTCAATGCCAGGAGTCTCGAGGAAGGCGACCTTGTTCTTCGGCGCGTTCAGTCCGCCAAGAACTCCAACAAGTTGACGCCGAAGTGGGAAGGCCCTTATTGGGTGAGGCAAGTCACAAGGCCCGGCGCTGTCCGCCTTGAGACCGAAGAAGGCTTACCGGTGAGCAACTCCTGGAACATTGAGCATCATCGCAAGTTTCACCCATGAGGCGCGGTTGCCGTGATCCGCTCCGGCAACCACCTTTTGTACAAGTCTTGCCGCTGTTGCATGTAAACATTTGTACAAAGCCGGGCGCAGACCCCGTGCATCAGTAAAACTTTCGTGCTTCGCACCATTTGTCATTTCATGCCTTTCTTTTTTACTTGCATGCATCATCTGACACTTTGTGCAGAACACATCCCCGGTAAGCAGTAACAAGCCGCAAGGCTCCATACCCGTGTTTCCTCCTCTTTTCCTTTCCCTCTTAAACAGAAGAAGTGTTCCTCGCACACAAGTTTG
>LR738709.1:519301775-519408886 GCA_902687465.1 Secale cereale
GGGGAGGAGATAGTGGTATGGACCAAGCGCTGTTCAAGGAAGAAAAGCCTTGTCAAGAAGCAAACAGAATACATAAGATAAGTTGACAAAGTTTGAACATTCAAAATTTCAATTTTTTTGTTATCTTCCTTGAACAACCACACTTTGTATGGAAAACCTGTGCGCGGAGGAACCTACCCGTGGCTAGCCGCACCCTTACTTTGTTTCGAGCACGCTCAACGGCTTAAGTGAGCTGCGACAAGTGTCGCGCCCTTACTCCGTTTTCGAGTTCGCTCAACAATCTAAGTGTGCTGCGACTAGCTGCGGCAAGGTTTCTTGCCGACAAGGGCATTGCCAGCAGGCTGCTAAGAGTCCCACACTCAGCGCTCGCGGCAAGGGTCCCTTTGCCGGCGAGTTCCCTAAAAGCGTAGGGTGGAAGGCATACAAAGTGAAGGGACTAAGCAAGGGAGATAACACTGCATTGACTATCCAAAATAAAGTTATATTACAAGATAACTCGCCGCTGTTCTAACCAACTACTATCCATGACTTGATCGACAGCGGCAAGGAAAGCAGGAAGAAAGGAGCCTAGTCTACACGGTCTCCGTCAACCCTCTTGATCTTGCCCGCCTTGGCCATGATATGGGCAACTTGTGCCTTCAGCGCCTCCTGGTCAGCTTCGGGCGGCAGGGTCCGGAGGACGTTGTTGAGATTGATCCCGGGATTGCGGTAGACAATCTTCGACAACACCCGCTCCATAGTACCCATGCAAAGCCGGCGCGCCTCGTCAGCCAGCTGCGTGGGGATCTTCTCCCGTAGCTGCGTGAGAGCCGGCGCCACTCCTCTGAAGAACAGGCTCAGCTTGGCGCTGTGGGGGAGGCTCTCGTCAGGGGAGTACACGAGGTGCTCCGCCCTCAGCGCCACCATCTCCTTGTCGATGTTGGCGGCGGAGGCGACGAGCTCCTCGGTCCACTGCTCCACCGTCCGCTGGAAGTTGTTCTGCGACAGGGCAGCACTGTCCAACAACGCCCTTTCAGACCGGAGGTCTTCTTTCAGCTTCGTTTCACGGTCCCGGGCAGCGTCAAGTGAGTCGTTGAGGGTGGAAACCTTCAGCTCCAAGTCTGCGATGGAGTCCTTGGCGTCGTTGAGCTCTTTGCCCTTCTCGGAGAGACGGACTTGCAGCTCTGAATTGGTGTGGGCGTCCTTCTCCCGCGCCACGTTGAGTGCGGCAACCCTCTCCTCGCTCGTCTTCAAGTTCAGCTCCATCTGCGCCACCCTTGCCTCCAGGTCCCTCTTGGCGGTCTCTGCGGCAGCAGTGGCATCCCTCGCCTCCTACTGAGCCCCGCCAATGGCCTGCTCACGAGCGGTGAGGTCGTCCTCGTGGCTATCGAGGTCGACCTTCCGCTGGTTGAGCTCTCCCTCCCGCCGAGACAGATCCTCGGCGGCCAGTTGCTACTGCTCCTCCACCTCGGCCTTCTCGAGGAGGAACGCTTGGTGTGCTCCGGCAAGCTCTTCACGCTCCTCCGCCAAGTTCCGGAGGGCCGCCTGGTTGGCGGCATGGAGCTCCGCGGCATGCTTCTCCAGATCAGCACCAGCCTTGGCAGCCAGAGCCTCCCGGGAGTCCAACTTAGCCTGCCTAGCCCGGTACAAGGCCAGAAGCCGGCGTAGGAGTTGCTCCTATTCGGCCTCGTTGCTGCTGCCGGGCGCGTCAACAACCCTCAGCCCGGCAGAGGCGAGAACTTCTCCGTCGAAGCTCTCCCCCTCCGCGGGTGCCCTTGATGAAGACGCCCACGGGACTTGGATGAAGACCCCATTGGCGGCCTCTAGATAGACGCCCGACCCAGCCACAGGGGCGGAGGGGTCGGCGGCCGGTGCAGCGTCCGGCGCTCCTGCGGCCTCAGGGCCAGCAGTACGGTCGCCAGTCCCTTCCCCAGCTGCCGCGTCAGCGGTCGGGGCAGTCTCCTCAGCGGCTGGCTCGTGGCGCCGGCCATTCCTTCAGCGATGGTGGCGTCGCCAGCATCGCCACGCACTTCCTCCCCGGCAATGGTCTCCGTCTCCATCGACTCCGGGGCAGGCGGATCTAACAGAAGAAAAAGAAAAGAAAGAATCATCAAGCAAATAAAAAAAAAATATGAATTCAAGAAAAGAAGAGTACAAGGGCTACCTGCGCGGGCCTCTTCAACGACGAGGTCCCTCGCCGGGGAGTTCTCCCTTGGCGGCGTAATAGTGGCCCCCGCCAGCGGAGGGCTGCCGGCGCCTTCCCTTGTCGGGGTGCCCTCCCTTGTCGGGGTGCCCTCCCTCGTCAGGGTGCCCTCCCTCGCCGGGGAGCTTCTCCTTGGCGGGGATGGCGGGACGAGCGGCTCGTCGGGAGCGGTCTCCTGGTGCTCCTGCGGCTGCGGCTCCACTTCTGCACAAGGCAACAAGCAAACAAGACATCAATAAGGATAAGAAGCTCAAGCGCGCCCGATAAGCAGAAAAGTGAACACAAGGCTTACGCTGGGGGCTGCTCTCCGGAGCAGCAGGCTGGTCCGACAAGTTTGTCGCTGACGCATCCCCCGTCGCTGCGGCAGGCTCGTCGTCCTCGAGGTCAACCACAGGGATCTTGGCCCTCTTCGCCATCCTCTGGGTCAAGGTCCTGGAACCCAAGCAAGATCAGAGTTAGACAAAAAGAAATCAAGACAGGTAATACTTGTCCCGCAGCTCCCTCGCGCCAAGCCTCGACGGAAAGACCGTTATCCTCCTCCGCATGGCTGCCAGCTTCGGTGCCTTGTCGGACTTCTCTTTCTTCGCCTTGTCGCTCTTCGTCTTGTCGCTCTTCGGGGCCATGGCGGGGGTGGCGAGGGAGGTCGACGGCGCTGCGGATGCTGGAGACGGCGGAGGAAGGGCGGAGCTCGGCTCTCTGTCGACCTTTGGGGAGACGGAGAGCGGCGGGGGTTTCTGGAGATTGAAGACACAATGAAGGCAATGGGGGGAAACTGCCCCTGCTTCCTCTGCTTTTAAGGGGGAAGTTGGGGATGTTCCGCATTTTCCCATTAAAGAAACAGGCCACGATCTCTCCCACGACGCCGCAATCGACGCGTGCCGTTAGGGAGGGATGCGGCTGATGCGGAGTGGGAAACGGCGCGCCGTGGGCCGCGTGTGCCCGTGCACTGTTTTGGGCCTGGCCCAACAGTGCTCGGCACCGTGTGTGGCCCAGGCCCGGGGGCTCCTGTCGGTGTACTAAAGTAGGGGTACCTTAGTATCCCGACTTGTGCACGGGCAGTAGCAGCGTCCCGTGGTCGGGCGTACCACGCGCCCGCCAAGGCCCGCTCTGGATCCTTTAGAACCATTCAAGAACAAAGTATACAAATCAGAAGAAACAAGACCCCGGCAAGAGGAGCTTGCCGGGAAGGCCGCACTAGGCTCAAGGTTATCATTCCAGCACAAGACCCTGGCAAGAGGAGCTTGCCAGGGAGGCCAGGGAACAGCGCCTCAGAAGATATATCGCGGCGCATCCTGCGCCCCGGCAGGACCCGGAGAGCGACAAGCTTCCGGGCCCGGCAAGATAGCAACCCCGGCAAGGTGCTTGCCGGGGAAGGCTTACACTGTGTGCCTGCGCTTCAGCTCGTCTGGCCACGCGTCGCCCTGGGGCCCTTCCAGGAGCACGTGGCGGATGGCTGTGCAGCCTGGGGTACACGGTGGCGAGCCGCGGTGACGAGGCCATCATCATGGCGAACGGAGACGCCCGGGCAGACGCTTTTGGGGTGACGGCGACGGGCATTCAATGCCCTTGTCCCCCACCGCCAGGGTTAGGTATAGACCACTGTACATACACTGTTCACGCACTGTTACAACTACCACCAATTTTACGCTTTTACCCTCATCTACGTTGACACCTGTCGGTGACCCCTTTGAGCTATAAATGGAGGCCCATGCACAACATAGAGGGGGTTCGATTCCAGAAACTTGACCACTCCCACGCTCGGTGTAGCTAGCACTGTAGATCTTCAAGCTCCCGAGCTCAAGAACTCAATACAACCAAAGGCAGGAGTAGGGTTTTACGCATCCGTGCGGCCCGAACCTGGGTAAACTGCCCGCGTGTGCCCCTCGATCTGCTCTTCGTGCTCCCTCCGCACCCTTGCCGTACCGTAGAAGGGGCTCCGGTCCCATAGGTGTTCGTGGGCGATCAGTTTCCCCGACACAAACATTTCGCGCCCTACTCTGACATGATCATCCGCAACCATGAATGGAAGTCCCTCAATCATCGATGCTACATGATACGTCTCCAACGTATCTATAATTTTTGATTGTTCCATGCTATTGTTTATCAAGTCTTGGATGTTTAATGGGCTTTATCATTCACTTTTATATCATTTTTGGGACTAACCTACTAACCCAAAGGCCCAGTCCAGATTGCTGTTTTTTGCCTGTTTCAGGGTTTTGCAGCAAAAGAAGATCAAACGGAGTCCGAACGGAATGGAACCTTCGCGAGAGATATTTTGGGAGAAAATCACGCACACGGAGCTTGAGAACCACGTCAGGGGATCAAGGGGTGGCCACGAGGGTGGGGGCGCCCCCCCCTTCCCAGGGCACGCCCCCTGCCTCGTGGCCCCCTCGAGCGTCCCCTGGTACCCTACTTCTTCCTATATAAGTCTACGTACCCCAAAACCTCCGTCAATAGAGAGAAAACCCTAATTCCACCGCCGTAACCTTCTGTTCCCGTGATATCCCATGTTGGAGCCTGTTCCGGAGCTCCACAGGAGGGGGATCCATCACGGAGTTCTTCATCATCATCATCATCGCTCTCACCATGAGTTGTGAGTAGTTTACCACAGACCTTCGGGTCCATAGCTAGTATCTAGATGGCTTCTTCTCTCTCTCCGGATCTCAATACAAAGTTCCTCGGTCTTCGAGGAGATCTATTCGATGTAATCTCTTTTTGCGGTGTGTTTGTCGAGATCTGATGAATTGTGAGTTTATGATCAAGGTTATCTATGAAAGATATTTGGTTCTTCTCTGAACTTTTTATGTGTGCTCATAATATCCTTGCAAGTCTCTTCGAATTATTGGTTTGGTTTGGCCTACTAGATCTATAGTTCTTGCAATGGGAGAAGTGCTTGGCTTTGGGTTCAATCTTGCGATGTGCTTTCCCAGTGATAGTAGGGGCAGCAAGGCACGTATTGTATTGTTGCCATCGAGGATAAAAAGATGGGTTTACATCATATTCCTTGAGTTTATCCCTCTACATCATGTCATCTTGCTTAAGGCGTTACTTTGTTCTTATGAACTCAATACACTAGATGCATGCTAGATAGCGATGTGTGGAGTAATAGTAGTAGATGCAGAATCATTTCGGTCTACTTGTCTCGGACGGTGATGCCTATATACAATGATCGTGCCTAGATAGTCTCATAATTATTCGCTTTTCTATCAATTGCTCGACAGTAATTTGTTTACCCGTCATAGAATATCGCTATCATGAGAGAAGCCACTAGAGAACACTATGGCCCCGGGTCTATTCTCAACATATCAATCTACATCTACTTTACTTTTATCGCTTTTTATTTGCTGTTCTTATAAACCAAAAATACCAAAAATATAAACTATCATTTCTATCAGATCTCACTTTCGTAAGTGACCGTAAAGGGATTGACAACCCCTTATCGCGTTGGCTGCGAAGTTCTTATTTGTTTGTGCAGGTGCGAGGGACTCGCGCGTGGTCTCCTACTGGATTGATACCTTGGTTCTCAAAAACTGAGGGAAATACTTATGCTACTGTGTTGCATCTCCCTTTCCTCTTCGAGGGAATACAACGCAAGCTCGAGAAGTAGCAAGAAAAATTTCTGGCGCCGTTGCCGGGGAGGCTTACGCAAAAGTCATATACCAAGTACCTATCACAAACCCTTATCCTTTGCATTAAATTTATTTGCCTCTCATTTTCCTCTCCCCCACTTCACCCTTGCCGTTTTATTTGCCCTTCTTCCGCCATGTGTTTATCGTTCGCTTTCTTCTTGTTTGCTTGCGTGTGCTGCTTGCTTGCTCGTCATCATGTCTAGCATACCTATCATTATCTCCACTCCCAAGAGCGAGGTCCTCAACTTTAAACAAAGGGAGGAAGAAAACTTAAAAGATGCCTGGTGTAGAATTTTCATTGCTCAAAATAGATCTAATAGGAAGCTTTCCACTTCCGTGCTTCTTCGCAATTTTTATGTTGGCATAACTCTGTGGAATAGATTTATCTCAGACACCATTACCGGAGGGAATTTCTTGGGTAGCCACACCGTTGATTCTTATAATGCTATGACTGAATTATTTGGCTCACCACCTCTTATGCTTAATGGGACCGTTCTAACTTTGGAGCATGTTATGCAAAGGTTAGAAATCATTGAAAACTAAGTTACTACAGTAGAACTAGTAGAGAACTTGTATAGAAATATTCATAATGCAATCACCCAATATGGATCCAATGTAGGAGTTGTTCTGAAAAATCTTAAGGAAAAGGAGCCCATAGTTAAAGAAAAGCTAGATCCAGATTCTACTAGAATCAATAAGCTTGAGGATGTTATCACTAATGTGGGTTCTGCTCTTTCCACTATAAAAACTACTCCAAATATCTCTACTAAATTATCTAAGTTCATGTATGTCCCTAAAGACAAGGGTGAAAGATCTAGAATTGCGGATCTCAAATCCATAAGTGTTCACCCTAATTTTCTTACTTTTGCAAGAGACCCTTTTGACACTTTAGAATTTCTTGATTTCTTGCCCAAGAGTTTGATTATTAATAGGTACAAATAAGTGCCCAAGAAATATAAGTGCTTAATCAAAGAATTGCCTTCCAAGGATGGCAATACCTAGATTTATCTTGTATCGTGCCTAGCTAGGGGCGTAAAACGATAGCGCTTGTTGGGAGGCAAACCAACTTTATATTTTTTGTTTTTGTTGCTGTTAGGGAATAAATATTGCATCTAGCCTCTGATTATATGTGGTTTCATGTTTTGTTTAGTGTTTGTGCCAAGTAGAACCTTTGGGAAGACTTGTGTGAAGTTTATGTGATCTTGCTGTGAAAAACAGAATCGTTAGCGCTAGCTAAAGTGGCCTTCAGATTTTACTGGAGCGTGCATTTCAGTTGATTATTTTTGCAGATGATTGGTAGACAAATTCCGAAAATTTAACAATTTAGTTTGAATTTTTTGGAGTTCCAGAAGTAGGCGAAACCTGCATATTACTACAGACTGTTCTGTTTTTGACAGATTCTGTTTTTCGTGTGTTGTTTGCTTATTCCGATGCATCTATGAGTAGTATTGGAGGATATGAACCATAGAGAAATTGGAATACAGTAGGTTTAACACCAATATAAACAAAGAATAAATTCATTGCTGCACCTTTGAGTAGTGGTTTGCTTTCTTATACTAACGGAGCTCACGAGAATTTTTGTCTAAGTTTTGTGTTGTGAAGTTTTCAAGTTTTGAGTATTGCTTTGATGGACTATGGAACAAGGAGTAGAAAAGGCATAAGATTGGGGATGCCCATATCACCCCAAGTAAATTCAAGATAATCAAAAGCCTAAGCTTGGGGATGCCCCGGGAAGGCATCCCCTCTTTCGTCTTCATCCATCGGTAACTATACTTGGAGCTATATTTTTATTCGCAACATGATATGTGTTTTGCTTGGAGTGTCTTGTATAATTTGATTCTTTGCTCGTTAGTTTGTCACAATCATCCTTGCTGGACACACCTATTTGAGAGAGTTAAATATGGCCTAGAAATTGTTAGAACACTCTATGTGCTTCACTTATATCTTTTGAGTTGAATAGTTTTTGCTCTATTGCTTCACTTACATCTTTTAGAGCACGATGGTGGTAATATTTTGTAGAAATTGTTGAACTCTCATGCTTCACTTATATCCTTTTGAGAGTCTATTAAAACAGCATGGTAATGTGTTTAGGCTAAAGAAATTAGTCTTCACATGATAGACATCCAATGTCAATGTAGTAAAAAATTTCACACCAAGTGCATTGAATATGATGAGATGTTGGATGCCTGATAATTGTTTTGAGATATGAGGATAGTGATATTAGAGTCATGCTAGTGGAGTTATTATGAAATTGAGAAATACTTGTGTTAAGGTTAGTGATTCCCGTAGCATGCATGTATGGTGAACCGCTATGTGACGAAGTTAGAGCATGAGGTATTTGTAGAGTGCCAACCTTTGTGTGGAGGTCGGGGGCTTGCGATGGTTAACTCCTACCAACCTCCCCCCTAGGAGCATGCGTTGATTGCTTTGTTTTAATGACTCGTAGATTTTTGCAATAAGTATATGAGTTCTTATGACTAATGTTGAGTCCATGGATTATACGCACTCTCACCCTTCCACCATTGCTAGCCTCTCTTGTACCGCGCAACTTTCGCCGGTACCATAAACCCACTATATATCCTTCCTCAAAACAACCACCACATTATTCCTCAAAACAGCCACCATACCTACCTATCATGGCATTTCCATAGCCATTCCGATATATATTGCCACGCAACTTTCCCTCGTTCCGTTCATATGACACGCATCATATTGTCATATTGCCATTGCGCCATCATGTAGTTGACATCGTATTTGTGGCAAGGCCACCATGCATAATTTTTATACATGTCACTCTTGTTTCATTGCACATACCGGTACACCACCGGAGGCATTCATATAGAGTCATACTTTGTTGTTGTAGTATCAAGTTGTAATATCGAGTTGTAATGAAAGTGTGATGAACATCATTATTAGAGCATTGTCCCATTGGAGGAAAGGCTAAATCTATTAAGCCCCTCCGCAAAAAAAGAAAAAAAAGGAAAGGCCAAAGAAAAAAAGAAAGGCCAAAAAAAAAGAAAAAAAAGAAAAGGGATAATTGCTACTATCTTTTTTTTCACACTTGTGCTTCAAAGTAGCACCATGTTCTTCATTGTAGAGAGTCTCATGTTTAGTCACTTTCATATACTAGTGGGGATTTTCATTATAGAACTTGGCTTGTATATTCCAACGATGGGCTTCCTCAAATGCCCTAGGTCTTCGTGAGCAATCAAGTTGGATGCACACCCACTAGTTTCTTTTGTTGAGCTTTCATTCATATTTAGCTCTAGTGCATCCGTTGCATGGCAATCCCTACTCACTCACATTGATATCTATTGATGGGCATCTCCATAGCCCATTGATACGCCTAGTCGATGTGAGACTATCTCCCTCCTTTTTGTCTTCTCCACAACCACCTCTATTCCACCCATAGTGCTATATCCATGGCTCACGCTCATGTACTGCGTGAAAGTTGAAAGGTTTGAAAAGATAGAGTATGAAAACAAGTGCTTGGCTGAAATTCGGAGTTGTGCATGATATGAATATTTTGTGTGATGAAGAGGGAGCATAGGCAGACTATATGATTTTGTAGGGATAACTTTCTTTAGCCATAGTATTTTGATAACACATGATTGCTTTGTTAGTATGATTGAAGTATTGTTATTTCTTATGTCAATATAGACTTTTATCTTGAATCTTTCAGATCTGAACATTCATGCCACAATTAAGAGAATTACATTGAAAAACTATATTGGTTAGCGTTCCACATCAAAAATTCTTTCTTTATCATTTACCTACTCGAGGACGAGCAGGAATTAAGCTTGGGGATGCTTGATACGTCTCCAACGTATCTATAATTTTTGATTGTTCCGTGCTACTCCCTCCGTCACAAAATAAGTGACTCAAAAGTGACTCAACTTTGTACTAAGTTAGTACAAAGTTGAGCCACTTTTGAGTCACTTATTTTGGGACGGAGGGAGTATTATTTATGAAGTCTTGGATGTTTAATGGGCTTTATCACTCACTTTTATATCATTTTTGGGACTAACCTACTAAACCAAAGGCCCAGTCCAGATTGTTGTTTTTTGCCTGTTTCAGGGTTTTGTAGAAAAAGAATATCAAACGGGGCCCAAACGGAATGAAACCTTCGCGAGAGATATTTTTGGAGAAAATCACGCACACGGAGCTTGAGAACCACGTCAGGGGCTCAAGGGGTGGCCCACGACGGTGGGGGCCGTGCCCCCCTTCCCAGGGGGCGCCCCTGCCTCGTGGCCCCCTCGAGCGTCCCTCGGTGCCCTCCTTCTTCCTATATAAGTCTACGTACCCCAAAACCTCCATGAACAGAGAGAAAACCCTAATTCCACCGCCGTAACCTTCTGTTCCCGTGAGATCCCATCTTGGAGCCTGTTCCGGAGCTCCACCGGAGGGGGATCCATCACGGAGTTCTTCTTCATCATAATCATCGCCCTCACCATGAGTTGTGAGTAGTTTACCACATACCTTCGGGTCCATAGCTAGTATCTAGATGGCTTCTTCTCTCTCTCTCTGGATCTCAATACAAAGTCCTCCTCGGTCTTCGAGGAGATCTATTCGATGTAATCTCTTTTTGCGGTGTGTTTGTCGAGATCCGATTAATTGTGAGTTTATGATCAAGGTTATCTATGAAAGATATTTGGTTCTTCTCTGAACTTTTTATGTGTGCCCATAATATCCTTGCAAGTCTCTTCGAATTATTGGTTTGGTTTGGCCTACTAGATCTATAGTTCTTGCAATGGGAGAAGTGCGGCTTTGGGTTCAATCTCATGGTGTCCTTTCCCAGTGATAGTAGGGGCAGCAAGGCACATATTGTATTGTTGCCATCAAGGATAAAAAGATGGGGTTTACATCATATTGCTTTAGTTTATCCCTCTACATCATGTCATCTTGCTTAAGGCGTTACTCTGTTCTTATGAACTCAATACACTAGATGCATGATGGATAGCGGTCGATGTGTGGAGTAATAGTAGTAGATGCAGAATCGTTTTGGTCTACTTGTCTCGGACGTGATGCCTATATACAATGATCATGCCTAGATAGTCTCATAATTATTCGCTTTTCTAGCAATTGCTCAACAGTAATTTCTTTACCCGCCGTAGAATATCGCTATCATGAGAGAAGCCACTAGAGAACACTATGGCCCCCGGGTCTATTCTCAACATATCAATCTACATCTACTTTACTTTTATCGCTTTTTATTTGCTATTCTTATGAACCAAAAATACCAAAAATATAAACTATCATCTCTATCAAATCTCACTTTCGTAAGTGACCGTAAAGGGATTGACAACCCCTTATTGCATTGGCTGCGAAGTTTTTATTTGTTTGTGCAGGTGCGAGGGACTCGCGCGTGGTCTCCTACTGGATTGATACCTTGGTTCTCAAAAACTGAGGGAAATATTTACGCTACTGTGCTGCGTCTCCCTTTCCTCTTCAAGGGAATACAACGCAAGCTCGAGAAGTAGCACTACACAATCCAAGAGGCCGTGTCCAAGTATTGCCTGCACTTGACGCACGTCATCACATGGTGAACTAGCGATGCACAAATCACCAAGCAAGTAAATTGATCACTATCCGTACATGCATTTTTTGTTGCTCACTAGCCGGATATGCATAGTTTTGTTGATTAGTCGGACATGCATTTGTTTTGTTGCTCACTAGCCGGATATGCATTGTTTTGTAGCCTTCTCATGCTTGTTTGGTGCACAAGAAGTTCGAGAAGAAAAACTTCACCGTCATGCATTGTTGGTTGAATTTGAATGAGGAACCGAAGTGGAACCTTATCAAAGCCAAGATCGCCGCCCAAGCCAACGAGGAAGAAACCAGTGACCCTGCCGACCCAACCCAAGAATCATCGAAAAAGGTTAAAAGAAATTTACGAGGGGCGAAGTGGGAGGAGAAGAGGGCGAAGCGAGAAGGTGTGGTGTCCAAGCTCACGGAGAGGTTCAAGGATATCCTGGTGGAGAAGGAGGAGGCATGCGTGAAGCGCTCGAATACCAAGAAGGAGAAGAAGGTAGAGAGGTTCAAATTGTTAATGGAGGCGACAGACAAGAAGCTCAAGCTCGAAGAGAGGAGGACCATGATTAAAGAGAGGAAGGTCGCGCTCGAGGAAAATAAGGTGAAGATCGCCATTGAGGACGCCAAGACGTTGACCTTGAAAGTGGACTGTTTGGATGCAGAAGCGCCGCTAGGCTTTCTCTCTCTAGTTTTCTCGCAGTTCTTCTTCCTCGACGTTGAAACTCTGCCGGACTACTACTTCAGAAGCGTGGATACCTCGGAAGGGTCGTCTACTTTGACTCTTGTCTGGGGGAACATTCTCGCGTCTGGGAGGTGTAACCTAGTGATACATCTCCAACGTATCTATATTTTTGATTGTTCCACGTTGTTATATTATCATTCTTGGATGTTTTACAATCATTTTATATCATTTTTTGCTACTAACCTACTGACATAGTTCCAAGTGTCGGCTGATGTTTTCTGCATGTTTTCTACATCGTAGGAAATCAATATCAAACGGAGTCCAAACACCGCGAAACATTTTGGAGATTTTTTATGGGTCAGAAGACACCCTATGGGCCAGAGCTGCACCTCAGGGTGACCCGAGGGTGGCACAACCCACCAGGGCGCGCCAGGGGGCCTGGCGCGCCCAGGTGGGTTATGCCCACCTCGGTGGCCTTCCGCCCCACCTCTTTGCTCTATAAATACTCAGATATTCCAGAAACCCTAGGGGAGTCGATGAAATTCTATTCCAGGCACCGCAAAGTCTAGAACCACTAGATCCAATCTAGACTCGTCATGGAGGGGTTCACTATCTCCATTGGTGCCTCTCCGATGATGTGTGAGTAGTTCCTTGTAGACCTACGGGTCCGTAGTTAGTAGCTAGATGGCATCCTCTCTCTCTTTTGATTATCAATACAGTGGTCTCTTGGAGATCCATATGATGTAACTCTTTTGCGGTGTGTTTGTTGGGATCCGATGAACTTTGAGTTTATGATCAGATCTATCTTTTTATATCCATGAAAGTTATTTGAGTCTTCTTTGATCTCTTATATGCATGATTTCTTAGAGCCCCGTATTTCTTCTCCGATATTTGGGTTTTGTTTGGCCAACTTGATCTATTTATCTTGCAATGGGAAGAGGTGCTTTGTAGTGGGTTCGATCTTACGGTGCTTGATCCCAGTGACAGAAAGTGAACTAACACGTATGTATCGTTGCTACTAAGGAATAAACGATGGGGTCTATTTCTACATAAATAGATCTTGTCTACATCATGTCACCGTTCTTATTGCATTACTCCGTTTCTCCATGAACTTAATACACTAGATGCATGCTGGATAGCGGTCGATGTGTGTAGTAATAGTAGTAGATGCAGGCAGGAGTCGGTCTACTAATCTTAAACATGATGCCTATATTATGATCATTGCCTGGATATCGTCATGATTATTTGAAGTTCTATCAATTGTCCAACAATAATTGTTTTCCCACCGTTTGCTATTTTCTTGAGAGAAGCCACTAGTGAAATCTAAGGCCCCGGGGTCTCTTTCTCATATTATTTGCCTTTGCGATCTATTTTCCTTTGCTTTTATTTTCAGATCTACTAAACCAAAAACCCAAAAATTCCTTGCCGCAATTTATCTTATTTAGCGTTCAATCTATCAATATTTACAACTCTATCATGTCTGTTACCCGAAAGGGATTAGCAACCCCTTTTACACGTCGGGTTGCGAGTATTTGTTATTTGTGTGCAAGTGATGTTTACGTTGTGTTGCTTGGTTCTTCTACTGGTTCGATAACCTTGGCCTCATCACTGAGGGAAATACCTACCGCTGCTATACTACATCATCCCTTCCTCTTTGGGGAAATACCGACGTAGTTCTAGCAGACATCAAAAGGAATTTCTGGCGCCGTTGCTGGGGAGCACCTTCAACATATACCAGGTTCCTAATCACAAATCTCATCTCCTTGCAATTTACATTATTTGCCATTTGCCTCTCATTTTCATCTCAGCCACTTCACAAAAATTGGTCGTTTTTATTCGCCCTCTTTTTCGTTTGTCGTTTTCTCGTCAGATCTGTTTTTGTTTGCTCTTTTGTCTTACTTGGTTACTGATGGGCCTCTAACCCCTCGTTGGTTACCCCAAGTGGAAGGTGAAAGATGTAGTGTTGTGGAAGTGTTTTCCCTTAGCAAAGATGCCAAGGATCGAATCCCCAGAGACTCCTAGGTTCAACAAGTAGGTGTCAACTGCTAACGGCGCGTATTAGCAATCAACGTGGACATGCACACAGATACAAATAACTTTGCTCCCAACGAGTACAGAGAGGTTGTCAATCCCTCCGGCCTTGTAGTTCACAAAGGATTAAAAGCAAATGATAGTAGTGATAGATAGTGTTTGCAATAGTAATTAAAAGCGAAAAGTAAATAGCGGATGTGATCAATGATGGTAATATGGACCAGAGTCTCATGATGTTCACTAGTGATGTCTCTCTCCCAAAAGACGATAAAACAGCTATGTGAGGTAAACGAATTACAGCTGGGCAATTGACAGGACCACGAACGCAAACCAATGCTGATTACATTGCAAGAAAGGTTGAGGTTCAAAGCATGGGCGGTACGCGAAAGTAAGTAGACCGAAATCCATCAATATCTACTACTAATCATCCACCTTGAGATATCTATCCAAAACATCTCGCTTGTATTAAGTTGCGAGTCCCACCCATAGTGTAAACTCAATGCAACAGACAACTGCATTAAAAGAACTTTGCGTAAAGTAAACAATCCTTGCACCCGCGGGCACAAGCACCGTTGTTTTCCCCCTTGTGGCAACAGCACATCCCCTAGACTCGTGTTTCTGTCACTCAAGCTAGTCATCGAGGGGCATGAACCCACAATCGAGCATAACGTTCCCTCTTGGAGTCACTACGTATTACTTGGCCAAAGCAATAAATAACAACGGAGAACATTCAAGAATTACTTATGAACATAAATATAAAAGAGGTAGATCAAATATATTACTCAAGATCAATCTGAACATAATCTCACAATCCATCGGATCCCAGCAAACTCATCATAGCAACAGCATAAGGATTACATATGTGCCTCGATCATGTAGGGCAGCTCACGAGGACTAATTAGTGAAGCACAAGAACGGGAGGAGAACATCACATAGCTACTGGTCATGGACTCATGGTCCAAGGGAGACAACTCACAACTCATCCGGGAGGCGTCCATGGTGGTGGAGAAGCTCCCGATGGTGATCCTCCCCTCCGGCAGGGTGCCGGGAAGAGTTCTCCTGGTGCTCCCGATCTTGGAAGCGGCGGCGGCGGCGGAACAGAGATGAGATCGCGAAAAAGAGTTCCCGTCCCGAGGGTTTCGAAGGACGCTTTAAATATATACCGAAGGGGGGCACCAGACGGGGCTCGGGGGGCCCAGGAGCCCCCCCCCCGGCGCGGCCCAGGGGGGGGGCGCCGCCAGGGCGCCTGGAGCCCTGGTGGCCCCCCCGGCTGCCCTCGGACGCAAGGTAGGTTCTGGAACGCTGATTTTTTATATAATTTTTCTGGATTTTTCCTGGCAGTTCTCGTAACGTGAAAACCTGAAATACAAAAACAGCCGAAAACAGAAACTGGCACAGGGGTGCACTGGATTAGTAGGTTAGTCCAAATATGATCAAAAGTGTATGGAAGTGTATGAATATCATAGCAATATCACCCAAAAGTGGCATGGAGCAAGCAGAAATTATAGATACGTTTTGGACGTATCAACATCCCCAAGCTTAATTCCTGCTCGTCCTCGAGTAGGTAAATGATAACAAGAATAATTTCTGTGGTGACATGCTATTAACCATATAGTACTTATTCATGGTCATATGACAAAAGCTTACTGAGACAATGATTCTATAGTAATTAGGTTGCCTCATGAGAAAATCACAAATGACTGAAAGTTTTACAACATGACATTGAAGCATCAAAAAGATTTGCAATGAACATGATGTGCTAATATGATAAAGTGATATCTAGCTTGCCCCCTTTAGTGATGCAAAACATAAATGCAGGGGCACCTTCAAGGTTTAAGTGATGACTAGATACAATGATGTCAAAATAAACGATATCACAGTCATGCAAAAGACAATGCTACTTTGGGACAATGCACATTACACTCAGAATGACAATCATGCTCTCAGTAGTTGGTGCTTTTAAAAGAAGGTGGAGACTCATCATAAAAGTAAAAGAATGGTTATGTGCTAGAGCTTTTTATTTTGAAAACATGGAAGCAATTTTGTCAATGGTAGTAGTATTTCATATGTGTCATGCATAAGACATCCTATAAGTTGCAAGCCTCATGCATCGAATACCAATAGTGCTCGCACCTTGTCCTAATTAGCTCGGATTTCCATGGGTTATCTTTGCATTACATATGTTTCAACCAAGTGTCACAAAGGGGTACCTCTATGCCACCTGTACAAAGGTCCAAGGAGATAAATCGCATTTGATTTCTTGTTTTTGATAGATCTCAACTTGAGGACATCCATACCGGGACAACATAGAAAATAGATGATGGACTCCTCTTTAATGCAAGCATATTCTCATAAGAGATTGAGGATTATGTCCAAGCTAAAACTTCCACCATGATACATGGCTTTGGTTGGCGGCCCAATGTTCTTCTCTAACAATATGCATACTCATTCAACCCACGGCAAATCACCCTTACTTCAGACAAGACGAACATGCATAACAACTCACATGATATTCAATAAAAGTGTGACAGTTGATGGCGTCCCCAGAAACATGGTTACCGCTCAGCAAGCAACTTATAAGAAATAAGATACATAGGCAACATATTCTTTACCACAATAGTTTTTAAGCTACTTTCCCATGAGCTATGTATTGCAAAGTTAGTTTGCTTAGTACAGGTGGAGGTTAGCAAAAGACTGGAAGCGACCAACTAAGAGAGCAATGACGGTCATAATAATGCAGAGCGACAAAGCAATATTGAGTCAGCCATGGTAGTTATATCGCTACTCAGAAATAAAAGATCATCAAGGCTTGACAGACTTTCTTTACAGTCTTAAATATGCGTGAGCATACGCCAAGTCAATCAAAATAAATTATTGAAGGAAGATATTACTAAACCATACCACATCATCGGCAAACAAATCAAGTTGGTACTCCAATAACACATTGGGAATCCCCCAGCTATTTGAGACTAACCATAAGAAAACCTGAACTACTAAGCGCCATTATGCACGTAGCATATTTATCATAGACATATTAACCAATGCAACGGAAGCAAACTCTCTTAATATGGTGAGCATGGTAATTAAAGAGAGTTCAAGCTACCAACTAAACAAAAGCTCCTTGAAAATATAAGCATGAATACTAAGAGCAGAGCATGATAGTAGCTATTAAAAGACAAAGAACACACACAGCAAAGATAGACATGAAAATTCTATGATATGTTCTAGGTAGAAGTGGAGCATATTTCTCTCCCACATAAAGAAAGCTGAGTTCCGACTCGTTATGAAAAACTAAAAAGAAAACTAAAAGCAAGACGCTCCAAGCATATCACATAACACATGAAGTGATAAAAATATACCGAAACGAAAGACGAACTGATAATGTTGATGGAGAAGGGGATGCACGAGGGCATCCCCAAGCTTAGACGCTTGAGTCTCCTTGAATATTTCTTGGGGGTGCACGGGGGCATCCCCAAGCTTGAGCGCTTGACACTCCTGAATCTTTTTATCATCTTCCCTCGCACACTTCAAAACTCCCTTCATACATAACTCATCATAATCTGATTAGCGAGGTTAGTACCCTTAATAAAATAATTATACCTTGCTAGAAATAAAGATATTCTTGAAGTTCTACTGTTTCTCAAGATTGCCAAAAGGTTTTTGCAAAGAAAAAGCAAGCTCTTGGTTTGCAAACTGAAGGAAAGGCAAAACAGGACAGAATCTGTGAAAAACAGAACATCAGGTAGTAATTGATTTGTTCGGGGCACTTCTGGAATTCAAATCAAAAAACTCAGAACAGACGCACGAAAGAAAATTATATAGAGAACGCTGTCGAAAAAATTCAGACCAAAAAGATGATCTGGTGATTTCATACGAATTTTTCTATCCAAGGACAGAATCTGTTTCCTGGACAGCACCTCACAACTTTTGAACTTTCTAGCAATCAGAGGCTATACTTGGCACAAATATGAAAAGCAAAGATACAATGATGATGCTACAGTAGTAAACAACATCATGACACAACAAAAGCAAAATATAAAATTTTATTCATGTGGGCTGCCTCCCAAAAGCGCTTTCTTTTATGCCTTTAAGGTAGGCATAATGCATAGAGGAATCAATAACCATCATGATAATCGGAGTTATAAATTGATTCATATGGTTCCTCAACAAGTTCACTCTTGTTCCTTCTAGGAAAGGGGTACACACCTTTTGCCTTCCCGCGTAAGCGGATTTGTCCCTTACCTATATCGATGAAGCCTTTTACAGCTCGGAGGAAGTCCCTTCCAAGCACTATATTTCCTTGGTTTGGCTCCATGATGAAGAAATCAACCATTGCAATCCCTTTAAGGAATTTAACTGGCACATCTTTTATTCTTCCCTGGATTTCAGAAATATCTCCATTAGTGTGTTCATGATAAGATGATAATCTATCCATGTTAAATTTTGAAGAATCATGAACAATTTTTGGCATAGTAGAAACCATAGATCCAATATCACAATAAGCAAGGAAGTCTTGATTAGAGATACTAATCCTAACAAGAGGCTCCCAGTCATTATCTATTTCCAAAATATCTCTCTTATTGGGTTTGGATTTCTCTACCTTCATTAAGTCTAGAGCATCCATTCTCTTTTCAATAGTAGCAAGTCTATCTATGACAGTATCAAAATTATGATCATAAACAAAGTAACTAGATAGACCATGTATAATTTCAAGAGCTCTAGCTTCATCACATTCTAGGAAATCTCCCTCGGCTATAATGTCAAGAGAGTGTTTACACCATTTAAAAAGACCTTGGTAAAAATTCCTAAGCACAATTTTTATAGGTATCCAAGGCATAATTCTCCTATGTGCATCAGAAATTCTGTCCCATGCCATCTTCATATTTTCTCCATCCCTTTGATGGAAATCTAGAACTTCCGATTCCCTCAAAGCACCATATCCTAACATGTTTAGCTAAACAGATAGGACTACTAACAGGAAGGCAAAATAATTTTTTTTTGTAATTTTTGATAAAGGATACTAAAGCAAAAACTGAAAGGTAAACTAACAAGACTAAAAAGCAAAGGTAAAAGATAGCGTGCAACTCCCCTATCCTGAAGAGTGGAGTCCCCGACAATGGCGCCAGAAAATACTCCTTGATGGGCCTCTAATCCCTCGTTGGTTACCCCAAGTGGAAGGTGAAAGATGCAGTGTTGTGGAAGTGTTTTCCCTTAGCAAAGATGCCAAGGATCGAATCCCCAGAGACTCCTAGGTTCAACAAGTAGGTGTCAACTGCTAACGGCGCGTATTAGCAATCAACGTGGACCTGCACACAGATACAAATAACTTTGCTCCCAACGAGTACAGAGAGGTTGTCAATCCCTCCGGCCTTGTAGTTCACAAAGGATTAAAAGCAAATGATAGTAGTGATAGATAGTGTTTGCAATAGTAAGTAAAAGCGAAAAGTAAATAGCGGATGTGATCAATGATGGTAATATGGACCGGAGTCTCATGATGTTCACTAGTGATGTCTCTCTCCCAAAAGACGATAAAACAGATATGTGAGGTAAACGAATTACAGCTGGGCAATTGACATGACCACGAACGCAAACCAATGCTGATTACATTGCAAGAAAGGTTGAGGTTCAAAGCATGGGCGGTACGCAAAAGTAAGTAGACCGAAATCCATCAATATCTACTACTAATGATCTACCTTGAGATATCTATCCAGAACATCTCGCTGGTATTAAGTTGCGAGTCCCACCCATAGTGTAAACTCAATGCAACAGACAACTGCATTAAAAGAACTTTGCGTAAAGTAAACAATCCTTGCACCCGCGGGCACAAGCACCATTGTTTTCCCCCTTGTGGCAACAGCACATCCCCTAGACTCATGTTTCTGTCACTCAAGCTAGTCATCGAGGGGCATGAACCCACAATCGAGCATAACGTTCCCTCTTGGAGTCACTACGTATTACTTGGCCAAAGCAATAAATAACAACGGAGAACATGCAAGAATTACTTATGAACATAAATATAAAAGAGGTAGATCAAATATATTACTCAAGATCAATCTGAATATAATCTCACAATCCATCGGATCCCAGCAAATTCATCATAGCAACAGCATAAGGATTACATATGTGCCTCGATCATGTAGGGCAGCTCACGAGGATTAATTAGTGAAGCACAAGAACGGGAGGAGAACATCACATAGCTACTGGTCATGGACTCATGGTCCAAGGGAGACTACTCACAACTCATCCGGGAGGCGTCCATGGTGGTAGAGAAGCTCCCGATGGTGATCCTCCCCTCCGGCAGGGTGCCGGGAAGAGTTCTCCTGGTGCTCCCGATCTTGGAAAGCGGTGGCGGCGGCGAAACAGAGATGAGATCGCGAAAAAGAGTTCCCGTCCCGAGGGTTTCGAAGGACGCTTTAAATATATGCCGAAGGGGGCACCAGACGGGGCTCGGGGGGCCCAGGCGCCCCCCCGGCGCGGCCCAGGGGGGGCGCGCCGCCAGGGCGCCTGGAGCCCTGGTGCCCCCCCCCCCCGACTGCCCTTCGGACGCAAGGTAGGTTCTGGAACGCTGATTTTTTATATAATTTTTCTGGATTTTTCCTGGCAGTTCTCGTAACGTGAAAACCTGAAATACAAAAACAGCCGAAAACAGAAACTGGCACAGGGGTGCACTGGATTAGTAGGTTAGTCCAAATATGATCAAAAGTGTATGGAAGTGTATGAATATCATAGCAATATCACCCAAAAGTGGCATGGAGCAAGCAGAAATTATAGATACGTTTTGGACGTATCAGTTACTTTGCTTGGTTGTTTGGTATAATTGGGTGTTTTATTGGAAATCCTTAGGAAAGTGTTTATAGATCCTCATCCACTTGCCAATCTTTTTAAAAGATCCAATTATGTTGAACCAATTGCTAGTAAATTGAGTGCACTAGATTATCTTTATGAAGTTTTGCTTGAGAATCATGAATCTGAAAATTGTGATGAAGTGATAAAAGAAGAAGTGATTCATGATAGTTCCATGTATGAAAAGCATGATTTCAATGATATTATTATAAATTCTATCAATATCAATTGTGTTAATGATATGCAAAAACCCAAGCTTGGGGATACTAATTTTGATATGTCCTCTGCTTATTGCAATGATCATGGTTGGGGTGATTCTTCTTGTGATCTTGAAAATTTATTTAAGCCTCACGATGCTTATGATATTGATAATAATATTTGCAATAATATTGAAAGTGGGTTTGTAGAGGTCATGACTTTAGTTGATGTTAATCCCACTATCTTGGAATATTATAGGACTTTTATGCATGTGGATCATGAAGGAAAAAAATATGCGATGGTTATATTGCTGAATTTGAGTATGATCTTACATACAATTATTATGAGAGAGTAAAATAAGGTTCTAAAAATCTTTGTGTTACTAATTTACCTCTCTTGATGCTTAAATTTTCAGAGTTTTATTCTTTCTTGCATGTGCTAGATTTTGTTTGCCTTGATAATTTGTTTGCTTATAAAATGCCTACGCATAGGAAGTATGTTAGACTTAGATGTGTTTGTCACGTGTTTCATGATGCTCTTTTTGTGCTTCGATTCTTGTCTTTCATGTGAGCATCATTGAAATCCCAAGCCCATCTCAATGGCTATAAAGAAAGAGCTTGTTGGGAGGCAACCCAACGAATAAAATTTATTTTTGCTTTTTATTTCTGTTCTTGTGAAAATATCCTTTAATACCTCTGTTTAGATGTGTTTTTGTGGTTTGAATAAAGGTTTGTGCCAAGCAAAGCCTTAGGATCATGTTGGGTGTTAGTAGATTTGATCTTGCTGAAAAACAGAAACTTTTGTGCTCACGAGAAAACTTCTCATTTTTAACAGAAGAGTGCTTTTGAGTTGATTCTTTTTGAAGAAGATTAATATATAAATTGCCCACGTGGCCCTATTTTTTCAAGATTTTTGACAGATTACTACAGACTGTTCTATTTTTGACAGATTCTATTTTTATTGTGTTATGTGCTTGTTTTGATGATTCTATGGTTTTCTTTGATGAGTTTTTGCCATAGAAAAGTTGGAATAAAGTAGATATAATATAAATAAAAAATATGAATTGGTTTGCTACAGTACTTATAGTAGTGATTTGTTTTCTTATACTAACGGATCTCACGAAAATTTTGCTGAGTTTTGTGTGATTGAAGTTTTCAAGTTTTGGGTTATCTTACGATGGATGAAGGAATAAGGAGTAAGAAGAGCCTAAGCTTGGGGATGCCCCGTCATCCCAAGCCATTATCTAAAAAGGAAGCAAGCAACTAAGCTTGGGGATGCCCCCGAGTGGCATCCCCTCTTTCTTCTAACGACCATCGGTATTTTACTCGAAACTATATTTTTATTCGTCACATGATATGTGTTTTGCTTGGAGCGTCTTGTATGATATGAGTCTTTGCTTGTTTTGTTTTGCCTTTTTAGTTATCAATCCTTGTTGTACACACCTATTAGAGAGAGCCAAAATTATTCCATGACTTGTTAGAATAGCTCTCTTTGCTTCACTTCAATTTTTATGAGCTATGGATTTGCTCAAGTGCTTCACTTATATCTCTCTTGCTTCACTTAAATTATTTTGAGAGAAAGAAAAAATGTGCTCATGATCTTCACTTATATTTGTTTGAGCTTATCAAAAGCAACACATAAAAATTAGTTCAAAAGTAATAGATATCCAAGAAGGATATAATAAAAACTTTCATGAAGATCATTGGACAAAATAAACTTGATTACTTGTAATAGTTTTGCGACATGATGATATGATATGTGAGTCATGTTAATGAGTAATTATGCTTTAGTAAGAATATTAGTGTTAAAGTTTGTGATTCCCTATGCAAGCACGAAAGTCAATAATCATGCAATGAAATTACATCCTACTTGTGGTGCATTATTTGGTGTTATTTATGCTCAATGCTCGCTTATGAGATTATTCGTTTCATGGTTGGTTGCTTCCCAGTCTTTTGCTAGCCTTTATTTTGCACGAAGTATGATCACTACTTGTGCATCCAAAATCCATTATCCCGGTTTTGCCACATGAGTCCACCATACCTACCTATATGCGGTATTACCTTGCCGTTCTAAGCAAATTTGTATGTGACATCTCTAATTTTCAAAATAAATTTCCCTTTTTGTGTGCCCGTACCGCTCGCGAGGCGTTGAGGGTTGGCCAATATTTTCCATGCTAGATGTATTATTCTCGCGATGAGTGTTTATTCACTTGTCATTGTACGAGAGTAAGGCAAAGGTATTAGGGATGCCTAGTCCCAAAATGAAAAACAAATTTACTTTATGCTGTCAAATAATAAATTCCTTGGAAAGTGTTGGTATGGAAGGCAACCGTGGATTCGACTAGCCATGGCTTGTGAAAGTTTGGTGGAAAAGGAATAAACTTTATTTTATGTTTGGGAACCGCATATGATATATCTAGCATGGAAAGTGTTGGTAACCTTGAGTCATTTTCATTGGTGGGAAAAGTATACCTCCCAAAAGAATTTTATCTCTCAATTTAAGCTTTGAGCTCTGGCACCTCTACAAATCCCTACTTCCCTATGCGAAGGGCCTTTCTTTTACTTATGCAATTTTTATTTTTGAATTGGAGTCTCCATCTTCTCTTATAAAGCACCAACTAGGAAACACTATGATCATACTTGAGCATTGGGTGTAACTAATATGCGAATGTGTTTCATGAATGGATCAATGGTTGAGCATGATGGGCTAGGGATAACTTATTTTAGCATTGATATTTTGAAAGACATGGTTACTTGTTGATATGCTTGAGTATTTAAATATCATGTCAAAACTAGACTATTGCTTTGAACCATATAAAAGTCCAGATGTCCATGCTATAAAGAAAATAATATGATATAACATGATAGGCGGCATTACACATCAAAAATTCTGTTTTTATCATTTACCTACTTGAGGACGAGCAGGAATTAAGCTTGGGGATGCTGATATGTCTCCAATGTATCTATAATTTTTGATTGTTCCATGCTGTTACATTATCATTCTTGGATGTTTTACAATCATTTTATAGCCATTTTATATCATTTTTTGGTACTAACCTATTGACATAGTGCCAAGTGCTAGTGTTGTTTTCTACATGTTTTTTACATCACAGGAAATCAATATCAAACAGAGTCCAAACACCGCGAAACTTTTTGGAGATTTTTTATGGGCCAGAAGACACCCAATGGGACAGAGCTGCACCTGGGGGGGGGGGGTGCCCCGAGGGGGGCAGAACCCACCAGGGCACCCCAGGCCCCCCTGGCGCGCCCAGGTGGGTTGTGCCCACCTCGGTGGCCTCCCGCACCACCTCTTTGCTCTATAAATATTCAGATATTCCAGAAAACCTAGGGGAGTCGACGAAATTCTATTCCAGCTGCCGCAAAGTCCAAAACCACCAGATCCAATCTAGACACCATCATGGAGGGGTTCACCATCTCCATTGGTGCCTCTCCGATGATGTGTGAGTAGTTCCTTGTTGACCTACGGGTCCGTAGTTAGTAGCTAGATAGCTTCCTCTCTCTCTCTCTCTCTCTCCCTCTCTCTCTCTCTCCCTTTTGATTATTAATACAATGGTCTCTTGGAGATCCATATGATGTAACTCTTTTGCGGTGTGTTTGTTTGGATCTGATGGACTTTGAGTTTATGGTCAGATCTATCTTTTTATATCCATGAAAGTTATTTGAGTCTTCTTTGAGTTTACGATCTGATGGACTTTGAGTTTATGCAGGCAGGAGTCGGTCTACTAGTGTTGGACGTGATGCCTATACAATGATCATTGCTTGAATATCATCATGATTATTTGAAGTTCTATCAATTTCCCAACAGTAATTGTTCTTACACCGTTTGCTATTTTATCGAGAGAAGCCACTAGTGAAATCTATGGCCCCGGGTTTCTTTCTCATATTATTTGCCTTTGCGATCTATTTTCCTTTGCTTTTATTTTCAGATCTATTAAACCAAAAACCCAAAAATACCTTGCTGCAATTTATCTTATTTAGCGTTCAATCTATTAATATTTACAACTCTATCACGTTCATTACCCGAAAGGGAATGACAACCCCTTTTTAAACGTCGGGTTGCGAGTATTTGTTATTTGTGTGCAGGTGCTATTTACGTTGTGTTGCTTGGTTCTCCTACTGGTTCGATTACCTTGGTCTCATCACTGAGGGAAATACCTACCGCTGCTATACTGCATCATCCCTTCCTCTTTGGGGAAATAACGACGTAGTTCTAGCAGACATCACCTAGCTGCGGGAATTGGCGGGATCGTTGCGCTGCATGAACTCTTCTCTACTTTCGCTACTGTGCTCGTCGATGAGTTTGATCATGAAGGAAATATGCCCTAGAGGCAATAATAAAGTTGGTATTTTATATTTCCTTATTCATGATAAATGTTTATTATTCATGCTAGAATTGTATTGATCAGAAACCTTGATACATGTGTGAATACATAGACAAACACTATGTCCCTAGCGAGCTTGTACTTGACTAGCTCGCTGATCAAAGATGGTTAAAGTTTCCTAACCATGGACATGAGTTGTCATTTGATAACGGAATCACATCATTAGAAGAATGATGTGATGGACATGACCCATTCGTCAGCTTAGCATAATGACCGTTCAGTTTATTGCTATTGCTTTCTTCATGTCAAATACATATTCCTCCGACTATGGGATTATGCAACTCCCGGATACCGGAGGAATGCCTTGTGCGCTATCAAACTTCACAACGTAACTGGATGATTATAAATATGCTCTACAGGTATCTCCGTGCGTGTTTGTTGAGTTGGCATAGATCGAGATTAGGATTTGTTACTTCGTGTATCGGAGAGGTATCTCTGGGCCCTCTCGGTAATACACATCATAATAAGCCTTGCAAGCAAATGACTAATGAGTCAGTATCGAGATGATGTATGCTACTTCTCGAGCTTGCATTGTATTCCCTCGAAGAGGAAAGGGAGATGCAGCACAATAGCGTAAGTATTTCCCTCAGTTTTTGAGAACCAAGGTATCAATCCAGCAGGAGACCACACGTGAGTCCCTCGCACCTGCACAAACAAATAAGAACTTCGCAGCCAACGCGATAAGGGGTTGTCAATCCCTTTACGGTAACTTACGAAAGTGAGACCTGATAGAGATGATAGTTTATATTTTCGGTATTTTTTGTTTATAAGAACAACAAATAAAAGCGATGAAAGTAAAGTAGATGTAGATTGATATGTTGAGAATAGACCCAGGGGGCATAGTGTTCTCTAGTGGCTTCTCTCATGATAGCGATATTCTATGATGGGTAAACAAATTACTGTCGAGCAATTGATAGAAAATCTAATAATTATGAGACTATCTAGGCATGATCATTGTATATAGGCATCACGTCCGAGACAAGTAGACCGAAACGATTCTGCATCTACTACTATTACTCCACACATCGACCGCTATCCAGCATGCATCTAGTGTATTGAGTTCATAAGAACAGAGTAACGCCTTAAGCAAGATGACATGATGTAGAGGGATAAACTCAAGCAATATGATATAAACCCCATCTTTTTATCCTCGATGGCAACAATACAATACGTGCCTTGCTGCCCCTACTGTCACTGGGAAATGACACCGCAAGATTGAACCCAAAGCCAAGCACTTCTCCCATTGCAAGAACTATAGATCTAGTAGGCCAAACCAAACCAATAATTCGAAGAGACTTGCAAGGATATTATGAGCACACATAAAAAGTTCAGAGAAGAACCAAATATTTCTCATAGATAATCTTGATCACAAACCCATAATTCATCGGATCTCGACAAACACACCGCAAAAAGAGAATACATTGAATAGATCTCCTCGAAGACCGAGGAGAACTTTGTGTTGAGATCCAGAGAGAGAAGAAGCCATCTAGATACTAGCTATGGACCCCAAGGTCTGTGGTAAACTACTCACAACTCATGGTGAGGGCGATGATGATGATGAAGAAGAAGAACTCCGTGATGGACCCCTCTCCGGTGGAGCTCCGGAACAGGCTCCAAGATGGGATCTCACGGGAACAGAATGTTACGACGGTGGAATTAGGGTTTTCTCTCTGTTGTCGAAGGTTTCGGGGTACGTAGACTGATATAGGAGGAAGGAGGACACCAGGGGGTGCTCGAGGGGCCCACGAGGCAGGGGGGCACGCCCCCCACCCTCGTGGGCGCCTCGATGCTCCCCTAACGTGGTTCTCAAATTCCCTGTGCGTGATTTTCTCCAAAAATATCTCTTGCGAAGGTTTCATTCCGTTTGGACTCCGTTTGATATTCTTTTTCTGCAAAACCCTGAAACATGCAAAAAAACAGCAATCTGGACTGGGCCTTTGGGTTAGTAGGTTAGTCCCAAAAATGATATAAAAGTGTATGATAAATCCCATTAAACATCCAAGAATTCATAAATAATAGCATGGAACAATCAAAAATTATAGATACGTTGGAGACGTATCAAGCATCCCCAAGCTTAATTCCTGCTCATCCTCGAGTAGGTAAATGATAAAGAAAGAATATTTTATGTGGAATGCTAACCAATATAGTTTCTCAATGTAATTCTCTTAATTGTGGCATGAATGTTCAGATCTGAAAGTTTCAAGATAAAAGTCTATATTGACATAAGAAATAACAATACTTCAAGCATACTAACAAAGCAATCATGTGTTCTCAAAATACTATGGCTAAAGAAAGTTATCCCTATAAAGTCATATAGTCTGGCTATGCTCCCTCTTCATCACACGAAATATTCATATAATGCACAACCCCGATTTCAGCCAAGCACTTGTTTTCATACTCTATCTTTTCAAACCTTTCAACTTTCACGCAATACATGAGCGTGAACCATGGACATAGCACTATGGGTGGAATAGAGGTGGTTGTGGAGAAGACAAAAAGGAGGGAGATAGTCTCACATCGACTAGGCGTATCAACGGGCTATGGAGATGCCCATCAATAGATATCATTGTGAGTGAGCAGGGATTGCCATGCAACGGATGCACTAGAGCTAAGTATGTATGAAAGCTCAACAAAATAAACTAGTGGGTGTGCATCCAACTTGCTTGCTCACGAAGACCTAGGGCATTTGAGGAAGCCCATCGTTGGAATATACAAGCCAAGTTCTATAATGAAAATTCCCACTAGTATATGAAAGTGACTAAACATGAGACTCTCTACAATCAAGAACATGGTGCTACTTTGAAGCACAAGTGTGGAAAAAGATAGTAGCAATTGTCCCTTCTCTCTTTTCTCTCATTTTTTTGGAGGGGCTCTCTCCTTTTTTTATTTTTTTATTAGGCCCTCTCTATTTTTTTGGGCCATCTCTTTTTTTATTGGCCTTTCCTCACATGGGACAATGCTCTAATAATGATGATCATCACACTTTTATTACAACTCGATACTACAACAAGTATGACTCTACATGAATGCCTCCGGCGGTGTACTGCGATGTGCAATGAATCAAAAGTGACATGTATGAAAAATTATGCATGGTGGCTTTGCCACAAATACGATGTCAACTACATGATCATGCATGGCAATATGACAATATGATGCGTGTCATATGAACGGAACGGTGGAAAGTTGCATGGCAATATATCTCGGAATGGCTATGGAAATGCCATGATAGGTAGGTATGGTGGCTGTTTTGAGGAATAGTATGCTGGCTGTTTGGAGAAAGGATATATAGTGGGTTTATGGCACCGGCGAAAGTTGCGCGGTACAAGAGAGGCTAGCAATGGTGGAAGGGTGAGAGTGCGTATAATCCACGAACTCAACATTAGTCATAGGAACTCATATACTTATTGCAAAAATCTACGAGTCATCAAAACAAAGCAATCAACGCATGCTCCTAGGGGTGAGGTTGGTAGGAGTTAACCATCGCGCCCCCCCGACCTCCACACAAAGGTTGGCACTCTACAAATACCTCACGCTCTAACTTCGTCACATAGCGGTTCACCATACGTGCATGATACGGGAATCACTAACCTTAACACAAGTATTTCTCAATTTCATAATAACTCCACTAGCATGACTCTAATATCACTATCCTCATATCTCAAAACAATTATCAAGCATCCAACATCTCATCATATTCAATGCACTTAGTGTGATTTTTTTTACTACATTGACATTGGATGTCTATCATGTGAATACTAGTTTCTTAGCCTAAACACATTACCATGCTGTTTTAATAGACTCTCAAATAGATATAAGTGAAGCATGTGAGTTCAACAATTTCTACAAAATATTACCACCACCGTACTCTAAAATATATAAGTGAAGCACTAGAGCAAAAACTATTCAACTCAAAAGATATAAGTGAAGCACATAGAGTGTTCTAACAATTCCTAAGCCATATTTAAGTCTCTCAAATAGGTGCGTCCAGCAAGGATAATTGTGACAAACTGACAAGCATAGACTCAAATTAACCAAGACGCTCCAAGCAAAACACATATCATGTGGTGAATAAAAATATAGCTCCAAGTATAGTTACCGATGGATGAAGATGAAAGAGGGGATGCCTTCCCGGGGCATCCCCAAGCTTAGGCTTTTGATTATCCTTGAATTTTACTTGGGGTGCCATGGTCATCCCCAAGCTTAGGCCTTTGCTACTCCTTGTTCCTTGGTCCATCAAAGCAATACTCAAAATTTGAAAACTTCACAACACAAAACTTAGAAAAAAATTCTCGTGAGCTCCGTTAGTATAAGAAAGCAAACCACTACTCAAAGGTACTGCAATGAATTTGTTCTTTGTTTATATTGGTGTTAAACCTAATGTATTCCAACTTCTCTATGGTTCATACCTCCAAATATTACTCATAGATGCATTGAAATAAGCAAACATCACATGAAAAATAGAATCTGTCAAAAGCAGAACAGTCTGTAGTAATCTACAGGTTTCGCCTACTTCTGGAACTCCAAAAAAAATTCAAACTAAATTGTTAAATTTGCGGAATTTGTCTACTAATCTTCTGCAAAAATAATCAACTAAATAGCACGCTCCAGTAAAATCTGATGACCACTTTAGCGAGCGCTAACGATTCTGTTTTTCACAGCAAGATCACATAAACTTCACACAAGTCTTCCCAAAGTTTCTACATGGCACAAACACTAAACAAAACATGAAACCACATCTAATCATAGGCTATATGCAATATTTATTCCCTAACAGCAACAAAAAAAATATAAAGTTGGGTTGCCTCCCAACAAGCGCTATCGTTTTACGCCCCTAGCTAGGCACGATACAAGATAAACCTAGGTATTGCCATCTTTGGAAGGCAATCCATAAGTGGCTCTCATGATAGATTCATATGGTAATTTGATTTTCTTTCTAGGAAAGTGTTCCATGCCTTTCCTTAACGGAAATTGGAATCTAATATTTCCTTCCTTCATATCAATAATTACACCAATTGTTCTAAGGAAAGGTCTACCAAGAATAATAGGACATGAAGGATTGCAATCTATATCAATGAAATCTACGGGCACATAATTCCTATTGGCAACAATAAGAACATAATTAATCCTTCCCATAGGTTTCTTAATAGTGGAATTCGCAAGATGCAAATTTAAAGAACAATCATCAAGCTCATGGAAACCTACCAAATCACACAAAGTTTTTGGGATAGTGGAGACACCTGCACCCAAATCACACAAAGCTTAGCATTCATGATCTTTTATTTTTATTTTGATAGTAGGTTCCCACTCATCATAAAGCTTTCTAGGGTTAGAAACTTCCAACTCAAGTTTTTCTTCATAAGATTGCATCAAAGCATCAACTATGTGTTTGGTGAAAGCTTTATTTTGACTATAAGCATGTGGAGAATTTAGCACAGATTGCAACAAGGAAATACAATCAATCAAAGAGCAATTATCATAATTGAATCCCTTGAAATCCAAGGTAGTGGGTTCATCACTATGCAAAGTTTTAATCTCTTCACTCCCACTTTTAGCAATTTTAGCATCAAGATCTAAAAACTCTGAATCATTGGGACACTTTAAAGCAGAATCATCTCCAATCCTATCTTCATCAAAATTTATACTAGAAAACAAGGATCTAATTGGAGACACATCAATAACTTTCAGATCTTCATCTTTATTTTCATGCTCTTCCGGTTTAGCAGCCATCTTATTGATCAAGGTGGACTGTTAATCCGAAATTTGGGCAATTAAGTTCTCAAGATGAGCAAACTGAGATTTCAAGCCATAGAATTCCTTAGACATATCATCAAGGTCTTTATTCATATACTCCAGAAACTTTTTCTATTCTTTAAGCTCACTTATGAAAAAGTCATTATGCTCAAACTGTATAGTCATAAAATGTCTAACATTGTTTTCAATCTCCTCCAGCCTCCTGAGGTGAGGGTCAACACTAATAAGGAGAGCCATAGTGACAAGCAAGCATCCAACACACACAAGCAAACAAGAAGCAAGTGAACGATAAACACATGGTGCAAGAAGGGCAAATAAAACGGCAAGGGTGAAGTGGGGGAGAGGAAAACGAGAGCCAAATAAATGTAATGCGAAGGATAAGGGTTTGTGATAGGTACTTGGTATATGAATTTTGCGTAAGCCTCCCCGGCAACGGCGCCAGAAATTCTTCTTGCTACTTCTTGAGCTTGCGTTGTATTCCCTCGAAGAGGAAAGGAAGATGCATCACAGTAGCGTAAATATTTCCCTCAGTTTTTGAGAACCAAGGTATCAATCCAGCAGGAGACCACGCGCGAGTCCCTCGCACCTGCACAAACAAATAAGAACTTCACAGCCAACGCGATAAGGGGTTGTCAATCCCTTTACGGTCACTTACGAAAGTGAGATCTGATAGAGTTGATAGTTTATATTTTTCGTATTTTTGGTTTATAAGAACAACAAATAAAAGCGATAAAAGTAAAGTAGATGTAGATTGATATGTTGAGAATAGACCCGGGGGCCATAGTGTTCTCTAGTGGCTTCTCTTATGATAGGATATTCTACGGCGGGTAAACAAATTACTGTCGAGCAATTGATAGAAAAGCGAGTAATTATGAGACTATCTAGGCATGATCATTATATATAGGCATCACGTCCGAGACAAGTAGACCAAAATGATTCTGCATCTACTACTATTACTCCACACATCGACCGCTATCCAGCATGCATCTAGTGTATTGAGTTCATAAGTAACGCCTTAAGCAAGATGACATGATGTAGAGGGATAAACTCAAGCAATATGATATAAACCCCATCTTTTTATCCTCGATGGCAACAATACAATACGAGCCTTGCTGCCCATACTGTCACTGGGAAAGGACACCGCAAGATTGAACCCAAAGCCAAGCACTTATCCCATTGCAAGAACTATAGATCTAGTAGGCCAAACCAAACCAATAATTCGAAGAGACTTGCAAGGATATTATGAGCACACATAAAAAGTTCAGAGAAGAACCAAATATTTCTCATAGATAATCTTGATCACAAACCCACAATTCATCGGATCTCGACAAACACACCGCAAAAAGAGATTACATCGAATAGATCTCCTCGAAGACCGAGGATAACTTTGTATTGAGATCCAGAGAGAGAGAGAGAGAGAGAGAGAGAGAGAGAGAGAGAGAGAGAGAGAGAGAGAGAGAGAGAGAGAGAAGAAGAAGCCATCTAGATACTAGCTATGGACCCGAAGGTTTGTGGTAAACTACCCACAACTAATGTTGAGGGCGATGATGATGATGATGAACAACTCCGTGATGGATCCCCCTCCGGTGGAGCTCCAGAACAGGCTCCAAGATGGGATCTCATGGGAACAAAAGGTTACGGTGGTGGAATTAGGGTTTTCTCTCTGTTGACGAAGGTTTCGGGGTACATAAACTTATATAGGAGGAAGGAGGACACTTGGGGGGGTGCTCGAGGGGCCCACGAAGCAGGGGGGCACGCCCTGGGCAGGGGGGCGCGCCCCCACCCTCGTGGGCGCCTCGATGCTCCCCTGACGTGCTTCTCAAGTTCCATGTGCGTGATTTTCTCCAAAAATATCTCTCGCGAAGGTTTCATTCCGTTTGGACTCCGTTTGATATTCTTTTTCTGCAAAACTCTGAAACTGGCAAAAATTAGCAATCTGGACTGGGCCTTTGGGTTAGTAGGTTAGTCCCAAAAATGATATAAAAGTGTATGATAAAGCCCATTAAACATCCAAGACTTCATAAATAATAGCATGGAACAATCAAAAATTATAGATACGTTGGAGACGTATAAATGTATTACGGAACGAGTAAAGAGACTTGCCGGTAACGAGATTGAACTAGGTATGAAGATACCGACGATCGAATCTCAGGCAAGTAACATACCAATGGACAAAGGGAATAACGTATGTTGTCATAACGGTTCAACCGATAAAGATCTTCGTAGAATATGTAGGAGCCAATATGAGCATCCAGGTTTTGATACTTGCTATTGACCGGAGAAGTGTCTCAGTCATATCTACATTGTTCTCGAACTCGTAGGGTCCGCACGCTTAACGTTCGATGACGATATTGTATTATATGAGTTATGTGATTTGGTGACCGAATGCTGTTCGAAGTCCCGGATGAGATCACGGACATGACGAGGAATCTCGAAATGGTCGAGAGGTAAGGATTGATATATAGAACAATTTTATTTGGACACCAAAAGTGTTTCGGAGGGTACGAGGTACATATCGAGTCATCGGAAGGTGTTCCGGACGCCCCCGACAAAAGATATGGGCTTAATGGGCCAAGGGAGGGACAGAACAACGCACGAGGGGCTGGTGCGCCCCTCCACCAGGCCGACCATCCCTAGGGAAGGAAAGGGAGGAGGGAAAGTCCCTCCTTCCTTCCCCTTCTCAATGGAAAAGGGAAGGGGGGGGCGCCACCTCCTCCTTCCTTCCCCTGGCGCCTATACAAGGAAGGGGGGCTAATTGGGGAGGAACCCCAAGTAGGATTCAGCCTACTTGGGGCGCCCTCCTGGCTACCTCTTCCCCCTTCCAACCAATATATATGTGGGGAGAGGGGGTGCCTAAGACACACAAGAACATATGTTAGCCGTGTGCGGCGCTCCCTCCATAGTTTACTCCCACGGTCATATCTTTGTAGTGCTTAGGCGAAGCTCTACGCGGATCACATCACCATCATCGTCACCATGTCGTCGTGCTGACGGAACTCATCTACTTCCTCGACATCTTGTTGGATCAGGAGGACGAGGGACTTCATCGAGCTGAACGTGTGCAGAACTCGAAGGTGCCGTACGCTCGGTGCTTGATCGGTCGGAGCTAGAAGATGTTCAACTACATCAACTGCGTTGTCAAACGCTTCCGCTTTCGGTCTACGAGGGCACGTAGACACACTCTCCACTCTCGTTGCTATGCATCTCCTAGATAGATCTTGCATGAGCGTAGATTTTTTTTGAAATTGCATGCTACGTTTTCCAACAGATCGTTACCGCCATCTCCATAGTGTTTTATGGATGTGATCGTGTAGCATAATTTTTTGTTGTGTAGCACGTTCTCCTACAAGAATTGCATTACTGTTAGTGCCTTGGCAAACAATTGTCTTGTTATTTATCCGCGCCCTCGAGCTCGCCAACGCTTCACATCCGTTAGGACAGGGCCACGGCCTTGCTCTGCTCCATCACCCACAAGTGGGTCACCATCAAGTTCATCCTTGAACAAGCTCGACAAGTTGGTTGCTAGAGTCGGCAACTTGAGTACAATGATTTACTGTTGCAATCTACTTATTAGAAATATTTCGCAAAAACGTATATTAGTCGTTTAAAAAAACATTAATCCAAATAACGTGGCTAAAGGGGGAAGCTCCCTCCTTTAACTTTACGTTGTTAGTTAGAAGTGAGTCCTCGAACCCGGGTGGTCAGGTTCACAACCTTGTGTGCCTATCACTGTAACGTTTTAGGAAGTTTGCTACAAATTACGTTTAAGAAAAACTATTTCTCTATGCTTTACCAATTATCTACACAGCCCATAAGACTACCCCTATCAGTGCGTGTGCATTTCTCCCGATCGTCCCACTTCGCCCGCGTAACTCTAGCCGCACGATCGACATCACGGGGAATTATGGCCGACCACAGAATAGATAATTTGAAGATCTCAACTCAACAACAACAATAAAGTAAGTAGCTATGATGAAATTCCATTAAGAAAAACAGGTTTGCTATTTCACATCTAGATGTGAGATATTATCTCACATCTAACTCCCTCACCTTTAGAGACAAAAAAGAAAATCCATGTGAGACTTTAAAAAAAAATCAAGGGTGAGGGAGCCTAAGGATGAGAGAGTTAGATGTGAGATAATATCTCACATATAGATGTGACATAGACAGACCATAAGAAAAAACCTGTCAATAAACAATTAAACTTTAGGGATCTTAAATAAATAGCAGCGAGACCAAAGAGCTCATGGGTTATTCCGACCCCTAAAACCCCAAACCCCAAAACCCTATTCCCCTCCGCCGCCTAGCCGCCATGGGCTCCGCCTCCGCCTCCTCGCTCCCGACCTCCGCCGGCGCTGGCGAGAACTTGGTCCTCATCCTCGACTTCGGCTCGCAGTACACCCAGCTCATCACCCGCCGCGTCCGGCAGCTGGGAGTCCTCTCGCTGTGCGTCTCCGGCACCGCGCCGCTCTCCTCCCTCACTGGGTTACGTCCCCGCGCCGTCATACTCTCCGGCGGACCCCACTCCGTCCACGCCTCGGGCGCGCCCTCCTTCCCTGAGGGATTCCTCGATTTCGCTGCCGAAGCGGGCGCGCATGTTCTGGGCGTGTGCTACGGTATGCAGCTCCTAGTTCAGTCCCTCGGCGGCGCCGTCGAGGCTGGCGAGCGGCAGGAGTACGGCGATATGGAGGTAGAGACTACTGCGGCGTCCTCCGAGCTGTACGGCGAGAGCGGGGTGGGGAACAGACAGTCGGTGTGGATGAGCCACGGCGACGAGGTAGTAAGACTGCCTGAGGGGTTCGAGGTTGTGGCACGAAGTGTGCAGGGCGCAATCGCCGCCATCGAGCAACGGGAGAAGCGTTTTTATGGACTCCAGTACCACCCGGAGGTAGCTATCATTTACTGTTTTATTCTGTCATCTTGGATAGATGGAGGTGGATTTAAACTAAGATTATTATTATGCTATAATAAGTTCAATTGCGTTTGTTGATTAGCTTATTTTGCGAGATTGTGAGACACACATTTTGATTTGGAACTGCAGGGCGACCTGCCCTTTCTCCGTAAGTGATAAGTGAAATATAAGTGGGCTATTTTCTAAGTTAAGCTACAAATTACTTGGGTTTCTTGGGATGGAACAAGCCTTTGGGGTAACGGGCTGTGTGCATGTGTCCTTGCGTGGGTGTTTGTTTTGGTAAGAAAGATGAGGATATAAGGTCATCTGTATGGATCACACTGATCACAGCTTGCATATTACTGATTGTGTATTTACTAGTTTGGGTTTGCAGTGCATACCGAAGTACACATGCTTCTTCATAAAATTGTTTATACCTTAGCATGGTTGTCATAAACTTTTCAATCATCTGATTATACAAGGTGACACATTCGACCCAAGGAAAGGAAACACTGCGCCGCTTTCTTTTTGATGTTTGTGGGATTAAAGCTGACTGGAAGATTCAGGATGTGCTGGATGAGGAAATTAAGACCATCAAAAGTATGGTTGGGACTGATGAACATGTGATTTGCGCGTTATCAGGAGGAGTTGATTCGACAGTTGCAGCCACACTCGTTCATAAAGCGATAGGTGATAGGCTTCATTGTGTTTTTGTTGACAATGGTCTATTGAGGTAACTGTTCCTTCAGCATGTTCTGCTTCGAAGTCAGTATGCAGCTAAACTAACATATGATCTTATCTGCAGATACAAGGAGAAGGAACGAGTAATGGCAACCTTTAATAGTGACTTGCACCTTCCTGTCACTTGTATTGATGCCTCGGAGCAATTTCTTAGCAAGTTAAAAGGAGTCAAAGACCCAGAGATGAAAAGAAAGATTGTTGGCAAAGAATTCATAGCTGTCTTTGATGAATTTGCTCACATGTTAGAACAGCAGACAGGAATAAGACCTGAATATTTAGTTCAAGGAACATTATACCCTGATGTGATTGAATCGTGCCCACCCCCTGGGAGTGGTATGACACATTCCCACACCATCAAAAGCCATCATAATGTAGGTGGTCTTCCTGAAGATATGAAATTGAAGCTCATTGAACCACTGAAGCTCCTATTTAAGGATGAGGTATTGATCTGCATCTATACATCTATGTTCTGAAAGATACCCCCATACTGATACTTCATATATTTATTGATACTTCACTTTGCATGATCTGACATGCTACTGAAAGATAGCTCATACTGGGAAATTATTTCTGTTTTGATTTCGAAGAAAATATTCCTATCACTTATTGTTTGTCAAATTTATGTCCTGCAAAAGGTGCGGAAGTTGGGCAGTATCTTAAATATCCCAGAGTCATTCTTAAAGCGTCACCCATTTCCCGGGCCGGGTCTTGCTGTACGTATCCCATCAGGTGATGTTACAGAAGGCAATGCTTTGGAGGTTCTTCGTCAGGTTTGATCTATTTGAATCATTGGTTTCTAAATCATCTTTGATATATGGTGTTAATTGTGGACTGCTCTGTTTACGTCTTCTAGGCGGATGAGATATATGTTCAAGCTCTTAGAGATGCCGGCCTCTATGATACAATTTGGCAAGCTTTTGCTGTGCTTTTGCCTGTCGAAACAGTTGGGGTCCAGGGTGACCAGAGAACTTACGGCTATCCGGTTACTTTAAGGGCAATTACTAGTGAGGATGGCATGACTGCAGATTGGTATGCTGAACCTACACCTCTATCCCCCCCCTCCCCCTCCCCCTCCCCCCGGCGCGGCAACTGTGTGATGCAATCGTACTCTAATGGTGCACTAGAGCAAATACTGTTCTGTTCTTTTTTGCTCTAGGCTTCGCGCCTCCCCTTTGGTTGCTCGGTTCCTGCTAGAATAGTTTGTGAATACTACTCCCTCCGTTTTGAGTGTAGTTTCACTCATTTTGCTCCGTATGTAGTCCGTATTGAAATCTCTAAAAAGGTTTATATTCAGGAACGGAGGGAGTACTAGTTTGAATCAGACAATTCAGCATTCACCTATGTTACATTACCTCTTGGCCTTCCCTTTTCAGGCCCAGCCCCAAATCCATAAGGTCCTCAGTTGTAATGTACAGTTAGCAGTTTTGCCAAGCTCTGTTATTCCTCCTAGTTATCTGATTTGTGTACTAACTCCAGGGCAATTGCTGATCTCTCAAGTCTCAACTGTTACCGCTAAGTTCTTGGACAGTCTGTTTAATTGTTGGATGGTGTGTATTTATGGTATTTACTCTTGTATTAGCTGCCTTTCTGATATCCGATGTCCATGTGGTCTTTGGTATAGGATTTTCTTAGCGCCTTACGCATTGTCGTGTACAGATTGCGATGTTTCTGTTATGTGGTAACTCTCTCATTTTGTTAACAAGTGTTGGTAATTACCGATGTCTCTTATGTGGTTGAATCTAACCTTTCTCTTTTATTTTTTGGAGCTTTTGATACGCTCTTGCATGTTTTGACAGCTGGTTCCCTTTTCTTTTAATTCTTTCAGGTATTACTTTGAGCGCAAGTTCCTGGCAGACGTGTCTAATAGGATCTGCAACAATGTGCGAGGCGTTAACCGTGTTTGCGTGGACATAACATCGAAGCCACCAGCAACGGTGGAGTGGGAGTAGGCTGATGGTGAAATAAAGGAATCGGAATCACGACACATAACCCCAATTACTAGATCATTCTCTAGGGCTACTAGACAAATCCCCTTATGGTGAAAGATGATCAAAGCTTTGAAACTGCACTTATAAATGTTCTTTATTTGCCTTTCTTTGCTATCACTCGATGTATTGCATTAAATAGTGTATGAAGCCAAATAGCTCGTTACTAAAACAGAAACACATAGATCAACTCAAATCTGAACGCTTGATAAAATTGAAGCGAATGAACTGTCAAGTCTGAATAGACACAGTGCCGAAGAAAGAGAAATCTACCCCCATCATCGACAACAAGGGCCTACAAAACCACTCTTCCCAACTACATAAGCCGCAAGTCGCCGAGCATTCTGTGGATTTGGGTTGTCCCCTCCCGCACAAGCCACCACCTCACCCAAATGATCTGTGAAAATTGCATCTGAGCCACCATTCATCGGGTTTGAAGGAGTTGTCAATTCGGCGGGAGTTTCCATCTCAATGTAGGGCTCAGGACAAGAACTTAGGGACGATGGCTATATATCACGAGTCATGGGCATAGAGATGCCAACCCGGCGGTATGAACCCGTGGATGGGGATCATCGAGTTGGATAAACCCACTTTGAGACACAACGAGATATCATCATTTGTTGGTCTCAAGTACAATGTATATGCCATTTTCTTGTCTTGAGGTCTTTACATGTTTTGGGGAGGTGGATCGGCTTACTTAGAGTCTATCAAATGCCACTTTGTAACCGTGTAGTTATAGCTTTCGAATTAGTCGTAAAACCTGTTGTGAGACATGAAGACCAAGAAAGGATTTGCCCCTACAACTTGGAGAGGTATTCTTTGGACCCTCTCAAGTGATCGTATCCTCTGTAAAACACTAAGCTCCCTAGTTTAATTAAGCCCACATTCAATTGAGGTATTCAATTGAAATTGGGTAACACGATTTTGACGGGTAAACAATTTCTCAAAGGTCTTCCGTTCAATTCTTTTACACTATGCTCTCTAATTTTTAAGACCTCACAGTTAATTGGGCTTTCAGATTGGTATCGGGTCACGTTGATCTTATGAACAACACACTCACAAACTGCGGCAAGTAGAGAGAATTAATCATTTGTTCTTCCAATGTAGCTTGGTCAGGTTTGTATGGCAAGTGGTTGTGTGTGTGCCTTTGATCTGGCCAGACCTCCAGAGAGGATTTCTGATATGCTGGGTGGATGGATCAGATTCTTCCCCACAAAAAACAGGAGGCCGGTCTTGATTGGAGGGACTACCATTTACTGGACTATTTGGAAGACTAGAAATATGGCTTGTTTTGATTACAAAAAAATCATGATGATCCCTACTCTATAGTTTTCAAAGTTTACTCTTTGTTGAACTCATGGAAAATTCTGCACGGAACCCATGACAGAAATGCAAGTGAAGATGAGGCACTGAGGATCAGGGAGGTTATGTAGGAGACCTTTACTTGAAGGCATGGAGACTCGGCCGGGGAAAAGAATATGTGGATGATCAAGCATGAGGTTAATGTGATTCTAGAGATTTTGTAGTTTGATGGGGTAAATTGCAAAAAACCACCACATTTGGGGACCCTATGTAATGCCCCGGATGTAATACTTTCCCTTTTGGGCAATATATAATATCTCCGGCTTCATCAATTCCATTTCGGGTTCTTTGTCTTTCGCGTTTTCGTCGTTTTGTTGTGTGCGTGTGTGGCATTCATTCATATCATGTAGTCATGTGCATCGCATTGCATTTGTGTTGTCGGTTGCATCCGTTCCCACTCGTTCCTTCCCGATGTCCGTTTCGCGTTCCGGAGCTCCCTCACGTGTCCGTGGCGTCCCGTAGGCCTACCTTTGGTGTTTGGCCATGTAATGTTACCGGTTTGGCGCGAGACTTGTCGTGTGTTGTTGTTTTGGTGTGTGTAACCCGCCTGTCAAATCTCGTTGCGTTTTGAGTTCGTTTGCTACCCCAACAGTTATTCTCGTGGGCTAAAAGTGCCTCCACTTTGAGGCCCAAGACACCCCTCCAACAACCCTCCAAACCAGCCCAAACCCCTCCCTTCATCTAGGCCATCCAATTCTGATCGCGTGGCCGAAAACCACACCTCTTTTGGACAACCCTAGCTCCTTGTGCCTATATATTTGTCCACCTTCCTCAAATTTTGCCCCAAATCAAGGAAACCCTAGCCCCCATCTTCTTCTTCCTCCAGCCACCCCCACCTCGCCGGAGAGTTCGCCGGAATCTCGCCGGACCCTCGCCGGAGCTCCACCGCGGCCACCTTCCAGCCACCTCGGGACCCTCTCCGCCGGCGCCGCCGCCCTCCGCCGCCGGCCGGCGCCGCCACCTCGCCGGCCGGGCCTCCATCCGCCGGCCTCGCCGCCCCTGTTCCCCACTCGCCGCGCCGCCGCCAGGCTCAAAGGAGCATCGTCGCCGCCGCTGGGATCGAGGGGAGAGGAGCTCCCCCAATCCGATCGGATCCCGCCTGGGCCGCCTGCGCGCTTGGGTCCCTCCGCCGGCCCGAGCCGCGCCAAGGCCACGTGGGCCGCGGCCCAATCGCCCAGCAGCCGCCGTTCCTGGCGCTCGTGGCAAGGCGCCCGAGCCCTCGAAGCTCCCCGAGCCGAGGCCCAGGTCTCCGCCCTCGCCAGGCCGCGTGGGCCGGTTCCAACGCCAGCGTCGGCCACTCCAGCGCAAGGGGCCCGTTCGCTCCTTCCCCGCGGGCCGATCCGCGAAGGCCCGAGCCGATCCGCACCGACCCCGACCCGATCCGCGGATTTTCAGCCGGTTTGACTTATTCCAGATCTGAGGTTGCCCCCAAAATCCTCTAAGTCCCTGTGATATTTTGTTGTCTGATGCTATATTCTAATGGTGATAACTTTGTGTGTGATGCTCCGATTTGAGTGAATGAGATGTCCAGATGTTCGTGGAGACATGCACTACATTTCATTCCATTGTGCCATACATGTTTGAGTTTATCTAGATGTTTTAAAATCTGTTGCAAGAGTGCATATTGTTAAAAACTGCTGTTAGTGTTGTTTTTCATGCCATCTTTGCATAGTGATAACTTGGTGCTCGTTTATCCGAATGATGCAAATGATATGTCCACGTGTTCGCCTTGTCATGCTCTACATGTTGAATGCTTAGGTTTGCATGATAGAATTAATCTTGCCATGTTTATCTCCTTTGCAAAGTGCCATGTGGCTGTTATGTGTTTAGCTTGTTATGAAATGCCAACTTGAGGAGCTCATTGCTATCGTTGTGTTTATCTCCATGATGCATGCTTAGGTGTTTTGGATTCACCATCATGTGTACTTTGATGTGGTGCTTACCACTTGTCATGTTTAGTTTTTAGGTGACTTAAACTTGCTCTCAAAGATGCCATGATGAAACTGTTGTTTTAACACTTAGTGAAATTTCACTAAGTCTGGAATCTGTAATTTCCAGATGCCATGTTTGCTTGTTGTTCTAGGACAACTCATGATAGTTTTGGGGTGACTCTTGATGATTCCTTGTAGTATATATTTTTGGCTATCCATTCATGATCTCACATGCTTATTTGAGTGGCTGTAACATATTTAACTTTTGCTCCCAAGTTGCAATAAAATACTGCTGTCAGGATTTTGTTGTCAAGTTCAATATGTCATAGCTTGTTGCTATTGATCCGTGGCTCCTTTGGGGGTGCACCAATGGACTTATTTGCTGTAGGATATGTCTAGTTTATGTCCATACTATTTTCCATGATGTTTGAGTGCTGTAGCTCATTTATCTAGTGCTCCGAAGTTGCTATGTTGCTGTAATTTTCAGCTTTCACATGTGTATTGTTTCGGGCATAACTTTTAGCCCGTAGCTCCGTTTTGAGCAAGTCTTATATGAAACTTGATTGATTTTTTGTGTAGATTCATAATATCCTATTGTTATCATGTTTTGAAGTATTTTGCTTGAGTGCAATTTTCCATGCTCCTTGTGCTCCCATAGTGCATAAGTCACGCATCCATCATTTTTTGTGTGCGCATTGCATCTTGTTGATTCGTGTCTTGTTTGGTTGTGTTGATTAGAGCCGGAAGCTGAGACCGAGTACGAGTACGAGCACGAGGTCACTACCGAGGTTGAGCACGAGGACCCCTCTTACGATCCTATCGACAACTCTTCAGGCAAGATGACCGAACCCCGATAACATTACTATCTTTGCCTATTGCTAGTAGTCTCGATCTATAGTTTTGCCTCGATTCCCATGTCTTTCATGTCAGCCTCCTACTTGTAACCATGATCATGTCTAACCACCCTACCTATGCAAACCATTGATTGGCTATACGTAGGCTTCGCTCAGCCCCTCTTATAGCGTTGCTAGTTACAGGTGAAGTTGAAGATGCCTGCTTCATGTTGAAGTTTGTTGGGTTATATCACACTATATAAATGCTTAAATGAAATCATCTATATATTGGCAATGGGTGGAAGGCTAAGCCTTTTGCTTGGTGATTTGTTCCACTCATGCCGCTAGGAACCGTATAAACCGGTGTTATGTTCCTTGATTATGCGTTCCTCACACGGTTGGGGTTATGGGGCCCCCTCGATAAACCGCTAAGTGCTAAGTCTTTTCCAGCAAGTCCCAACATTGGTACTATTTGCCTAAACAACTAAAACTTACCGAGGGAGTAATTAACCCGAGGATTAATTAATTCAACCCCCCTGGGCCAGTGCTCGATTTGAGTGTTGGTCCAAACTAGAGCCACTTGCGGATGCCACCCAGTTCGCTAGGATCTTCGGTATCTGTACGTAGCGCTCATCCGGTCGTGGCCTGAGACTAGATACGCGCGACTACTATCAGGGTGTCGGCACGCCGGGAGGATTTGCTGGATTAGCCTTACCTTAGTTCGGAGTATCTTGAGCACGGGATTCCGGGAATACTCGGGCCTTCCCACCTTGGAGTTGCGACTCCGCGGATCGTGGGCTTGTCATGGGCCAAGTTGGAACACCCCTGCAGGGTTATGAACTTTCGAAAGCCGTGCCCGCGGTTATGTGGCAGTTGGGAGCTTGTTAATATCCTGTTGTAGAAAACTTGACACCATGTTCCAATGCACTACCAGCGTGAGTACCGTGACTGTCATTTTCCGAAAGGGGTTTCGGGAGATGAACACGGTGGGGTTATGTTTGACTTGATTAGTTTAGGATCACCTAGTGATCATTTCTCGACCGAGGCGCCTTCTCTTTTCGCTCTCTTTACGTAAGCTAGTGCTAGTTGCTGCTGCAAACACTTGTTCTTTTCTTCAGCCTTACCCTCACCCAAGGCTTAAATAGTCATGTTACCCGGGAACGGGATTGCTGAGTCCTCTGTGGCTCACAGTTACTTCACCACACCAGATGCAGGTCCGATGGTGAGCTATCCAGGTGATGGCACCGAGCTAGACTGGGAGTACGACGAGGAGCATATCCGTTACTATGTTCGTTATCCTGATGATCAGTAGTGGAACTTCTACTAGGATTCGATCCGACCTGTGGATTTAAATTATGTTTGGTATCTTGTCATTTGGATTTTACCCTTAGATGGGCTGTGATGTTTTATTGAATGATGATTTGGACATGTAATGTATTTGTGTGACGTGGCGAGTGTAAGCCAACTATCTTTTCTGTTTGCATCCCCATTTTTACATGAGTTGTGCAAAGATACCAAACTTGCGATCATTCCAGCATGGGCTTATATCTCTAAGTCGTGCCTCGACACGTAGGAGATATAGTCCCATCCTGGGCATTACAAGTTGGTATTCAGAGCCTTCTCCGACCTAGAAGCCCCCACTGATTGATCGAATCGTTGACGGTCGAGTCTAGGCACACACTGAAAATATTTTGAGTCCTATATTTATATCGGAGAGTAGGATTTCTTTGCTTCTCATCCCTTTCTCTCTGGTGAGGACTCCTGACGTCTACTCTTGCCTCTTCTACTTTCAAAAATTGCACCAATTTTTTTTTAGGAATCTCGCGAGTATTGTGGGATTGTTTCAGTGTTCTTGTGACGAGAATATTGTTCTCGATGCCTCCTGACATTAGGGGTTGTGGCAGTGTCTCGGGGAGTTGAGCTTCGGGGTATTGTCGTCACAAGCTTATCGCGACAGTACTAAATACTTAAGACGGCCGACATCGAAAATCTCTCCTATACGGTTAGTGGCAAGATAACCCCGACATCACCCAATACTGGGGAGGTAGTTCGGGAGTATTGCCATAGCTTGGTATAGTGGATGCTTTTCGAAGGTCCGAGGTAGACGGTTTCCGAGAAAGACTGGTTATGTGTTGAAGGATGGATACAGCTGGATGTAGGTTTAGAGTTGATTGCGCGGTGCTTCCCCTATATCCCCAACACCTGATTGCATAACTGGAAACTTTCGGAAATTAATAGGTGGGTTTATCCAGTAGATCGTAGGCATTCTTCCAACGAATGCAGGTTAGCGAGTTCGGGGTTCCACATTGAGTGAAGTGGTTTTATGACCGATGTTCCGATCGGGAGTTGCATCTTAAAGGGTCCTTGGCTATGCTGATCCGGGGATTGCAAAACCCTTTCGTAACGCGTTCATAAGCTTTCAGCACAAAGATGTTAGAACGAAGCTCCTATCTTGTGTTTGTTCCATCTGTACCTTGTGTTTTTCTTATTTACCTTTTGTCCCATATGTGGCTTCTCGTGAAGATTGATGTTATCATTTAAGCTGAGAATTTCATTCGTTCCTCTTGTTCGAATGATTTCATTCGTTCCTATTGTTCGAATGATTCTTGTGAAGACTTGTTGCAATTCATTCCGTTGTTTCAGCTTATACCTTCTTTCAATCAATTGCTGATTCATGGTCATCTCTTTCAGGATGGCTCCGAAACGGGTTCCCAACGCTAACCCAGAGGGTGAAGAGGTTCCAGATCGTCCTCCTTCCCCTCCTCCTCCGTCTGAGGCATGGAGAGCGATTATGCAGACTACAAATCAGAACACCCAGATGTTGATGCAGATGATGCAGCAGATGCAAGATAATCAAGCTAATCAGGGTGTTCCAGGGAATCAAGGCAACTTCTTCAACCAACAACACCATGCTACTCTCAACCAGTTCTTGGCCAATAATCCAAAAGCTTTTAGTTACTGTGTCGACCCTCTTGATGCTAAAGATTGGTTAACCGATATCAAGAAACATTTTGAGTGCAGTAACGTAAGGGAAGAGGATTATGTGAAATTTGCAGCCTTCCAACTCAAAGACCAAGCAGCTGACTGGTGGCAGCAGTACAAAGACTCCAGGCCAGGTCGTGTGATCTCTTGAGAGGATTTCTGCAAGGACTTTCGCTCCCACCACATTCCAACAAGTGTCATCGAGGGTATGCGTGAGCAATTCCGCAACCTGAAGCAAGGCTCTATGACTTTCTACCAGTATAATGTCAAGTTCCAAAACCTCGCCCGCTATGCTAAGCAAGACATTCCTGATGCCAAGAGCAAAATCTATCAATTCCGAGGAGGTCTCAAAGATGAACTTCAACTTGCTCTCACCTTGTTCGAGCCCGATGAGTTCGACAAATTCTATAACATGGCTTTGAAACAAGACGCAGCCCAGCTCAAGATGGAGGCTTCTAAAAAGAGGATTCGAGATGCCGTTCACTCCTCCTCATCGTCTCAGATGGTCTCGAAACAACAGAAATTTTGGCTTCCTCCTCCTCCAGTGATTCGAGCTCCCTACAACAACTCCAACAGCAACAAGAACTCTAGTGGCCGTGGTTTCTCCCACCCACCCAACCCGAGCAACCACTCGAAGAATCAGTTTTAGTCTCAAGGTTCCAAGTCAAGTGGTTCTCATTTCCGTCCTCTCTCAGAAGTGGTGTGCAACAAGTGTGGCCAGAAGGGTCATTATGCCAACAGATGTCCGAACCCGAAGCGTCTTCCACCTCCTCCACCTGTCAGTACAGCGATTGTCAAGCATAATCCAAAGTCTGCAAGGGTGAATCTGATGAATGCAGCTGAAGCGAAGAATTCTTTTGATGTGATTTTGGGTAACCTCTCAGTTAACTCCTTTCCTGCTAAAGTTTTGTTTGATTCGGGTGCTTCGTTGTCCTTCATTTCAAGACCTTTTGTTGCTAAGCATGAATTGGCTTTGGAGAGCATTCCTAGACCTTTGAAGATTATTTCTCCGGGTTTGCAAATGACTTCCAACTCAGTTGCTCCGAATGTATCTATTCGCATGGGTGATTATCGCTTTCTGGCTAATCCGGTGGTTCTCCGCAATTCTGACATTGACCTCATCCTCGGGATGGATTGGCTTTCTCAGCATGATGCTCAAATTGACTGTGCACAGAAGGAAGTCCAGATTACTCATCCTGATGAAGATGTGATTATCTTTGCCTCCAGGGATAACACTATCAGGCTTTTCTCTCTCAATGATAAGGGCGAGATTAATGCCATCTCTCAAATTCCGGTGGTAAACGAATACCAAGAAATCTTTCCTGAAGAACTTCCAGGCATGCCTCCACACCGTCAAGTGGAATTCGTCATTGAACTCGAGCCGGGTACTGAGCTAGGATGCCGGCGTCCGTACAAGCTCTCTCATGGTGAATTGAAGGAGTTGAAGAAGCAGCTTGATGAACAGGAACATTTGGGTCTGATCAGGCCTAGTACATCTCCTTGGGGCTGTGGTATCTTATTTGTCAAGAAGAAAGATGGTACGGAGCGTCTCTGCGTCGATTACCGGCCATTGAACAAGAAGACAATAAAGAACAAGTATCCGCTCCCCAACATCAACGAACTGTTCGAGCAGCTCAAAGGAGCTAAAGTGTTCTCTAAGCTCGATCTCCAAATGGGCTATCACCAAATTCGCATTCGCGAGGAAGATATCCACAAGACTGCCTTCAGAACGAGCTATGGCTCCTACGAGTATACGGTCATGTCCTTTGGTCTCGCCAATGCTCCTCCTACCTTCTCGAGAATGATGCACTACATCTTCAACCCCTACACCGGCGAGTTTGTGCTTGTGTATCTGGATGATATGCTGGTATTTTCCAAGAATGAAGAAGATCACGAAAAGCACTTACGTCTCATTCTCGACCGACTCCGTGAACATAAGTTCTATGCCAAGTTCTCCAAGTGCGAATTTTGGCTCGATAAGGTTTTGTACCTGGGCCATATCATCTCCGCTGACGGTATTGCGGTAAACCCCGAGATAGTTGAAGCAATTGTCAACTGGGAAGCTCCTCAGAACGTCAAGCAACTCCGAAGCTTTCTTGGTCTTGCCAGCTATTGCAGAAGGTTCGTTGAGAACTTCTCCAAGATTGCCAAGCCTCTTTCCAACTTGCTGCAGAAGAAATTTAAATACTTTTGGTCTCCAGAGTGTGAAGTGGCATTCAAAACTCTCAAAGAAAAGCTCGTCTCTGCTCCAGTTCTAACTCCTCCAGATGAGTCCAAGCCCTACGAAGTATTCTGTGATGCTTCTCTTCAAGGTCTTGGTGGTGTGCTTATGCAAGACAAGAGAATTGTGGCATACACTTCTCGTCAGCTGAAGCCAATTGAGAAGAACTATCCCACACATGATCTTGAACTAGCAGCTGTGGTACATGCTCTGATTACGTGGAGACATCCGTTGTTGGGCAGAAAAGTCGACATCTTCACCGATCACAAGAGCTTGAAGTACATCTTCACACAGCCAAATCTGAACCTCCGCCAGACTCGTTGGGTTGAAATGATCCAAGAGTATGATCCCAGCATTGAATACACTCCTGGCAAGGCGAATGTGATTGCAGATGCTTTGAGTAGAAAGGCATATTGCAACAGCCTTCTTATCAAGCCATTCCAGCCTGAGCTTTGTGAAGCTTTCAGGAAGCTCAACCTCCAAGTTGTTCCGCAGGGTTTTCTTGCAAATCTTCAAGTTGCTCCTACCTTGGAAGATCAGGTCCGTGAGGCCTAGCTCAGTTATGCCATGGTGCAAAAGGTGAAACATGGTATTGCAAAGGGCACTCCTAAATACAAGTGCTATCGCGTTGATGAGAGAAATACCTTGTTCTTTGAGGACAGACTCGTTGTTCCCAAAGGTGATCTCAGGAAGCTCATAATGGAAGAAGCACATGATTCTCTCCTTTCCATTCATCCTGGCAGTTCCAAGATGTACCAAGACCTCAAGCAATCTTACTGGTGGACACACATGAAAAGGGAGATTGCCCCATTCGTGAATGAATGTGATGTCTGCAGAAGAGTGAAGGCAGAGCATCAACGTCCAACCGGTCTTCTCCAACCTCTTCCTATTCCCGAGTGGAAATTCGACCACATTGAAATGGATTTCGTCACTGGCTTTCCGAAGTCCAAGAGAGGGAATGATTCTATCTTCGTGGTGATTGACAAGCTTACCAAAGTCGCTCACTTCCTGCCAGTCAAAGAATCCATCAACGCAGCTCAATTGGCAGAGTTGTACACTTCCAGAATTGTGTCCTTACATGGCATCCCTCAAGTCATCTCCTCAGACCGTGGAAGTTTGTTCACTTCAAAGTTCTGGGACTCCTTTCAGTCCGCCATGGGCACTAAGATCAGGTTCAGCACTGCTTTTCACCCTCAGACTAGTGGTCAAGTCAAGCGAGTGAATCAGATTCTAGAAGACATGCTCAAAGCCTGTGTCATATCTTTTGGCATGAAATGGGAAGATTGCCTTCCATTTGCCGAGTTCTCTTACAACAACAACTTTCAAGCAAGTGCCAGCAAAGCTCCGTTTGAAATCCTCCGTACCCCTCTCAACTGGTCCGAGACTGGGGAACGTCAACTTCTTGGCAATGACTTGATCTCAGAAGCCGAAGAAATGTGCAAAGTCATACGTGAGAATCTCAAGGCCGCCTAGTCGCGTCAGAAGAGCTACTATGACGGCAAGCATCGTGATTTGGCTTTCGACATTGGTGATCATGTCTATCTCCGTGTTTCTCCGATGAAAGGCACCCAAAGATTCGGTATCAAAGGAAAGCTTGCTCCTAGATACGTCGGGCCTTTCAAGATCCTTGGCAAAAGAGGCGATCTAGCCTATCAACTTGAGCTCCCTTCCAACTTCGCCAATGTTCATGATGTGTTCCATGTGTCTCAACTCCGCAAATGCTTCAAGACTCCTGAACGCATGATTCCGTTTGAAGAGATTGATCTTCAACAAGATTTGTCCTACCGTGAGCACCCAGTTGCTATTCTCGAAGAAACCGAGCGCAAGACCCGCAACAAGTCCGTCAAATTCTTGAAAGACAAATGGTCACACCATACCGACCGAGAAGCTACGTGGGAACGAGAAGATCATCTTCGTTCCGAGTACTGTCGTGGAATTAACACGTCAGATGTCCGGTTTACGGACTTAGTGGTGAGGCCGCGCATCTATGTAGTAGCTTGAGAGGGGTTGAGCGGAATCGAGAGACACGATGCAAGACACGGATTTAGACAGCTTCGGGCCCCGGGAAACATCATCCGGTAATAAACCTACATGTTGTTTGAGGCTAGGTCTCATTATGATCTTTGTGGTGTCGCCGGTAAACCGGCTCTTTGTGTCTAACCCTAGAAACTTGTCTAAACTTCTCCTCTAACTTGTAACTCTCCAACTTGTCCTCTTTGGGGAGCCCTACCCCTCCTTATATATGTTGAAGGGGAGGCTTTACATGACTAGTCCTAGTAGGACTAGGATTGATCTATTACAAGGAGTCCTAGTCTTGCTTCCTTTGTAAGAGAATATTCCTTATGCTTTCTTCATAAAACGGCCCACAATTAATATGAACCGGCCTTCTGGGCCTTGGGCCTTGTCATCCATGATCCGCCTGCCGGGTCACCAATAACTTTGCCAAATCTTAAGTAAACTGCCAAGTCCGGCCGGGTTATAATTCCGGCCGGTTCATACCGCGGGGTATATCCCCGACATTAGCCCCCAAGTTTAGCTTGGATGTGTCCATGGTAAACTTATGCTCCAAAACAAACACAAGAACAAATTTGATAGGTTGTGCTCCGAGTTAAGAATTCTTGTAAACCGGCACCTGATCATCTTTAAGTCCTTGTCTTTCCTTCTTCTAGAAAATCCGGGTCAACAGACCAACTTCATAATCAACTTGCTGCATAAGAAATATTATAAATAAAGAATCCATTTGAATTGGCCTTTAATGCTCTGACTTGACAAGAATATTGGTCTTTGAAATGTTCAACTGATATCCAGTCGGCTTGAAGATGTAGAACTTGCCGGTTTATGATTGCCAAAATTGCCGGGTCACACAATTAATCTGATTTGCCAAAACTGACAATTTGAAGATGTTCCTCCTTTATATGCATATTACCTATAGGCCCCAAGTGCCGGGTCATTATGTAATAATGAGCAGGGACTTTGTATATACTTCATTGAGAATAGCCTTGTATAATCTTGAAGAAATCCGGATTGTTCATCCCAATCACTATGAAACTGAATATTCCATATTATGTAGCCCCCAAGTGCCGGGTCATTATGCAATAATGAGCAGGGACATTGTAGATATAATTATTGAAATGAACATTATATAACGTAACTTCCATCATGGGGTTTGAACCCACATCCACAAGGTTAAGAGCTTTGTGCTTTACCAACTGAGCAGTGGACCTTTCAATATAATGGATTAATACTTGTGTACCTTGAATTGTTGACAGGAGCGATTGGTAGCCCCCAAGTTCCGGTTTAGCTACATTTAGAAAGTGAACCGACACTTCCAGATGAAGCAAATGATCTTTCCATTAGCCCCCAAGTGTCAAGTAGACAACTTGCTTGTGTGCTTGAGACTTGTGTATTTGATGTAATCTCAGTCTGAATAATGTAGCCCCCAAGCACCGGGTTGTAAGCCTGCAGCGACTCGGGACTTTTCCTTTGTAGAATAAATCACTTTCATTGATGAAATAATATCCATTGCGCTTAAAGCGACTTTGAAAACCTCAATCGTAATATTTATAAGCATAATAAGAATCCAGCCATGTTGGCTATTGAAGAATATAATCCGGTTTGAAGACCGATTCCAATGATGTTTGATCACAATCGGGCCGGGTTAATAAACACCGGTCATTATTTTGTCTCATACTGGCGACTTATAGTCAAAACCAGGCCGGTTTAATAAACACCGGTCATTATAACTGATCATGTACTGCCAATATGTATTTAAAAACAAGATACTTCATACCTGCTATCAAGTATGCTTGATATTCTTAATCCGGTAGAACCTTAAAATTTCTTGATGAAGATCTTCATGGATCCAAATAACAAACCCGGGCTTGATAAAAGACACCGGTTTATATCGAAACTTTGTCCAGAAGTTTGTAGCTTGTTGCATGATGGATGATCCGGGTTATAATGAACTCCGGTTTATTTATGGTGGTATTCCTGACCCAGACTTTTCACTTTATAGATATGTGGTCAACTTCTGTAGCTGTTCCACTCCGGTTTAAAGAGTTATAAAACATAAACACCGAGATGCAAATTTGCAAATAAAACCATGTAGTCGAGGCTTTTTAAGAGCTGCCAGGCTCAAAGCAAGGTTCAGCCAATCACTGGATGTGGATTATCCATCTTTCCAGAGGGCCTAGCCAATCACTGAATGTGGATTATCCATCTTTTCAGAGGGCCGTTGGAACCGTAAGAAAAAATTTAGCCAATCACAGGATGTGGATTATCCATCTTTCCAGAGGGCCTAGCCAATCACTGAATGTGGATTATCCATCTTTTCAGAGGGCCGATGTTGTGGATTATCCATCTTTCTACTTGAACCATCATAAACAATGTAGCCAATCACTGGATGTGGATTATCCATCTTTCCAGAGGGCCTAGCCAATCACTGAATGTGGATTATCCATCTTTTCAGAGGGTCGGTGGATGGCTGCGGGTAAACTCGACTGTTCATAAGAATTTTAGCCAATCACTGAATGCGGGTAAGCCCGACTGTCCAGAGGGCCTCCATGGTTCCTGAACCTGTGGGTAAATATAAACCAATCACTGGATGGATTACCATCCAGAGGGTTTCCGTGAAGCGTCCTCTTTGAGCCGGATGTGACCTCATGTTCTTTAGGGAGTTTTATGGTTGCTGAGTGCATATGTTCTGCAAAACCAGATAAACTGATCAAAGCATCTTTATTTTCTTAAAAAATAATATATAATAAGAGAAATAATATTGTAGATGGATATCACCTGAGTGAATTTGAACCGGTACGTTGAATAGACCGGATCAAAAGTTGGACAGTAAAACGACCGCAGTATCAGAAGCGGTTCAAACAGTTAAACCGGCAGTGGGGTTGTAAACCGGTGGAGATGAGTAAGTTGTCCTCCGTGTTGTAAACCGGTGCGGATGCGTGAACCGGCTGATTTTCTAGAAGAAACAGATAGGCCAGCCGGCGTGGTCGCGAGAGACAGCCACGTCGTTGTAAACCGGCGCGGTCGTGAGACACATCCATGGACCGGCCGTGAAGGTGGATGGGTGAATTGATCATGGCATCCACTTTGTAATCGTAGTATAATCCTTCATTTATAGTGAATAAATATCCTGCAAAACAATCTTTGCAAATCCAAGTAATTGCTCTCACAAAATTAATCCGTACTATTAAAAACAGACTATCCAGATATCACCTGTTATGTTTTGACGACGAACGGCGAGTCAATCACTGGCGTGGTAAGCCGTGCGGACGACGAGTTGATGTAGACCGGGCCATAGGAGCGGTGACTTATGCACGTCCATTCATTAGGTAGTGTGGCACGAACGAAACACTGGGCCAGCACATTTGCCAGTGTGCACTCCGTACTTTTGTCTTTTCCTTTATTGACTTCACAGTAGCACAGAAATGCAGAGAGCCCGTTCAGAGGTGGAAGGCGACTGAAACAAACATGGCCGAGGCGGCGACAGCCAGCACAAGGACAGGCCCGAGGCCGCTGCAGCTTGCGACAGCTTGCGGCAGGGGAGGAAAACAAAACCGGTTGTCAAGTGATCCGGTAGGACACAGAGAACCAGCGTATGACCGGAGCTGGCAGGGTCGCTGAAGCAGAAAACGGCCCGATGACGGCCAGCCAAGCAAGGCGTTGTGATTCAAGATCGAAGGTGGTAACTTGAGGTAATCGCGCGCACGGTGGAGGAGAGCTGAGCGCGGCTAGTCGTGCGGCAATGGAAGCCAGGGCGGCTTGGGATCTGCTCCAGAGAAGGGCGTGGCGAGTCGGCGTTTGTGATTCAACGACCTAGCAAAGTCAAAATGGGTTTTGATATTTAGGCTGCTCGGCGGCCACCGCGGAGGAGAAACGGTGATCCGGTGGATGCCGGGTGACTCGGGCACGGACAGTGGTATCTGGGTTGTGGTCAATTGGTTGACCCGTATCCTATTCCTTCTCTGTAGCCTTCTTTCCCCATCTTCCGACAATCAAGGTCGGGTCGGAAGCTACGGCGGCTTGTGGACGAGGAAACCTCGAGGCCTGAAATCCAGCTTGAACCGGTGGGGGTGGAAACGAACGGAGGCGCCTGCAGCAACTGGGATGAGCCGGCGGGCGAGGTCGGTGGAGTGTGGCGGGTCAGCCACGGCAGCAGCTCGCAGCGGTTTGGCGATGGCGGAGCCCGTGGGTGAGGCGGAGCGGTTTGCAGCCTGGCGAGTCCAAGGTAGAGGGCAGCCCGAGCCAGCAGGGCAATGACGACTCAGACAACGTTGCATCTGGCAAAAGAAAACGATGGAGTTGAGCTACGACCACGGGTGACTCAGGTTTGAATGCAGCATCTCGAGGAACTCGACCATGCGGCGGTGAAGGGGAGGCCGACTTGAAGCGGCGTCATCAAAGGGAGGCCGAGGCCGACTTGATTTGAGGTAGGAGTTGAGGCCGGGGCGGCTCGTGGCACATCCTTAGGCGCGACGGCGGTGGTTGAGGAACTGCGCGAGGTGAACCAAGGCGGCTCAGCATAACGGCAAGGCCGGTTTAGTAGAGGCGGGCGGCTCATCACGCCAGAGGTGTTGGTGCCCAGCGGCTCGGATCAGAGACTGAAGCGGCTACGGCACTTGAGGTGGGCGCGGCTGGATTGGCACGAGGCCGTGCGGGGCGAGAGGACCACGGCGACTCAGCGAAGATAGGCGATGCCAGGACGAGGACCGGCGATGCGGCAGTTTGACGGAGGTAGCAGCTCTGCCGGTAGGCGGCTTGGAGGCGTCAAGCCTTGGCGGCAGTAGGCAACGAGCGTGGCCGTCAGGCCATGGTGTTTCTCCAGCAGATGCTTGGGGCGGCTCCTTGGTGAGGAATCCCGCGGCGAGGTGAGTATATCGACAGGGACGGGTGGTTCTTGGTAGGGAGGCGAAACGCAGCGTGGACTCGCGGCAACGGAGGCAGGCGGTCGACGAGGCGCCGGCGGGTCAACGCGATGCGTCTGCAGTAACGACGGGTTGGAGAGGCGCGGCCGGTGTGGAAGAGGGCTGCGGCGAGGCGAGTCCCGGGCGGCCCGGCCCCAGCCGTTGGTGGCGAAATCATGTCTTCAGGCCTTCGAGAGGCGAGGGTGTGAGGCTGGTGATTGGCACGACCGTGACCTACGGGGCGGTTCGGAGTGAGATGCAGGCTGGAATCGGAGGAGGAAACAATCTAGCCACGGATCGTGGGCAGCCCTCCGGATTATGGCAAGTCTGACCAATTCCGGTTTGATTCTTTGACCGTAGTTTTTCTGGGGTCTTGATTTGACCTTGTGTTCCCCCGCTTTAGAGCTGAGACGGCAATAGTGCAGGCACACGTGATGGCTGTGGTAGACCAGAGTCGAGGTAGAAGCGACAACTTGCAGCTGAAGATGCCCTCGACGAGGCGGAGACAACTTGATGAGGCCGTGGAACCGGAAGTGTGTCCGGCTCGGGATCGTTATGCTGATGGCGACGGTTTAATGTGGCGGCTCAGCGCTCGTACGAAGCTGTCGGGGCGGCTTGATGCACAGGCGTGCAGTGGACCAACTCCTTGTTGGCATCGGACTCGGCGTAGAAAACGGTTTCGCCGGATAGCTTTATCACGTCCAGCGGCGCCGTACGGACGGCGGAACCCTAATCGTCGTTGAATTAATCTCGCATAAACCGTTCCGAAGGCGCGATTTTAATTAGAAGACAATGGACTCATTGGCTCTGTCAAGGGCATCTTGCACGACTCTTCCACGCCGATTCTTCTTCATCCGGCTGATAGCAAACTTCTCGAAACCTTAAGAACAGATCCCTCCAAGAACTCAACACCACCGTGCGCAGGCCCCACGGTGGGCGCCAACTGTCGTGGAATTAACACGTCAGATGTCTGGTTTACGGACTTAGTGGTGAGGCCGCGCATCTATGTAGTAGCTTGAGAGGGGTTGAGCGGAATCGAGAGACGCGATGCAAGACACGAATTTAGACAGCTTCGGGCCCCGGGAAACATCATCCGGTAATAACCCTACATGTTGTTTGAGGCTAGGTCTCATTATGATCTTCGTGGTGTCGCCGGTAAACCGGCTCTTTGTGTCTAACCCTAGAAACTTGTCTAAACTTCTCCTCTAACTTGTAACTCTCCAACTTGTCCTCTTTGGGGAGCCCTACCCCTCCTTATATATGTTGAAGGGGAGGCTTTACATGACTAGTCCTAGTAGGACTAGGATTGATCTATTACAAGGAGTCCTAGTCTTGCTTCCTTTGTAAGAGAATATTCCTTATGCTTTCTTCATAAACCGGCCCACAATTAATATGAACCGGCCTTCTGGGCCTTGGGCCTTGTCATCCATGATCCGCCTGCCGGGTCACCAGCAACTTTGCCAAATGTAAACCGTCTTAAGTAAACTGCCAAGTCCGGCCGGGTTATAATTCCGGCCGGTTCATACCGCGGGGTATATCCCCGACAAGTACCCTTCCTTTTTCCAGTCCTAGATCTCGGGACGAGATCTTTTTGTAGTAGAGGAGAGTTTGTAATGCCCCGGATGTAATACTTTCCCTTTTGGGCAATATATAATATCTCCGGCTTCATCAATTCCATTTCGGGTTCTTTGTCTTTCGGGTTTTCGTCGATTTGTTGTGTGCGTGTGTGGCATTCATTCATATCATGTAGTCATGTGCATCGCATTGCATTTGTGTTGTCGGTTGCATCCGGTTCCACTCGTTCCTTCCCGTTGTCCGTTTCGCGTTCCGGAGCTCCCTCACGTGTCCGTGGCGTCCCGTAGGCCCACCTTTGGTGTTTGGCCGTGTAACGTTACCGGTTTGGCGCGAGACTTGTCGTGTGTTGTTCTTTTGGTGTGTGTAACCCGCCTATCAAATCTCGTCGCGTTTGGAGTTCGTTTGCTACCCCAACAGTTATTCTCGTGGGCTAAAAGTGCCTCCACTTTGAGGCCCAAGACACCCCTCCAACAGCCCTCCAAACCAGCCCAAACCCCTCCCTTCATCTAGGCCATCCAATTCTGATCGCGTGGCCGAAAACCACACGTCTTTTGGACAACCCTAGCTCCTTGTGCCTATATATTTGTCCACCTTCCTCAAATTTTGCCCCAAATCAAGGAAACCCTAGCCCCCATCTTCTTCTTCCTCCAGCCACCCCCACCTCGCCGGAGAGTTCGCCGGAATCTCTCCGGACCCTCGCCGGAGCTCCATCGCGGCCACCTTCCAGCCACCTCGGGACCCTCTCCGCCGGCGCCGCCGCCCTCCGCCGCCTGCCGGCGCCGCCACCTCGCCTGCCGGGCCTCCATCCGCCGGCCTCGCCGTCTCGGTTCCCCACTCGCCGCGCCGCCGCCAGGCTCGAAGGAGCATCGTCGCCGCCGCTGGGATCGAGGGGAGAGGAGCTCCCCCGGTCCGATCGGATCCCGCCTGGGCCGCCTGCGCGCTTGGGTCCCTCCGCCGGCCCGAGCCGCGCTAAGGCCACGTGGGCCGCGGCCCAATCGCCCAGCAGCCGCCATTCCTGGCGCTCGTGGCAAGGCGCCCGAGCCCTCGAAGCTCCCCGAGCCGAGGCCCAGGTCTCCGCCCTCGCCAGGCCGCGTGGGCCGGTTCCAACGCCAGCGCCGGCCACTCCAGCGCCCGGGGGCCCGTTCGCTCCTTCCCCGCGGGCCGATCCGCGAAGGCCCGAGCCGATCCGCACCGACCCCGACCCGATCCGCGGATTTTCAGCCCGTTTGACTTATTCCAGATCTGAGGTTGCCCCCAAAATCCTCTTAAGTCCCTGTGATATTTTGTTGTCTGATGCTATATTCTAATGGTGATAACTTTGTGTGTGATGCTCCGATTTGAGTGAATGAGATGTCCAGATGTTCGTGGAGACATGCACTACATTTCATTCCATTGTGCCATACATGTTTGAGTTCATCTAGATGTTTTAAAATCTGTTGCAAGAGTGCATATTGTTAAAAACTGCTGTTAGTGTTGTTTTTCATGCCATCTTTGCATAGTGATAACTTGGTGCTCGTTTATCCGAATGATGCAAATGATATGTCCACGTGTTCGTCTTGTCATGCTCTACATGTTGAATACTTAGGTTTGCATGATAGAATTAATCTTGCCATGTTTATCTCCTTTGCAAAGTGCCATGTGGCTGTTATGTGTTTACCTTGTTATGAAATGCCAACTTGAGGAGCTCATTGCTATCGTTGTGTTTATCTCCATGATGCATGCTTAGGTGTTTTGGATTCACCATAATGTGTACTTTGATGTGGTGCTTACCACTTGCCATGTTTAGTTTTGAGGTGACTTAAACTTGCTCTCAAAGATGCCATGATGAAACTGCTATTTTAACACTTAGTGAAATTTCACTAAGTCTGGAATCTGTAATTTCCAGATGCCATGTTTGCTTGTTGTTCTAGGACAACCCATGATAGTTTTGGGGTGACTCTTGATGATTCCTTGTAGTATATATTGTTGGCTATCCATTCATGCTCTCACATGCTTATTTGAGTGGCTGTAGCATATTTAACTTTTGCTCCCAAGTTGCAATAAAATACTGCTGTCAGGATTTTGTTGTCAAGTTCAATATGTCATAGCTTGTTGCTATTGATCCGTGGCTCCTTTGGGGGTGCACCAATGGACTTATTTGCTGTAGGATATGTATAGTTTATGTCCATACTCTTTGCCATGATGTTTGAGTGTTGTAGCTCATTTATCTAGTGCTCCAAAGTTGCTATGTTGTTGTAATTTTCAGCTTTCACATGTGTATTGTTTCGGGCATAACTTTTAGCCCGTAGCTCCGTTTTGAGCAAGTCTTATATGAAACTTGATTGATTTTTCGTGTAGATTCATAATATACTATTGTTATCATGTTTTGAAGTATTTTGCTTGAGTGCAATTTTCCATGCTCCTTGTGCTCCCATAGTGCATAAGTCATGCATCCATCATTTTTTGTGTGCGCATTGCATCTTGTTGATTCGTGCCTTGTGTGGTTGTGTTGATTAGAGCCGAAAGCTGAGACCTAGTACGAGTACGAGCACGAGGTCACTACCGAGGTTGAGCACGAGGACCCCTCTTACGATCCTATCGACAACTCTTCAGGCAAGATGACCGAACCCCGATAACATTACTATCTTTTCCTATTGCTAGTAGTCTCGATCTATAGTTTTGCCTCGATGCCCATGTCTTTCATGTCAGCCTCCTACTTGTAACCATGATCATGTCTAACCACCCTACCTATGCAAACCATTGATTGGCTATACGTAGGCTTCGCTCAGCCCCTCTTATAGTGTTGCTAGTTGCACGTGAAGTTGAAGATGCTTGCTTCATGTTGAAGTTTGTTGGGTTATATCACACTATATAAATGCTTAAATGAAATCATCTATATATTGGCAATGGGTGGAAGGCTAAGCCTTTTGCTTGGTGATTTGTTCCACTCATGCCGCTAGGAACCGTATAATCCGGTGTTATGTTCCTTGATTATGTGTTCCTCACATGGTTGGGGTTATGGGGCCCCCTCGATAAACCGCTAAGTGCTAAGTGTTTTCCAGCAAGTCCCAACATTGGTACTATTTGCCTAAACAACTAAAACTTACCGAGGGAGTAATTAACCCGAGGATTAATTAATTCAACCCCCCTGGGCCAGTGCTCGATTTGAGTGTTGGTCCAAACTAGAGCCACTTGCGGATGCCACCCAGTTCGTTGGGATCTTCGGTATCTGTACGTAGCGCTCATCCGGTCGTGGCCTGAGACTAGATACGCGCGGCTACTATCAGGGTGTCGGCACGCCGGGAGGATTTGCTGGATTAGCCTTACCTTAGTTCGGAGTATCTTGAGCACGGGATTCCGGGAATACTCGGGTCTTCCCACCTTGGAGTTGCGACTCCGCGGATCGTGGGCTTGTCATGGGCCAAGTTGGAACACCCCTGCAGGGTTATGAACTTTCGAAAGCCGTGCCCGCGGTTATGTGGCAGATGGGAGCTTGTTAATATCCGGTTGTAGCAAACTTGACACCATGTTCCAATGCACTACTAGCGTGAGTACCGTGACTGTCATTTTCCGAAAGGGGTTTCGGGAGATGAACACGGTGGGGTTATGTTTGACTTGATTAGTTTAGGATCACCTAGTGATCATCTCTCGACCGAGGCGCCTTCTCTTTTCGCTCTCTTTACGTAAGCTAGTGCTAGTTGCTGCTGCAAACACTTGTTCTTTTCTTCAGCCTTACCCTCACCCAAGGCTTAAATAGTCATGTTACCCGGGAACGGGATTGCTGAGTCCTCTGTGGCTCACAGTTACTTCACCACACCAGATGCAGGTCCGATGGTGAGCTATCCAGGTGATGGCACCGAGCTAGACTGGGAGTACGACGAGGAGCGTAGCCGTTACTATGTTCGTTATCCTGATGATCAGTAGTGGAACTTCTACTAGGATTCGATCCGACCTGTGGATTTAAATTATGTTTGGTATCTTGTCATTTGGATTTTACCCTTAGATGGGCTGTGATGTTTTATTGAATGATGATTTGGACATGTAATGTATTTGTGTGACGTGGCGAGTGTAAGCCAACTATCTTTTCTGTTTACATCCCCATTTTTACATGAGTTGTGCAAAGATACCAAACTTGCGATCATTCCAGCATGGGCTTATATCTCTAAGTCGTGCCTCGACACGTAGGAGATATAGTCCCATCCTGGGCATTACACCCTAATTCGAAAAACCACCATCTTTCGTTTTTTTCCTTTAAAAACCCACCGCCATTGTACTAATATTTTGCAAAAAACACTGATGAGTCAATTAAAGCAGTTTAAGTGAAAACCTGACGGATGGGTCCTACTATCAGAAGCCACGTGGCAGGTGGAAATTTCTGGAACAGACGGACGTTAAGTGACCTGTCAATGGCTCCTCTGCCACCTTCCTCCCTAGTTGGATCCGAGTCGTTGGTGAAGTTCTGCTGTGACAAGTGGGATGGAGAAGGTGTAAGGTTTGCTAAAGGATCTTAAGCTCTCGGAGAAGGAGAGGAAAGGTGTCAAGATCGGATGGTCAGGCCGAGGAAAGGCATGGGTGGTGGAACCACGGGCGCTGGTGAAATTGTTGTCGAAGAAACCTATGTTTGCTGAGGCAATGGAGGAAACCCTAGGACGGATCTGGTGCCCGATCCGCGGGGTGGACTGCAAGGAGGTCGGAGAAAACACCTTCCTATTCTTGTTCGGCCAGGAATCGGGGAAGAGGATGGCTCTGGAAAGTGGTCCGTGGGAATTTGGGGGCGACTTGTTAGTCCTTGAAGATTATGTGCCGAGGAAACACATTGAAGAGTATTCGTTTGACACCATCCCGATCTAGATTCGCGTCAAAGGGCTTCCTTTAGGTCTGATGACCAGGGAGGTTGCGGAGGCTGTATGCAGTGAGGTTGGAGAGGTGGTGGAGGTGGATGCCCGGCCAGATGGCCGGTCGGAAGGAAAGTACCTGCGGGTTAAGGTGAGGATGAACATCAAGACGTCATTGATGAGAGGTTTTATCCTGGATGAGGAAGAGGAGGAGGGTGGTCTCATAAAGAGGAAAAATGGGGAGACGGAAGAGGAACATGACAAAAGCTGGTTCCCCTTTGAGTACGAGTTTTTACCGGATTTTTGCTATGTATGTGGTATCATTGGGCATGTTGACAGGTCTTGCGGGATAAAAGCTTAAAAGGGACGAAAAGGCTCAGTTTGGTCCATGGTTAAGGGCTTTCATTGAGAGGCGGCGAAAGGGAGATGTTGGAGTAAAATGGGGAGAGGGACGGCCAAGATCAAGTGGTCGCGGCTCGGGAAATAGGAATACGGGTCAGTGGAAGGGAAGGTAATCATCGGGGAGTGATGCACCCAACTGGCGAAAAGGTAACAAAAGCTGGGCAGACATGTCCGAGGAGGAGGAAGCTGGGGCAGAGGTCATGAGCCCACTCAAGAAGCAAGAAGGGGCTGATCGGGGCGGCACTCCCAAACAGTTAACGTTTCCACCTGTGAGAATGCATGAGGTGCTGGGAGGAGATAGCTTACAGCAGGCTGGTAACAAGACAGAAGGGGGTCCGAGCAGTACAGATAAGCAATCTGGTAGCAAGCAACAGAGTGGCAAGGAGGAAGGGGATGTATTGGGGCCCATAGCTATGCAAACGAGTCCTTGCCGGAGATAAGAAAGTAAAGCTTCTGGTAGCAATCCCGAGGCCATGCAGAGTAATCCCGTGCACGCCCACATGAACAGTCCCCAAAGGGAAGATCCAGACAACCAGCTGACTGCACAGGTGAATAAACCGGGTCACGGTGGACGGGAGAGGCAACCGGGGAGGTACAAGAAGGTAAAAGGCAGGGAGTCAAGAGAGAAGGGTATGACCTCAGTAGATGTCATAGGTGATGCAGCTATAGGAGAGAAGAGGAGGATGGTGGAGTCGGAGTCAGGAGAAGAGGGAGGAAATAAGCAGAAGAAGGAGAGCGGAGGGTCTCAAACTAAGGTAGTGATGCCAGTGAACGCGGGGCTGCCGGGACAGCCCCGCGAGTACCAATGAAGATCATCGCTTGGAACTGCCGGGGGATGGGGAACGGGCCGGCAGTTCATGGACTTCTGGAACTCCAGAAGAAGTAAAACTCCGATGTTTTGTTTCTTTCTGAGATGAAGCTGAATAAACATAGGGTGGAAAAGCTGCGTTACTTGTTGAAGATGCCAAACTTAGTCTTTAAATCGTGTGAGGGGAAGAGTGGTGGTCTGGCTATGTTGTGGAAGAGAGAAGTGAACTTAAATCTGCGGTGGCTCGGCAGTATGCACATTGACACAGTAATAACCAAGGAAGATGGCTACAAGTGGAGGTTAACATGAATATATGGGGAACCAGGATCTGATAAGAAGGAAGAGACCTGGAGGCTGCTTCGTACTCTTCACCACCAAGTCAAGCTACCTGGGTTTGTATGGGTGATTTCAACGAAATCCTTTATAGTTTTGAGAAACATGAGGGCCACCTAGATCTCACACTATAATGCAACGCTTTCGAGATGCTTTGAACTTTTGTAACCTGAATGATCTTGGCTTTGAGGGTGACACCTTCACATGGCGCAATAATAATTTTCGTATTAAGGGTTACACCTGTGAGCGGCTCGATGGAGTGGTAGCAAATCCTGAATGGTGTGCTAATTTTCCTGGGTACAAAGTCGTGAATGGTTGTCCTGAACATTCTGACCACATGCCAGTCATCTTATCACTTGATGGTACACAAAAAAAGCCGAGGCCGCGCCCACATAATATGAACAAAAGGTTTAAAGCTCGTTGGCTTCTAGAGGATGACTGCGAGAGCATTGTGGTGGATGCCTGGACAAAGACTAGAGAGGTGGGTGGGAGTCAGTGGCCCAACGAATCATAACAGTTTCTAAAGATTTGGATGTGTGGAGCAGGGAGATTCTTGGAGACCTACAAAAGCGTATTAAAGGGCTTCGAAGTGAGCTTGAGCAGTGCTGACAGGACAACCTCTCGTCAGAAACTATCAAGAAAGAACAAGCAACCTAGTTTAAGCTCAACAGACTGGAAGAACAGTTGGAGGTGTTTTGGAAGCAACGTTCTCATATTAGATGGTTGGTAAAGGGAGACGGAAACACAAACTATTTCCACAAACCTGCATCAGAACGTAAGATGAAGAATCAGATTGAAAAACTGAAGGGGGAGGATGGCGTGGAAGTGAAGGGGGAAGAGGGATTGAAGGTGCTGATAACTAATCATTTTAGTAACCTTTTTACCCCCTTGGCAGGTACAAATATGAGAAGTGTACTCGAAGCGGTGGTTCCAGGAGTGACACCACAAATGAAAGATCTGATGTGCAAAGAGTACACTGCTAAAGAGGTGAATATTGCACTAGATGGCATGGGCGACTTGAAGGCGCCAGGGCTAGATGGTAAGCCTGCAGTGTTCTACAAGAGATTTTGGAGCACGGTTAGTGAAGCGGTGGTACACGAAGTTTTGCAAGTGTTGAGAGGCGGTAGTATACCGGAAGGATGGAATGAAGCAATTGTAGTACTCATCCCGAAGGTTCGGAACCCTGATCGGATAAAAGATCTACGCCCTATTAGCCTCTACAACGTGGTGTATAAACCAGTGTCCAAGGTCATCACAAACTGGCTAAAATTGATTTTGGATGAAATCATTGTGGCAAACCAGAGTGCCTTTGTACCCGGACGACTGATCTCAAACAACACTATTCTCGCTTATGAGATGACACACTTTATGAGGAGAAAACGGAAAGGGAAAGATGTGTTCATGGCACTCAAGTTGGATACGAGTAAGGCATATGACCGGGTGGAATGGCCTTTCTTGGAGGGGATTATGACACGAATGGGCTTTGTAGGGGACTTTGTGCAGCTAGTTATGAAATGTGTGTCAACTTTCTCGTACCGATTCAATGTCAATGGTGAGATATCGGATGCGGTAATCCTTGGAAGGGGGTTAAGGCAGGGAGACCCCATATCGCCCTATCTTTTCCTTTTGTACACAGAGGGCCTTTCAGTCATGCTCAACAAGGCATATGAGGAAAACGGAATTAAAGGCATCAAAATAGCGCCCACTTCACCACGTGTAAACCATGCCGATGACTATTTACCGGTAGTTGAAGCAAATCTGCGAAGTGTCCAAGCTATCAAAGCCATCCTTCAGTGCTATGAGGAGAGTTCGGGGCAAGTGAAAAATAGAGAGAAATCATCGGTCATGTTTAGTGCCAATGCAAGCCAGAGTTTCAAGAATCTAATTTTGCAGGAACTGGAGCTTGGGGCGGAGGCAACGGGTGGGAAGTACCTTGGGTTGCCTATGTACGTGGGGAAATCAAAGAAAGAGTGCTTTGCCTACATAAAAGACCGCATTGCTGGACAACTTCATGGTGGGCTGGATCGGCTCCTTTCCATGGCGGGCAAGGAAGTTTATGTAAAGGCCATAGCCCAGGCGATTCCCACATATGCCATGGCCTGCTTTGATCTCACAAAAACCCTGTGCGATGAGATTAGCCAACTGCTCTGTCATTATCGGTGGAACCAACAGAGTGATGGAAATAAAATGCACTGGGTGAGATGGGCGAAAATGAAGCTTTCGAAGAAGGAGGGAGGCCTCGGATTTCGGGATCTGCACTCCTTCAACATGGCTATGCTGGCCAAGCAGGGTTGGCGTCTAACCCAAAATCCCGAGTTCTTATGTGCCCAAGTTCTTAGGGGAGAATATTTATCGGATGGAGATGTTCTTGCAGCCGAACCCAAGAAGGACATGAGTTATGTTTGGAGAAGCATCCTGAAAGGTATGGAAGTTTTGAAAGCAGGCATAATTTGGCGGATTGGGGATGGGTCGAGGGTCAAAATCTGGGAGGACCCGTGGTTGCCTCATGGTGACACCCGAAGACCATCGACTCATCAAGGGCACTGTCTGCTGACCCGGGTCTCTGATCTAATTGACCCTATGACAGGAAGCTGTAACGAAGATCTGGTGAAGAGTTTTTTTCATTCGGCTGACACACAAATCGTTCTGAGCATCCCAATTTATGAACATGCGGAGGACTTCCTCGCCTGGCACTTTGATAGCAGGGGAATCTTCTCCATTAAATCTGCATACAAGGTCCATGTTAATATGTTGAAAAATGAGACAAGGAGACAAGTGGGGAGTACCTCTGAACCTCACGAGCAGGCATCCGCAATTTTTGAGGCCATTTGGAAGGTTAACTGCCCCCTAGAGTTCACCATTTCCTATGGCGGCTCACCCACAACAGCCAACCTCTGTACATGAACATTAGCAGGTGGGGGGTTGAGCTGGATATGAGATGTGCAGTGTGCGGTCATCTTTTCGAGGATGGTGGACATATGTTCTTTAAATGCAAGTTTGTAAAACAGAGATGGAGGGCCCTGTCGCTGGAAGAAGAACGGTGTCAACTGTCCCAGCTTGAATCAGTAAAGGGAGTCGTGCAGGCAATTCGGAAATTACCTGAAGAGAAGAAACTTCAAGTTGTTGCTCTGTTATGGCTATTATGGGCTGACCGGAATCATGGGAACCATGGAGAGAAACGGCAAAGTGTCGATGAATTCCAATTATCTGTTCATCACCATGCCCATGAGTGGAAGGAGTTTCTGATCTCCAATGCTACCAAACCTGCGAGGGCTGATCTCCGTCGGACCCCTCCATCGGGTGAGGCCACAAATATCAATGTGGATGCCGCCTTTGATGCAAGGACGGGCCAGAGGGGATGGGGGATGATCTGCAGGAATTCTTCAATGGATGTACAACTTGCTGCAGCGGGATCTCTGAGCCATTTGACTAGTGCCCTGCATGCTGAGACTATAGCACTGATGGAGGCTATCAAGCTGGCAGATCAGGTGGGAATTGGTAGGGTCATTTTTGCAACAGACAGTCTCGTACTGAAACAAGCTATTGGGTCCAGTTCCTTTGACCTTAACCCGCTTGGCCACTTGTTCAGAGAGATAAAGTTCAGAATGCAAACACAATTCATAGAAGCAGAGTTGGGTCATGTGCTTAGGGAATGTAACAATCCAGCGCATGTGCTGGCGGCTTTGGGTGCAGGTTCAGATCAAGTAGCTCCTCGTATTTGGTATGATGATTACCCAGCTGATGTAACATGTGCTGTAACCGGCGATTCTGCCGTGTAGTAAATGGAATACAAGTGTTCCGTATAAAAAACATGTAGTGGGCGCACCAGAGTTGCAGCCCGGTGCGTCCCGCCGGCAGCCACCACCCCGGTGCGCCACCACCTGCTTGGCCCATCGTGACATGCTCCGCTCCACGCTGGCACTTGCAGCGCAAAATCAGGCGTTCGAGCGTGTCTGCATCGTCATCGAGAGCACTCCGCCGTCGACCACTCCCAGCCTCCAAACGAACTGTTGCGGCGGCTTTGGAATTCTATGGGGCTGCGTTATGGATCTTCGAGCAAGTACACATGAATGAGGAAATACATGTCCGTGCAAACCTTATTTTGAAAGCACCTCAATTGATTCCGGCCAGATGCGTACATACATGAAGCGAACGCCGCCTAGTCCGGCGAGGCCGAGCTTCGGCAAGCCCTCACACATGACCGCTCCGTCGAGTACGATCTCCTGCACACCACGCCCCATCCCGCTTCTGCAAGGTCGAGCTCCAGCGCGCCCGTGCTCCTGCCCGCTTGGCGCGACCGAGCTCGATTTGATCGGGAGGTCGAGCGCCAGACCTCGCCGCCACGTCCAGCAGCTTCGCATCGACACCCCGGTGCCGCATGGCATCTTTACGACGAGCCCCGCAGCCTGCTACTACCTCCCGTCGTCGCCCTGCTCCGGGAGCAGCCGCCGCCGCGCGCCAAGCCATCGTCCTCGAGCTCGCCCGCGACCCCTGCGTCGATTACAAGCTCCTGGTGAGCTCCTCCTTCCCATTCTCCAGCTCTCCTCTATCTCTTGGCAAGCACCAGTGGCTGGGATGACACCGGCGAGGGCACCGGTGCGTTCGTCTCGTGAATGAGTGTGTTTGTGTTAACCAGAGGAGGAAGAGGAGTGGCAGTGAGGATGATGGGTGGACCCTACGCCAGCCTAATATTTGAGTCAAACGATGTGAGTTGTTTCCATGCCACATCATCATTTATGGAGGGACCCGGCTGTTAGTTTCCTAATAAAAAGCTCTAATCAACTCATCAGTGTTTTTTGCAAACTGTCAGTATAATGATGATGGGTTTATTTTATTTTTTCAAAAGATGATGGTTTTCTGAATTAGGATCTCTAATTATGGTGGTTTTCTGTAATTTACTCTACTTTGTTGTTATGTTTCAAGTATGTGATATGCAATTCCACCTGCGTGTGCTAGCAAAACTGTTTTGCATTGCGTTGGGCTTGGGAGGTTCGTTGCTTCACAAAAAAATACTGCAGCAGGTTTACTAATTTGATGATGGTCATTTGAGGTTATGTTTCGGGCATGCGCGCTCTATCGGGGTTTCATGCCCTTTCGAACTCGGTCCTGAGCTTCTTCCTTGTTCTATTTCGCGCTTGTTTATATTAGTACCTGTTGGATGTCTGGTTTCTGGGCTTTATTAATTTAAAGTAGAACACATCTTATGTCTTTGTTAGAGCATCTACAGCCGGGTGTCCTAAACCCGCCTCAAACGCTCGGGTGGACAGTCCGGTCAGTGATCGGTAAAAAAAAAAACGATCCAGACAGGCGTCTCAAACGGGCTTCAAACACCTGAACTGATCGGCACTCCTCATATCCAACCCAAATATGATACGGATATAGGGAGGCCCGAGCGCGACCGGGTGCGTCCGCCACGTCGGACTGAGAGTAAATTGCTAAAAACCACCACATTTGTGGTTCGGATACTCTAAAACTACCGTTTTTATAGAAAATCACAAATGACCATCGCTTCTGCGTCAAATGAGTAACAAATCGCACTAAACAAGTTGCCAAGCCGCAATTAACCACAAAACTGACTTCGCAGGCCCACACGCCAGGGTGACATGGCATACGATGCTGAGGTGGACTGGGTCCCACATGTTTTTCCCCAACCTTCTTCCTCCCGCCCCAGCAGGCCACTCCCACCCCCGCATCGACAAGATGCTCGCGTATATGGATGAGGAGCCGGAGCCCTGCAACGCGCCAAGCTACCCAGCACCCGGCACAGACGTAGTGCACATCTCCGATGACGAAGTTTAGTTTAGGCTAGCGTGGTGTATGTAGCACGTAGGAACTCTTTTATATGGTTTGTATTGATCTAGGGCATGAAATATGAGGTATTCGGATGCATAGTATCAAGTATGATGTGTGCTTGATCAGTGCCAGCAGACGTGTCTGGTCACGTCTGCGGGCGTTTGAGAGGCCGAATTTAGCAAATCCGATTGTAGATGCTCTTATAAACATCAGATACAAAGACAACGTATGTGTCCACGCCACGAACAATTAACCATGTACATCAACGTCAGTGCACCAAAGAACGAAAACTACCATGTTTCCCCTGATGAGGATCATTTAATTTTCTGACGCCGACTAATCTCTGAATCATCTAACGACCAAAATGTACAGGGTTCTCTATAGGGGGCAGCAACACTGGCTCTAGGCATTCTGCACCGTCATGATTGCGAGGGCCTCTCTTGCCTGCCCCAGGATGTTGAACACCGTCGCGGCGATGTGCGACGGCGTCAGCCCGGCCTCCACCAGCTGATCGGCCGGCGATCCATGGTCGATGTACTTGTCGGGAAGCACCACCGGCCGCCACTGCACAACCCAAGAGAAAAATTCATCATCAGTCACTTACTCCGTCAGTGTTGGTCTCTCACTTTCTGTCGGTCTGCCTGTCTGTCTGATTTAATTGACAATGTTGCTTTGATCGATTACCTTGAGTTTGCCGTCGAGAAGGCCATCCAGGGCCATGAACTGAGCCACGTGTGAGCCGAAGCCGCCGATGGAGCCTTCCTCGACGGTGATGATCACCTCGTGGGACTTGGCGAGGCTCCTGATGAGGGCGTGGTCCAACGGCTTGCAGAACCTGGCGTCGGCGACGGTGACCCTGAGGCCGTGCTGCGCCACGATGGACGAGGCGGCCATGCAGTACTGCACCGCCGACCCGTACCCCAGCAGCGCCACCCTCTCGCCCTCGATCATGATCCTGCCTCTGCCGACCTGCCAAACATACGTGGGTCAGTCGCCAGTCGCGTACACAACACAGTCTCTGATTTGCTCTCGGAGTTAGGAGCTCGAGGTCGAAACGCACCTCGATGGCGGTGCCTTTGTAGTTCTCCGGCAACGGGACGCCGATGCCGTTGCCCCTCGGATAGCGGAAGCACGAGGGGCGGTCGTCGATGGCCGCGGCGGTGGCGACCATGTTCAGCAGCTCGGCCTCGTCGGACGGGGCCATGACGACCATGTTGGGCAGGCACGCCATGAACGTCACGTCGAAGGCCCCGCAGTGGGTGGGCCCGTCGGCGCCGACCAGCCCCGCCCTGTCCATGGCGAACCTCACCGGGAGCTTCTGGAGGTCCACGTCATGCACCACCTGGTCGTAGCCTCTCTGCAGGAAAGAGGAGTAGATGGCGCAGAACGGCTTGAGCCCCTCGCAGGCCAGGCCGGCGGCGAACGTGACGGCGTGCTGCTCCGCGATCCCGACGTCGAAGCACCGGTTGGGGAAGCGGCGGAGGAAGTAGTTGAGCCCCGTGCCGCCCCCCATGGCCGCGTGGATGGCCACGATCTTGCTGTCCTGCTCCGCCTCGGCTATGAGCGCCTCCGCGAAGTAGTTGGTGTAGGACAGCGTCTTGGCCGGGACCTTGAATTGCTTCCCCGTCGCCGGATCGAACTTGGCCACGCCTGCGCCATGGATCGATCACACACAACAATTAAATGTATGGAAGATGCGGCGGTGCTTGATCCATCCATGTATGTTACCTACCGTGGTACTTGTCGGAGGCTCGCTCGGCGTAGGGGTAGCCGCGGCCTTTCTCGGTGATGACATGGATGAGCACGGGGCCGGTGGTCTTGGTGCCCTTGACCTCCCGGAGGATGGTGATGAGGTCGTCGATGTTGTGGCCGTCGACGGGGCCGATGTAGTACAGCCCGAGCTCCTCGAAGAGCGACGACCCGGAGCCGCTGATCATGCCGCGGGCGTACTCGTCCACCTTGGCCGCGATCTCGTGCACCGACCCACCGATCTGCTTCGTCACTCCCTGACGAGAAGACAAAACACGCGCGAAAATCAGTTGAATATCTGGGCCCTGTTCCTTCCGGTCGGCCCAGCAATGAAATGCTGGTTAGTTAGGGCCACCTACTTTACAAAAGGCATATGATCAGCCCGGCCCAGTAACATTATCAATTTGAACTGTCAAGTGATCAGATTTGAAGTGAAGATAATAAACTACTCATTCGACTCAAATCCAGGAGGAATAGAAAAAAGATACACCTATGTCCTTGCTGCCAGATTGTGCTTGCGCCACGTCATTTATATTTTTAAAATTATAAGCCACATCGCTTGTTAAGATACTCCCTTCCCTGAACTGAGCTCTTCTGTTGAAGACAAAAACGCTAGTGGGCAGCACTAGATATGCTACTCTAGGTTTCATCGCCATTTCCGGTGGATACATAGCTAGAGACATGCACTACACCTGGCACTGATAGAGTACGCGTGCGTTGCATCTGGAAGAAAACAGCTACAATTTTGGCATGTATCTTACAAAAATTTAGATTTAAAACTCGGAGGCGACACTGACACGCTTGGTTCGATTTTAAAAACTGTTGCTCTGATGCTGATTTCCCTGTCATTTCATCCACTGTTACAAACTTGTTTGTAGTTTTTAGTTGAAGCATGCGCACACGACTTGTTATCTTTTTTTTAACAAACCTAATCACGCAGCAAGTTGGAATTTGATTTATACCGCTGCTTTTAAGTCAACGTGGCCTTTGCCGTACTATCTATGGAGTGTGCATTTGTGAGGCTGTACCTTGGCCACCTCCCTGAGCTCCCTGAGCGGCCGGCTGGACTGCAGCTTGCTGAGGGCGCCGCTGAGCGCGCCCACGGGCGGTGCCGGCCCGTCGAGCGTCGCCGTCGGCAGCGACACCTGCTTGTTGTCGTTGAGGATGACGATCATGTCCGAGTCGAGGTACCCGGCGTTGTTCATCGCCTCGTACGCCTGCCCGGCCGTCATGGCCCCGTCCCCAATCACCGCCACCACGTTGTTCTTGGCGCCCTTGAGGTCCCTCCCGACGGCCATCCCTGACAACCACACGCACACACCCGATTACCACGTCCGTTCACCACAGATTTTTCACGAGCACTTCGTAATCAGATGCGGAGGTGGTTGGTTAGTTACCGAGGGCGGCGGAGATGGTGGTGGAGCTGTGGCCGGTGCCGAAGCTGTCGTACTCGCTCTCGGAGCGCTTGACGAAGCCCGACAGGCCGTTGGTCTGCCGCATCGTCGGCATCTTATCGCGCCGCCCCGTCAGAATCTTGTGCGGGTACGACTGCATCGAATAAACAAAACGGCACGGTCCGTCAATCGGGCCGGTCTCCGAGCTGCGCAGCACCTCACATGGCGCGGGCACGTTACCCCAATCCGGGGCACGCCGGCGGATCACTGGGTAGGCCAGGTGTGCATTGTTAATTTGCCGAGCTTGCTTACCTGGTGGCCGACGTCCCAGAGGAGCTTGTCCTGCGGGGTGTTGAAGACGTAGTGCAGCGCGACGGTGAGCTCGACGACGCCGAGGCTGGACCCGAGGTGCCCGCCGGTCTTGGAGACGTGGAAGATTACGTCGGAGCGGAGCTCGTCGGAGAGCTGCTGCAGCTCCTTGAGGGACAGGTTCTTCATGTGGATGGGGTAGTTCACGGTGTCCAGCAGCGGCGTCGGCGGCCGCTGCGAGTGGTACTCTGCTTCCCTCTCCGATAGCGACGCAGAAATGCCGGACGACCTCCTCCTCGACGTCTGCTCGCCAAATCGATCCAGCATTGGCCATGGCGACAGAAGCAACGATTACAGTTTGCAAAGAAGACGAGCAGGAACAGAGCACTAGCTAGCGGCCATCGAATTACTCGAACGGACAAGAACAAGAACAAGAACAGAGAAGAATCGGCCATGGCGAGAGAAGAGCAGAGGAGGCGTGTGCTAACTAACCTTGAGCGGCCTGGCCTGGAGCTCGACGGCGGGAGCGAAATGGTGCTCCTGAGGCAGCACGCCGAGAAATCCCCGCGGGAGGGAGAAGGTCGACGAGAGCGCCATTGTTTCTCCTTGTCAAGACTGCAACGGCTCAACTCCCCCCTATCCTCTGCTTGGGAGCAAGCAGGTGAATCCAAAAATGAGCGTCCCAAGCGCGTCCAAGAGCCGAGAGCAAGTGGCGGGCTGACACACTATGCGGAATACGGGTGGGGATCTGGGAAGGGGAGTGGAGCGGGAGAGTGACGAGGTGCTCCGTGCCCGGGGTTAGGGGTGCGCCCAGGGACGAAGCTAGAAAAAATGTTTAATGGGGTCGTGTTTATGACAGTGGGGTCATCTTCTGAAAATAGATAGTGATTAGTCCTAATTAGTGAAGGATTTCTTAATTTCATTGGGGTCAATTGACCCCAATGCTTACAAGGGAGCTACGTCCCTGGGTGCGCCCCGGCGCGTTCTATAGTGGTGGCGAGGGGCGATGGATGGGGGTGAGGTGAGGTCGGATGGCGATAGGCTGTGCGGATGACCACCGAGGCCATTGCCCGGCGCGTGGGCGTGTGGCTGGTATTCGTTCGGCCGTGCGTGCCTGAGCCTGACTCTGGGTGCTCGCTTTTTCGTTTTCGTCCGGCGCTCGATCGGGGGGAGAGGGAAGGAGGGGCCGGGCAGCCGAATGGGTGCCTACCTATCCGGAATCCCATTGGACCAGCTCGGCATAGTATCACGAGAAGATAATGGGATAGGGGCTAACGGGGCAACATCTCAATTACGGAGAAGAAAATAGACAAGAAGAGGGGGGCTGCAAATGATGGGCTTTCACAACTTTTGGTTCTTCTTCTACTTGTAGTGTTTCCCACATTCTCATGCATTGGTTGCTCGTGGCCGCCCCTGTTATTAGAGCGTGTGTCATTGGCAAATTCAGCTCGCCCTACAAAGATGAGATGATATTGCTAGTTTTGTTGTGTCGTTGTGAGCATCGCCGGTAGCCCTAGCCTAGATTCTTTGGCTTTGAAGGGCTGCTTTGATTCAAAGGATTTTCATAAACAATTGCTTTGAGTCAAAGGATTTCCTACACAGGGTGCTGGACTTGTGCAAAGAAGACATAGCCATATGGAGAGCAGCAGGATGCATTGCTGAATTACCGGACTAGCTCCGCAGCTATTTAGTTTCTCTGTGCTGATATGTTGTAACTGGGGCTGTGACCCTAGAGTGGCTTGTAATCACAGGGCTTCAATCTAGCCCGCTTAGACTGTACCGAAACTGTACTGATGTTTCTTCCCTCTAAAAAAGATCGGCTAATAGGCCCTTCGACAAAGGATTTTCTACATATCGGTATATATTTTTCTAAGGATTCCTATATACTGAATTCTATAGGAATGTTAGAGCTTCTTTGAATTGAAGAAAATTCGGAACCTGGGAAGTAAAAAACACATGCTATGTGGCGTGAATTCCAATAGGATTTCAAAACACTGAGAATTTTGTAACATATATCTTTGGATGATGCACCGGAAAAGCACAAAAAAACGAGGATTCATAAGAGGGGGCCGAGAGAGATAGAGTGGAAATGCAATGGACTTCTCAAAGGAAAAAGAAAAAGGGTTGAGCTCATGTTGAGATTCCTATGGAATGGAGGGCATAGGAATTGATTCCATTGTAATTTGGTGAGCCCAATCCCATAATCCAAAGGACTTCCATTGAAAATAATCCTATAGATTGGAATCCTATGACAAGACGCTCGATTCGTGGGGGAATCTACCTCCTAGTACGTAGCTGACTAGGATTATGTACCCTAGGACCCCCTCGGATCCTATTATAACCGAGGGAGTACATGCCGGTGTCCTGGATTGGGGGGTGCTAGTCTAGTCAGCCCGTCTCTTCGGTTGGGCCGATGGGCCCTCGTGCGTGATCAAGGTGGACTCCGGAGGGTGTACACATGAGGCGTGATCAAGACCGCCTCCAATGAAGACTTGACATATACTCCAAGATCTCTCCTACCGCCTTGCTCCTAGATACCGACCTTGTAACCCTAGATCCCCTCCTTGGCGTGTATATAAGCCAAAGGTTTCGCCTGTAGAGGGGACATCAACGCAATATCATTCACCTAGACCTAGAGTTAGACTACACATTACGATCTCGGGGTAGATCAACTCTGTATTTGATACATCTCCACCAATATAAACAAGAGCGGGATGGAGTGTTTTACCTCAATCAAGAAGGCTCGAACCTGGGTAAACATCGTCTCCCTTGTCCCTGTTACCATTGATCTAAGATCCATAGCTCGGGACCCCCTACCCCGAGATCTGCCGGTTTTAACACTGACACTAGTGCTTTCATTGAGAGTTTCGTTGTGCGATCGACATAAGGTTCGATGGGATCGTCGGTTAACGGCCCCGAGCTTGTAGGCTTGACCTTCACACCCGAAGCGTCGGGCATGAGGACACCTACACAAAAATTGGAGGCGAAGCACGAGCCCTCTTTGGCTCATGCGAGGGATTCCCCTAAGGATGAGGGGCTAAGGTACTTTTTGGAAAGTGAGTCAGACGGCGGCCTTCCAGCGGTCCAGAGGGCTGATCTTCGAATCAACCCAGCTGGATCAACGACCACTGATCCGACATTGGGCGGGGATAATAAGGTTTCAGACCCACGATCTTTAGAGATCAGAACTCGCCCGCTCACCTCTCATGTGGAGTATCGCCCCGATAACTCTGGCCCACTCGTTGTGTGGGATCCGGCTTACGTACAACAGCTCCCAGACAAAACAATTAGGCACTTCTGGGATAGATTCTCGTCTGTCAAAGAAAAGATATTGGACTACCAGAATTCTGATATAATCGCACTTTCCTCAAGGAAAACTGGGATATATTCTCCTAGCACCCCTCTAACATGCTGGGAATACCCCGCAGGCTCGCTGAGCATAGCCTGGATATAATAAAGGCTATAAGCCTATCAAGCAAACACTTCGGCGTTTCTCTGAGCCCAAGCGTCAAGCAATGGGTGAGGAACTGGCTAAACTATTGGAGGCAGGGTTCATCTAAGATATAAAACATACCGAATGGATGGCCAATTTGATTATGGTACCAAAGACAGATAGGTCATGACGTTTGTGTGTCGATTTCAAAGACCTCAACAAAGCTTGCCCCAAAGACCCCTGACTCTTACTCCATATCGACAGAATTGTAGACGCCACAACGGGCCATGATGCATTATGCTTCTTGGACGCCTACTCAGGATATCATCAAATAAAGATGCAGGAATCTGACCAAGCAGCGACATCATTCATCACACCCTACAGGCCATTTTGCTTCAACACGATGCCCTTCGTACTAAAGAACGTTGGCGCCACGTACTAGCACATGATTCAAACATGCCTAGAAAAACACATCGCAAAGACTGCAAATCCTACGTTGACGATGTGGTTGTCAAAACCAAACACGTCGGACAATTGGTTGACAACCTCTGCATTTGCCTGCCTACGGGAATACCAAATAAAACTCAGTCCGGAGAAATGCGTCTTCAGAGTCCCGGTAGGCAAACTCCTCGGCTTCATTGTATCCAGCCGAGTAATTGAAGCCAATCCGGCTAAAATTCGAGCCTTGGATCGTTTGGAGATTCCAACAAAGCTCAAACATGTACAAAAACTAGTAGGTTGTGTGGCGGCTTTGAGCCGCTTCATACCACAACTTGGAGAAAAAAAACTACTCCTATACATGATGTTCAAGCAGACCAAAACATTCAAATGGACCAAGGAGGCCGTGGCGGCCCTGGAGGACATCAAGGCTCTCCTCGCCACTAATTCCATCCTGACAGTGCCATGTGTCTATGAACCGATCATATTATACATCTCCGCCATAAACCAGGTGGTTAGCGCAGTTCTCGTGGTCGAATGAGATATGGAGGGTCACAAATTCTAGGTCCAACGGCCCGTGTATTACATATCTGAAGTCTTAACTCCGTGCAAGTCACGCTACCCTCACTATCAAAAGATAACCTCCGCCATATTCATGGCGTCACGAAAACATCGGCACTACTTTCAAGAGTGTTCAGCGACCGTGGCATCCGACGCCCCATTAAGTGACATAATCAATAATAGGGATGCAACGGGCGTATCGTCAAATGGGCCATAGAGCTCCTACCTTTTGAAATCATCTACAAACCACGCCGGCCCATTAAATCCCATGTGCTGGCGGATTTCTTGGCCGAAAGGACTGAAGTCGAACTCCCCCGCGAATACAACACTTACTTGCATTGGACAATGTATTTTGATCGCTCCAAAATGCTCGCCGGCCTAGGGGCTAACGTCGTGCTCACGTCACCCACATGAGATAACATTAGACACGTGCTAACACTACTAGGGAAAAGCTTATTGGCAGACGCTTACTAGTTGCATGAGTTTATACCCCTCACTACTGCTACTTACTAGTAGTGCAGATTTTTACCCCTCGCTACTACTATTTTGATAGTAGTAGCGCGGATTTTTACCACTTGCTACTACTAAGCATTCTCTACCGTGCCCTCTGGGACATGCCATAGTAGTAGCGAGGGGTAAAAAACCCGTGCTACTACTGAAAGATCGTGGATGTCGCCTAGAGGGGGGGGGGGGTGAATAGGCGCTTTAAAATAATTACGGTTTAGGCTTGAACAAATGCGGAATAAACCTAGCGGTTAATTTTTCAAGCACAAAACCTACAACAACTAGACTCACCTATGTGCACCAACAACTTATGCTAAGCAAGATAAACAACTAGGTGATAGCAAGATATATGACAAGAAACAACATGGATATCACAAAGTAAAGTGCATAAGTAAAGGGCTCGGGTAAGAGATAACCGAGGCATGCGGAGACGACGATGTATCCCGAAGTTCACACCCTTACGGATGCTAATATCCATTTGGAGCGGTGTGGAGGCACAATGCTCCCCAAGAAGCCACTAGGGCCATCGTAATCTCCTCACGCCCTCACACAATGCAAGATGCCGTGATTCCACTAAGGGACCCTTGAGGGCGGTCACTGAACCCGTACAAATGGCAATCCTTGGGGGCGGTCACCGAACACATACACTTTGGCAACCCTTCGGGGCGGTCACCGAAACCCGTCAAAATGCTCGGGGCGATCTCCACAACCTAATTGGAGACCCCGACGCTTGCCCGGAGCTTTACACCACAATGATTGAGCTCCGAACACCACAAGGTTGGGGCTATCTCCCCAACGACACCACGAAGCTTCACCATAATGGAATATGGCTCCGAGGTGACCTCAACCGTCTAGGGCGCCCAATCACCCAAGAGGAACAAGCTCAAGGGTACCAAGCACCCAAGAGTAATAAGCTTCTCAACTTCACTTCCACGTATCATCGTGGAGAACTCAAACTGATGCACCAAATGCAATGGCAAGGGCACACGGAGTGCCCAAGTCATTCTCTCCCAAATCTCACCAAAGCAACAAATGCTAGGGAGGAAAATGAGATGAAGAACGAAGAAGAGAACACGAAGAACTCCAAGATCTAGATCCAAGGGGTTCCCCTCACCTAGAGGAGAAAGTGATTGGTGGAAATGTGGATCTAGATCTCCTCTCGCTTTCCCCCCCAAAACTAGCAAGAATCCATGGAGGGATTGAGAGATAGCAAGCTCGAAGAAGGTCAAGAATGGGGGAAGAACACGAGCTCAAGGGATAAGGCTCAATGGGGAAGAAGACCCCCTTTTATAGGTGGGGGGAAAATCCAGCCGTTATCCCCACCAACCAGCCCGCAGCGAGCAGTACTACCGCTCTAGGGAGCGGTACTACCGCTCGGCCCAGCGGTACTACCGCTGGGACCAAGCACAACGCCAACGAGAGAACAAATAAGAGAAAGAGCCCCCGAGCGGCACTAGAAGCGGTGGTAGGGCGGTACTACCGCACCTACTGCCGCTCCTACTACCGCCCAACCCGACACGAGAAGCGTCGGTCTCGAATCGAGGCGGCACTAGCGCGGAACCGGAGCGGTACCACCGCATATAGCCATGGGCGGTACTACCGCTGTGAACCAGCGGTACTACCGCTTGTGGCTATAAACCGTACTACCGCTCTGGCCCAGCGGTACTACCGCAGGAGCAATAAGAAATCCTGGACTGCCATAACTTCTGCATATGAGCTCCGAATTGAGCAAACTCAAGCTTGTCGGATTGAGGAAGACGAGTAGCATCAAAACAGCGACGGGTTATAGTAAGAAGAGGCAGGGATGTATGCCTTGTATATAGAGGAGTGAACCCTCCATCAGAGAAGAACCGGCATAACCTCCAACATCAAAAACATCATAGAAGATGCAGGAGTGAACTCCATTTTCGATGAACTCGAGCTTGTCATCAAGATGACCAAAAGCTCCAAATCTCACAAGGAGAAAAACCAAACAAGAACTAATAAAGATGATGCAAGGATGCAATGGTTTGAGCTCTCAATGAATGATACGGTCAAGTTACTTATCGAGAGCCCCCCTTGATAGTACGACAATCGATCCTATAACCCGGTCTCCCACAACTACCATGAGACCGATAAAATATAAAACCTATCAAGGGCAAACCTTTGCTTTGCACATAGTCCACTTGAGCTGGATGATGACGATCTTGACTCCCTCAAGTTGGACCATCTTTCTTGATTGCGTTGGCTCGATGAAGACTAGTAGATTGCTCACCCATACTCCACTATGGGTAAGCCACTCTTCGGCACATCTTCACAAGTCCATTGCCACCACAATGAACGTCAAGCTTCGAGCATATGATATCTTCGTGATGATCCACTGGAACTTGCACACCGCAACCTAACCCCACAAAGAACTCTCACGAAGACCATGGGTTAGTACACAAAGCATAATTGACAATGCTTACCATACCATGGGATCGCTTGATCCCTCTCGGTACATCTTCTACACTTTGTGTGTTGATCAACTTGATTCACTCTTTGACTTAGTCTTGAACAACCTTGAATATTTCCAACTCTCTTCATTTGGATGATGTCTTGAAGGTAAACATGAATGATCACACGCTCTTCTTCTTCAAGACATGCTTGCAATAAGCTCAACACCCACAAGACCAATCTTTGGATGATTGCTTAATAGCAGATTGGTCATCACAAACTCTCCTTGAAACTAACAAATGGACTCCAAGAAAAGCCTATGGACAAACCCTACAAATATAACTCAAGGCAACCATTAGTCCATGGAGATTGCCATCAAGTACCAAAACCAAACATGGGGGCACCGCATGTTCTTTCAACTACTAAGTTGATAGTAGTAGCGCGGGTTTATGCCCCTCGCTACTACTAAGTATGAGGTACGTGAAGTCCCCATATCCCCGGCCGAATCCCACATCTCTCCCTCACTCTTCCCCTTCTCTCCATACGCTCTCCCATGGTGCTCCTGCCCAAGCAGATCTCCTCCTCCATGGCGCCCAGCGAGTCTGCATCCTCGCATCGCTGGTGTCCAGGAGCTTGCCCGTCTTCCCCCTCGCCTACATGCCACCACGACGGAGCACCTCACCACCGATGAGCAGCCCCGTTGCACCCTCCATCTCCTTCCTTTCTCCCTTGTTTCTCTTTTTTCCTCTCCCTCTCCCTTTGGATTTACTCACCTCACATGCCCATGTCTGCGCAGGTCATCAACATGGATAACCAGGAGCTCTCCGCCTTGTCTGCTAAGAGGATCCTCACACCGTCGTCTTGCTCTACACTGGATCCGGCCCCTCTCCAACAATCATCACCGGATATGGTCCGCCGCTACCCGTCCACACCTCCGGCGACCCCTGTCATCGTTGGATCGAACCATTGACACCATTGATAACATGCACGTGGTCGAGCTTTTTTTTGGTTTTTAAAATTAATAGTAGTAGCACGGGTCACAGACACGTGCTACAGATAGTTAGTAGTAGCACGTGTCGAAGCCGCACTACTACCAACACAAGTACTAGTAGCGCGGGATGCACCACGCTACTACTAACAGTTAGCTGTAATGTCGTACTAGCAGCGCAGGCACCCGCGCTACTACTAGCTGTTTAACCTGCGCTACTACCAGGCTTTTTCCTAGTAGTGTAAAAATCGTGTACATGGACTCCAACAATGTGGCCGAATATGAAGCCCTCCTGCATGGACTCCGGATAGAAGTCTACATGGGTGTAAAATGGCTGGAGTTCCGAGGTGATTCTAACATCTCCATTTCACAAGTCAATGGTGAGTTCGACGCCAAAGACCCGGAGATTAGAGCTTACCAGAATGCCCTCATAAAGATCTCGGACAGGTTCGAGGGGTTGGAATTTCACCACAAAGCCCGAGATAGCAACCAGGCCGCGAATGTACTCGCCTGAATGGGCGCAAAATGGTATAAGGTCCCGGATAACACCTTCCTCAAATGGCTTGTTAAGCCATCTTTAGTCTGGAAAGACGATAAAGGAACGTCAGAGTCAAGCGACGTCAGGCGTCATGCCCCGCCCGGAGATGATGAACGCATAATGGGCGGCTTAGCGGTCCAGGAAGCTGCTTCTGCACATGAAGTTATGGCCGTCATCGCACCCTAGACCGAGCCTCTCCTCGCATACCTGCTGTGAAAAGAGCTCCACGATAACCAAAACAACACACGTCGGATCATAAGGCAATCTAAAGCCTACAAGGTTCATGAAGGATAGCTCTACAAAATGAGCAAACATCACTCGCTTCTTGGACCTTGGTCAGCAAGGCTTTTCGAGGCGGGTTCTACTGGCCAACTGTAGGCACCGACGCCTCGATGTTGGAACAATGTTGCCCATGCTGTCAAGTATTCGCCAAGCAAAGCCACATGCCCACACGTCCCTTTGTACCATCCCCATTACTTGGCCTTTTGCAGTCTAGGGGCTAGATTTGGCCAGGCCACTCAAGGGTGAATCGAACAAAAACAAATACCTCCTTTTCATGGTAGACAAATTTACCAAATGGATCGAAACAAAACCGGTCACCTCGGTCGTGGTTGTCCAGGTAATCAGATTCATCTCCGGGGTGGTACACTGTTACGGTGTCCCCCACTGTCTGATTACGGACAACGGAACAAGTTTCCCCTCCAAAGAAGTCAAAGCATAGTGTAGAAAAATGGGCATTAAGCTCGACTATGCGTCTGTTCACCACCCGCAGTCTAACGGGTGGGTGGAGCGAGCCAATGGACTAATACTTAGCGGAATGAAGCCAAGGCTAGTACACTCCCCTAAAAAGGCCGACTCTAAATGGGTCGAGGAACTCGATTCTGTACTATGGGGCTTGCGCACAACACCAAACAGGTGCAAGGGATACATCCCATTTTTATGGTGTACGGTGCCGAGGCAGTCCTCCCTTGCGATATCATACACGACGCACCTCTGGTACGCATGTATGAGGAGCTGGAGGCCGAGCTCCATCGGCAAGATGCCCGAGGCGCTCTTGAAGAAGAGCCCAATGTCACATGGGAAAGCTCAGCCATCTATCAGCAGCATGCCCGGCGCTACCATGCCAGAGAGGTTCGCGCAAAAGACTTCAATGTCGGGGATCTCGTCATGAGGCTACACCCCAAAAAGGAGAAGCACAAACTCTCCCCTAGATGGGATGACCGTTCATCATTGACCAAGTACTCATCATAGGAGCCTATCTATAACCCACAAGTATAGGGGATCGCAACAATTTTCGAGGGTAGAGTATTCAACCCAAATTTATTGATTCGACACAAGGGGAGCCAAAGAATATTCACGAGTATTAGCAGTTGAGTTGTCAATTCAACCACACCTGAAAGACTTAATATCTGCAGCAAAGTATTTAGTATCAAAGTAGTATGATAGTAACGGTATAACAGTGGAAAAAGTAACCGTAGTAGTTTTTTGGTGATTGTAACAGCAGTAGCAAGAAAAGTAGCTTAGCAATGATGAATATGGAAGGAACTCGTAGGCAATGGATCGGTGATGATATGTGTCAGATGATATTCATCATGTAGAAACTATAACCTAGGGCAACGACAAACTTGCTCCAATTCATCAATATAATGTAGGCATGTATTCTGTACATAGTCACACGTGCTTATGGAAAAGAACTTGCATGACATCTTTTGTCCTACCCTCTCGTGGCAGCGGGATCCTATTGGATACTAAGGGATATTAAGGCTTACTTTTAATAGAGAACCGAAACAAAGTATTAGCACTTAGTGAATACATGAACTCCTCAAACTATGGCAATCACCAGAAAGAATCCCAATTATTGTCACCTTGGGGTATGCGGATCATAACACGTAATAGGTGTCTACAACTTGCAAGATCGGATCAAGAACACATATATATTCATGAAAACATAATAGGTTCAGATCTAAAATCATGGCACTTGGGCCCTAGTGACGAGCATTAAGCATAGCAAAGTCATAGCAACATCAATCTCAGAACATAGTGGATACTAGGCATCAATCCCTAACAAAACTAACTCGATTACATGATAAATCTCATCCAACCCATCACCGTCCAGCAAGCCTACGATGGAATTACTCACGCACGGCGGTGAGCATCATCAAATTGGTGATGGAGGAATGTTGATGATGACGACGGCGACAAATTCCACTCTCCGGAGCCCCGAACGGACTCCAGATCAGCCCTCCTCATGAAGAATAGGAGGCGGCAGCGGCTCCGTATCATAAAATGCGATGAATCATTCTCCTCTATTTTTTCTCTCCCCGGGAGTGAATATATAGAGTTGGAGTTAGGGTCGGAGGAGCTCTAGGGGGCCCACAAGCCAGGGGTCGCGCCCCTAGGGCTTGTGGCCTATGGGTGCCCCCCCTCTGGTAAATTCTTGCGCCAGTATTTTTTATATATTCCACAAAAATTCTCCATAAATTTCCGGGTCAATCCGAGAACTTTGATTTCTGCAAAAAAATAACACTATGGAAATTTTGCTGAAAACAACATCTGTCCGGGTTAGTTCCATTCAAATCATGCAAATTAGAGTCCAAAACAAGGGCAAAAGAGTTTGGAAAAGTATATATGACGGAGACGTATCAACTCCCCCAAGCTTAAACCATTGCTTGTCCTCAAACAATTCAGTTGACAAACTAAAAGTGACAATTAAAAACTTTTACAAACTTTGTTTGATATTGTTGTTGCAAATAAAAGTAAATAGATAGGCCCTTCGTAGAGGGAAGCATGTATTTGCAGAGGTGCGAGAGATCGAAGCTTTTAAAACAAAGATGAATATAATTTTGAGAGATATGCTTTCATTGTCAATGCAACAACCAAGAGTTCTCATCATATTCGATGCTACGTACATTATAGGCAGTTCCCAAACAGAATGGTAAAGTTTTACTCCCCCTCCACCAACAATCACACTCCACGGCTAACTGAATCCGTGGGTACCATCCATACCAACAATAGTCCTAGGGGAGTTTTGTTTAATTATGTTTTGATTTGATTTTGACTTTTTGAGCATGAGACTGGGCATCCCGATTACCAACCACTTTCTCGTGAATGACAAGTGAATAAACACTCATCATGAGAATAACCCACCTAGCATGGAAGATACCGACAGCCCCCAGTCACCACATGAGTGATTAGGATATACAAAATAGATTATTATTTGAAGGTTTAGAGTTTGGCACATGCAAATTTACTTGGAACGGCAGGTAAATACCTCATATAGGTAGGTATGGTGGACTCATATGGAACAACTTTGGGTTTATGGAAGTGGATGCACAAGCAGTATTCCCACTTAGTACAAGTGAAGGCTAGCAAACAAATTGAGAAGCGACCAACTAGAGAGCGACAACGGTCATAGACATGCATTGAGGTTAATCAACATTGAATGCAATCATGAGTAGGATCTAAGACACCATGAACATAAATAGTTTGGAGGCTATGTTAATTTTGATTCAACTACATGCGTGAACACGGGCCAACTCAAGTCACTCGAGTCATCCAAAGGAGGATACCATCCTATCATACCACATCATAACCATTTTAAATTGCATGTTGGCACACAAAACAAACCATTATTAACTCCTAGCTAATTAAGCATGGCATGAGTAACTATGATCTCTAATTGTCATTGCAAACATGTTTCATTCATAATAGGCTGAATCAAGACCTATGAGCTAATCATATTTACAAAAACAAAATAGGTCGAGTTCGCACAAATTTTTCTTCATCTCAATCATTTCATCAAATTTCGTCATTATTGCCTTTCGCTTGCACGACCAAATGATGTGAATAATAATAAGAGTGCACGTGCATTGGACTAAGCTAGAATCTGCAAACAATTATTCAAAGGAGAAGATAAGGTAATATGGGCTCTTTGTTAGATCAACAATAATGCATATGAGAGCCACTCAACATTGTCATCGTGGTCTTCTCCTTACAACCCAAAGAAAAGAAAAAGAATTCCAGAGAAACGCACTAAAATATTTTTGGAGTTTTTTTCTAAAGAAAGCAAAAAAAAAACAAGAACGAGAAAAACTATTTTCACGGGAAAGCTCCCGACAAGCAAAAGAAGAATGATAAATCTTATTTGGGTTTTCTTTTTAATACTACAACTACTAGAAAATAAACAAGAAATGAAAGACAAAAAAGAAACGAGAAATGTTTTTTGTTTTAAAAAGAAAATCAAACACACAAGAAGAAAGTGAGAAAGATAAACTAACATGAATGATACAATGGAAAAAGTATGAACAACAACAACTGGAATGAGTGTGTGAACATGAATGTAATGTCGGTGAGAAATATGTACTCCCCCAAGCTTAGGCTTTTTGCCTAAGTTGTTCTATACCCACGGATCAAAGAAGCCCTCTCCTGGGTACTAGGTAGGATCCTGAGGGTCCCACCGGTCAGAGAGCCCCTGTGGCTCCCACTGATAAATAGCTCCTGGTATGGGTCAGGAACTGGTGCTGGCTCAGGTGTTGAAGGTTGTGAAAGGCCCCAAATCTGTAGATATCCTCGGTCATAATAGTGTACCTGCCTGAATAGATACTGAACAAAGAAGGTGCAGGCAAAGTAATAATCTGACAAGTACCCTGACTAAATAGTAAATTATATAGGAGCTTCATATCATCGTCTTTTTTAATAAAATTGTGTGCTGCCATACTAGCATAGTCTAGATATTTAACAGGTAACACCCTTTCCTCCTCCTAATCATGCCTAATTGGTATCTCAAAATGTTTAGCTAGGCGGGAGGCATAAACGCCAGCGAAGATACTACCCTTCAAACGGTTTGTATTTAACCGCCGAGCAACAATAGCGCCCAAACTGAAAGTTCTATCAGAATACAAAGCATGGCGCAAAATAGCAAGGTCAGGGGCACTAAGGCCTCCACTCCCCCCTCGACCAATCAAACATCTCCCAGCAAATAATGAATAATAGCGTAGAACATGAAAATGTAAGCTAGCCACTCTCGCTTCTGACACCCTCTCTCTTCCCCCACAGTAGTTTCAGCAGTAAAGTCATCCACGTCTCTAGGACGTGGGTCACTGATGCCACCCTCATAAGGTATTTTGCAAACATCACAAAAATCATAATGTGTCATTCGCTTGGGCACATCATACAAGTTAAATTCTACCATGGGAGGATCCTTCCTAGGATGAAAGTGAAAATTTGCCACAAATGTATTAGTAAGTAATAGGTATTGGTCACACTTATCTTGAAGGAATGTAGTGATGCCGGCATTCTCCGCTAAATAGTAGAAATCATCATAAATTCTGACCTCTCTTAAGAACGCATCACTTGGCCATTCGCACGACCAGACTTCCATCGTACACGGAAGGTTGTACTTGGCCTTCTCCACCGGAGTGTCCTCCTAAGTTTCTTACTTGTTACGGGTTGAGGAGCCCCTCAACCACCTCTTCATGGTTTTCCCTTTTTCTGAAAATTTCTGAAATTTTTAGTGACTCAATATAAAAGTGAACAAAACTCAACAAAAGTGATAGCAACTACTCCTACATGTGTCTAGATGCTATATCATGCAACAAAACCACTTTGGACCATATAAATTTGACATGCAAGCTCAAGAACATGGTCACCACAGAAGCAAAAAACTGAAATATATAAAGCATTAAAGCAAAAACTAATTGGACCAATGGAGGGGTCACAATCTCCCAAAACATTTTTGGAAATGAAGCAACGAGCAAGGAGATCAAAAATGGCAGCAAAATGAGCAAGAACACGGGTTTGAACAATGGAGTGATTTTTTATGGAGGAAGAGAAGTGGATGGGTGCTGGAATAAGTGAGGGGGGCCCACATGGGACACACAAGCTAGGGGGCGCGCCCTATGGGCTTGTGGCCCACTGGTGCACCCCCCTGAGGTGTTTTCACTGCCAACAATTCTTAAATATTCTGGAAAAAAATTATACTAAATTTCCAGGGCATTTGGAGAACTTTTATTTTTTTGATCATTTTTTATTGCACGCCCTATGATCATTTTTGAAATTTTATTTTTTGATCATTTGGAAAAAAATTAGTATTTCTACTTTATTGATTCTAAGTAACAGAGACTAAAAAGTGGGTACAGAAGGTTGTTTTTACTAAATTCATCCATCTCATGCCCATCAAAAGGAATCCATTAATAAGGTTAAACAAGTCTTATTAACAAACTTCTTCCGAATGACATGAAACCGGAGAATCTTCGTATAACACTAGGTTACCTCAGTGAGGATATGTATGTCCCTAACAATAAGAATATCATATTTCTTTTTGACAGTAGGAATAGGTAATTCAAAACCTCCAATAGAAATTGTTGAATTTTTTTCAATACAATTTACGCTATCCACTTGAGGTTGTTTCTTCAGAAAGTGCACCGCATGCTCATTACCATTAACATGAAAAGTGGAATTTCCTTTATTGCAATCAATAACAACCCCTGCATTATTCAAAAAGGGTCTGCCAAGGATGATCGACATACTGTCGTCCTCGGGTATATCAAGAATAACAAAGTCCATTAAGATAGTAACGTTTGCAACTACGACAGGCACATCCTCGCAAATACCGATGGGTATAGCGGTTGATTTGTCGGCCATTTGCAAATAGATTTCATTTGGTGTCAACTTATTCAAATCAAGTCTTCGATACAAAGAGAAAGGCATAACACTAACACCAGCTCCTAAATCACACAAAGCAGTTTTAACATAGTTTCTTTTAATAGAGCATGGTATAGTTGGCATTCCACCCTTAAATGTATAATTTGCAAGCATGGTGGAAATTTCAGCTTCCGGTATCTTTCTTTTATTTGTAATAATATCTTTCATATACTTTGCATAGGGAGACATTTTCAGAATATCAGTCAAACATAAGCGCAAAAAGACATGTATAATCATTTCACAAAAGCGCGTAAAATTCTTCATCATTTTTATTATTTCAAGCTTTAAAAGGAAAATGCATGGGTTTCCGAACCCATGGTTCTCTTTCTTTACCATATTTCCTAGCAATGGAGTCTCTTTTCTCATATCTTTTGTTCTTGGGTTGTGGGTTATCAAGATCAACAGCCGGTTCTATCTCCACATCATTATCATTACTAGGTTGAGCATCATTATGAACCTCATCATTTTCATTATCACTAGGTTCATGTTCATTACCATATTGTGTTTCAGCATAAGAGATAGAAATATCATTTGGATTTTCAGGTGTGTCTACGGTAGGTTCACTAGAGGCATGCAAAGTATTATCATTTTTCTTTCTAGATGAACTAGGTGCATCAATATTAATTATTTGAGAGTCTTGTCCAAGCCTTTTAGGATGACCTTCAGGATACAAAGGTTCTTGAGTCATTTTACCAGTTCTACTCATAACTCTAACAACATGATCATTTTTCTTATTGTTCATCTCATTAATGAAATCATTTTGTGCTCTGAGAACTTGTTCTACTTGAGTTTTTAGAATGGAAGCATGTTTACTAACAAGCTTTAGATCATCTTTAACTATAGAATATAGTAACTCAAGTGTTCAACCATATAGGAATTTCGTTTCAGTTGTCTACTAACATATGCATTGAAGTTTTCTTGTTTCACAATAAATTGTCAAATTCAACCATGCATTGACTAGCAGATTTGTTATGAGGGATATCACCTTCATCAAATCTATAAATAGAATTTACCTTTACTACCCATGTCGGGGTATTGAGACCATGTATATCTGTGATAGGTTGTAAATTCTTAACATCTTTAGCTTTAATACCTTTCTTTTTCATCGATTTCTTTGCCTCTTGCATATATTCAGGACTTAGAAATAAAATTCCTCTCTTCTTCGGAGTTGGCTTAGGAGGTTCAGGAAGATTCCGCTCATTATCATTTCTCAGTATATTATTCAATAGTTCTTCAGCTTGTTCAATAGTTCGTTCCCTGAAACACAACCAGCACAACTATCTAGGTGGTCCCTAGAAGCATCGGTTAGTCCATTATAAAAGATATCAAGTATTTCATTTTTCTTGAGAGGATGATCAGGAAAAGCATTAAGTAATTGGAGAAGCCTCCCCCAAGCTTGTGGGAGACTCTTTTTTTTTCAGTTTGCACAAAGTTAAATATTTCTGGTAAGGCAGCTTGTTTCTTATGAGCAGGAAAATATTTTTCAGAGAAGTAGTAAATCATATCCTAGGGACTACGCACACAACCAGGAGCAAGAGAATTAAACCATATCTTAGCATCACCCTTTAGCAGGAAAGGAATCAACTTAAGAATATTATAATAAATAATTTTTTCCTCATGAGTAAATATGGTGTCATTCAGTTTAGTGAGATGTGCCACAATAGTTTCAGTTTCATAACCATAAAAATGATTGGATTAAACCAAATAATTACCTCAGGATCAACAGAGAACACATAATCCTTATTAGTAACACGGATAGGTGAAGTAGCAAATTGAGGATTATATTTCATACTAGCATTTAAAGATTTTTATTTCCACTTGCATAACAATTTTTTCAGATCATCTCTATCCTTACAAGCAAGAAAGTCTCGAGCAACCTCTCCCTCCATAACATAACCTCCAGGTATATTAGGCAATTCATATCTAGGGAAGCTAGGTCTTGCAGGTGTTTCATAATTTTCAGTTTCAGTGACTTCATCGGTTTCAGCATGCTCAATATTTTTAACACTAGCAAGTTGTTCATTGATATGTCTCCAACGTATCTATAATTTTTGATTGTTCCATGCTATTATTTATGAAGTCTTGGATGTTTAATGGGATTTATCATTCACTTTTATATCATTTTTGGGACTAAACTAATAACCCAAAGGCCCAGTCCAGATTGCTGTTTTTTGCTTGTTTCAGGGTTTTGCAGAAAAAGAATATCAAACAGAGTCCAAACGGAATGAAACCTTCGTGAGAGATATTTTTGGAGAAAATCACGCACATGAAGCTTGAGAACCACGTCAGAGGATTGAGGAGCTGCCCTCGAGGGTGGGGGCGCGCCCCCTGCCTCGAGGCCTCCTCAAGTGGCCCTCGGTGCCCTCCTTCTTCCTATATAAGTCCATGTATCCCAGAAACTTCGTGAACAGAGAGCAAACCCTAATTCCACTGCCGTAGCTTCTGTTCCCGTCGAGATCCCATCTTGGAGCCTGTTCCGGAGCTCCACCGGAGGGGGATCCATCACGGAGGCCTTCATCATCATCATCATCGCCCTCACCATGAGTTGTGAGTAGTTTACCTCAGACCTTCGGGTCCATAGCTAATATCTAGATGGCTTCTTATCTCTCTCTGGATCTCAATACAAAGTTCTCCTCGGTCTTCGAGGAGATCTATTCGGTGTAATCTCTTTTTACGGTGTGTTTGTCGAGATACGATGAATTGTGAGTTTATGATCAAGGTTATCTATGAAAGATATTTGGTTCTTCTCTAAAATTTTTATGTGTGCTCATAAGATCCTTGCAAGTCTGTTCGAATTATTGGTTTGGTTTGGCCTACTAGATCTATAGTTCTTGCAATGGGAGAAGTGCTTGGCTTTGGGTTCAATCTTGCGGTGTCCTTTCCCAGTGACAGTAGGGGCAGCAAGGCACGTATTGTATTGTTGCCATCGAGGATAAAAAGATGGGGTTTATATCATATTGCTTGAGTTTATCCCTCTACATCATGTCATCTTGCTTAAGGCGTTACTATGTTCTTATGAACTCAATACACTAGGTGAATGCTGGATAGCGGTCGATGTGTGGAGTAATAGTAGTAGATGCAGGCAGGAGTCAGTCTACTTGTCTCGGACGTGATGCCTATATACAATGATCATGCCTAGATAGTCTCATAATTATTCACTTTTCTATCAATTGCTTGACAGTAATTTGTTTACCCGCCGTAAAATATCGCTATCATGAGAGAAGCCACTAGAGAAAACTATGCCCCCCGGGTCTATTATCAACATATCAATATACATCTACTTTACTTTTCTTGCTTTTATTTGCTGTTCTTATAAACTAAAAATACCAAAAATATAAACTATCATCTCTATCAGATCTCACTTTCGTAAGTGACCGTAAAGGGATAGACAACCCCTTATCGCGTTGGCTGCGAAGTTGTTATTTGTTTGTGCAGGTGCGAGGGACTCGCGCATGGTCTCCTACTGGATTGATACCTTGGTTCTAAAAAACTGAGGGAAATACTTACGCTACTGTGCTGCATCTCCCTTTCCTCTTCGAGGGAATACAACGCAAGCTCAAGAGGTAGCCAGAAGAATTTCTGGTGCCGTTGCCGGGGAGGCTTACGCAAAAGTCATATACCAAGTACCTATCACAAACCCTTATCCTACGCATTACATTTTTGCCTCTCGTTTTTCTCTCCCCCACTTCACCCTTGCCGTTTTATTTGCCCTTCTTCCGCCGTGTGTTTATCGTTCGCTTGCTTCTTGTTTGCTTGTGTGCTGCTTGCTTGCCTGTCATTATGGCTAGTTCCTTATCCGCTCCTTTGTCTCCCGAGTTTGAAGTGCTTCACTTCAAGGAAAAGCAAGGAGAAAATTTGAAAGATGCTTGGTTTAGGATGATGAAATCTTATCGTAAGTGCACCTTAGAGGTGAATTTTAGGATCTTGCTTCGCAATTTTTATGTTGGGTTGAATATGTCTCACAGACAACTCTTGGATTGCGTTGCCAAAGGGAATTTTAGTGAAGTTGATCCTAGTATCACGCATGAAATTATAGAGGGAATAGTGGGAACACTACCTCCCCAAAAAGGATCAAATTCAACCCTGGAAGGGATGCAGGTTTTTGAAATTTTTTGTTACAAAAGTCTCTTGAACCTCTTAAAAGTGTTAGTGGGAATCTCCACCGCATGAATATGTTAATTACTCTTTGTAATAACCGGTTGGATGCTTTAGATCTAAAGATCTCTGAGTATGAAGGGAAACATAAAGAACCTCCCGGATTCGAGCTTGACACCGTTAAAAGGGTGAAGATCAAAGATGGCAATACCTAGATTTATCTTGTATCGTGCCTAACTAGGGGCGTAAAACGATAGCGCTTGTTGGGAGGCAACCCAATTTTATGTTTTTTGTTTTTGTTGCTGTTAGGGAATAAATATTGCATCTAGCCTTTTATTATATGTGGTTTCATGTTTTGTTTAGTGTTTGTGCCAAGTAGAACCTTTGGGAAGACTTGTGTGAAGTTTATATGATCTTGCTGTGAAAAACAGAGCCGTTAGCGCCTGCTAAAGTAGTCGGCAGATTTTACTGGAGCGTGATTTTTAGTTGATTCTTATTGCAGATGATTGGTAGATAAATTTCTCAAATTTACCAATTTAGTTTGAATTTTTTGGAGTTTCATAAGTAGGCGAAACCTGCAGATTACTACAGATTGTTCTGTTTTTGATAGATTCTGTTTTTCGTGTGTTGTTTGCTTATTCCGATGCATCTATGAGTAGTATTGGAGGATATGAACCATAGATAAGTTGGAATACAGTAGGTTTAACACCAATATAAAAACAAAGAATGAATTCATTGCTGCACTTTTGAGTAGTGGTTTGCTTTCTTTTACTAACGGAGCTCACGAGAATTTTTGTCTAAGTTTTGTGTTGTGAAGTTTTCAAGTTTTGAGTATTGCTTTGATGGACTATGGAACAAGGAGTAGCAAAGGCCTAAGCTTGGGGATGCCCATGGCACCCCAAGTAGATTCAAGATAATCAAAAGCCTAAGTTTGGGGATGCCCCGGGAAGGCATCCCCTCTTTCGTCTTCATCCATCGGTAACTATACTTGGAGCTATATTTTTATTCGCAACATGTTATGTGTTTTGCTTGGAGCGTCTTGTATAATTTAAGTCTTTGCTTGTTATTTTGCCACAATCATCCTTACTGTACACACCTATTTGAGAGAGTTAAATATGGCCTAGAAATTATTATAACACTCTATGTGCTTCACTTATATCTTTTGAGTTGAATAGTTTTTGCTCTAGTGCTTCACTTATATCTTTTAGAGCACGGTGGTGGTAATATTTTGTAGAAATTGCTGAACTCTCATGCTTCACTTATATCCTTTTGAGAGTCTATTAAAACATCATGGTAATGTGCTTAAGCTAAAGAAACTAGTCTTCACATGATAGACATCCAATGTCAATGTAGCAAAAAAAATCACACCAAGTGCATTGAATAGAATGAGATGTTGGATGCTTGATAATTGTTTTGAGATATGAGGATAGTGATATTAGAGTCATGCTAGTGGAGTTATTATGAAATTTAGGAATACTTGTGTTAAGGTTAGTGATTCCCGTATCATGCACATATGGTGAACCAATATGTGACGGAGTTAGAGCATGAGGTATTTGTAGAGTGCCAACCTTTGTGTGGAGGTCGGGGGCGCGCGATGGTTAACTCCTACCAACCTCCCCCGTAGGAGCATGCGTTGATTGCTTTGTTTTGATGAATCGTAGATTTTTGCAATAAGTATATGAGTTCTTATGACTAATGTTGAGTCCATGGATTATACGCACTCTCACCCTTCCACCATTACTAGCCTCTCTTGTACCGCACAACTTTCGCCGGTGCCATAAACCCACTATATATCCTTCCTCAGAATAGCCACCATATTGTTCCTCAAAACAGCCACCATATCAACCTATCATGGCATTTCCATAGCCATTCTGAGATATATTGCCATGCAACTTTCTACGGTTTCGTTCATATGACACGCATCATATTGTCATATTGCCATTGCATGATCATGTAGTTGACATCGTATTGTGGCAAAGCCACCATGCATAATTTTTATACATGTCACTCTTGTTTCATTGCACATACTGGTACACCGTCGGAGGCATTCATATAGAGTCATACTTTGTTGTTGTAATATCGAGTTGTAATGAAAGTGTGATGATCATCATTATTAGAGCATTGTCCCATGGGAGGAAAGGATAAATCTATAAATCCCTCTGCAAAAAATAAATAAAAAAAAAGGCCAAAGAAAAAAAAGAAAGGCCCAAAAAAAAGGATGGGCTTGTAGAACTTGGCTTGTATATTCCAACGATGGGCTTCCTCAAATGCCTAGGTCTTCATGAGCAAGCAAGTTGGATGCACACCCACTAGTTTCTTTTGTTGAGCTTTCATTCATATTTAGCTCTAGTGCATCCGTTGCATGGCAATCCCTACTCACTCACATTGATATATATTGATGGGCATCTCCATAGCCCGTTGATACGCCTAGTCGATGTGAGACTATCTCCCTCCTTTTTGTCTTCTCCACAACCACCTCTATTCCACCCATAGTGCTATGTCCATGGCTCACGCTCATGTATTGCCTGAAAGTTGAAAGGTTTGAAAAGATAGAGTATGAAAACAAGTGCTTGGCTGAAATCGGGGTTGTGCATGATATGAATATTTTTATGTGATAACAAGGGAGCATAGCCAACACTATATGATTTTGTAGGGATAACTTTCATTAGCCATAGTATTTTGAGAACACATGATTGCTTTGTTAGTATGCTTGAAGTATTATTCTTTCTTATGTAAATATGGACTTTTATCTTGAATTTTTCAGATCTGAACATTCATGCCACAATTAAGAGAATTACATTGAAAAACTATATTGGTTAGCATTCCACATCAAAAATTCTTTCTTTATCATTTACCTACTCGAGGACGAGCATGAATTAAGCTTGGGGATGCTTGATACGTCTCCAACGTATCTATAATTTTTTATTGTTCCATGCTATTATTTATGAAGTCTTGGATGTTTAATGGGCTTTATCATTCACTTTTATATCATTTTTGGGACTAACCTACTAACCCAAAGGCCCAGTCCAGATTGCTATTTTTTGCCTGTTTCAGGGTTTTGCAGAAAAAGAATATCAAATGGAGTCCAAACGGAATGAAACCTTCGCGAGAGATATTTTTGGAGAAAATCACGCACAGGAAGCTTGAGAACCATGTTAGAGGATCGAGGAGCTGCCCTCGAGGGTGGGGGGCGCGCCCCCCTTCCCAGGGCGCGCCCCCTGACTCGAGGCCTCCTCAAGTGGCCCCCGGTGCCCTCCTTCTTCCTATATAAGTCCATGTATCCCAGAAACTTCGTGAACAGAGAGAAAACCCTAATTCCACCACCGTAGCTTCTGTTCACGAGGAGATCCCATCTTGGAGCCTGTTCCGGAGCTTCACCGGAGGGGGATCCTGTTGGGGAACGTAGTATTTTAAAATTTTCCTACGATCACGCAAGATCTATCTACTAGATGCATAGCAACGAGAGGGGAGAGTGTGTCTATGTACCCTCGCAGACCGGGAGCGGAAGCGTCAAGTGACGCGGTTGATGTTGTCGAACTTCTTCGCGATCCAACCGATCAAGCACCGAACGTACGGCACCTCCGCGTTCAGCACACGTTCAGCTTGATGACGTCCCACGAGCTCTTGAACCAGTTGAGCTTCACGGGAGAGTTTTGTCAGCACGACGGCGTGGTGACGGATATGATGTATTCACCGGCGCAGGGCTTCGCCTAAGCACTGCAACGGTATGACCGAGGTGTGTTTCTGTGGAGGGGGGCACCGCACACGGCAAAAACAATTCAACTTGTGTGTCTTTGGGTGCCCCCTGCCCCCGTATATAAAGGAGCAAGGGAGGAGGGCCGGCTGGCCTCCTATGGTGCGACTAGGGCAATCCTACTAGGAATAGGATTGCAATCCTATTCCTAGTAGGAGTCCATCAAGAAGGAAGAGAGGGAAAGGAAAAGCGGGAGAGGTGGCGCCACCTCAATCCTAGTCCAACTAGGATCCCTAGGTGGGGCGCCGGCCAGCCTCTATGGGCTGCCTCTCTCTTTTCCTTAAGGCCCACTATGGACCATCCCCCCTCGTAGGGGGTTCCGGTAACCCCCTCCGGCAATCCAGTTAAATCCGAAACTTTTCCGGAACACTTCCGGTGTCCAAATATAGTCGTCCAATATATCAATCTTTATGTCTCGGACATTCCGAGACTCCTCGTCATGTCCGTGATCTCATCCGGGACTACGAACTACCTTCGGTACATCAAAACTCATAAACTCATAATACCGATCGTCATCAAACGTTAAGCGTGCGGACCCTACGGGTTCGAGAACTATGTAGACATGACCGAGACTCATCTCCGGTCAATAACCAATAGCGGAACCTGGATGTTCATATTGGCTCCTACATATTCTACGAAGATCTTTTATCGGTCAAAACCGCATAACAACATATGTTGTTCCTTTTGTCATCGGTATGTTACTTGCCCGAGATTCGATCGTCGGTATCTCCATACCTAGTTCAATCTCGTTACCGGCAAGTCTCTTTACTCGTTCCGTAACACATCATCTCGTGACTAACTCATTAGTATTTTGCTTGCAAGGCTTATCTTGATGTGTGTTACAGAGAGGGCCCAGAGATACATCTTCGACACTCGGAGTGACAAATCCTAATCTTGATCTATGCCAACACCACGAATACTTTCGGAGACACCTGTAGAGCATCTTTATGATCACCCAGTTACGTTGTGACGTTTGATAGCACACAAGGTGTTCCTACGGTATTCGGGAGTTGCATAATCTCATAGTCATAGGAACATGTATAAGTCATGAAGAAAGCAATAGCAGTAAAACTAAACGATCAAAGTGCTATGCTAACGGATGGGTCTAGTCCATCACATCATTCTCCTAATGATGTGATCCCGTTGATCAAATGACAACTCATGTCTATGGCTAGGAAACATAACCATCTTTGATCAATGAGCTAGTCTAGTAGAGGCATACTAGGGACATACTGTTTTGTCTATGTATCCACACATGTACTAAGTTTCTGGTTAATACAATTCTAGCATGAATAAAAGACAATTATCATGATATAAGGAAATACAAATAACATCTTTATTTTTGCCTCTAGGGCATATTTCCTTCAGTCTCCCACTTGAACTAGAATCAATAATCTAGATTACAAAGTGATGATCCTCACACCCATGGAGTCCTGGTGCTGATCATGTTTTGCCCGTGGAAGAGGCTTAGTCAACGGGTCTGCAACATTCAGATCCGTATGTATTTTGCAAATCTCTATGTCTCCCTCCTTGACTAGATCGCGGATGGAATTGAAGCGTCTTTTGATGTGCTTTGTTCTCTTGTGAAACCTGGATTCCTTCGCCAAGGCTATTGCTCCAGTGTTGTCACAAAAGATTTTCATTGGACCCGATGCACTAGGTACTACACCTAGATCGGATATGAACTCCTTCATCCAGACTCCTTCATTTGCTGCTTCCGAAGCAGCTACGTATTCCGCTTCACACGTAGATCCCGCCACGACACTCTGCTTGGAACTGCACCAACTGACAGCTCCACCGTTCAATAAAAATACATATCCGGTTTGAGACTTAGAGTCATCCGGATCAGTGTCAAAGCTAGAATCGACGTAACCGTTTACGACGAGCTCTTTGTCACCTCCATACACGAGAAACATATCCTTTGTCCTTTTCAGGTACTTTAGGATGTTCTTGACCGCTGTCCAGTGATCCACTCCTGGATTACTTTGGTACCTCCCTGCTAGACTTATAGCAAGGCACACTTCAGGTCTGGTACACAGCATTGCATACATGATAGATCCTATGGCTGAGGCATAGGGAATGACTTTCATTTTCTCTCTATCTTCTGCAGTGGTCGGGCATTGAGTCTTACTCAACTTCATACCTTGTAATACATGCAAGAACCCTTTCTTTGACTGATCCATTTTGAACTTCTTCAAAATCTTATCAAGGTATGTGCTTTTGAAAGTCCAATTAAGCGTCTTGATCTATCTCTATAGATCTTGATGCCTAATATATAAGCAGCTTCACCGAGGTCTTTCATTGAAAAATTCTTATTCAAGTATCCTTTTATGCTATCCAGAAATTCTATATCATTTCCAATCAACAATATGTCATCCACATATAATATTAGAAATGCTACAGAGCTCCCACTCACTTTCTTGTAAATACAGGCTTCTCCAAAAGTCTGTATAAAACCATAAGCTTTGATCACCTCATCAAAGCGTATATTCCAACTCCGAGATGCTTGCACCAGTCCATAGATGGATCGCTGGAGCTTGCATACTTTGTTAGCATCTTTTGGATTGACAAAACCTTCTGGTTGCATCATATACAACTCTTCTTTGAGATATCCATTCAGGAATGCAGTTTTGACATCCATTTGCCAGATTTCATAATCATAAAATGCGACAATTGCTAACATGATTCGGATAGACTTAAGCATCGCTACAGGTGAGAAAGTCTCATCGTAGTCAACTCCTTGAACTTGTCGAAACCCTTTCGCAACAAATCGAGCTTTGTAAACAGTAACATTACCGTCTGCGTCGGTCTTCCTCTTGAAGATCCATTTATTTTCGATGGCCTGCCGATCATCGGGCAAGTCAACCAAAGTCCATACTTTGTTCTCATACATGGATCCCATCTCAGATTTCATGGCTTCAAGCCATTTTGCGGAATCTGGGCTCATCATCCCTTCCTCATAGTTCGTAGGTTCATCATGGTCCAGTAACATGATTTCCAGAACTGGGTTGCCGTACCACTCTGGTGCGGAACGTACTCTGGTTGATCTACGACGTTCAGCAGAAACTTGATCTGAAGTTTCATGATCATCATCATTAACTTCCTCACTGATTGGTGTAGGAATCACTGGAACAATTTTCTGTGATGTACTACTTTCCAATTCAGGAGAAGGTACAATTACCTCATCAAGTTCCACTTTCCTCCCACTCACTTCTTTCGAGAGAAACTCCTTCTCTAGAAAGGATCCATTCTTAGCAACGAATATCTTGCCTTCGGATCTGTGATAGAAGGTGTACCCAACAGTCTCTTTTGGGTATCCTATGAAGACACATTTCTCCGACTTGGGTTCGAGCTTATCAGGTTGAAGCTTTTTCACATAAACATCGCAGCCCCAAACTTTAAGAAACGACAACTTTGGTTTCTTGCCAAACCATAGTTCATAAGGTGTCGTATCAACGGATTTAGATGGTGCCCTATTTAACGTGAATGCAGCTGTCTCTAAAGCATAACCCCAAAACGATAGTGGTAAATCGGTAAGAGACATCATAGATTGTACCATATCCAATAAAGTACGGTTACGACGTTCGGACACACCATTACGCTGTGGTGTTCCGGGTGGCGTGAGTTGTGAAACTATTCCACATTGTTTCAAATGAAGACCAAACTCGTAACTCAAATATTCTCCTCCACGATCAGATCGTATAAACTTTATTTTCTTGTTACGATGATTCTCTACTTCACTCTGAAATTATTTGAATTTTTCAAATGTTTCAGACTTGTGCTTCATTAAGTAGATATACCCATATCTGCTCAAATCATCAGTGAAGGTCAGAAAATAACGATACCCGCCGCGAGCGTCAACACTCATTGGCCCACATACATCGGTATGTATGATTTCCAACAAATCTGTTGCTCGCTCCATAGTTCCGGAGAACGGAGTTTTAGTCATCTTGCCCATGAGGCATGGTTCGCAAGCACCAAGTGATTCATAATCAAGTGATTCCAGAAGTCCATCACTATGGAGTTTCTTCATGCGCTTTACACCAATATGACCTAAACTGCAGTGCCACAAATAAGTTGCACTATCATTATTAACCTTGCATCTTTTGGTTTCAATATTATGAATATGTGTATCACTACAATCGAGATCCAATAAGAATAGACCACTCCCCAAGGGTGCATGACCATAAAAGATATTATTCATAAAAATAGAACAACCATTATTCTCTGATTTAAATGAATAACCGTCTCGCAATAAACAAGATCCAGATATAATGTTCATGCTCAACGCTGGCACCAAATAACAATTATTTAGGTCTAAAACTAATCCCGAAGGTAGATGTAGAGGTAGCGTGCCGACGGCGATCACATCGACTTTGGAACCGTTTCCCACGCGCATCGTCACCTCGTCCTTAGCCAATCTTCGTTTAATCCGTAGTCCCTATTTCGAGTTACAAATATTAGCAACCGAACCGGTATCAAATACCCAGGTACTACTACGAGCATTAGTAAGGTACACATCAATAACATGTATATCACATATACCTTTGTTCACCTTGCCATCCTTCTTATCCGCCAAATACTTGGGGCAGTTCCGCTTCCAGTGTCCAGTCCCCTTGCAGTAGAAGCACTCAGTTTCAGGCTTGGCTCCAGACTTGGGTTTCTTCGTGGAAGTAGCAACTGTCTTGCTATTCTTCTTGAAGTTCCCCTTCTTTCCCTTGCCCTTTTTCTTGAAACTAGTGGTCTTGTTAACCATCAACACTTGATGCTCCTTTTTGATTTCTACCTCCGCAGCCTTGAGCATAGCGAAGAGCTCGGGAATTGTCTTTTGCATCCCTTGCATATTATAGTTCATCACGAATCTTTTGTAGCTTGGTGGCAGTGATTGAAGAACTCTATCAATAACACTATCCTCGTCAACTTTGCAACCAAGTTGAGTCATATGATTGTAGTACCCAGACATTCTGAGCAAGTGTTCACTGATAGAACTATTCTCCTCCATCTTGCAGCTGTAGAATTTATTGGAAATATCATATTTCTCAATCCGGGCATTTGCTTGAAATATTAACTTCAACTCCTGGAACATCTCATATGGTCCATGACGTTCAAAACGTTGTTGAAGTCCCGGTTCTAAGCCGTAAAGCATGGCACACTGAACTATCGTGTAGTCATCAGACCGCGATTGCCAGACGTTCAAAGCGTCTACGTTAGCGGGAGGGGGCTTGTCACCTAGCGGTGCTTCAAGGACATAATTCTTCTGTGCAACAATGAGGATAATCCTCAGGTTACGGACCTAGTCCGTGTAATTGCTACCATCATCTTTCAACTTAGCTTTCTCTAGGAATGCATTAAAATTCAAAGGAACGGTAGCACGGGCCATTGATCTACAACAACATAGATATGCAAAAACTATCAGGACTAAGTTCATGATAAGTTAAAGTTCAATTTAATCATATTAAGGAACTCCCACTTAGATAGACATCCCTCCGGTCATCTAAATGATCACGTGATCCAAATTAACTAAACCATGTCCGATCATCACGTGAGATGGAGTAGTTTCAATGGTGAACATCTTATGTTGATCATATCTACTATATGATTCACGTTCGACCTTTCGGTCTCCAGTGTTCCGAGGCCATATCTGCATATGCTAGGCTCGTCAAGTTTAACCCGAGTATTCTGCGTGTGCAAAACTGGCTTACACCCGTTGTATTTGAACGTAGAGCTTATCACACCCGATCATCACGTGGTGTCTCGTCACGACGAACTTTCGCAACGGTGCATACTCAGGGAGAACACTTATACCTTGAAATTTAGTAAGGGATCATCTTATAATGCTACCGTCGGTCTAAGCAAAATAAGAAGCATAATAAGATAAACATCACATGCAATCAAAATATGTGACATGATATGGCCATCATCATCTTGTGCTTTTGATCTCCATCTCCAAAGCACCGTTATGATCACCTTCGTCATCGGCGCGACACCTTGATCTCCATCGTAGCATCGTTGTCGTCTCGCCAACTATTGCTTCTACGACTATCGCTACCGCTTAGTGATAAAGTAAAGCAATTACATGGCAATTGCATTTCATACAATAAAGCGACAACCATATGGCTCCTGCCAGTTGCCGATAACTTTACAAAACATGATCATCTCATACAAAACCGTATAACTCATCATGTCTTGACCATATCACATCACAACATGCCCTGCAAAAACAAGTTAGACGTCCTCTACTTTGTTGTTGCAAGTTTTACGTGGCTGCTACGGGCTTAGCAAGAACCGTTCTTACCTACGCATACAAAACCACAACGATGTTTCGTCAAGTATGTGCTGTTTTAACCTTCACAAGGACCGGGCATAGCCACACTTGTTTCAGCTAAAGTGAGAGGGACAGACACCCGCCAGTCACCTTTAAGCAACGAGTGCTCGTAACGGTGAAACCAGTCTCGCGTAAGCGTACGCGTAATGTCGGTCCGGGCCGCTTCATCTCACAATACCGCCGAAGCAAAATATGACATGCTGGTAAGCAGTATGACTAGTATCGCCCACAACTCATTGTGTTCTACTCGTGCATATCATCTACGCATAGACCTGGCTCATGATGCCACTGTTGGGGAACGTAGTATTTTAAAATTTTCCTACGATCACGCAAGATCTATCTACTAGATGCATAGCAACGAGAGGGGAGAGTGTGTCTACGTACCCTCGTAGACCGGGAGCGGAAGCATCAAGTGACGCGGTTGATGTTGTCGAACTTCTTCGCGATCCAACCGATCAAGCACCGAACGTACGACACCTCCGCGTTCAGCACACGTTCAGCTTGATGACGTCCCACGAGCTCTTGATCCAGTTGAGCTTCACGGGAGAGTTTCGTCAGCACGACGGCGTGGTGACGGATATGATGTATTCACCGGCGCAGGGCTTCGCCTAAGCACTGCAACGGTATGACCGAGGTGTGTTTCTGTGGAGGGGGGCACCGCACACGGCTAAAACAATTCAACTTGTGTGTCTTTGGGTGCCCCCCTACCCCCGTATATAAAGGAGCAAGGGAGGAGGGCCGGCCGGTCTCCTATGGTGCGGCTAGGGCAATCCTACTAGGAATAGGATTGCAATCCTATTCCTAGTAGGAGTCCATCAAGAAGGAAGAGAGGGAAAGGAAAAGAGGGAGAGGTGGCGCCACCTCAATCCTAGTCCAACTAGGATCCCTAGGTGGGGCGTCGGCCAGCCTCTATGGGCTGCCTCTCTCTTTTCCTTAAGGCCCACTATGGACCATCCCCCCTCGTAGGGGGTTCCGGTAACCCCCTCCGGCAATCCAGTTAAATCCGAAACTTTTCCGGAACACTTCCGGTGTCCGAATATAGTCGTCCAATATATCAATCTTTATGTCTCGGACATTCCGAGACTCCTCGTCATGTCCGTGATCTCATCCGGGACTCCGAACTACCTTCGGTACATCAAAACTCATAATACCGATCGTCATCAAACGTTAAGCGTGTGGACCCTACGGGTTCGAGAACTATGTAGACATGACCGAGACTCATCTCCGGTCAATAACCAATAGCGGAACCTTGATGTTCATATTGGCTCCTACATATTCTACGAAGATCTTTTATCGGTCAAAACCGCATAACAACATACGTTGTTCCTTTTGTCATCGGTATGTTACTTGCCCGAGATTCGATCGTCGGTATCTCCATACCTAGTTCAATCTCGTTACCGACAAGTCTCTTTACTCGTTCCGTAACACATCATCTCGTGACTAACTCATTAGTCTTTTGCTTGCAAGGCTTATCTTGATGTGTGTTACCGAGAGGGCCCAGAGATACCTCTCCGACACTCGGAGTGACAAATCCTAATCTTGATCTATGCCAACACCACGAATACTTTAGGAGACACCTGTAGAGCATCTTTATGATCACCCAGTTACGTTGTGACGTTCGATAGCACACAAGGTGTTCCTACGGTATTCGGGAGTTGCATAATCTCATAGTCATAGGAACATGTATAAGTCATGAAGAAAGCAATAGCAGTAAAACTAAACGATCAAAGTGCTATGCTAACGGATGGGTCTAGTCCATCACATCATTCTCCTAATGATGTGATCCCGTTGATCAAATGACAACTCATGTCTATGGCTAGGAAACATAACCATCTTTGATCAATGAGCTAGTCTAGTAGAGGCATACTAGGGACATACTGTTTTGTCTATGTATCCACACATGTACTAAGTTTCCGGTTAATACAATTCTAGCATGAATAAAAGACAATTATCATGATATAAGGAAATACAAATAACATCTTTATTATTGCCTCTAGGGCATATTTCCTTCAGATCTATCACGGAGGCCTCCATCATCATCATCATCGCCCTCCCCATGAGTTGTGAGTAGTTTACCTCAGACCTTCGGATCCATAGCTAATATCTAGATGGCTTCTTCTCTCTCTCTCTGGATCTCAATAAAAAGTTCACCTCGGTCTTCGAGGAGATCTATTCGATGTAATCTCTTTTTGCGGTGTGTTTGTTGAGATCCGATGAATTGTGAGTTTATGATCAAGGTTGTCTATGAAAGATATTTGGTTCTTATCTGAACTTTTTATGTGTGCTCATAATATCCTTGCAAGTCTCTTCGAATTATTGGTTTGGTTTGGCCTACTAAGATCTATAGTTCTTGCAATGGGAGAAGTGCTTGGCTTTGGGTTCAATCTTGCGGTGTCCTTTCCCAGTGACAGTAGGGGTAGCAAGGCACGTATTGTATTGTTGCCATCGAGGATAAAAAGATGGGGTTTATATCATATTGCTTGAGTTTATCCCTCTACATCATGTCATCTTGCTTAAGGCGTTACTCTGTTCTTATGAGCTCAATACACTAGATGCATGCTGGATAGCGGTCAATGTGTGGAGTAATAGTAGTAGATGCAGGCAGGAGTCGGTCTACTTGTCTCGGACGTGATGCCTATATACAATGATCATGCCTAGATAGTCTCATAATTATTCGCTTTTCTATCAATTGCTCGACAGTAATTTGTTTAGCCGCCGTAGAATATCGCTATCATGAGAGAAGCCACTAGAGAAAACTATGGCCCCCGGGTCTATTCTCAACATATCAATCTACATCTACTTTACTTTTCTTGCTGTTATTTGCTGTTCTTATAAACTAAAAATACCAAAAATATAAACTATCTTCTCTATCAGATCTCACTTTTGTAAGTGATCGTAAAGGGATTGACAACCCGTTATCGCGTTGGCTGCGAAGTTCTTATTTGTTTGTGCAGGTGCGAGGGACTCGCGCATGGTCTCCTACTGGATTGGTACCTTGGTTCTCGAAAACTGAGGGAAATACTTACGCTACTGTGCTACATCTCCCTTTCCTCTTCGAGGGAATACAGCACAAGCTCAAGAGGTAGCATTCATCAAGAAATTCACATAGTAACACATCAAACAAAGTACTAGCATTACCATAAGTATCATTCATAGCATAAGTAGCATCATCAATTACTTGCGACATATCAGCATTAATAGCATGTGGTGGTGTTGCAAGCTTACTCAAAACAGAAGGTGAATCAAGTGCAAAGCTAGATGGTAGTTCCTTAACTCCCCTCGTCTTAGAGGGAACGATCTCGGTTCTATCATCCTTGAGATTCCTCATAGTGATCAACAGATATATATCCCAAGTGACTCGGCAAAGATAGCTATGGTCCCCGACAACGGAGCCATAAAAAGGTCTTGATAACCCACAAGTATAGGAGATTGATGACCCACAAGTGTAGGGGATCTATCGTAGTCCTTTCGATATGTAAGAGTGTCGAACCCAACGAGGAGCAGAAGGAAATGATAGGAATTTTTCAGTAAGGTATTTTCTGCAAGCACTGAAATTATAGGTAATAGATAGTTTTGTGATAAGGTAATTGGTAGCAAGTAACAAAAGGTAAAAGTAAATAAGGTGCAGCAAGATGGCCCAATCCTTTTTGTAGCAAAGGACAAGCATGGACAAACTCTTATATGAAGGAAAGCGCTCCCGAGGACACATGGGAATTATCGTCAAGCTAGTTTTCATCACGATCATCACGATCATCTGATTCACCTCTACTTTGATAATTTGGTATGTGGGTGGACCGGTGCTTGGGTGCTGTCCTTACTTGGACAAATCACCCACTTATGATTAACCTCTAATGCAAGCATCCGCAACTACAAAAGAAGTATTAAGGTAAACCTAACCATAGCATGAAACAAGTGGATCCAAATCAGCCCCTTACGAAGCAACGCATAAACTAGGGTTTAAGCTTCTGTCACTCTAGCAACCCATCATCTACTCATTACTTCCCAATGCCTTCCTCTAGGCCCAAATAATGATGAAGTGTCATGTAGTCGACGTTCACATGACACCACTAGAGGAGAGACAACATACATCTCATCAAAATATCGAAGGAATACCAAATTCACATGACTACTTGTAGCAAGACTTCTCCCATGTCCTCAGGAACAAAAGTAACTACTCACAAGACAAAATATTGTTCATGATCAGAGGGGTATTAATATGCGTAATAGATCTGAACATATGATCTTCCACTAAATAAACCAACTAGCATCAACTACAAGGAGTAATCAACACTACTAGCAACCCACAGGTTCCAATCTGAGGTTTGGGTACAAAGATTGGATACAAGAGATGAACTAGGGTTTGAGAGGAGATGGTGCTCGTGAAGATGTGGATGAAGATAGCCCTCCACAAGATGAGAGAGTTGTTGGTGATGATGGCAGTGACGATTTCCCCCTCCCAGAGGGAAGTATCCCCGGCAGAACAGCTCTGCCGGAGCCCTAGATTGGCTTCCGCCAAGGTTCCGCCTCGAGACGGCGGCGTCTGGTCCCGAAAGCCTCCTTCTGATTTTTTCCAGGTCAAAACACCTCATATAGGACAAGATGGGCACCGGGGGGCCCACGAGGCAGGGGGCACGCCCCCACCCTCATGGACAGGTGGTGGTCCCCCTGGTGATCACCTTTCGCCAGATATTTTTTATATTTTCTGAAACGGTGTCCTGTGGAGTTTCGGGGCTTTTTGAGTTGTGCAGAATAGGTTTCCAGAGTTTGATTCTTTTCCAGCCCAGAGTTCCAGCTGTCGGCATTCTCCTTCTTCATGTAAACCTTGTAGAATAAGAGAGAAAAGACATAAGTATTGCGACATAACCTGTAATAACATCCCATAATGCAATAAATATCAACATAAAAGCATGATGCAAAATGGACGTATCAACTCCCCCAAGCTTAGACCTCGCTTGTCCTCAAGCGAAAGCCGATATCAAAAAATATGTCCAGATGTTTAGAGATGGAGGTGTCGATAAAAATAAAACACGGACATGAGGGCATCATGATCATTCTCATAACAGCAACACAC
>LR738709.1:519409932-519516014 GCA_902687465.1 Secale cereale
CACACACACATATATATATATATATATATTGTCATATGATTCTTATGCTAAAGTAACAATTCATTCACAATGTCAAGTATGAATCAGAAACTTCATTGAAAATCAACAAACTATGATCTCAATCATTGAAGCAATTGCAATTTATCGTAACATCGGAAAGAGTCAACATAAGAGCCTTTCACCAAGAATACATACTCAACTATCATATAGTCTTTCACAATTGCTCACACTCACGCAATACTTATGGTTATGGAGTTTTAATCGGACATAGAGAAAGATAGGGGCTTATGGTGTTGCCTCCCAACTTTTTACCTTAAGGGTAATGTCAACAGTAATAGACCATGATAACTTACATCCAAGTGGGTATATATGTCAGGATCTTTCCAACACAATGTGCTTGCAAAGGATAAAATGTAAATAGGAAAGGTGATTTTCACGTTGACTCTTAAGGAAGAATAATAGATAGGCCCTTCGCAGAGGGAAGCAGAGGTTGTCATGTGCTTTTATGGTTGGATGTACAAAGTCTTAGCGCAAAAGAACGTCACTTTATATTGCCACTTGTGATAAGGACCTTTATTATGCAGTCCGTCGCTTTTATTACTTCCATATCACAAGATCGTATAAAGCTTATTTCCTCCACACTAATAAATCATACATATTTTAGCGAGTTTGCAACATGACAACTTACTTGAAGGATCTTACTCAATCCATAGGTAGGTATGGTGGACTCTCATGGCAAAACTGGGTTTAAGGATGTATGGAAGCACAAGTAGTATCTCTACTTGGTGCGAGGAGTTTTGGCTAGCATGAGGGGGAAAGGCAAGCTCAACATGTTGGATGATCCATGCCAATATACTTTATTTCAGATATAAGAAAACATAACCCATTATGTTGTCTTCCTTGTCCAACATCAACTCTTTAGTATGTCATATTTTAATGAGTGCTCACAATCATAAAAGATGTCCAAGATAGTATATTTGTATGTGAAACCTCTCTTTCTTTATTACTTCCTATTAATTGCAACAATGACCAAAACTATGTTTGTCAACTCTCAACAACTTTTATTCATCATACTTTTTATATGTGAAGTCATTACTTCCCATAAGATCGATATGATCTCTTTGATACTCTTTATGTTTTCTTTTATTCTATCATGACCAATGTGAGGAAATCAAGCCCTTGACTCAACACTAATCTTTATTATATAGCTCACGGACTCGATTACAAAAGGGTAAAGATCATAAAGCAAAAGCTCACAACTAGATCATGCTAACTTTATTCCACTAGATCAAAATACTACCAAAAGGATCGAACTAAGAAAAACGGTAAAGATTGGCGTGTGATGGTGATACGATACCGCGGCAACTCCCCCAAGCTTGGCAGTTGCCAAGGGGAGTGCCCATACCCATATGATTATGTCTCCTTCTTCGGGGTTGGTGATGATGGCTTCTTCCTTAACTTGCGCTTAAGGACATAATTTTGCTCCCTTAGGTCTTTGATCTCCTGCTCAAGGTTTAATATTTTCTTGCATAGTGCCTGCTTGTTTTCCTGCAAGAGGTGAAAAGGGATAAATTCGATCTTAGGTTTCTTTGCTCTGTCGGGAAGGCTTGACTTTTTGAATTCCACATGCATGTCCCCGGGTTGAGGTAGTGGGACTTCGTCTTCATCCGAGCTGGTCCAATCCTTTCCCTTGGGATAATGGTCTTCTTCTTCCTCCGTGGTCCAACCATAATACTCCATGTCCCCAAAGGTCTTAGGGTTAGCAAGGAGATCGGCCACATAGCTTTCTCCCTCCGAATCCTAGGAAGACATATTGCTCCTATCTGCGACAAAACAACTTGAAACAAAACAGAGGATTTTTGCGTGATACGGAGGTCAAAACCTTCGTGTGAATATATAGTGAATTTTTACCGACCGAAAGGAGTAACATACAAGAAATCGGAGTCCGGGAGGCACACGAGGTGCCCACGAGGCAGGGGGGCGTGCCCAGGGAAGGGGCACGCCTTCCAGCCTCGTGGACGGCTCGTGTCTCTTCCGGACTGCCACTTATTTTTCTACTTTTCTAAATATTCCAAAACGAAGAAAAAATGCCTTTATAGCTGTTTTGGAGTCGGTTTACGTACCGTATCACATACTTCTTCCTTTTTGGGTCTGAATCGTTCTGGAAAGTGTCCCTTATGTATTCCTCCGGGGTTACGGTTTAAATAACATTGTTTTCAACATTTATAGGATCACCTGAGATATAATGCTTGATTCTTTGACCGTTAACCACCTTCGGATTTGTGCCTTCGAAGTTGTTCATTTTTATGGCACCAGAACGATAGACCTCCTCGATAACGTAAGGACCCTCCCATTTGGAGAGAATATTTCCTGCAAAAAATCTTAAACGAGAGTTGTATAGCAAGACATAATCACCTATGCTAAACTCACGCTTTTGTATCCTTTTGTCATAACGTAAGGACCCTCCCATTTGGAGAGAATATTTCCTGCAAAAAATCTTAAACGAGAGTTGTATAGTAAGACATAATCACCTATGCTAAACTCACGCTTTTGTATCCTTTTGTCATGCCATCTTTTATTTTTTTTTAAACAGCTTGGCATTCTCATAGGCCTGGGTTCTCCATTCATCAAGAGATCTAATGTCAAATAACCTCTTCTCACCGGCAAGTTTGAAATCATAATTGAGCTCTTTAATAGCCCAATATAGCTTATGTTCTAGCTCAACAGGCAAGTGACATGCTTTTCCATAAACCATTTTATATGGAGACATACCCATAGGATTTTTGTATGCAGTTTTATAGGCCCATAATGCATCATCAAGTTTCTTAGACCAATTCTTTCTAGACCTATTAATTGTCTTCTGCAAAATTAATTTCGGCTCCCTATTACTTAATTCTACTTGACCACTAGTCTGTGGGTGATAAGGGGATGCAATTCTATGGTTAACATCATATTTTGCGAGCATTTTACGGAAAGCACCATGAATAAAGTGTGAACCATCAGTCATTAGGTATCTAGGGACTCCAAACCTCGGGAAAATAACTTCTTTAAGCATCTTAATAGAGGTGTTGTGATCAACACTACTAGTTGGAATAGCTTCTACCCACTTAGTAACGTAATCAACAACAACTAAAATATGTGTATACCCATTGGAGGAAGGAAACGGTCCCATACAATCAAAGCCCCAAACATCAAATGGTTCAATAACATGTGAATAATTCATAGGAATTTCTTGATGTCTACTAATATTACCAATTCTTTGCCATTCATCACATGATAAGACAAACTTACGGGCATCCTTAAAAAGAGTAGGCCAATAAAAACCAGATTGCAATACCTTATGTGTAGTTCTATCTCTAGCATGGTGTCCTCCATAAGCTTCGGAGTGGCACTTCGTAGGATCTGTTCCTGTTCATGCTCAGGTACACAACGTCTAATAATACCATCTACTCCTTGTTTATAAAGATGTGGGTCATCCCAGAAGTAATGTCTCAAATCATAGAAGAACTTTTTCTTTTGCTGATATGTGAAGCTAGGAGGTATAAACTTAGCAACAATGTAATTAGCATAATAAGCATACCATGGAGCAGTACGAGAAGTATTTATGACAGCTAATTGTTCATCAAGAAAGCTATCATCAATAGGTTGTGGGTCATCAAGTATATTCTCTAGCTTAGACAAGTTATCTGCTACGGGGTTCTCAGCTCCTTTTCTATCAATAATATGCAAGTCAAATTCTTGCAGCAACAGAACCCATCTAATAAGTCTAGGTTTAGCATCTTTCTTTTCCATAAGGTATTTGATAGCAGCATGATCAGTGTGAATAGTTACTTTAGAATCAACAATATAAGGTCTAAACTTATCACAAGCAAATACAACAGCTAAAAATTCCTTCTCAGTAGTAGCATATTTCTCTGGGCACTGTCTAGGGTTTTACTAGCATATTGGATAACATTCAATTTCTTATCAACTCTTTGCCCTAGAACAACACCTACAATATAATCACTAGCATCACACATAATCTCAAAGGGTAAATTCCAGTCAGGAGGCTGGACAACAGGTGCACAGATCAATGCTTTCTTAAGTATTTCAAATGCTTCTAGACAATCATCATCAAAGACAAAAGGAATATCTTTTTGTAAGAGATTAGTTAGAGGCCTGGAGATTTTGGAGAAGTCCTTAATGAACCTCATATAAAACTCGGCATGACCAAGGAAACTTCATATACCTTTCATGTCCTTGGGGCACAACATCTTTTCAATAGCATCAACTTTAGCCTTGTCAACTTCAATACCTCTTTCAGAAATTTTGTGTCCCAAGACAATGCCTTCATTAACCATAAAGTGACACTTCTCCCAATTCAAGGCAAGATTAGTGTCTTCACATCTCTGCAAAACTTGATCAAGGTTGCTTAAGCAATCATCAAAAGAAGTTTCGTAAACGGAGAAATCATCCATGAAAACCTCAACAATCTTTTCACAAAAATCAGAGAATATAGCCATTATGCATCTTTGAAAGGTAGCAGGTGCATTACATAAACCAAAAGGCATACATCTATAAGCAAAGGTACCGAAAGGACAAGTAAAAGTAGTCTTTTCTTGATCCCCTTTTGACACAGGTATTTGAGAGAAACCAGAATAACCATCTAGAAAGCAAAAATGAGTATGCTTGGATAACCTTTCTAGCATTTGGATATACTCTTTCTTAGTAGCTTTATTTAATTTGCGGAAATCAATTACCATCCTATAACCTATAACTATTCTTTGTGGGATGAATTCATCTTTATCATTAGGAACAAAAGTCATACCTCCCTTCTTAGGGACACAATGGACAGGACTTACCCACTGGCTATCAGCAACCGGATAGATAATACGTGCCTCTAGAAGCTTTAGTATTTCCTTCCTTACCACTTCTTTCATCTTAGGATTTAACCGTCGTTGATGATCAATAACCGGTTTAGCGTTTTCTTCCAATTTTATCTTGTGTTGGCATAAAGTGGGACTAATGCCCTTAAGATCATCCAGAGTATATCCAATAGCAGCACGGTGCTTCTTCAGAGTTTTCAATAATTTTTCTTCTTCCTGCTCTGAAAGGTTAGCACTAATAATAACATGATATATCTTCTTTTCATCAAGATAAACATACTTAAGATTATCAAGTAAAGGTTTAAGTTCAAACACGGGATCACCCTTGGGTGGAGGAGGATCCCCAAGGATTTCAACAGGAAAGTTGTTTTTCAATACGGGTCCCTGGTTAAAGAATATTTCATATATTTCCCTTCTTTCATTCATATACATATCATTTTCATGGTCTAGCAAATATTGTTCTAAAGGATCATTAGGAGGCACCACAATAGAAGCAAGACCAATAATTTCATCCTTACTAGGTAATTCTTTATCAAGGGGTTGTCTACGAAATTTAGCAAAGTTAAAATCATGAGACATATCCCTGCTACTTCTCGAGCTTGCGTTGTATTCCCTCGAAGAGAAAAGGGAGATGCAGCACAGTAGCGTACGTATTTCCCTCAGTTTTTGAGAACCAAGGTATCAATACAGTAGGAGACCACGCGCGAGTCCCTCGCACCTGCACAAACAAATAAGAACTTCGCAAACAACGCGATAAGGGGTTGTCAATCCCTTTACGGTCACTTACGAAAGTGAGATCTGATAGAGATGATAGTTTATTTTTTTGGTTTATAAGAACAACAAATAAAAGCAATAAAAGTAAAGTACATGTTGATAGATATGTTGAGAATAGACCCGGGGGCCATAGTGTTCTCTAGTGGCTTCTCTCATGATAGCGATATTCTACGGCGGGTAAACAAATTACCGTCCAGCAATTGATAAAAAAACGAATAATTATGAGACTATCTAGGCATGATCATTGTATATAGGCTTTACGTCCGAGACAAGTAGACCAACTCATGTCTGCATCTACTACTATTACTCCACACATCGACCGCTATCCAGCATGCATCTAGTGTATTGAGTTCATAAGAACAGAGTAACGCCTTAAGCAAGATGACATGATGTAGAGGGATAAACTCAAGCAATATGATATAAACCCCATCTTTTTATCCTCGATGGCAACAATACAATACGTGCCTTGCTGACCCTACTGTCACTGGGAAAGGGCACCGCAAGTGTCGGGGAAACTGATCGCCCACGAACACCTATGGGACCGGAGCCCCTTTTCGGTACGGTGAGGGAGCGGAGGGAGCACAAAGAGCAGATCGAGGAGCACACGCGGGCACTTTACCCAGGTTCGGGCCGCACGAAGGCGTAAAACCCTACTCCTGCCTTGGTTGTATTGAGTTCTTGAGCTCGGGAGCTTGATGATCTACAGTACTAGCTACACCGAGCGTGGGAGTGATCAAGTTTCTGGAGTCGAACCCCCTCTACGTTGTGCATGGGCCTCCTTTTATAGCTCAAAAGGGTCACCGACAGGTGTCAACGTAGACGAGGGCAAAAGTGTAAAATTGGTGGTAGTTGCAACAGTGCATGAACAGTGTATGTACAGTGGTCTATACCTAACCCTGACGGTGGGGGACAAGGGCATTGAATGCCCGTCGCCGTCACCCCAAAAGTGTCCGCCCGGGCGTCTCCGTTCGCCACGACGATGGCCTCGTCACCGCGGCTCGCCACCGTGTCCCCCAGGCTGCACAACCATTCGCCACGTGCCCCTGGAAGGGCCCCAGGGCGACGCGTGGCCAGATGAGCTGGAGCGCGGCACATAGTGTAAGCCTTCCCCGGCAAGCACCTTGCCGGGGTTGCTATCTTGCCGGGCCCGGAAGCTTGTCGCTCTCCAGGTCCTGCCGGGGCGCATGATGCGCCGCGATATATCTTCTGAGGTGCTGTTCTTTGGCCTACCTGGCAAGCTCCTCTTGCCAGGGTATTGTGCTGGAATGATAACCTTGAGCCTGGTGCGGCCTTCCCGGCAAGCTCCTCTTGCCGGGGCCTTATTCTTCTGACTTGTATACTTTGTTCTTGAATGGCTTAAAGGGATCCAGAGCGGGCCTTGGCGAGCGCGTGGTGAGCCAGACCACGGGAGGCTGCTACTGCCCGTGCACAAGTCGGGATACTAAGGTACACCTACTCTAGTACACCGACAGGAGCCCCCGGGCCTGGGCCACACACGGTGCCGAGCGCTGTTGGGCCAGGCCCAAAACAGTGCACGGGCACACGCGGCCCACGGCGCGCCATTTCCCACTCCTCATCAGCCGCATCCCTCCCTAACGGCACGCGTCGATTGCGGCGTCGTGGGAGAGATTGTGGCCTGTTTCTTTAATGGGAAAATGCGGAACGTCCCCCACTTCCCCCTTAAAAGCAGAGGGAGCAGGGGCAGTTTCCCCCCATTGCTTTCATTGTGTCTTCAATCTCCAGAAACCCCCGCCGCCCTCTGCCTCCCCAAAAGTCGACAGAGAGCAGAGCTCCACCCTTCCTCCGCCGTCTCCAGCATCTGCAACGCCGTCGACCTCCCTCGCCGTCCCCGCCATGGCCCCGAAGAGCGACAAGGCGAAGAAAGAGAAGTCCGACAAGGCGGCGAAGCTAGCAGCCATGCGGAGGAGGATGGTGGTCTTCCCGCCGAGGCTCGGCGCGAGGGAGCTGCGGGACAAGTATTACCTGTTCTGAGCGAGGGAGACGAAGGCTCACCCGCGCACCAGGGTCCTCCCCGCCGAAGCCATCGACCTGTACCCGGGAGGTTACCACTTCTTCGCTCTGTTCTTCCACTGTGGCCTTTGTCCTCCGTATTCAGAGTTTTTGTGCGATGTGATGAACACATATGGATTCCACCTCTTAGATTTCACCCCGAATGCCGTCCTCACTTTGGCCGTTTTCGCACATCTGTGCGAAAACTATATCAGGGTCCACCCAAACGTAGCTCTCTTCCGCCACTTCTTCACACCTAGAGTAGAGTCCGGATCCCCACTCTCCGGCGGTATCTTCTGGATCTTCAGGCTCGGCAAGAAGGAGGCGTACTTAATCGGAGAGCTCCGCGGCAAGTGGGAGGAGTGGAGGGCAGATTGGTGCTGGGTTATAGAAGAGGAGCCCCAGCAGTTTACCTTGCCGCGCCGGACTGCAATAGTGCGCGGCAAGGATTGGAGTGACTTGGCCCCGGAGGACGATAAGCTGCAGATTGCCCTCACTAGGATCCTTCGCCTCCGGCCCGCCAACCTTACTGTAGGCGAGGTCGGGGCGGATTTCCTTCGCCGCCGCATTGCCCCCTTGCAGGACAGGAAAAGGCCCGCTTGGGAGTTCGGCAACGCGACAGACCGCATGAGGCTGCGCCCCGGACTGAATTATAACTTCACCGTCTTGGAACTCAAGGGGATGGTTCGGGAGCTGTTCAAACCCGACCCCAAGCACAAGGAGTGGTTCACCCCGTCCCGGGGAGTAGTTCCGTTGTGCAACAATACTGCTCTTAGTGCCATCCGCGCGGCAATGCCTGAGTGTGACTCCCATGGGGTTGTTCCCACCTGGCTGACGCCTTCAGCAGAGACCGTGCAGACCTTCTTTGACAGCCTGGTCGAACGGCCACGCAACCCCGAGAGAAAAAGGGCCTCACCCGGGCGACCACCGACCGGGATGTGGCATACATAGCCGATAGGATGGAGGAGGCCGCCGCAGCGGCGGCCGCGGGTGAGTTTGGGTACACCGTGGAGGAAGCGAAAGCGGCGGACGCGGTGAGCCAAGCCGAGGAGGAAGAGATCCTCAAGCTGTTGAAGATTGCGCCCGAGGAGTTCGCCGGGGAGCCTGCCGGGGAGCCTGCCGGGACGAGCGAGGCTGCCGGGCAAGGCACTGAGTCCAGTGAGCCCGCCGAGGAGGAGGACGCCGAATCTGGCGATTCCGACGAAGACTCGGGCGGGTCACTGAACCTCGACGACGCCTCCTCATCCTCAGAGAACTCTCCGCCACCACCAAGTCCTCCGCCACCGCAGAAGAAGCGCCTCCGCAAGACCGCTGAGACGGCGAGGCCACCGGCTTCCCGACAGCAGCCGAAGCGTCGTGCGACGCATGCCACCACGACGAGCAAGGTCGTCAAGGAGGCGTCCCGTGTCCCAGCGGCAAGCGGAGGGGGATCTTCCCGGAGCGGTTCTGGTGCTCCTTCTGCCCCTCGGTCCTCGGCGACGACCGGGGCTGGTTCTTCTCAACCCACAGCCCCACAGCCCGCCAAGCGCCCGAGGGAGCCTTCTCCTCCAGCTCCTCGCGCCGGGACGCGTGAGGCGGATTTCGACTTCTCCGCCCTTAGCTCCGACGAGGAGGAGGAATAGTAAGTACTTGCATCTTTTCATTTCTTCTGATTCTTGTTGTCCTTGTCTTGATTTCTCTTTGCCTAACTCTGATCTTGTTTGGCTTCCAGGACCTTGACCCAGAGGATGGCGAAGAGGGCCAAGATCCCTGTGGTTGACCTCGAGGACGACGAGCCTGCCGCAGCTACGGAGGATGCGCCAGCGACAGACTTGCCGGACCAGCCTGCTGCTTCGGAGAACAGCCCCCAGCGTAAGTCTTGTTGTTCACCTTTCTGCTTGAGGGGTGCGCTCGGGTTCCTGGTCCTTGCTAACGCCTTGCTCGCTTGTTGTCTTGTGCAGAAATGGAGCCGCAGCCGCAGGAGCACCAAGAGACGGCCCCCGACGAGTCGCTTGTTCCACCGTCCCCGCCAAGGAGGAGCTCCCCGGCGAGGGAGGGTGTTCTGCCAAGGGCGGGTACTCCGCCAAGGGCGAGTACCCCGCCAAGGGCGAACACCCTGACAAGGGTGGACACCCCGCCAAGGGAAGGCGCCAGCGGCCCTCCGCCGGCAGGGGCTTCTACTACGCCGCCAAGGGAGAACTCCCCGGCGAGGGACCCCGTTATTGAAGAGGCCCGCGCAGGTAGCCCTTGTACTCTTCTTTCTTTGAATTCATCTTTTTGGATATTTGCTTGATGCTTCTTTCTTTTCTTTTTCTTCTGTTAGATCCGCCCGCCCCGGAGTCGATGGAGACGGAGACCATCGCCGGGGAGGAAGTGCGCGGCGATGCTGGCGACGCCACCACCGCTGAACGAATGGCCGGCGCTGACGAGACGGCCGCCGAGGAGACTGCCCCGACCGCTGACGCGGCAGCTGGGGAAGGGACCGGCGACCGCACTGCGGGCCCTGAGGCCACAGGAGCGCCGGATGCTGCGCCGGCCGCCGACCCCTCCGCCCCCGTGGCTGGGTCGGGTGTCTATCTGGAGGCCGCCAACGGGGTCTTTATCCAAGTCCCGTGGGCGTCCTCATCAAGGGCACCCGCGGAGGGGGAGACCTTCGACGGAGAAGTTCTCGCCTCCGCCGGGCTAAGGGTTGTCGACGCGCCCGGCAGCAGCAATGAGCCCGAAGAGGAGCAACTCCTACGTCGACTCCTAGGTTTGTACCGGGCCAGGCAAGCCAAGTTGGAGTCCCGAGAGGCTCTGGCTGCCAAGGCCGGTGCTGATCTGGAGAAGCGTGCCGTGGAGCTCCGCGCCGCCAACCAAGCGGCCCTCCGGAACTTGGCGGAGGAGCGCGAAGAGCTTGCCGGAGCACACCAGGCGTTCCTCCTCGAGAAGGCAGAGGTGGAGGAACAGCAGCGACTGGCCGCCGAGGATCTATCTCGGCGGGAGGGAGAGCTCAACCAGCGGAAGGTCGACCTCGATAGCCACGAGGACGACCTCACTGCTCGCGAGCGGGCCATTGGCGGGGCTCTGCAGGAGGCGAGGGACGCCGCCGCTGCCGTAGAGACCGCCAAGAGGGATCTGGAGGCCAGGGTGGCGCAGTTGGAGACGGGCTTGAAGGCGAGCGAGGACAGGGTCGCCGCGCTCAATGTGGCGCGGGAGAAGGACGCCCACACCAACTCGGAGCTGCAAGTCCGTCTCTCCGAGAAGGGCAAAGAGCTCAATGACGCCAAGGACTCCATTGCAAACTTGGAGCTGAAGGTTTCCACCCTCACTGACTCGCTTGACGCCGCCCGGGACCGCGAAACGAAACTGAAGGACGATCTCCGCGCCGAGAGGGCATTGCTGGACAGCGCCGCCGTCTCGCAAAATAACTTCAAGGAGACAGTGGAGCAGTGGACCGAGGGGCTCGTCGCCGCCGCCGCCAACATTGACAAGGAGATGGTGGCGCTTGGGACGGAGCACCTCGTGTGCTCTCCTGACGATAATCTCCCCCACAGCACCAAGCTGAGCCTGTTCTTCAGGGGAGTGGCGCCAGCCCTTGCACAGCTACAGAAGAGGATCCCCTTGCAGCTGGCGAACGAGGCGCGTAGGCTCTGCACGGGCACCATGGAGCGAGTGTTGTCGAAGATCGTCTACCGCAACCCCGACATAAACCTTAACAACGTCCTCCGGACCCTGCCGCCGGAAGCTGATTAGGAGGCGTTGAAGGCGCGGATTGCCCACATCTTGGTCAAGGTGGGCAAGATCAAGAGGGTTGATGGTGATCGTGAAGACTAGGTAGCTTTTCTTTCTGCTGCCCTTGCCGCTGCCAATTAAGTCATGGGTAGTAGTTGGTTAGAACAGCGGCAAGTTATCTTGTAATATAACTTTATTTTGGATAATCAATGCAGTGTTATCTCCCTTGTTCAGTCCCTTCACTTTGCATGCTTTCCACCCTACGCTTTTAGGAAACTTGCCGGCAAAGGAACCCTTGCCGCGAGCGCTGAGTGCGGGACTCTTAGCAGCCTGCTGGCAATGCACTTGCCGGCAAGAAACCTTGCCGCAGCTAGTCGCAGCACACTTAGATTGTTGAGCGAACTCGAAAACAAAATAAGGGCGCGACACTTGTTGCAGCTCACTTAAGCCGTTGAGCGTGCTCGAAAAAAAGTAAGGGTGCGGCTAGCCACGGGTAGGTCCCTCTGCGCACAGGTTTTCCATACAAAGTGTGGTTGTTCAAGGAAGACAACTAAATTTTTTAAAAATTTGAATTGCTCAAACTCTGGCAACTTATCTTTTGTGTTCTGTTTGCTTCTCGGCAAGGCTTTCCTTCCTTGAACAACACTTGGTCCATACCACTGTCTCCTTCCCCCCGGCAAACTTGTGCGCGAGGGACACTTCTTCTGCTTGAGAGAAAAAGGAAGAGGGGGGAAACACAAATATGGAGCCTTGCGACTTGTTATTGCTTACCGGGATCGCGTACTGCACAAAGTGTCAGATAATACATGCAATGAAAACAAGAATGCACGAACGACAAGCTGTGCGAAGCACTAAAGTTTTACTGATGCACGGGGTCTGCGCCCGGATTTGTACAAAGGTTTACATGAAACAGCGGCAAGACTTGTACAAAAGGTGGTTGCCGGAGCGGATCACGGCAACCGCGCCTCATGGGTGAAACTTGCGAAGATGCTCAATGTTCCAGGAGTTGCTCGACGGTAAGCCTTCTTCGGTCTCAAGGCGGACAGCGCCGGGCCTTGTGACTTGTCTCACCCGATAAGGGTCTTCCCACTTCGGCGCCAACTTGTTGGAGTTCTTGGCGGACTGAACGCGCCGAAGAACAAGGTCGCCTTCCTCGAGACTCCTGGCCTTGACTTTGCGGCTGTGATAGCGACGCAAAGCTTGCTGGTATCGAGCAGCTCGTACAGCAGCCTGGAGACGGTCCTCCTCAAGGAGCAATGCATCATCTTGCCGCAGTTGCTCTTGCTCAAGCTCGTCGTAAGCGAGTACTCGAGGAGATCCGTATACGAGTTCCGTGGGGAGAACTGCCTCTGCTCCATAGACAAGAGCAAAGGGTGTCTGTCCGGTGGCTCGACTTGGTGTCGTCCTGATTGACCAAAGAGCCGCCGGCAACTCTTCTATCCAGTTTCTTCCACTCTTGTGCAGCCTGTCAAAGGTTCTTATCTTGAGCCCGCGCAACACTTCAGCATTGGCCCTCTCCGCTTGACCATTGCTCCTCGGGTGAGCAACAGAAGCGAAGCAGACCTTGGCGCCAAGGTCTTGGACGTACTGCATGAAGGTGCGACTTGTGAACTGTGTGCAGTTGTCGGTGATGATCCCGTTAGGGATTCCGAAACGGCAAACGATTGATCTGAAGAACCTGACTGCCGACTGTGCGGTCACCTTTCTCACTGGCTCCACTTCTGGCCACTTTGTGAACTTGTCGATTGCAACGTACAAGTACTCAAAGCCCCCGACAGCACGGGGAAAGGGGCCGAGGATGTCGAGCCCCCAGACCGAGAAGGGCCAGGACAAAGGGATCGTCTGGAGAGCTTGAGCTGGCTGATGTATTTGCTTGGCATGGAACTGGCACGCTTCACACTTGGTTACTTGTGCAGTTGCATCTTGGAGGGCTTCTGGCCAAAAGAAACCTTGCCGGAACGCCTTCCCGGCAAGTGCTCTGGCGCCAATGTGGTGGCCACATATGCCTCCATGTATTTCTGCCAACAGCTTCTGTCCATCTTCCCGGGAAATGCATTTCAATCTGACACCATTGAGTCTTCTTCTGTATAGTTCGTTGCCAACGAACTGGTACATACTTGACTGTCTGGTAATCCTCTCTATCTCTTCTGGTTCTTCGGGAAGTTCTCCAGTTTGAAGAAAACGGACGATTTGCTGTGCCCATGCTGGAGCCTGAGGCTCAACAACAAGGACTAAAGGCATCAGTGCTGCTGCGGGAACGTTAGCTTCTACGGCAAGAACCTGCGGCTCTGCCGGAGCTGAACATCCCCCGGCAAGCCTGCCGGGGCAAGACTTGTCGAGAACACTTGCTTCAACTGTACAGACCCTTGGGTCTGCAGGAGCAGACTGTTCCTCAGCAACTGGGTCGTTGATCTTGGGGACTTTGGCGGCGGCTTCAGGAAGATCCGCCGGCAAGTAGTCGCCGGAGACCAACTTTCTTTTCTTGCTCTGCCCAATTGATGGTGTAACGGATGGTTGAGTTAGCTTGAGCAGGAAGGTCCCTGGCTCCACAGGTAACTTCATTGCAGCACACTTTGAGAGGCCATCTGCGATATCATTCTGAGCTCTTGGAACATGCTCCATCTGCAAGCCTTCAAAGTGTTCTTCAAGCTTCCTCACTTCATCGACATATGCTTCCATCAAAGGACTCTGGTAGCTCTTAGTTACTTGTCGGACTACCAACTGTGAATCTCCCTGCACGATCAGCTTCTTGATCCCAAGTTCGGCCGCAATTCTGAGGCCGGCAAGCAAACCTTCATACTCAGCAGTATTGTTTGTCGCTTGCTCCTTGGGAAAGTGCATTTGGACAACATACTTGAGGTGCTCCCCGGTGGGTGCGACAAGCAGCACACCAGCACCGGCACCCTGGAGCGAGAAAGCACCATCGAAGTACATTATCCATTCCTTGCTTGCTTCTCGGACGGGGATGTTTGTCTCTGGGACTTCTTCGTCTGGCGTTGGTGTCCATTCTTCTATAAATTCTGCCAAAGCTCTGCTCTGTATAGTCGAAGTACTCTCGAACTTAAGACCAAAGCTTGACAGCTCCAGTGCCCACTCGACGATCCTGCCTGTTGCTTCTGGATTTTGCAATATCCTCTTCAACAGAAAGCGAGTGACCACCGTTATCTCATGTGCTTAGAAGTAATGGCGCAGCTTTCTCGAGGCCATGAGGAGGCCGAAAAGCAACTTCTGCACCCCAAAGTATCTCGACCTAGCCCCCTGCAAGAGGGAACTTACAAAATAAACTGGGCGCTGCACCATCTTCTTTCGCACTTCTCCTTGTACCTGTGCAGACTTGTCCTTGTCGGGGCCAGAGCTTGTCGGGGAAGCCCCCTGCTTGTAGTTGGATGCGCTTGCCGGGGATGTTGGTTCCTCATCTGCCTCCCTCTCCGCTACCAACGCAGCACTAACCACTTGATTGGTTGCCGCTAGGTACAGCAGCAACTTCTCTTGTGGCCTAGGTGCGACAAGTATTGGAGTGGAGGACAGGTATCCTTTCAAGTCTTGCAGTGCTGCCTCTGCTTCCGGAGTCCATTTCATAGGACCTGCCTTTTTCAAGATTTTGAAGAAAGGCAAGGCGCGTTCTGCAGACTTTGAAATGAACCTGCTGAGGGCAGCCACACAACCAGCAAGTCTCCGTACATCCTTGACGCGCTTTGGTGCTTCGATCTTCTCGATGGCTTTTATCTTGTCGGGATTGGCTTCAATCCCCCTCTGGGACACAAAGAACCCGAGAAGCTTGCCGGAGGGGACGCCGAAAACGCACTTCTCGGGGTTCAACTTGAGTTGTATCTTGCGCAGATTCTCAAAGGTTTCTCCTAGGTCTTGAATCAGGGTATCTTTGTCCTTGCTCTTGACCACTATATCATCCATGTAGGCTTCTACATTCCTGTGTATCTGTGGCTCAAAAGCAGTGTGGACCACCCTTGCAAATGTTGAGCCCGCATTCTTCAATCCAAAGGGCATACGTATGAAACAGTAAGTGCCACATGGATTAATGAATGCGGTCTTCTCTTCATCTTCCTCAGCCATGAATATCTAGTGGTATCCGGAGTATGCATCAAGAAATGAAAGCAAGTCACATCCGGCCGTGGAGTCAACGATCTGGTCGATGCGCGGCAAGGGAAATGGATCCTTGGGACAAGCTTTATTCACATCAATGAAGTCTATACAAAGTCTCCACTTCCCATTAGCTTTGCACACGACAACTGGATTAGCCAGCCACGTGGGATGAAGTACACCTCTAACAAGGCCTGCTGCTTCCAACTTCTTGATCTCCTCAGCTATGAACTCTTGGCGCTCCACTGCTTGCTTCCTGACCTTCTGCTTGACGGGCCGCGCGTGAGGACAAACAGCAAGCTTGTGCTCAATTACCTTCCTGGGAATGCCGGGGATGTCAGACGGTTGCCATGCAAACACGTCGACATTCGCCCGCAGGAAGGCAATAAGCGCACTTTCCTATTTGGGGTCGAGCATAGCACTGATGGTGAAGGTACCACCAGTGCCGTCCTCCTTGGCGGACACTTTCTTGGTTGCCGGTGGAGCTGCCATTCCTTTCTTGCACTTGCCGGTGGAGCTCGATGGTGCGTCCTCGACGGCAGCGCAGCACTCCGAAGAGGTGCGTTTGCCGGAGTGGGCCCCAGAGCACTTGCCGGACTTGGTCTTGGTCTTCCCCCCGGGAGCTTCAGCGGCAAGTGTCTTGCTGTCTACCGCGGCTGCTGCGTCCCAGTAGATCTTGTCAGCGCAGATAAGCGCATCCTTCTTGTCGCCGGGGACAGAGATGACGCTTATTGGCCCTGGCATCTTGAGCATGTTATATGCGTGGTGGGAGGCTGCCATGAACTTGGCGAGCGCAGGACGGCCAAGTATCCCATTGTATGGCAATGGGATATCGGCCACGTCGAACGTGATCCTCTCCGTCCTGAAGTTAAGCTCTCCGCCAAAGGTCACTGGCAGCGTGATTTTCCCCTTCGGCTTGCTCCTTCCCGGGTTGATTCCTTGGAACGTCCCGGTTTCCTCGAGCTCGCTGTGGGGGATCTGCAGCTTCTTGATCACAGCGGAGGAGATCAAGTTGAGGCCGGCCCCGCCGTCAACCAACATCTTGGTGACCTTGAGGTTGCGGATAGTTGGCGAAACCAACATCGGCAAACACCCGACCGCAGTTGTGCGATCAGGGTGGTCCTCAAGGTCGAAGATGATGGGCGTGCCGGACCATTTCAGTAGCCTGCGCGACTCGATGGATGGCTCAGCTGCATTCACTTCCCGCACCCATTGCTTGAGTTGGAGGTGGGAAGTGTGCAGAGAGGCACCTCCATCGACGCACAGAACTTCTGTGGCCTTCTGGAATTCCTGCTCGCTGTTATCTCTGTCATCCATGTCTTCGTCATCGTCTTCGTCTTCATCCTTGTCGCGGCCCCGGGGAGGTCTGTCTCCTTGCCGCTGCTTGGCCTTGCCGCGGCGTCCTCCCCGGCCATTGAACGGCCGCTTCTTGCTGGGCTCTCCTCCGCCTCCTTGGGCCTTCTCCTTGTCGCATCGCTCATATTCAGCCTTCTGCTGCTCTACGAGGTACTCTACTCTTTTGCAGTTCTGGAGATCGTGGCCCTTAGTGCGGTGGATCTTACAGTACTGCTTGTTGGAGCCGTCTTGCTTGTCGGCGGCCGCTACAGGGGTGGCCTCCTTGCCGGAGCCACCAGCCTGTGTCTTCTTGGCGGCAGCCTCCTTGCCGGACTGCTCGACAACCAATACCTCCTTGTTCTTCTTCTTCTTATTGTTCCGCCGCCGGTTTTTTCTTGCCGGGGCGGCATCCTCGCTATCCGTTCCTCCTGCTCCAGTATCCTCTCCGGGGAGTCTCCTCCCCTCTTCAGCACGGGCACACTTGTCAGCCAGAGCATAAAGCTCGCTGACGTCCCGGATCTTAGTCATCGCCATCTCCTCCCTCATCCGGCGGTTACGCACGTTCTGATGGAACGCGCTGATAACCGCGGCAGGGTGGACGTCCGGGATGTTGTGCTGAACGCGGCTGAACCTTTGGATGTACTTGCGCAGGGACTCTTCCTCCTTCTGGGCAAGAATGTGGAGATCGCTCTCCTGGCCGTGAGGTTTGTGGCCGCCCGTGAAGGCGCCAACAAACTGGTGGCACAGATCTGCCCAAGAAGAGATGGAGTCCTTCGGCAAGTGCATAAGCCAAGATCTGACATTTGGCTTAAGCACGAGCGGGAAGTAGTTGGCTAAAATCTTCTCGTCGCGTCCCCCGGCAGCTTGCACCGCAATGGTGTAAATGCTAAGGAACTCCGAGGGGTGTGTCTTGCCGTCGTACTTCTCGGGTACGTCGGGCTTGAAGTTCTTCATGCTGGGCCACTGGACTTGCCGCAGCTCTCGGGTGAACGTAGGGCAACGTGCCGCGTACGGCAAGTCGCCTGGTTCACCAGGCGCGTGCATGTCGACAGTAGTCCCAGCGCGTTGGTCGGACTGTCTTCGGGCTTCTCGTCGACGCTCGATACGAGTTCGAGCGTCCTCTTGTCGCCTGTCATCGAGGACTTGGCGCTAATCGCGGCGAGCCCGTGGATCCGAAGATGCTGTGGAGTCGTCGTCGACGTTGATCCGGCGGGGCGGCGATTTCTGCTTCCGCCGCGGGGAGCGCACGGTAGTTGCACCCCCGGCGCTCTTGTCTCCATCGGCCTTCGCTTGATCGACTTGCCGCGGCTGTGATGCTGCCGGCTGCTGCGGCGTGTCGTTGTTGGCGAAGGCGATGAGGCTCTGGATTGTAGCCCTCCAGTCTTCGGCCTTGTCCACCGCTGGAGGGAAGTCGAGGAGCAGCTGGGCTCTGGCTAGAGCTTCAGCTGGAGTGGAGGGGAGCGGTGGCGAGCGGTGCGAGGAGCGATATATGCTTGGACTTCTAACAGCGTTAGAAGGAGCAGGTTCTCGCCCCGGCGACCGCGCCTTGCTCGTGCCAGCACGCTGGCCTTGAGCGTCCCGCGACCCGCCAGTTTGGCCTTGTCCCAGCAGGCGGATGGTACCGTGGGTACCACGTTGCTGCTGGCCCGGCACCTCCTGAGAGGGACGGGGTGCGTGCACGGACACCGAGGCTTTGGAGTTCGCCCGGTCGTCCGTCTTGTCCTTGGACTTGGCGGCGCCGTGAGTGTCCTCGCCGGCATCCACCCTTCCGCCAGCGTCTACCCCACCCACCGTTGGTTCTGGTGGTGGTGGGATCGACGCGGATGGGCCTCCGACCTCCGAAGCCTTCTTCTTTGGAGGCATGTTGATGTAGTCGCTGAGGTTGATGAAGCTGGAAAAGTTGCTGAAGATTGCGCCCGCGTAAGCGCCGGATCAAGTTCGCACAACCTCGACGCCCCCTACCTGGCGCGCCAAAGATGTCGGGGAAACTGATCGCCCACGAACACCTATGGGACCGGAGCCCCTTTTCGGTACGGTGAGGGAGCGTAGGGAGCACAAAGAGCAGATCGAGGAGCACACGCGGGCAGTTTACCCAGGTTCGGGCCGCACGGAGGCATAAAACCCTACTCCTGCCTTGATTGTATTGAGTTCTTGAGCTCGGGAGCTCTAGGATCTACAGTACTAGCTACACCGAGCGTGGGAGTGATCAAGTTTCTGGAGTCGAACCCCCTCTACGTTGTGCATGGGCCTCCTTTTATAGCTCAAAGGGGTCACCGACAGGTGTCAACGTAGACGAGGGCAAAAGTGTAAAATTGGTGGTAGTTGCAATAGTGCATGAACAGTGTATGTACAGTGGTCTATACCTAACCCTGACGGTGGGGACAAGGGCATTGAATGCCCGTCGCCATCACCCCAAAAGCGTCCGCCCGGGCGTCTCCGTTCGCCACGACGATGGCCTCGTCACCGCGGCTCGCCACCGTGTCCCCCAGGTTGCACAGCCATCCGCCACGTGCCCCTGGAAGGGCCCCAAGGCGACGCGTGACCAGATGAGCTGGAGCGCGGCACACAGTGTAAGCCTTCCCCGGCAAGCACCTTGCCGGGGTTGCTATCTTGCCGGGCCCGGAAGCTTGTCGCTCTCCGGGTCCTGCCGGGGCGCATGATGCGCCGCGATATATCTTTTGAGGTGCTGTTCTTTGGCCTAGCTGGCAAGCTCCTCTTGCCAGGGTCTTGTGTTGGAATGATAACCTTGAGCCTGGTGCGGCCTTCCCGGCAAGCTCCTCTTGGCGGGGCCTTATTCTTCTAACTTGTATACTTTGTTCTTGAATGGCTTAAAGGGATCCAGATCGGGCCTTGGCGAGCGCGTGGTGAGCCAGACCACGGGAGGCTGCTACTGCCCGTGCACAAGTCGGGATACTAAGTTACCCCTACTCTAGTACTCCGACAGCAAGATTGAACCCAAAACCAAGCACTTCTCCCATTGCAAGAACTATAGATCTAGTAGGCCAAACCAAACCAATAATTCGAAGAGACTTGCAAGGATATTATGAGCACACATAAAAAGTTCAGAGAAGAACCAAATATTTCTCATAGATAATCTTGATCATAAACTCACAATTCATCGGATCTCGACAAACACACCACAAAAGGAGATTACATCGAATAGATCTCCTCGAAGACCGAGGAGAACTTTGTATTGAGATCCAGTGAGAGAGAAGAAGCCATCTAGATACTAGCTATGGACCCGAAGGTCTGTGGTAAACTACTCACAACTCATGGTGAGGGTGATCATGATGATGATGATGATGATGAACTCCGTGATGGATCCCCCTCCGGTGGAGCTCCGGAACAGGCTCCAAGATGGGATCTCATGGGAATAGAAGGTTATGGCGGTGGAATTAGGCTTTTCTCTCTGTTGTCGAAGGTTTCGGGGTACGTAGACTTATATAGGAGGAAGGAGGACACCGGGGGGTGCTCGAGGGGCCCACGAGGCAGGGGGCGCGCCTTGGGAAGGGGGGTGCGCCCCTACCCTCGTGGACACCCCGAGGCTCCCCTGACGTGGTTCTCAAGTCCCTCGCGCGTGATTTTCTCCAAAAATATCTCTCGCGAAGGTTTCATTCCGTTTGGAGTCCGCTTGATATTCTTTTTCTGCAAAACCCTGAAATAGGCGAAAAACAACAATCTGGACTGGGCCTTTGGGTTAGTAGGTTAGTCCCAAAAGTGATATAAAAGTGTATGATAAAGCCCATTAAACATCCAATACTTCATAAATAATAGCATGGAACAATCAAAAATTATAGATACATTGGAGACGTAGCAAGCATCCCGAAGCTTAATTCCTGCTCGTCCTCGAGTAGGTAAATGATAAAGAAAGAACTTTTGATGTGGAATGCTAACCAATATAGTTTTTCAATGTAATTCTCTTAATTGTGGCATGACTGTTTAGATCTGAAATATTCAAGATAAAATTCTATATTGACATAAGAAATAATAATACTTCAAGCATACTAACAAAGCAATCATGTCTTCTCAAAATACTATGGCTAAATAAAGTTATCCCTACAAAATCATATAGTGTGGCTATGCTCCCTCTTCATCACACAAAATATTCATATCATGCACAACCCCGATTTCAGCCACGCACTTGCTTTCATACTCTATCTTTTCAAACCTTTCAACTTTCACACAATACATGAGCGTGAGCCATGGACATAACACTATGGGTGGAATAGAGGTGGTTGTGGGGAAGACAAAAAGGAGGGAGATAGTCTCACGTCGACTAGGCGTATCAACGGGCTATGGAGATGCCCATCAATAGGTATCAATGTGAGTGAGTAGGGATTGCCATGCAACGGTTGCACTAGAGCTAAGTATGTATGAAAGCTCAACAAAAGAAACTAGTGGGTGTGCATCCAACTTGCTTGCTCATGAAGACCTAGGGCATTTGAGGAAGCCCATCGTTGGAATATACATGCCAAGTTCTATAATGAAAATTCCCACTAGTATATGAAAGTGACTAAACATGAGACTCTCTACAATGAAGAACATGGTGCTACTTTGAAGCACAAGTGTGGAAAAAGATAGTAGCAATTGTCCCTTCTCTCTTTTCTCTCATTTATTTTGGAGGGGCTTTCTCTTTTTTTTTATTAGCCCCTCTCTATTTTTTTGGGCAATCTCTTTTTTTATTGGCCTTTCCTCACATGGGACAATGCTCTAAATGATGATCATCACACTTTTATTACAACTCGAAATTACAACTCGATACTACAACAAGTATGACTCTATATGAATGCCTCCGGCGGTGTACCGGGATGTGCAATGAATCCAGAGTGACATGTATGAAAAATTATGCATGGTGGCTTTGCCACAACTACGATGTCAACTACATGATCATGCATGGCAATATGACAATATGATGCGTGTCATATGAATGGAACAGTGGAAAGTTGCATGGCAATATATCTCGGAATGGCTATGGAAATTCCATGATAGGTAGGTATGGTGGCTGTTTTGAGGAAGGATATGGTGGCTGTTTTGAGGAAGGATATATAGTGGTTTTATGGCACCGGCGAAAGTTGCACGGTACAAGAGAGGATAGCAATGGTGGAAGGGTGAGAGTGCGTATAATCCATGGACTCAACATTAGTCATAAGAACTCATATACTTATTGCAAAAAATCTACGAGTCGTCAAAACAAAGCAATCAACGCATGCTCCTAGGGGGAAGGTTGGTAGGAGTTAACCATCGCGCGCCCCCGACCTCCACACAAAGGTTGGCACTTTACAAATACCTCATGCTCTAACTTCGTCACATAGCGGTTCACCATACGTGCATGATATGGGAATCACTAACCTTAACACAAGTATTTCTCAATTTCATAATAACTCCACTATCATGACTCTAATATTACTATCCTCATATCTCAAAACAATTATCAAGCATCCAACATCTCATCATATTCAATGCACTTAGTGTGAATTTTTTTTCTACATTGACATTGGATGTCTATCATGTGAAGACTAGTTTCTTTAGCCTAAACACATTACCATGCTGTTTTAATAGACTCTCAAATAGATATAAGTGAAGCATGAGAGTTCAACCATTTCTACAAAATATAACCACCACCGTACTCTAAAAGATATAAGTGAAGCACTAGAGCAAAAACTATTCAACTCAAAAGATATAAGTGAAGCACATAGAGTGTTCTATCAATTCCTAGGCCATATTTAACTCTCTCAAATAGGTGTGTCCAGCAAGGATAATTGTGGAAAACTAACAAGCAAAGACTCAAATTATACAAGACGCTCCAAGCAAAACACATATCATGTGGTGAATAAAAATATAGCTCCAAGTATAGTTACTATTGGATGAAGACGAAAGAGGGGATGCCTTCCCGGAGCATCCCCAAGCTTAGGCTTTTGATTATCTTGAATTTACTTGGGGTGCCATGGGCATTCCCAAGCTTAGGCCCTTGCTACTCTTTGTTCCGTAGTCCATCAAAGCAATACTCAAAACTTGAAAACTTCACAACACAAAACTTAGACAAAAATTCCTGCAATGAATTTATTCTTTTTTATATATGTGTTAAACCTACTGTATTCCAACTTCTCTATGGTTCATACTTGTAATACTACTCATAGATGCATTGAAATAAGCAAACAACACACGAAAAACAGAATCTGTCAAAAACAGAACATTCTGTAGTAATCTGCAGGTTTCGCCTACTTCTGGAACTCCAAAAAATTTAAAATAATTTAGTAAATTTGAGGAATTTGTCTATTAATCATCTTCAAAAAGAATCAACTAAATAGCACACTCCATTAAAATCTGACGACCACTTTAGCGAGCGCTAATGATTCTATTTTTCACAGCAAGATCACATAAACTTCACACAAGTCTTCCCAAAGGTTCTACTTGGCACAAACACTAAACAAAACATGAAACCACATCTAATCAGAGGCTAGATGAAATATTTATTAGCTAACAGCAACAAAAACAAAAAAATATAAAATTGGGTTGCCTCCCAACAAGCGCTATCGTTTTACGCCCCTAGCTAGGCACGATACAAGATAAATCTAGGTATTGCCATCTTTGGAAGGCAATTCTTTGATTAAGCACTTATGATTCTTAGGCACTTCTTTGTACCTATTAATAATGAAACTCTTGGGCAAAAAATCAAGAAATTCTAAAGTGTCAAAAGGGTCTCTTGCAAAAGTAAGAAAATTAGGGTGAACACTTATGGATTTGAGATCCGCAATTCTAGATGTTTCACCTTTGTCTTTAGGGACATACATGAACTTAGATAATTTAGTGGTAGAGGTATTTGGAGTAGTTTTTTTAGGGGAAAGACCAGAACCCACATTAGTGATAACATCCTCAAGTTTATTGATTCTAGTAGAATCCCGATCTAGCTTTTCTTTAACTATGTGCTCCTTTTCCTTAAGATTTTTCAGAACAACTCCTGCCTTAGATCCATATTGGGTAATTTCATTATGGATTTTTCCATCCAAGTTCTCTACCAGTTCTACCATAACAACATTGTTTTCAATGATTTCTAACCTTTGCATAACATGCTCCAAAGTTAAAACGGTCCCATTGACCAAAAGAGGTGGTGAGCCAAATAATTCAGTCATAGCATTATAAGAATCAAAAGTATGGCTACCCAAGAAATTCCCTCCGGTAATGGTATCTAAGATAAATCTATTCCACGGAGTTATGCCAACATAAAAATTGCGAAGAAGCATAGAAGTCGAAAGCTTCCTATTGGATCTATTTTGAGCATTGCAAATTCTATACCAGGCATCTTTTAAGTTTTCTTCCTCCCTTTGTTTAAAGTTGAGAACCTCACTCTCGGGAGTGTTAATAATGATAGGTGTGCTAGACATGATGACAAGAAAGCAAGCAGCACACAAGCAAACAAGAAGCAAGCGAACGATAAACACACGGCGAAAGAAGGGCAAATAAAACGGCAAGGGTGAAGTGGGGGAGAGGAAAACGAGAGGCAAATAAATGTAATGCGAAGGATAAGGGTTTGTGATAGGTACTTGGTATATGACTTTTGCGTAAGCCTCCCCAGCAATGGCGCCAGAAATTCTTCTTGCTACTTCTCGAGCTTGCGTTGTATTCCCTCGAAGAGGAAAGGGAGATGCAACACAGTAGCGTAAGTATTTCCCTCAGTTTTTGAGAAAAAAGGTATCAATCTAGTAGGAGACCACGCGCGAGTCCCTCGCACCTGCACAAACAAATAAGAACTTTGCAGCCAACACGATAAGGGGTTGTCAATCCCTTTACAGTCACTTATGAAAGTGAGATCTGATAGAGATGATAGTTTATATTTTTGGAATTTTGGGTTTATAAGAACAGAAAATAAAAGCAGTAAAAGTAAAGTATATGTAGATTGATATGTTGAGAATAGACCCGGGGGCCATAGTGTTCTCTAGTGGCTTCTCTCATGATAGCGATATTCTACGGCGGGTAATCAAATTACTGTCGAGCAATTGATAGAAAAGCGAATAATTATGAGACTATCTAGGCATGATCATTGTATATGGGCATCACGTCCGAGACAAGTAGACCGACTCCTGCCTGCATCTACTACTATTACTCCACACATCGACCGCTATCCAGCATGCATCTAGTGTATTGAGTTCATAAGAACAGAGTAACGCCTTTAGCAAGATGACATGATGTAGAGGGATAAAATCAAGCAATATGGTATAAACCCCATCTTTTTATCCTCGACGGCAACAATACAATACGTGCCTTGCTGCCCCTACTGTCACTAGGAAAGGACACCGCAAGATTGAACCCAAAGCCAAGCACTTCTCCCATTGCAAGAACTATAGATCTAGTAGGCCAAACCAAACCAATAATTCGAAGAGACTTCAAAGGATATTATGAGCACACATAAAAAGTTTAGAGAAGAACCAAATATTTCTCATAGATAATCTTGATCATAAACTCACAATTCATCGGAGCTCGACAAACACACCGCAAAAAGAGATTACATCGAATAGATCTCCTCGAAGACCGAGGAGAACTTTGTATTGAGATCCAGAGAGAGAGAGAAGAAGCCATCTAGATACTAGCTATGGACCCGAAGGTCTGTGGTAAACTACTCACAACTCATGGTGAGGGCGATGATGATGATGATGAAGAACTCCTTGATGGACCCCCCTCCGGTGGAGCTCCGGAATAGGCTCCAAGATGGGATCTCACGTGAACAGAAGGTTACAGCGGTGGAATTAGGGTTTTCTCTCTGTTGTCGAAGGTTTCATGGTATGTAGACTTATATAGGAGGAAGGAGGACACCGGGGGGGGGGGGTGCTCGAGGGGCCCACGAGGCAGGGGGCGCGCCCTGGGAAGGGGGGCGCGCCCCCCACCCTCGTGGACACCCCGAGGCTACCCTGACATGGTTCTCAAGTCCCCCGTGTGTGATTTTCTCCAAAAATATCTCTCGCGAAGGTTTCATTCCGTTTGGAGTCCATTTGATATTCTTTTCCTGCAAAACCCTGAAACAGGCAAAAAACAACAATCTGGACTGGGCCTTTGGGTTAGTAGGTTAGTCCCAAAAATGATATAAAAGTGTCCCAAAAATAATATAAAAGTGTGTGATAAAGCCCATTAAACATCCAAGACTTCATAAATAATAGCATGGAACAATAAAAAATTATAGATACATTGGAGACGTATCAATCCCCTAACCCAACAGTAACAATATCTTCCACGCAGTCTATCTTAGCATTAACAGTATTCAAGAAGGGTCTACCAAATATAATGGGACAAAAATCATCTTGTGGGGAACTAAGAATAAGAAAATCAGCAGGATATTTAGCTTGCCCACACAAGACTTCAACGTCTCTAACAATCCCAACTGGTGAAATAGTGTCTCTATTAGCAAGCTTAATACTAACATCAATCCCTTCCAACTCAACAGGTGCAATATCATCCATAATTTCTTGATATAGGGAATGAGGGATTATACTTGCACTAGCACCTATGTCACATAAACCATGATATCAATGATCTCCTATTTTAACAGAGATAACAGGCAAGCCTATAACAGGTCTATGTTTACTCCTAGCATCGGGTTTGGCTATTCTAGCAGCTTCCTCTTGGAGGTAAATAACATGTCCATCTAAATTTTTAACCAAGAGATCTTTAACCATAGAAACACTAGGTTCAACTTTAATTTGCTCAGAGGGTGTAGGTGTTCTAGTACTACTCTTACAAACCATAGTTGAAGCTTTAGCTTGATCCTTTATTCTAATAGGGAAAGGTAGTTTCTCAATATAAGCAGTAGGAACAATAGGATCAACATTACAAGTGATAGTCTTTTCTTTAACTTTAACAGGTTCAACTACTTTTACTTCAATGGGAGGATGGTATTTAAACCACTTCTCCTTGGGAAGATCAACATGAGTAGCAAATGATTCACAGAAAGAAGCTACTATCTCAGAGTCAAGTCCATATTTAGTGCTAAAATCACGGAAAACATCGGTATCCATAAAAGCTTTAACACAATCAAACTTAGGGGTCATACCTGACTCCTTACCTTCGCCAAGATCCCAATCTTCAGAGTTGCGTTTAATTCTTTCCAATAAATCCCATTTGAATTCAACTGTCTTCATCATAAAAGAACCAGAACAAGAAGTATCGAGCATGGAGCGATTATTTAGAGAAAGCCGAGCATAAATTTTTTGAATGATCATTTCTCATGATAGCTCATGATTGGGGCATGAATATAACATTGACTTAAGCCTCCCCCAAGCTTGAGCGATGCTTTCTCCTTCGCGAGGCCAAAAAATATAAATATAATTACGATCACGATGAACCTGGTGCATCGGGTAGAACTTCTGATGAAATTCCAACTTCAGACGATTATAGTTCCATGATCCAATATCATCACATAGCCTAAACCATGTCAATGCATCTCCCTTCGAAGATAAAGGGAATACCTTCTTCTTGATAACATCCTCGGGCATACCTGCAAGCTTAAATAATCCACATAGATTAGATGTAAATCGGGATGCAGTGTTTCGTCTCCTGTAAAAGGATTATCTAGCAGTTTCTCTATCATACCCAAAGGAATTTCAAAGCAAACATTTTCAGTAGGTGCAGTAGGTTGAGGAGCAACTCTTTGCTCTTCCGGTCGGGGTGAAGATACCCCGAACAAGCCCCTCAAAGGATGATGAGCCATAGCAACAAGTGACAATAAATTTCAGCACACTATATAAATGTTTCCTTACCAAATTCCACTTACCAAAGGCGCTTCACTCCCCGGCACAGCGCCAAAAAAGAGTCTTGATGACCCACAAGTGTAGGGGATCTATCGTAGTCCTTTCGATAAGTAAGAGTGTCGAACCCAACAAGGAGCAGAAGGAAATGATAGGAAGTTTTCAGTAAGGTATTTTCTGCAAGCACTGAAATTATAGGTATCAGATAGTTTTGTGATAAGGTAATTGGTAGCAAGTAATAAAAGGTAAAAGTAAATAAGGTGCAGCAAGATGGCCCGATCCTTTTGTAGCAAAGGACAAGCCTGGACAAACTCTTATATGAAGGAAAGCACTCCCGAGGACACATGGGAATTATCGTCAAGCTAGTTTTCATCACGATCATCTGATTCGCGTACGGTACTTTGATAATTTGGTATGTGGGTGGACCGGTTCTTCGGTGTTGTCCTTACTTGAACAAGCCTCCCTCTTATGATTAACCTCTAATGCAAGCATCCGCAACTACAGAAGAAGTATTAAGGTAAACCTAACCATAACATGAAACAAGTGGATCCAAATCAGCCCCTTACGAAGCATCGCATAAACTAGGGTTTAAGCTTCTGTCACTCTAGCAACCCATCATCTACTTATTACTTCCCAATGCCTTCCTCTAGGCCCAAATAATGGTGAAGTGTCATGTAGTCGATGTTCACATGACACCACTAGAGGAGAGACAACATACATCACATCAAAATATCGAACGAATACCAAATTCACATGACTACTTATAGCAAGACTTCTCCCATGTCCTCAGGAACAAAAGTAACTACTCACAGGACATAATATTATTCATGATCAGAGGGGTATTAATATGCATAATGGATCTGAACAAATGATCTTCCACCAAATAAACCAACTAGCATCAACTACAAGGAGTAATCAACACTACTAGCAACCCACATGTACCAATCTTAGGTTTGGGTACAAAGATTGGATACAAGAGATGAACTAGGGTTTGAGAGGAGATGGTGCTGGTGAAGATGTTGATGAAGATAGCCCTCCCCAAGATGGGAGAGTTGTTGGTGATGACGGCGGTGATGATTTCCCCCTCCCGGACGGAAGTATCCCCGGCAGAACAGCTCTGCCGTAGGCCTAGATTGGTTTCCGCCTCAAGACGGTGGTGTCTGGTCCCGAAAGCCTTCTTCTGATTTTTCCCAGGTCAAAACACCTCATATAGGAGAAGATGGGAATCGGGGGGCCCACGAGGCAGGGGGCGCACCCAGAGAGGGGGGCGCGCCCCCCACCCTCGTGGACAGGTGGTGGCCCCCCTAGTGATCTTCTTTCGCCTGATATTTTTTATATTTTCTGAAATGGTGTCCTGTGGAGTTTCGGGGCTTTTTGAGTTGTGCAGAATAGGTTTCCAGATTTTGCTTCTTTTCAAGCCCAGAGTTCCAGCTGCCGGCATTCTCCTTCTTCATGTAAACCTTGTAAAATAACAGAGAAAAGGCATAAGTATTGTGACATAACATGTAATAACAGCCCATAATGCAATAAATATCAACATAAAAGCATGATGCAAAATGGACGTATCAGAGATCATAATAATTTTCGAGGGTAGAGTATTCAACCCAAATTTATTGATTCGACACAAGGGGAGCCAAAAAATACTCACGAGTATTAGCAGTTGAGTTGTAAATTCAACCACACCTGAAAGACTTAATATCTGTAGGAAAGTATTTTGCAGCAAAGTAGTATGATAGTAACGGTAATAGTGGCAAAAGTAACAGTAGCAGTTTTTTGGTGATTGTAACAGTAGTAGCAACGATAGTAGCTTAGCAAAGATCAATATGGAACGAACTCGTAGGCAATGGATCGGTGATGATAAGTGTCAGATGATATTCATCATTTAGAAGCTATAACCTAGGGCAACGATAAACTAGCTCTAATTCATCAATATAATGTAGGCATGTATTCCGTATATAATCACACGTGCTTATGGAAAAAACTTGCATGTCATCTTTTGTCCTACCCTCCCGTGGCAGCGGGGTCCTAATGGATACTAAGGGATATTAAGGCTTACTTTTAATAGAGAACCGGAACAAAGCATTAGCACTTAGTGAATACATGAACTCCTCAAACTACGACAATCACCGGAAAGAATCTCAATTACTGTCACCTTGGGGTATGCGGATTATAACACGTAATAGGTGTCTACAACTTGCAAGATCGGATCAAGAACACACACACACACACACACACACACACACACACACACACACACACACACACACACAGACACATATATTCATGAAAACATAATAGGTTCAGATCTGAAATCATGGCGCTTGAGCCCTTGTGACAAGCATTAAGCATAGCAAATTCATAGCAACATCAAGCTCAGAGCATAGTGGATACTAGGCATCAAACCCTAACAAAACTAACTCGATTACATGATAAATCTCATCCAACCCATCACCATCCAGCAAGTCTATGATGTAATTACTCACGCACAGCGGTGAGCATCATGAAATTGGTGATGGAGGAAGGTTCATGATGATGATGTCGACGGATTCCACTCTCCGGAGCCCCGAACGGACTCCAGATTTGCCCTCCCGATGAAGAACAGGAGGCGGCGGCGGCTCCGTATCGTAAAACGCGATGAATCCTTCTCCTCTATTTTTTGTCCCTGAAAGTGAATATATAGAGTTGGAGTTAAGGTCGGAGGATCTCTAGGGGGCCCACAAGCCATGGGGCACGGCCTAGGGGGGCACCCCAGGGCTTGTGGCCTCCGGGTGGCCCCCCTCTGGTTATTCTTGCGCCAGTATTTTTTATATATTCCATAAAAATTCTCCGTGAATTTTCAGGTCAATCTGAGAACTTTGATTTCTACATAGAAATAACACCATGGCAATTTTGCTGAAAACAACGTCAGTCCGGGTTAATTCCATTCAAATTATGCAAATTAGAGTCCAAAACAAGGGGAAAATAGTTCGGAAAAGTAGATACGATGGAGACGTATCACCTATTGAATCAGAGATCCGGAGGATGGCCGATTAGATCCTAACCCCTGGAATGCGACGCTACTCCGACGCTTCTACAGTTGACACCCCGTACACAGTCATGGTAAACAACTTACAAATTTTCTTTGTCTTTATATTTTACTCATTGTTTATTCTTTTCCACCTCGGAAACATTGTCAAATGATCTTGGGGACGATACAACATGTTCTTTTTCAAAACAGGACTTATTCCACGTCTTATGTACTATCATCTTTTGAGCCATTATATGCATCGATTTGCTTTAAGATTTGGCCAAGCTGGGTTGCGTGGCTCCTGTGCTTGCCCCTTATGTTCCCGTATTTCATCAAGAGGGCAAAGAGAGCACCGCTATGATTTTTACTCCTGGGTTAGCCGATGTAGTACCTCAGACGGACAAAGCCGAAATCTAGGATTCTTAAAATGCAAATCGATCGACCACGACATAGGAATAACGTGGAATAGGTCTTTTCAAACCTCGACCAGGAGCTTTACCCCTGAGGTCACCCGTCTTCGGACATATGTGTTTGACACAACAACCCGAGGAAAGGAACTGTTGGAAGAACTATTTTTCTCGGAAGATGTTTCTTATGTCAAATAGTAATATAACATAACTTTTCATTACCTCCTGTCTTTCAAACCGTTTATCCCGATTGCCTGGTCACCTGAAGCATCTGGTAAGATAATTTCGACCAGTAGACTCCCCAGCCTTTATCCGAGGAGGTGGAAGCTGAAAGTGCAACTATCCTTGGGTGGTTTTGGTAATTCTTAACAACATATAGCTCATTGAACTAATGCTCTTTCAAGATGATCATTTCAGAAAGTTCAATGATTGGCATGGCATGGACTAGGAATGTGGACCCCTCAAAATGCTAAGGACACATATTGGCTCAAGCTCAAGACTCTACATTTTCTATTTTAGTGATCCAAGATCACATTGAGTCCATAGGAAAACCAATACTATTAAAAGGTGATGAGGTGATGCTTAATTGGTTTCTTGCTCAAAGTGCTTAGTGATATGCTCCAAAACCCTCAGCCACTTTCTCACATCCACATATGTCCCAAACCAAAAGTCAAACTTGGCCCCACCAAAATTTTCTATCCGGCGCTACCGAGTTCTCTTGACATAGCCACTGCCACAAAACCCTAATCACTTCGGTCTCACCGATAGGGATCTCGGTCTCACCGAGATGGGATTGCAAACTCTCTGTTTCACTTTGTAACATTTCGGTCTAACCGAGATGAGTGATAGGTCTCACCGAGTTTGCAATGCAAACTCTCTGTTTCCTGTTCGTAACGTTTCAGTCCAATCAAAACGAGTGAATCGGTCCCACCGAGTTTGCCTGACCAACTCTCTCGTTAGCTTATTACCAAAGTCGGTCCTACCGAGTTTGTGTAATCGGTCTCACCGAGATTATGTTATGCCCTAGCCCTAATAAAATCGGTCCTACCGAGTTGATCATATTAGTCCCACCGAAATGCCTAACTGTCACATTATGCACTAAATCAGTCTGACCGAGTTCTCTGATTCGGTCCCATCGAGTTTGGTAAATTGTGTGTAACGGTTAGATTTTGTGTGGAGGCTATATGTACCCCTCCACCCACTCTTCATTCGTGGAGAGAGCCATCAGAACATACCTACACTTCCATTACTCATTATTCTGAGAGAGAACCACCTACTCATGTGTTGATACCAAGATATTCCAATCCTATCATATGAATCTTGATTTCTAGCCTTCCCCAAGTTTCTTTCCACTCAAATCATCTTTCCACCATATCCAAATCTGTGTGAGAGAGTTGAGTGTTGGGGTGACTATCATTTGAATCACAAGAGCAAGGAGTTAATCATCAACACACAATATATTACCTTTTGGAGAGTGGTGTCTCCTAGATTGGTTAGGTGTCACTTGGGAGCCTCCGACAAGATTGTGGAGTTGAACCAAGGAGTTTGTACGGGAAAGGAGATCGCCTACTTCGTGAACATCTACCCTAGTGAGGCAAGTCCTTCCTGGGCAATGGCCAAGGTGGGATAGACAAGGTTGCTTCTTCGTGGACCCTTCGTGGGTGGAGCCCTCCGTGGACTCGCGCAGCCGTTACCCTTCGTGTGTTGAAGTCTCCATCAACGTGGATGTACGATAGCACCACCTATCGGAACCACGCGTAAAAAATCACCGTGTTTACATTGCGTTTGCTCCCTCAAACTCCTCCCTTTACCTTCATATGCAATAGCTTTACATTCCGCTGCTATACTCTTAGAATTGCATTTGTAGGTTGATTGCTTGACTTGTGCTAAGTTGCTAAAATCTGCCAAGAATTAAAATTGGGAAAAGGCTAGATTTTTATTTGGTCAAGTAGTCTAATCACCCCCCCTCTAGACATACTTTCGATCCTACAAGTGGTATCAGAGCTTTGGTCTCCATTTTCCTCGATTTCCATAGCTTTGGTGATCATAGCCTTCGTTTCACAACATAGGAGAGTATGGCGTCTAGCGAGGGAAGTTACCACCGTAGAGGTCCTTACTTTGATGGTACTAATTTTGCTAGTTGGAAGCATAAGATGAAAATTCATATTATTGGACATAACCCCGCCGTTTGGGCTATTGTGTGTATTGGTTTGCAAGGTGAATTCTTCGATGGGAAGGAACCAAATCATGAAGCTACCACAGAAGAGTTGAAGATGTTGCTATACAATGCTCAAGCTTGCGATATCCTCTTCAATGGATTGTGCCCCGAAGAATTCAACAAAATCAGCCGTCTTGAGAATGCAAAGGAAATTTGGGATACTTTGATAAGTATGCACGAAGGTACCGACTCCGTCAAGGAATCCAAGTTGGATGTGCTTCAAAGTCAACTTGACAAGTTCAAGATGAAGGATGGTGAAGGTGTCGCTGAAATGTACTCTAGGCTTGCTCTCATCACAAATGAGATTGCCGGCTTAAGGAGTGAGGAGATGACCGGATTCATCATCAAGAAGATCCTAAGAGCCTTGGATGGAAAATATGATATTGTGTGCACATTGATCCAAATGATGCCAAATTACAAAGATATCAAGCCTACGGAAGTCATTGGAAGAATTGTTGCTCATGAGATGTCACTCAAGGATAAAGAAGAGCTTCACAACAAGTCTAGTGGTGCTTACAAAGCCTCATGTGATGCTCCTACATCATTAAGTGAGAAACAAGTATTCAATGAAGAATTGAGCTTAATGGTGAAAAACTTTAACAAGTTCTACAAGAATAGAAGCAAAGAGAGAAGTTCCAACTCAAGGTCCTACAATAACAAAAGATCTTCTAGTCGTGACCGAAATTGCTACAATTGTGGAAGACCGGGATACTACTCCAATGAGTGTACGGCTCCCCACAAAATAAGAGAAGACTCGCCTTAAAGGAGAAGTAGAAGAGAAGATTCACCACCAATATAGAGAAGGAGTAGAGATGATCGTTATGAACAAAGACCTTCTCGGAGAAGTAAAGATTCGGAAAGGAAGGAAAAATCATCATGGAGCTATACAAGACGAAGACATCAAGCTCATGTTGGTGAATGGGTATCCGGTTCCGACTCCAATGACCACTCCGAGAGAAGCTATTACTCCGACTCCGAAGGTACTGAAGATGAAGGTGTTGCCGGAATTGCTCTTGTGTCATCCAACTCCTACGACATATTTGACTCACCAAATGAAGGAATTCGAAGATGCTTCATGGCTAAAGGCCCTAAGGTATCACACCCCGAGTATCTTGATTTTAATAGTGATGAAGATGACTTGCTAGGAGACGATGATTTACTTGTTGGTAGCAATAGTGATGAAACCTATGATGAAAACTATGATGAAATTGCTATTGATCATGCTAATCAATATAAAATGAATGACGATGATAAGAAGGAGATTGAGCGTCTAACTAAAGAACTAAACACTCTTAAGTTAGCTCATGAAACTACCTTGGAAGATCATCGAGAACTTTTAAAGACTCATGAGAAGTTACGCTTTGAAAAGCTCAACCTTGTGCAAGAGCATGAGTTCTTAAAAGCAATCAATGATGATCTTCTCAAGAAAAGTTCTTCTTACGTTGCCAAATGTTTACTCTTGTCTACTTACATGCCACAAGTAAAATCTAGCAACAAGAACAAGAAAGATTCTTCATCTAGTAGTAACAATAACCATGCTAAATCCAACGATGTTGCTTCTAGTAGTTCTCTTGATTCCACTAACGATTCTTTTAGCCAAGTTACACTTGAGCAAGAAAATAGCTTATTGAAGGGAATTATAGAGAAAGGTGTATACAAAAGCCTTGCCGGGAGTAAGCAATTCGAGGAAATTGTACGCAAGCAAGGAAGGCACCGTAAGCATCAAGGTGTTGGTTTTGAACGAAAGTTCAATGCCAATGGAGTTGATTGGGAAGAAGATCAATACCCCAAGACGAAGTTTGTTCCTCAACAAGAGAAGTATGATCCTACTTCTTTCCAAGGGACACAAACACAAGATGATCTTCCACCACAAGCCCACAAGCTAAAGGGCAAGGACAAGCTTCAAGAAGAGATTGATGCATTTGAAGAAGCTCCTAAGGCCTTGGTCAAGTGGGTTCCCAAGACTACATCAAGTTCTACTTCATCAAGTACGACTACAACTCCAAGGATTCCCATCAAGATGGTGTGGATCCCGAAGAAGAAGAACTAGAGAGTTCTTGAGGGTGACTCTGCCAACATACTTCACTCATTTCATTTTGGCGAGGACAAGTGCAAACAACTTCCATATATTGCACTAGTTCAAGGAGTCACAAACCCTCTTGTTGGTAAGACAAGGGACAAGGTAACCAAATTCTTTCATGGACATCATCTTGTGTGCAATTCACTCTATGTCCATGGATATCTTTCTTTGTTCCTTGTGGGACTAACCCATGTAGGTATTAAAAGTGCAACTCACTCCAATGGATTGCTCCAAATGATCTACATCAACATTGAGCATCTACATCTTCAACACCTACATGAAGTCATCAGCGACAAAACCCAAGGTTAGTTCATCCCTCTTAGGGGGGATATCACATCTAGGGGGAGCTTTACTCTAATCAATTGAGCTAAAGCAACTCTAATGATGTGAACACAACAATGCTTTATGTAAAAGTGGTAACCCCGCTTGTGCTTAAACGATGAGTATGACCTATGATCAAATGTTCTCATTTGACTCCTAAGTCAATATACTCATATATAGATGACCTGGTCATCGCCAATTGCTTGATAGATGCTAGAATGGTTGTGCATGCTTTGTCACATGTTTCATTTCCTATTTTATTGTGTGAGCATGTTGAATGCATATTTTCCTCATTCAAGGACATCCATTTGTTGCTTTGATCGTTTGGCTCTTTATCTTTTGCCAAATGGATGGACAAGAATGCCTAAGAACCTCCTCTAGCTATCTATGCTTTTCTCATCTCAAACTTTATTCATGCTACATCACAAAGTTTGATCAAGTCAGATTCGAACCATTCTGTGTGAGGAGCACTCGGAGTCCCCGATTTGTCATAGACTTAAACTTCCAAAACTTATTTCTATATTTTGGTATGACCGAGTCATCCACTTCGGTCACACCGAGTTCACTAAGTTGATCTAGGTTTTCAATCTCAGTGCAACCGATTTGAACTCTTCGGTCACACCGAGTTGCAGTAACTGCTAGCAGTTTTGCATCTCGGTGCCACCGAGTTGTTCCACTCGGTCACACCGACAGGGTCATGTTATATATACCATCGGGTCAAATTTTGGAAAACTTTCCAAAACCTCTTGCTCGCGCGTGACCTACTATGCCATCTCGGGTCTCCGGATTGTCTCCTCGCCGCCAGCGACCTCCCGCCGCTGTTCTCCGCCACCGTCAACGGCAATCTGCGCTGTCGTTGCCGCCGTAGCGAGCTCACCGTCAAGTTAGGGTATGAGCTCGATCTATGTGCTATCACTTAACTCTGATTCATAGCACATTACTTTGCCATGATTCTTGGCACGATTGAAATCATCCTGTCTAACAGAAACTCCGTATAGATTAGTTTTGATTCAAAAATTTAGGGTTAGGTCTCCGCCGAACTCATCTCGGACCGATCGAGTTGTAGAAATCGGTCTCACCGATTTGGCTTAGGCCATTGCACTTGTAGTTTTCGGTCTCACCGAAAACTGCAAATCGGTGCAATCGAGTTCAACTTTTTGTGAAACCCTAGCAATCTCGGTGCCACCGAACTGTGACTCGGTCTGACTGAGTTCACTAGTTTAGGTTCCAAAATTGCTTCGGTATCACCAAGTTTAACAAATCGGTAGCTCCGAAATTCTTTCTGTGGAGAACTAAAACTAAGTTATTGAGTCATCTATTTTGCAAAAACTCGACACTTTGTGATGCGTATCTACTCTACCTCATCTACATCTATTCACAGGGTTTGCTGTCAGTGTAAGTGCCAAGATGTCTGACCAGAGTGACAGTCAGAACAGGTCTGAGGAGCAAGCACAGTTGAGTGAGGGCTATAGTCCCTCAAATAGCAGCTACTATGAGAGTAGTAGGAGCACACCAAGCAACTTGCCTAAGGCTGCTACCAAGGCAAGGAAGAAGAGAACTTCTGACAGTGACGATGAGGACTTTGTGGTTGATGAGGCCACTTCAAATAAGAAGGTGCTAAGGAAAGATTATGGCACATCTGCTGCAATAAAGCCAAGTCTGAACAAGAAGGCCCCTGCCAAGAGCTCTAATGTCAAAGGCCAGAGCATCAACTCAAGAAACAATGGTGTTCACTCTTGAAACCAGAGATGATGAGCCAATATGAGCAAGGAAGAGGGCTAGAAAAACCACAGCCAGAGTGATTAGCAAGCCATCCATGAGAGAGGATGATGATGATGAAGCTGAAGAAGAAGAGGAAGAGGATGCTGCACCAGCACCTAGATCTCAGAAGCTGATGGGGGATGCAATCAAATCAGGGGCTGCTCCTTCAAATCCCAAGACTGCCCCAAAGCTGATGTTCAAGCTACCAAATCTGCAACCAAGAGAAGCACTAGGAACATTCCAGCTGCAGAAAAGAATAAGGCCCCAGTGCCTGAGATTGATGAAGATGCTGAGGTCCAAGTGCTCAGAAAATTGAAGCCCAAGATCCCTGATCATGATAATACTCATATTGTTGCTGAGGACATGAAGTTGAGGAAGGATGCAGGTCTCATAAGATGGAGACAAAGTGACCCATATGCTGTGAGGAGAAGGACTACTATGGATTACAGGTTCCACACCAAAGAACAACAGGATTTCTATGGGACCGTTCTGCTTGATAAGAAGCCAATGGTATGTTACATGAGATGGGTTGATTGGGATTACATCAAGGAAAATGAAGATCACTTCCCAAGTGTGCATGAAAGTTTCAAAGCATGTGGTGTTGACAAGTTTGTTGGTCAGAAGTTGACAAAATGGAATGATGAACTGATCATGCAATTCTACTCTACATCACATTTTTATCCAGATGGTAGAATTGTGTGGATGTTTGAAGGTACAAGGTACCAGTTAACTGTTGATGAGTGGGCCAAGTTGATTAAAGCCCCTAAAGAGCATGAGGATGACTTGGATGTCTATGCTAAGAAGAAGAAAGACCACAACTCTATGGCCAACATGTACAAAGTGATCCCAAACAAAGCATTGGAAACACATAAGCTTGGATATGTACATTACTTGTTGTCTGGTCTAGCTACAATCAACACTATATTGAGGCATACATTGTTGCCCAAATCATGAGATCACAAGATGATCAGAGGACACTCAATCAACTTGCTACACATTTCTATGTCCCTCAAAAGTTCAAGGTCATGAGCCTGATTGTTGAAAGAATCAAGAGGATTGCTGCTGATCAGAAGAGATCATGTGGGTATGCTCCACACATTCAGGAGCTCATCAACTCCAAGATGGGCACAGACACATACTTGTTGGATAAGGAGCATCTACCCTTATATCCTGAATTTGAGGACAACACTGTTGTGATGGATGAGAACGAACCTTCATCAGTGCAAGCACAAGAAAAGAGAGAGAAAGCTAGAGCTGAGAATGCAGCAAAGATGCAAAGTGTTGAAGAGGCATATCAGGTATCCCTCAAGTCAAAACAAGATCAAATGGAATATCTGCTTCAAGCAACTTTGAGGATTCAGAAGGGCCTGGCCACCCTGACTCAGAATCAGGATAGCTTGGAGAGGATCATTGAAACAAAGTTCTATGATCTTGATCTGAAGGTTACTGAGATAGAGTCTGTAGTTGAGAAGTTCCAAGAGGAAGCAGAGGAGAGGAAAGGGCAGGCTACCACAGATGCCCTTCAGAGAGTACCTAGAGGTCAGAGGTCTGCTGCAGTGCCTGTACCTGATACAACAGCTACTACATCAGCACCAGCAGTTACAGCTTCAGTGCCACCTCCAGTTGCGTCCAACAACATCTACTGACGCCTTCGTCCTTGGAGTCCTCTCTACACCACCTCCCGAAGATCAAGCCTAGAGAGACGCATACACTATGCATTTTCAAACTTTTTGGTAACTTGTTGTCAAAGGGGGAGACATATGTATAGATCATAGGCTTCAAGAGAGAGTGCTTTTGCTTCTTGGTCTCTTGCTTTTTGGCTGAACTTCATTTGTGTGTTTGCTTGATACTTTATGTGTGTGAGATACTTGTTTGATCATGTGATTGATCATATGCTACCTTAATGCTTGCTTGAATGATATTATATTTTATATCTCTATATGATCATTCACTTTGCTTGGTGATGGGTGCATGCTTTTAGTTCAAATCATTTTGAGCGCACCACCAAGATGTATGTGACATGGAAGAGTAACCCATGGTCCTAATCGATTGTGCATTTGCATTCAAACGCAAATTTTAAATAATGCACAAATTTAGGGGGAGCTCTTGCTTATCACATACTTCTCAAAGCGGCAATGTATTTAAATCTTATTATCATTTGTTGAAGCTTTGATCTATATGTTGTCATCAATTACCAAAAAGGGGGAGATTGAAAGTGCAACTATCCCTAGGTGGTTTTGGTAATTCCTAACAACATATAGCTCATTGAACTCATGCTCTTTCAAGATGATCATTTCAGAAAGTTCAATGATTGGCATCGCATGGACTAGGAATGTGGACCCCTCAAAATGCTAAGGACACATATTGGCTCAAGCTCAAGAATCTACATTTTCTATTTTAGTGATCCAGGATCTCATTGAGTCCATAGGAAAGCCAATACTATTAAAAGGGGATGAGGTGTTGCTTAATGGGTTTCTTGCTCAAAGTGCTTAGTGATATGCTCCAAAACCCTCAACCACTTTCTCACATCCACATATGTCCCAAACCAAAAGTCAAACTCGGCCCCACCGAAACTTTCTATCTGGCGCCACCGAGTTCTCTTGACATAGCCACTGCCACAAAATCCTAGTCACTTCGGTCTCACTGATAGGGATCTAGGTTGCACCGAGATGGGATTGCAAACTCTCTGTTTCCCTTCGTAACATTTCGGTCTAACCGAGATGAGCGATTGGTCCCGCCGAGTTCGCAATGCAAACTCTTTGTTTCCCCTTCGTAACGTTTTGGTCCAACCGAAACGAGCGAATCGGTCCCACCGAGTTTGCCTGACCAACTCTCTCGTTAGCTTATTACCAAAATCGGTCCTACCGAGTTTGTGTAATCGGTCTCATCGAGATTACGTTATGCCGTAACCCTAATGAAATCGGTCCTACCGAGTTGATCATATCAGTCCCACCAAAATGCCTAATAGTCACATTATGAACTAAATCGGTCTGACCGAGTTCACTGATTCGGTCCCACCGAGTTTGGTAAATTGTGTGTAACGGTTAGATTTTGTGTGGAGGCTATATATACCCCTCCACCCACTCTTCATTTGTGGAGAGAGCCATCAGAACATACCTACACTTCCATTACTCATTGTTCTGAGAGAGAACCACCTACTTATGTGTTGAGACCAAGATATTCCAATCCTATCATATGAATCTTGATCTCTAGCCTTCCCCAAGTTGCTTTCCACTCAAATCATCTTTCCACCATATCCAAATCTGTGAGAGAGAGTTGAGTGTTGGGGAGACTATCATTTGAAGCACAAGATCAAGGAGTTCATCATCAACACACCGTCTATTACCTTTTGGAGAGAGGTGTCTCCTAGATTGGTTAGGTGTCACTTGGGAGCCTCCGAGAAGATTGTGGAGTTGAACCAAGGAGTTTGTACGGGCAAGGAGATCGCCTACTTCGTGAAGATTTAACCTAGTGAGGCAAGTCCTTCGTAGGCGATGGCATGGTGGGATAGAAAAGGTTGCTTCTTGATATGTGTCCAACGTATCTATAATTTTTTATTGTTCCATGCTATTATTTATGATGTCTTGGATGTTTAATGGGCTTTGTCATACACTTTTATATCATTTTTGGGACTAACCTACTAACCCAAAGGCCCATTCTAGATTGCTATTTTTTTGCCTGTTTCAGGGTTTTGCAGAAAATGAATATCAAACGGAGTCCAAACGGAATGAAACCTTTGGGTGAGATATTTTTGGAGAAGATCACGCACGGGAGACTTGAGAACCACGGAGTAGGGGCCACGAGGTGCCCACGAGGGTGGGGGCCGCGCCCCCCTTCCCAGGGCGCGCCCCCTTGCCTCGTGGGTCCCTCGTGAGTCCCCCGGTGTCCTTCTTCCTCCTATATAAGCCTACGTACCCCCGAAACCATCAGCAACAGAGAGAAAACCCTAATTCCACCGCCGTAACCTTATGTTCCCGTGAGATCCCATCTTGGAGCCTGTTCCGGAGTTCCGCCGGAGGGGGGATCCATCACGGAGTGCTTCTACATCATCATCATCGCCCTCACCATGAGTTGTGAGTAGTTTGCCACAGACCTTCGGGTCCATAGCTAGTATCTAGATGGCTTCTTCTCTCTCTTTGGATCTCAATACAAAGTTCTCCTCGGTCTTCGAGGAGATCTATTCGATGTAATCTCTTTTTGCGGTGTGTTTGTCGAGATCCGATGAATTGTGAGTTTATGATCAAGATTATCCATGAGAAATATTTGGTTCTTTTCTGAACTCTTTATGTGTGCTCTTAATATCCTTGCAAGTCTCTTCGAATTATTGGTTTGGTTTGGCCTACTAGATTTATAGTTCTTGCAATGGCAGAAGTGCTTGGCTTTGGGTTCAATCTTGCGGTGTCCTTTCCCATTGACAGTAGGGGCAGCAAGGCACGTATTGTATTGTAGCCATCGAGGATAAAAAGATGGGGTTTATATCATATTGCTTGAGTTTATCCCTCTACATCATGTCATCTTGCTTAAGGCGTTACTCTGGTCTTATGAACTCAATACAGTAGATGCATGCTGGATAGCGGTCGATGTGTGGAGTAATAGTAGTAGATGTAGGCAGGAGTCGGTCTACTTGTCTTGGACGTGATGCCTATATACAATGATCATGCCTAGATAGTCTCATAATTATTCGCTTTTCTATCAATTGCTCGACAGTAATTTGTTTACCCGCCGTAGAATATCGCTATCATGAGAGAAGCCACTAGAGAACACTATGGCCCCCGGGTCTATTCTCAACATATCAATCTACATCTACTTTACTTTTTCCGCTTTTACTTTCTATTCTTATAAACAAAAATACCAAAAATATAAACTATCATCTCTATCAGGTCTCAGCTTCGTAAGTGACCGTAAAGGGTTTGACAACCCCTTACCGTGTTGGCTGCGAAGTTCTTATTTGTTTGTGCAGGTGCGAGGGACTCACGCGTGGTCTCCTACTGGATTGATACCTTGGTTCTCAAAAACTGAGGGAAATACTTACGCTACTGTGCTGCATCTCCATTTCCTCTTTGAGGGAATACAACGCTAGCTCGAGAAGTAGCAAGAAGAATTTCTAGCGCCGTTGCCGGGGAGGCTTACGCAAAAGTCATATACCAAGTACCTATCACAAACCCTTATCCTTCGCATTACATTTTTTGCCTCTTGTTTTCTTCTCCCCCACTTCACCCTTGCCGTTTTATTTGCCCTTTTTCTGTCGTGTGTTTATCGTTCCCTTGCTTCTTGTTTGCTTGTGTGTGTTGGATTGCTTGCTTGTCACTATGGCTCTCCCTATTAGTGTTGACCCCCACCTCAAGAGGCTGGAGGAGATTGAAAAGAATGTTAGGCATTTTATGACTATACAATTTGAGCATAATGACTTTTTCAGAAGTGAGCTTAAAGAACAGAAAAAGTTTATGGAGTATATGAATGAAGACCTTGATGATATGTCTAAGGAATTTTATGGCTTGAAATCTCAGTTTGCTCATCTTGAGAACTTAATTGCCCAAATTTCGGATACACATTCCACCTTGATCAATAAGATGGTGATACGTCCAAAACATATCTATAATTTCTGCTTGCTCCATGCTTATTTTGTGTGATATTGCTATGATATTGATGCACTTCCATACACTTTTGATCATATTTGGACTAACCTATTAACTCAGTGCACCACAGTGCCAGTTCCTGTTTTCTGCTGTTTTTCTATTTCAGGTTTCCCCCATATTAAAAGTGCTCCAAAAATTCCAGGAAAAATATAGGAAAAATCAGCGTACAGGAAGCTTCGCGAAGAACCAAAGATGGGCCAGAGGGGAGCCAGGGGAGGCCCAGGCAGCCACCTGGCGCGGCCCCACCCCTGACCACACCAGGGGGGCGCCTGGGGCCCCTGCTCCGCCTCTGGCTGCCCCCCTTCGCATATATATCCCCCTCGTCCCGAAACCCTCGAGGATAGAACCCTTTTTCGCTATCTCGCCTCTGTTCCGCCGCCACAGCGCTTCCAAGATCGGGAGCATCAGGAGAACTCTTCCCGGCACCCTGCCGGAGGGGAGAACCACCACCGGGAGCTTCTCCACCACCATGGACGCTTCCCGGATGAGTCGTGAGTAGTCCACCTTGGACCATGGGTCCATGATCAGTAGCTATGTGATGTTCTCCTCCCCTCTTTGCTCTTCATGGTTTAGACCTCGTGAGCTGCCCTACATGATCGAGGCACATATGTAATCTTTCTGCTGTTGCTTTGCTGAGTTTGCTGGGATCTGATGGATTATGAGACTATGTTCAGATTGTGTTTGAGTAATATATTTGATTCACCTCTTTTATATCTTTGTTCTTGAGTAATTCTTGCATGTTCTCCGTTGCTGTTTATTGCTTTGGCCAAGTAGTAGGTAGTAACTCCAAGAGGGAGCGTTATGCTTGCTTGTGGGTTCATGCCCCCTGATGACTAGCTTGAGTGACAGAAACATGAGTCTAGGGGATGTGCTGTTGCCACAAGGGAGAAAACAACAGTGCTTGTACTTGCGGGTGCAAGGATTGTTTACTTTACGCAAAGTTCTTTTAATGCAGTTGTCTGTTGCTTTGAGTTTACACTTTGGGTTGGATTCGCAACTTAATACCAGCGAGATGTTCTGGATAGATATCTCAAGGTGGATGATTAGTAGTAGATGCAGATGGATTTCGGTCTACTTGCCTTGGCGTACCGCCCATGCTTTTGAGCCTCTACCTTTCTTTGCAGCATAGTTAGCATTGGTTTGCACACATAATCCTGTCAATTGCCCAGCTGTAATTTGTTTACCTCGCTTTGCTGTTTTATCGTCTTTTGGGAGAGAGACATCACTAGTGAACATCATGGGACCCCGGTCCATATTACCACCACTGATCACACCTTTTATTTACTTCCTGTTTTTATTTCCTAGTTGTAGTCTTAGCTATCATTATTATCTGCTGTGTTTGATCCTTTGTAAACAACAAGGCCGGAGGGATTGACAACCTCTCTGTACTCGTTGGGAGCAAAGTTATCTATATCTGTGTGCAGGTCCTGTCAACTGCTAAGTTTCTGGCGCCGTTGACACCTACTTGTCGACCCTCGGAGCCTCACGGGATTTGATCCTTGGTATCTTTGCCAAGGAAAATTTGCCGCTACGCTACATCTCAACCTTCCACTTGGGGTAACCAACGAGGGGCGAGAAGCCATCAAGAAAGTTTCTGGCGCCGTCGCCGGGGACTCCACTCTTCAAGATAGGGGAGTTGCATGCTATCTTTTATCTTTGCTTTTTAGTCTTGTTAGTTTACCTTTCAGTTTTTGCTTTAGTGTCCCTTACCAAAAACCACAAAAATAGTTATCTTGCTTGCTGCTGCTATGGGTTCCACCGAGAACACCAAGTTGTGTGACTTCACTAGTCATAACAATAATGACTATATCTGCACGCCTATTGCTACACCTGCCACTTCAGCACCTTCTTATGAGATTAAACCTGCTTTGCTGAACCTAGTTACGAAAGATCAATTCTCCGGTGCTGGAGATGATGCTGCTTTGCACTTAAATAATTTTGTTGAGCTCTGTGATATGCAAAAGTACAAAGAAGTAGATGGTGATATTGTTAAGCTTAAGCTTTTTCCTTTCTCCTTGAGAGGAGGAGCTAAAATCTGGTTTAAATCCTTGCCTAGGAATAGTATAGATTCTTGGGACAAGTGCAAGGATGCCTTTATTGGGAAGTACTATCCCCCTGCTAAAATTATCCAACTAAGGAGTAACATAATGAATTTTAAACAATTGGATAATGAACACGTTGCCCAAGCTTGGGAACGCATGAAATCTCTTGTCAAGAACTGCCCTACTCATGGTTTGACTACTTGGATGGTTATCCAAACTTTTTATGCAGGCTTGAACTTTACCTCGCGGAACTTGTTAGATTCGGCCGCGGGAGGAACCTTTATGTCAACTACACTTGGTGCTGCCACGAAGCTTCTCGACGAGATGATGACCAATTATTCCCAATGGCACACCGAACGCGCTCCAACAGGTAGGAAGGTAAACTCTGTCTAGGAGATTTCCTCCCTAAATGAAAAAGTTGACTTGATCATGTCTCTACTTTCCAAGCAATCTTCTATTGATCCTCATGATGTTCCTTTAAATTCTTTGATTGCTCAAGATCAAGTAGATGTGAACTTTATCTCTAGAAACAATTTCAATAACAATGCTTATAGGAGTAATTTTGGTAGCAACCCTAGACCGTTCCCCTCTAATTCCTATGGGAACAACAATACTTATCCTAGCACCAAGAACTCCACCCCTAGAGATAGAGACATGCCTAGTTATGAGAAACTTCTAGAAATAGAGAAGGCCACTAAGAACTACATGTGCACCCAATATGAATAAAACAAGACCTTCTCGAGGCAATTAGATGAGCATACTGCTATCTTGCAAGACATTGGTAGACAACTAGAGAGCCTAAATATTGAGATTTCTAACCTCCAGACTAGGCTCACCATCACTGAGACCCAAGTTTCCAATATGTCCCACACACAAGCCACTTTGATAAACCAAATGGCAGCTAAACCTGAAGTGGTTGCACCCCTGAAGGAGGAAGAAGATAGAATTAAGAGCCTTCCTACCCACCACACTGTTGCTACTATCCAAGTTGTTGAGGATATCCAAACTCTTAGCACCCAATGCACTCCTAGTCCCATTGGACCTATTAATGGTGATGCTATGACCTCAACCGTAGAAGAAGAAACTCCTATGACCATAGAAGATACCAAACAAGTGAGCCTAAAGGACACCACTACCACTTTACTTGATAGTAGTGACCTTGATTTTGATAATTGCACCCTTTCTGAAGTTATTGGTTTTCTTCACAAGATGTCTAGAGATCCCCACACTAGCACACTTAATCTTGCATTCACGGAGCATATCACTAATGCTCTTATCAAAGCTAGGGAGGAGAAGCTTAGGGTAGAAGCCTCCATACCTAGAAAGCTATAAGATAGTTGGGATCCTATGATTAAAATTAAGTTGAATAACTTCTCTTGCTATGCTTTATGTGATGTTGGAGCTAGTACCTCCGTTATGCCCAAAAGAATGTATGATATGTTTGAATTGAAACCTTTTGATCCTTGTTCTTTTGGTGTTCGTCTTGTTGATTCTTCCGTAAAGAAACCTTTGGGGAAGATCGACGATGTTCTTATCACTGTCAATGACAATTATGTTCCCGTTGATTTTACTATTATGGATATTTAATGTGAACCTTCATGTCCAATTATTTTGGGACGTCCTTTTCTTCGCACCGTTGGTGCTATCATTGACATGAAAGAGGGGAATATAAAATTCCAATTCCCTCTCAAGAAAGGGATGGAACACTTCCCTAGAAAGAAGATTATGTTGCCTTTTGAGTCCGTTACACGGGCTAGCTATTCTCTTACTCTTGATAAAACTTGATCTTCTCTTTTTGCATCATGCCTAGCTTAAAGGCATAAAAGAAAGCGCTTTTGGGAGGCAACCCACAACGAATTAGGTTTTATTTTTCTTTTGTTGTGTCTTGATGTTTGCTACTACAGTAGCATCATCATTGTATCTTTTCTTTTCAGCTTTGTGCCAAGTTTAGCCTCTGATTGCAAGAAAGTTCAAAAGTTGTGACATGCTATCCAGAAAACAGATTCTGTCCTTGGACAGAAAAATTTGAATAAAATCACCAGATCATCTTTTTGATCTGAATTGTTTTTACAGCGTGCTCTATACAATTGGCTTTCGAGTATCTGTTTTGAGTTTTTTGATTTGAGTTGCAGAAGTGCCCCGAAAAAAATATTTACTACCTGCTAGTCTGTTTTTCACAGATTCTGTCCTATTTTGCCTTTTCTTCGTTTTGCAAACCTTGAGCTTGCTTTTTCTTTGCAAAAACCTTTTGGCAATCTTGAGAAACAGTAGCTCTTCAAGATTATCTTTATTTCCAGTAGGGAAAAATTATTTTATTGTGGGTACTAACCTCGCTAATCAGATTATGATGAGTTATGTATGAAGGGAGTTTTCAAGTGTGCGAGGGAAGATGATAAAAGAAGATTCAGGAGGGTCAAACGCTCAAGCTTGGGGATGCCCCCGTGCACCCCCAAGAAATATTCAAGAAGACTCAAGCGTCTAAGCTTGGGGATGCCCCCATGCACCCCCTTCTCCATCAACAATTATCAGTTCGTCTTTCATTCCACTATAATTTATCACTTCATGCAGTATGTGCTATGCTTGGAGCGTCTTGCTCTTAGTTTCTTTTTTTTAGTTTTCTTTAGCTTTGCTTGCTGCTCATAACAAGTTAGAACCCAGCTTTCTTTGTGTGGGAGAGAAACACGCTCCACTTCAACCTAGAACACAACATAGGATTTTCATGCTTATCTTTGCTGTGTGTGTTCTTTGTCTTTCCATAGCTGTTGTCATGTTTAGCTCTTAGTTTTCATGCTTTTCTTTTTAAAGAGCTTTTGTTTAGTTGGTTGCTGAACTCTCTTGAGTTTTCATGTTTATCTTGTTAAGAGAGTTTGCCTGTTGCACTGAGTTGTGTGTCTTAACTTAAAGTAGGTAATTGAGGTTTTTATTTAATTTTAGTAGTAACTTGCAATAGTTTTGAGGTATTGCCATGAGTAATGTCTGAACTTTTGGTGTCAAGAGCTTTAGCCTATTAGTGATAGATGTCGTATTTTGGGCAATCCGTGTTTATTTTCGAAAATCTACAAAATAGTTGAGAACTTTAGCTACTAGATGGATCACTAATCTTTGGAGGGATCGAATATTAGAGTACACTCACGTACCATGAGTCGAGGATGCGCAAGGATAACCAAACCCCCATACACTCCTCCTCGGGGTACTTGTCCCTTTGTGAACCTCCTAATTAGATTGAGAGTTACCGATAATAAGTGCATGAGTTCTTCGGACTAATGTGAGTATTCGAAAGTTGACACTTCCACCTAGCCATATTTTTCTAGCCTCTTCGGTACCGTGCATTGCCCTTTCTCACCTCGAGAGTTGGCGCATACTTCGCCGGTGCATCCAAATCCTTGGCACGATACGCTCTGTCATCATAAGCCTCATTATATCCTTCCTCAAAACAGCCACCATACCTACCTATCAAGGCATTTCCATAGCCTTTCCGAGATACATTGCCATGCAACATCCATCTTCTCATGACTTGATCTTCATGTCATACATGCTTTTGCTTGACCGATGAGCCGCATGCTAGTTGGGCCTTGCCCTAATCATTGCTACATGACGCGCTAGTATCATTGCATATCCTGCTACACTGGCAGAGGCATACATTTGCATACATCATGATATTTTCATTTTCTTTATGTTGAGTACTTTTGTAAAGTGTGAAAGATCTTCTATACTTCTTGTAATACATAGAGTGTTGCCCCTAAAGTGAGGAAAAGATCCCAAAGAGGACAAAATCAAAAGATCCCAAAGAGCACAAATGAGAGTTAAATAGAAAGAGCCATTGAGGCCACAAAAAAATAAAAAAAGAGGAAAAAAAGAGAAAAAGAAATAAAAAGAGAGAAGGGGGCACACTACTATTCCTTTTGAGAGATCCACACTCGTACTCCATCTTATACCTTGTACTCCATAGAGATTATCATTCATGCATATAGCTATGTGGGGACCTTCACACTATAGAACTTGGCTTGTATATTCCAATGACGAGCCTCCTCAAAAGAGCTCTAGGTCTTCTTGAGCGAGCAAGTTGGATGCACCCCCATTAGTTCCATTGGAGAGCTTACCTTAGCTCATATGTGCATCCGTTGCATGGCAATCCCTACTCCTCACATCATATCTATCATTTGGCTTTCTCTCGCCTATGACTGTCCTCATTGATGTGAGCCTTTCACACTTTTTTTTGTCTTCCCCCTTCATCATTTTTCTCTCTTTGCCATCCTAATTGTCAACTTTCTTGCTTACGCTCATCCATTGCATGAGTGCTCAAAATATCGAAGGGGGGTGGATCATTTTGACTTGTACCTAGCTAGTGGTCTGGGGATGAGTCAAGATAAGATTCCAAAGAAGACCAAGTGTGAAACTTTAGTAGATTAAGTTCTCAACAATGCAAAAACTATGTTTTACTCTCTCGTATATCCCTATCCCCTTTCTTGCACGCAAACACCATTTGGAGACATTCGAGTCACGGACAGCGAGAGCTCTTGCACCTTTATGTTCTTATGTTGCTTGTTACAGTGCTAATATAGACTCTTGCTTGTTATGACTTGAATTGAATTACATGCCTTGATTGCTTTACTTAAAAAGTTCTTATATGGTTGGTAGCATGTCACCACAGAAATTATGCTTGTTATCATTTACCTACTCGAGGACGAGCAGGAATTAAGCTTGGGGATGTTGATACGTCCAAAACGTATCTATAATATCTGCTTGCTCCATGCTTCTTTTGTGTGATATTGCTATGATATTGATGCACTTCCATGCACTTTTGATCATATTTGGACTAACCTATTAACTCAGTGCACCACAGTGCCAGTTCCTGTTTTCTGCTGTTTTTCTATTTCCGGTTTCCCCCAAAAATTCCATGAAAAATATAGGAAAAATCAGCGTACAGGAAGCTTCGCGAAGAACCAAAGATGGGCCAGAGGGGAGCCAGGGGAGGCCCAGGCGGCCACCTGGCGCGGCCCCACCCCTGGCCGTGCCAGGGGGGCGCCTGGGGCCCCTGCTCCGCCTCTGGCTGCCCCCCTTCGCATATATATCCCTCTCGTCCCGAAACCCTCGAGGATAGAACCCTTTTCCACGATCTCGCCTCTGTTCCGCCGCCGCAGCGCTTCCAAGATCGGGAGCATCAGGAGAACTCTTCCCAGCACCCTGCCGGAGGGGAGAACCACCACCGGGAGCTTCTCCACCACCATGGACGCTTCCCGGATGAGTCGTGAGTAGTCCACCTTGGACCATGGGTCCATGATCAGTAGCTATGTGATGTTCTCCTCCCCTCTTTGCTCTTCATGGTTTAGACCTCGTGAGCTGCCCTACATGATCGAGGCACATATGTAATATTTCTGCTGTTGCTTTGCTGAGTTTACTGGGATCTGATGGATTATGAGACTATGTTCAGATTGTGTTTGAGTAATATATTTGATTCACCTCTTTTATATCTTTGTTCTTGAGTAATTCTTGCATGTTCTCCGTTGCTGTTTATTGCTTTGGCCAAGTAGTAGGTAGTAACTCCAAGAGGGAGCGTTATGCTTGATTGTGGGTTCATGCCCCCTGATGACTAGCTTGAGTGACAGAAACATGAGTCTAGGGGATGTGCTGTTGCCACAAGGGAGAAAACAACGGTGCTTGTACTTGCGGGTGCAAGGATTGTTTACTTTACGCAAAGTTCTTTTAATGCAGTTGTCTGTTGCTTTGAGTTTACACTTTGGGTGGGATTCGCAACTTAATGCCAGCGAGATGTTCTGGATAGATATCTCAAGGTGGATGATTAGTAGTAGATACAGATGGATTTCGGTCTACTTGCCTTGGCGTACCGCCCATGCTTTTGAGCCTCTACCTTTCTTTGCAGCATAGTTAGCATTGGTTTACGCACATAATCCTGTCAATTGCCCAGCTGTAATTTGTTTACCTCGCTTTGCTGTTTTATCGTCTTTTGGGAGAGAGACATCACTAGTGAACATCATGGGACCCCGGTCCATATTACCACCGCTGATCACACCTTCTATTTACTTCCTGTTTTTATTTCCTAGTTGCAGTCTTAGCTATCATTATTATCTCTTGTGTTTGATCCTTTGTAAACAACAAGGCCGGAGGGATTGACAACCTCTCTGTACTCGTTGGGAGCAAAGTTATCTGTATCTGTGTGCAGGTCCTGTCAACCGCTAAGTTTCTGGCGCCGTTGACACCTACTTGTCGACCCTCGGAGTCTCACGGGATTCGATCCTTGGTATCTTTGCCAAGGGAAATTTGCCGCTACGCTACGTCTCAACCTTCCACTTGGGGTAACCAACGAGGGGCGAGAAGCCATCAGATGGCTGCGAAACCGGAAGAACATGAAAATAAAGATGAAGATCTGAAAGTTATTGATGTGTCTCCCATTAGATCCTTGTTTTCTAGTATAAATCTTGATAAAGATAGGATTGGAGATGATTCTGCTTTAAGGTGTCCCAATGATTTAGAGTTTTTAGTTCTTGATGCTAAAATTGTTAAAAGTGGGAGTAACGAGATTAAAACTTTGCATAGTGGTGAACCCACTTCTTTGGATTTCAAGGGATTTAATTATGATAATTGTTCTTTGATTGATTGTATTTCCTTGTTGCAATCCGTACTAAATTATCCGCATGCTTATAGTCAAAATAAAGCTTTCACCAAACACATAGTTGATGCTTTGATGCAATCTTATGAAGAAAAACTTGAGTTAGAAGTTTCTATCCCTAGAAAGCTTTATGATGAGTGGGAACCTACTATTAAAATAAAAATAAAAGATCATGAATGCTATGCTTTTGAGTGATTTGGGTGCAAGTGTCTCCACTATCCCAAAAACCTTGTGTGATTTGCTAGGGTTCCATGAGCTTGACGATTGTTCTTTAAATTTGCATCTTGCGGATTCCACTATAAAGAAACATATGGGAAGAATTAATGATGTTCTTATTGTTGCCAATAGGAATTATGTGCCCGTAGATCTCATTGTTCTTGATATAGATTGCAATCCTTCATGTCCTATTATTCTTGGTAGATCTTTCCTTAGAACGATTGGTGCAATTATTGATATGAAGGAAGGAAATATTAGATTCCAATTTCCGTTAAGGAAAGGCATGGAACACTTTCCAAGAAAGAAAATCAAATTACCATATGAATCTATTATGAGAGCCACTTATGGATTGCCTTCCAAAGAAGGCAATCCTAGATCTATTTTGTATCGTGCCTAGCTAGGGGCGTAAAACGATAGCGCTTGTTGGGAGGCAACCCAATTTTTTTTGTTTTTGCTGCTGTTAGGGCATAAATATTGCATCTAGCTTCTGTTTAGATGTGGTTTCATGTTTTGTTTAGTGTTTGTGCCAAGTAGAACCTTTGGGAAGACTTTTGTGAAGTTTATGTGATCTTGCTGTGAAAAAGAGAATCGTTAGTGCTCGCTAGAATGGTCGTATGATTTTACTGGAGCATGCTATTTAGTTAATTCTTTTTGCATATGATTAATAGACAATTTCCTCACATTTACCAATTTAGTTTGAATTTTCTGGAGTTACAGAAGTATGCGAAACCTGTAGATTATTACAGACTGTTCTGTTTTTGACATATTTTCTTTTTCGTGTGTTGTTTGCTTATTTCAATGCATCTATGAGTAATATTGGGAGGTATGAACCATAGAGAAGTTGGAATACAGTAGGTTTAACACCAATATAAACAAAGAATGAATTCATTGCAGTACCTTTGAGTAGTGATTTGTTTTCTTATACTAACGGAGCTCACGAGAATTTTTGTCTAAGTTTAGTGTTGTGAAGTTTTCAAGTTTTGAGTATTGCTTTGATGGACTATGGAACAAAGAGTAGCAAGGACCTAAGCTTGGGGATACCCATGGCACCCCAAGTAAAATTCAAGAACAATCAAAAGCCTAAGCTTGGGGATGCCTCGGGAAGGCATCCCCTCTTTCGTCTTCATCCATCAGTAACTATACTTGGAGCTATATTTTTATTCACCACATGATATGTGTTTTGCTTGGAGCATCTTGTATAATTTGAGTCTTTGCTTGTTAGATTGCCACAATTATCCTTGCTGGACACACCTATTTGATAGAGTTAAATATGGCCTAGGAATTGTTAGAACACTCTATGTGCTTCACTTATATCTTTTGAGTTGAATAGTTTTGCTCTAGTGCTTCACTTATATCTTCTAGAGCACGGTGGTGATAATGTTTTGAAGAAATTGTTGAACTCTCATGATTCACTTATATCCTTTTGTGAGTCCATTAAAATAGCATGGTAATGTGTTTAGGCTATAAAACTAGTCTTCACATGATAGACATCCAATATCAATGTAGTAAAAACATTCACACTAAGTGCATTGAATATGATGAGATGTTGGATGCTTGATAATTGTTTTGAGATATGAGGATAGTAATATTAGAGTCATTCTAGTGGAGTTATTATGAAATTGAGAAATACTTGTGTTAAGGTTAGTGAATTCCGTAGCATGCACGTATGGTGAACCGCTATGTGACGAAGTTAGAGCATGAAGTATTTGTAAAGTGCCAACCTTTGTGTGGAGGTCAGGGGAGCGCGATGGTTAACTCCTACCAACCTCCCCCCTAGGAGCATGCGTTGATTGCTTTGTTTTGATGACTCATAGATTTTTGCAATAAGTATATGAGTTCTTATGACTAATGTTGAGTCCATGGGTTATACGCACTCTCACCCTTCCACCATTGCTAGCCTCTCTTGTACCATGCAACTTTTGTCGGTACCATACACCCACTATATATCCTTCCTCAAAACAACCACCATATTATTCCTCAAAACAGCCACCATACCTACCCATCATAGCATTTCCATAGCCATTCTGAGATACATTGCCATGCAACTTTCCACCGTTCCGTTCATATGACACGCATCATATTGTCATATTGCCATGCATGATCATGTAGTTGACATCGTATTTGTGGCAAGGCCACCTTGCATAACTTCTCATACATGTCACTCTTGTTTCATTGCACATCCCGGTATAACACCGGAGGCATTCATATAGAGTCATACTTTGTTGTAGTATCGAGTTGTAATATCGAGTTGTAATGAAAGTGTGATGATCATCATTATTAGAGCATTGTCCCATGGGAGGAAAGGCTAAATCAATAAATCCCCTCCACAAAAAAATATAAAAAGAAAAGAAAAAAAGAAAGGCCAAAGAAAAAAGAAAGGCCTAAAAAAAGGAAAAAAAGAAAAAGAAAAGAAAAAGGGACAATTGCTACTATCTTTTTTCCACACTTGTGCTTCAAAGTAGCACCATGTTCTTCATTGTAGAGAGTCTCAGGTTTAGTCACTTTATATACTAGTGGGAATTTTTGTTATAGAACTTGGCTTGTATATTCCAACGATGGGCTTCCTCAAATGCCCTAGGTCTTCGTGAGCAAGAAAGTTGGATGCACACCCACTAGTTTCTTTTGTTGATCTTTCATACATATTTAGCTCTAGTGCATCCGTTACATGGCAATCCCTACTCACTCACAATGATATCTATTGATGGGCATCTCCATAGCCCGTTGATACACCTAGTTAATGTGACACTATCTCCCTCCTTTTTGTCTTCTCCACAACCACCTCTCTATTCCACCCATAGTGCTATGTCCATGGCTCACGCTCATGTATTGCGTGAAAGTTGAAAAGTTTGAAAGAATAGACCCGGGGGCCATTGGTTTCACTAGTGGCTTCTCTCATGATAGGAGAATTCTACGGTGGGTGAACAAATTAGTGTCAAGCAATTGATAGAAAAGAGCATAGTTATGAGAATATCTAGGCATGATCATTATATATAGGCATCACGTCCGTGACAAGTAGACCGAAACGATTCTACATCTACTACTATTACTCCACACATCGACCGTTATCCAGAATGCATCTAGAGTATTAAGTTCATAAGAACTGAGTAATGCTTTAGCAAGATGACATGATGTAGAGGGATAAACTCAAGCAATATGATATAAACCCCCTCTTTTTATCCTCGATGACAACAATACAATACGTGCCTTGCTGCCCCTGCTGTCACTGGGAAAGGACACCGCAAGATTGAACCCAAAGCCAAGCACTTATCCCATTGCAAGAACTATAGATCTAGTAGGCCAAACCAAACCAATAATTCGAAGAGACTTGCAAGGATATTATAATCATACATAAAAGATTTCAGAAAATAATCAAGTATTGTTCATAGATAATCTTGATCATAAACCCACAATTCATCAAATCTCGACAAACACACCGCAAAAATATTACATCGAATAGATCTCCTCGAAGATCAAGGAGAACTTTGTATTGAGATCCAAAAAGAGAGAATAATCCATCTAGCTAATAACTATGGACCCGAAGGTCTATGGTAAACTACTCACAACTCATTGGTGAGGCTATGGTGTTGATGTAGAAGCACTCCGTGATGAATCCCCCCTCCGGTGGAGCTCCGGAACAGGCCCCAAGATGGGATCTCACGGGAACAGAAGGTTGCGGCACTGGAATTAGGGTTTCGTCTGTTGCCTTGATGTTTTCTGGGTACATGGATATATATAGGAGGAAGGAGGGCATCGGGGAAATAACGTGGGGCCCACGATGGTGGGGGCACGCCTGCCCCCCCTAGGTGCGCCCTGCCCCCTTGTGGGCACCTCGTTTCTTCTCTGACTTGGCCCCCAAGTCTCTCGTGAAGATACGGTTCCAAAAATAACTCTCCCGAAGGTTTCATTCCATTTGGACTCCGTTTGATATTCCTTCTCTGCAAAACACTGAAATAGGCAAAAACAGCAATTTGCACTAGGCCTTGGGTTAGTAGGTTAGTATCAAAAATAATATGAAAGTGTATAATAAAGCCCATTAAACATCCAAAATAGAATATATAATAGCATGGAACAATAAAAATTTATAGATACGTTGGAGACGTATCAAGCACCCCCAAGCTTAATTCCTGCTCGTCCTAGAGTAGGTAAATGATAAAAATAGAATTTTTGATGTGGAATGCTATCCAACATAATTCTCAATGTAATTTTCTTTATTGTGGCATGAATGTTCAGATTTGAAAGATTCAAGATAAAAGTTCATATTGACATAAGAATAATAATACTTCAAGCATACTAACAAACAAATCATGTCTTCTCAACATAACATGGCCTAAGAAAGTTCATCCCTACAAAATCATATAGTTAGGCTATGCTCCATCTTCGTCTCACAAAATATTCCAAGCATGCACAACCCTGGTTTCATCCAAGCACTTGTTTCATACTTAAATTTTTTCAAACTCTTTCAACTTTCACGCAATATATGAGTGTGAGCCATGAACATAACACTATGTGGTAGAGTGGTGGTTGTGGAGAAGACAAAAAGAGGAAGATGGTCTCACATCAACTAGGCGTATCAATGGGCTATGTAGATGCCCATCAATAGATATCAATGTGAGTGAGTAGGGATTGCCATGCAACGGATGCACTAGAGCTATAAATGTATGAAAGATCAACAAAAGGAACTAAGTGGGTGTGCATCCAACTTGCTTGCTCACGAAGACCTAGGGCATTTGAGGAAGCCCATCGGTGGAATATACAAGCCAAGTTCTATAATGAAAATTCCCACTAGTATATGAAAGTTACTAAACATGAGACTCTCTACAATGAAGAACATGGTGCTACTTTCAAGCACAAGTGTGGAAACATATAGTAGCACTATCCCTTTTTTTTTCTTTTTTTGGGCCTTTCTTTTTTCTTTGACCTTTTTTTTTGGGCCTTTCTTTTTTCTTTGGCCTTTCTTTTTCTTTTCTTGTCTTTTGTTTGGGACAATGCTCTAATAATGATGATCATCACACTTATATTGATTTACAACTCGATACTAGAACAAAGTATGACTCTATATGAATGCGTCCGGCGGTGTACCGGGATGTGCAGTTAATAAGAGTGACATGTATGAAAAATTATGCATGGTGGCCTAGCCACAAATACAATGTCAACTACATGATTATGCATGGCAATATGACAATGATGAAGCGTTTCATAAGAAACGAAACAGTGGAAAGTTGCATGTTAATATATCTCGGAATGGCTATGGAAATGCCATGATAGGTAGGTATGGTGGATGTTTTCAGGAAGGTATATGGTGGGTGTATGGTATCGGCGAAAGTTGCGCGGTACAAGAGAGGCTAGCAATGGTGGAAGGGTGAGAGTGCGTATAATCCATGGACTCAACATTTGTCATAAAGAACTCACATACTTATTGCAAAAATCTACAAGTCATCAAAACAAAGTACTACACGTATGCTCCTAGGGGAAGGATTGGTAGGAGTTAACCATCGCGTGATACCGACCTCCACACAAAGGATGACACTCAATGAAATACCTCATGCTTCAAATATGTCACACAACGGTTACCATACGTGCATGCTACATGACTTGCAAACCTCAACACATGTATTTCTCCAATTCACAGTTACTCTACTAGCATGACTCTAATATCACCATCCTCATATCTCAAAACAATCATCAAGTATCAAACTTCTCCTAGTATTCAATGCACTTTATGTGAAAGTTTTTACTGTACCCATCTTGGATGCCTATCATATTAGGACTAGTTTCATAACCAAAGCACATTACCATGTTGTTATAAAATACTCTCAAATAGATATAAGTGAAGCATGAGAGATCAACAATTTCTACAAAATAAAACCACCACCGTGCTCTAAAAGATATAAGTGAAGCACTAGAGCAAAACTATCTAGCTCAAAATATATAAGTGAAGCACATAGAGTATTCTAATAAATTATAAATCATATTTATCTCTCTTAAAAGATGTGTCCAGCAAGGATGATTGTGGCAAACTAAAAATCAAAGACTCAAATCATACATGACACTCCAAGCAAAACACATATCATGTGGTGAATAAAAATATAGTCCCGGGTATAGTTACCGATAGATGAAGACGAAAGAGGGGATGCCATCCCGGGGCATCCCCAAGCTTAGGCTTTTGGTTGTCCTTGAATTTTACCTTGGGGTGCCTTGGGCATCCCCAAGCTTAGGCTCTTGCCACTCTTTGTTCCATAGTCCATCAAAGCCATACTCAAAACTTGAAAACTTCACAACACAAAACTTAGCAAAAAATCTCGTGAGCTCCGTTAGTATAAGAAAACAAACAACCACTCAAAGGTACTGTAATGAACTCATTCTTTGTTTATATTGGTGTTAAACCTACTGTATTACAACTTCTCTATGATTCATACCCCCCGATACTACTCATAGATTCATCAAAATAAGCAAACAACACACGAAAAGCAGAATCTGTCAAAAACAGAACAGTCTGTAGTAATCTGTAACTTTCGAATACTTCTGTAACTCCAAAAAACTTGAAATAAATTGGTAAACATGAGGAATTTGTCTATTTAATCATCTTCAAAAAGAATCAACTAAATATCACTCTCCAGTAAAAAACTACAGCCAATCTCATGAGCGCTAAAGTTTCTATTTTTTACAGCATGATCATATAAACTTCACACAATTCTTCCCAAAGGTTCTACTTAGCACAAACACTAATTAAAACACAAAACCACATCTAAATAGAAGCTAGATGCAATATTTATTCCTAAACAGAAGCAAAAACAAATAAAATAAAATTGGGTTGCCTCCCATCAAGAGCTATCGTTTAACGCCCCTAGCTAGGCATGATACATGAATAGATCTAGGTATTGCCATCTTTGGTAGGCAACTTTTTGATTAAGCACTTATAATTCTTAGGAACTTCTTTATTCCTATTGATAATCAAACTCCTAGGCCAGAAATCAAGAAATTCATTTGTAGCAAAAGGTTCCCTTGCGAAAGTGAGAAAGTTGGGATGAACACTTATGGATTTGAGATCCGCAGTTTCCTTACTAGAAGATTCACCCTTATTTTTAGGAACATACATAAACTTGGCTAATTTAGTGATAGAGGGATTCGAAGTATTTTTCACAGCAGAAAGAGTAGACCCTACATTAGTGAAAATATCCTTAAGTTTATCGATTCTAGTGGAATCTTGATCCATTCTCTCTTTAACTATAGGTTCTTTTTCTTAAAGAAAAAATCAGAATAACTCCTACCTTAGATCCATACTGGGTAATTTGGTTATGGATCTTTTTATCCAAATCTCAACCAACTCTATAGTAGCAACTTTGTTTTCAATAATTTCAAGCCTTTGCATAACATCTTCCAAAGTCAAAATAGTTCCATTAACCAGAAGAGGTGGTGGGCCAAACAATTCTGTCATAGCATTGTGTAATGGTATCAAGAATATATCTATTCCACGGAGTTATGCCAACATAAAAATTGCGAAGAAGCACGGAAGTGGAAAGCTTCCTAGTAGATCTATTTTGAGCATTGCAAATTCTATACCAGGCATCTTGTCAGGGATATTACTACCAGGTATAAACCGGCCAGGAGGGTCCGGTTTACGTTATCAAGATTATATTATCAGAGGCCCAACGGAGTATGGATTAGAAGATTATAGCTCAAGGCTTAGAGCCCATGTATTAGGGACCATGATTTGTAAACCGTCATACTATGTAACTTGGGATGTAAGATAGAAAGAGCAAAGACCGAGGCGGACACGTTTGTGAGCCGGCCTCGGGACTCTGTAAACCGAACCGGGCGTCACCTCTTATATAAAGAGACGACTCAACGACGGTTCAGGACATACAACAACAGCTCGAGACATAGGTAAAGCGAATCCGCTCCCTGGTCATCGAAGCCCAAGCAATACCACACCAAACTAGACGTAGGCTTTTACCTTCATCGAAGGGGCCGAACTAGTATAAAATCCTAGCGTCCTTCGTCCGCTTTAACCCCTTTAAGCTAACCCATAGCGATGGTCTCACGAGTAAGTCCTTTCGCTAGGACATCTGCCATGCTAAATCCACGACAGTTGGCGCCCACCATGGGGCTATCGCATGATGGTTTCGAGTTCTTGAAGGGCAACTTTGAAGGACTCAAGGGCTACACAATGGGCCGGATGACTAAGAGTCGTCGCAAACGGATCTACATCGACGATGCAGGCTGGGGCCCCGAGGCCGATTCGATCGAATACGGGTACCGGGTCCCCTTCGGTGGCATCCACGTCTTCATCGGCAAGATCAGCGAACCGGGCCCTGAGCCGGACATCTTCCCCAACATCGTCGAGTCGGCTCAGCGTGCGAAACCTGCCCGGAATCAGCCCGCCGTGAAGCATGTCTTCGTTGGAGCAGTGCATGGAGTACAAGCCGAGGACGGATCGGACTCTGGTGGCAATACCATTGTTTATTCCGGCGATTAATCGTCTTCCGGAGAGACCGAGTCTTTGTATCTGCGGCAGGATGGCTGGTCTGAGGGTTGTTCTGATGGCGAAAGTATTCCGGAACCCCTTGATCCGCCAAACAGGGTTGCTGTCTTCATGGACGGATCACAACCCGTGCAGCAGACCTCAACAACAGGGGCATTGATATCAGAGGCAATGGGAGCTAGGCCTGGAGATCTTCCCCCGTCGCCATATGATACTTTATCTACCTTGATCGATACTTTTACAGCGCTAGTAACAACAGAGGTGGAATAGGCCAACAAGGAGCAGCACGACGCGGAGATCGCGCAGGTGAAGATCCGGATTGAACAAGCCAAGTTGGACCTGGCAGCTGAGAAAGCTAGGATGGCTACAAAGCAGGCGGAGCTGGAGGTTCAGGCCTATCAGCTTATGTTAGATCAGACCGCCTCACAAGGGGTAATGATGAGAAGACAACGATCTCGCCTACCGCCGATTTATGAGGCAAGGAATGTCTTCAGCACACCAGGCGCGGGAACCAGTAACCAGCCGGAGGTAAATCGGGGAGGAGCACCAGGAACAGGCGCATCGGTTCAGCCACCGGCCGCAGAGCCAAATCGCCAAGTTGTGCCTGCCCAACATGTGCCCACCCCTCCTGGTCATTATTCTAATCCGTTGGATAACATAGTTGCTGCCGCTTCACGATTGGCCGCCCTTCCTATTGAAGGAACGTCCCCCATAGCAGTGGAGGCACGACGGGCCAAGGAGTTGTTGGACACGGCGCTAACTCAATAGCAAGCTTATTCCTATAGCCGGGAGAGGATCCATTCGACCCCCCGTCCGAGCCGGAGTTATATGAGGCGCATGGATGAACCAGCCGTATCAAGCAGCGCACGGAGGCGTCATCAGCACAGGCAGGACAATCCGGCAGCAGATGAGGCGCACACCCAAGAGGTGGTGGATCAGGCCAGACAGCGTCGGGAGGCCGAGCTAACAGCGCAATACGACGCTAGTCAGGCGACGCTGGTTCGTCCTACCACCATAGTTGAACTGGGGGTCATGTCCAGTTCCCTGGGCGTACCGTGTCTCATCCCCGCTTTACGGAACGTGAAACTACCCAAAGATTTTAAAGGTCCGCGCAAGGTGCCCAACTACACGGCGAATCTTGCCCCAGAGGCATGGGTTGAGAGTTATGAGATGGCAATGGAGATGCTTGATGTGGACGAGGCAGCATGCGCTAAGTATTTCACAATGATGCTCGAGGACACGGCCCGAACATGGCTAAAGGGTTTGCCACCTAAGTCCATCGGATCATGGGCTGAGCTGCGGAGCCGATTTATCAGAAAATTCAAAGACACATGCAAGCAGCCAATGTCTGTTGTTGACTTAGCTGCCTGCGTTCAAGGAGAACATGAGTCTACAAGCAGCTGGGTGCGTCGTGTGTCCGAAATCTTGCACTCTTCTAATAGTATCAACCCAAGCACAGCGGTGGTAACCTTGCAAAATAATTGCCGGTTTGATCCTTTGAGACAGAAGTTGGGACGGCTTAAACGTGATTGCAATGACATGGGAACGCTCATGGGCGCTTTAGTGAAGTATGGAGACTCGGATAATACCAAGCATCTAGATGCAGACGGAGACAAGTCAGGGAAAGCAAGCAAGAATGGTAAACCGCCGCAGGCCAACCCGGTGAACCAAGGATACAATGGGAAGCGTAAAGCGGAAGGCAGCTCAGATTTTGTGGCTAACACCAACGCTCAGGAGGATGGACAACACCGCAAGGGTAGGCCGACCCACGTAACGGGAGGCCGCCTATCAATCTGGAGCGTCAGTTGAACGTGCCTTGCCCAAAGCACGGTACGACTGAAAAACCAGCTACGCATCTCTGGAGGGATTGTTTCATCATGCATGAGTTCATGAACCGGAACAGGTATGATCACGGGCCCCCGGCGGATCAGGCGCTGGCTTCCAAGGTCCGGGTTATCAAGGTGGTGGGACCGGTTCAGGATATCAAGGCAATAACAATAATGACAATGGGCACAATCAGCATAACCAGCAGCATGGTCAGGGCGGATACAATAACCAAGGGAGTCAACAACATCAACAGCAGCAGCAATCCGGGTATCAGAATAATCTGAAGGAGCTGAGCAGTGGGCAGTATCACGTCTTCACCACGAGTTTGTGCAAACGGGATCAGAAGGTTCTGAAGAGGGCAGTGCATTCTGTTGAACCGGCGATACCACGTTCTTTGCGTTGGTCTGGGCAACCCATTGTGTGGAGCAGAGAGGATCATCCACCCCGGGTTGATAATCCAGGTCAGTTGGCTCTGGTGGTGGCACCACAGGTGGGTGGCTACAAGTTCACCAAAGTGCTTATGGATGGAGGTAGCGGCATCAACATCCTGTATTATGAGACGTTTCGGCGTATGGGGCTGAGAGATAAGAAGCTTCGACAATCTAACACAGTGTTCCATGGGGTGGTACATGGTAAATCGGCTTATCCAGTTGGCAAGATCGATTTGGAGGTCACCTTTGGAGATGAGCATGACTCCAGGTCAAAAACGGTGACCTTTGAGGTGGTAAAGATCAAAAGCCCGTACCACGCTTTGTTTGGGCGGTCGGTTTACGCCAAGTTCATGGCTAGGCCATGTTATGTTTATCTACAACTCAAGATGCCAGGCCACAAGGGAACTATTATGGTTCACGGGAGCCGCAAAATTGCATTGGAGTGCGAGGAAGGTGATGCAGCTTATGCTGAGGCAGTTTGTGCCACTGAGGAGCTGAAGTTCTATAAGGGCAATGTTGATCCGGTGGATATGTCCACGCTGAAGAAACAACCATAGAGCATGATCCGGCGTTGTAATTCAAATCAGCTGAGGAGACCAAGCAGGTGGATTTTGTTCCGGGCGATTCTTCCAAGCAGTTCACTATCAGCGCTAACCTAGATCCGAAATAGGAAAGCGCGCTCATCGAGTTCATCCGTGAGAACCGGGATATCTTTGCGTGGAAGCCTTCTGACATGCCAGGTATACCGAGGGAACTCGCTGAGCACAATCTTAATATCGACCCTAAGTTTAAACTGGTCAAGCAGTATGTACGCCGCTTCAATGGGGAGAGGCGCAAGGCCATTGTAGAAGAAGTGGCTAGGCTCTTGGCTGCAGGCTTTATAATTGAAGTGTTTCATCCAGAGTGGTTGGCTAATCCGGTGCTGGTGCTTAAGAAAAACGGAACTTGGAGAATGTGTGTTGATTACACATATCTGAACAAGGCTTGCCCAACTGATCCTTTTGCTCTCCCCCGTATTGATCAAATTATTGATGCTACGGCAGGATGTGAGCGGCTAAGGTTTTTGGATGCATACTCAGGTTATCATCAGATCAAGATGGCAGTTAAGGACCAGGAGAAGACAACCTTTATAACTCCTTTTGGAGCCTTCTTCTATGTATCCATGCCATTTGGGCTCAAGAGTGCCCAGGCGACCTACCAGCATTGTGTGCTGAACTGCCTACAAGGGCAGATTGGGCGGAATGCTCATGCATATGTCGATGATATTGTGGTAAAATCCAGGAAGGAGGAGACACTGATAGAGGATCTGACGGAAACTTTTGATAATCTCCGAGTCTATAAAATGATGCTTAATCCGGAGAAGTGCGTTTTTGGTGTTCCGGCAGGCAAGCTCCTGGGATTCTTGGTGTCAAACAAAGGAATTGAGGCTAATCCTGAAAAGATCAAGGCGATTACGTCCCTGGCTAAACCGGCGTGCATCAACGATGTCCAACGTGTGGCGGGCCGTATTGCAACACTTAGCCGGTTTATCAGCCGTTTGGGGGAGAAGGCAATTCCGCTTTGTCAGATGATGAAGAAGACATACCGTTTCGTCTGGAGTGATGCTGCTGATGCTGCGTTTGAGGATTTGAAGAGGCAATTGGCAGAACCGCCGGTCCTTGCTGCCCCAGTTGACAATGAGCCACTATTGTTATACGTGGCTGCTAATGCCCGTGCAGTAAGTGTTGCCATTGTGGTAGAGCGCAAGGAGGCAGGGAAAGAGTATCCGGTTCAGCGGTCGGTTTACTACATCAGTGAGGTGCTTATTGAATCAAAGCAGAGATATCCACATTGGCAGAAACTGGTGTATGGAGTGTTCATGGCAAACCGGAAGCTAAAGCATATTTTCAGGGCCACCCAATCACCCTTGTCAGTTCAGCTCCGTTAGGGGATATAATCCAGAACAGAGAAGCTACTGGTCGAGTTGCAAAGTGGGCCATTGAGCTTAGCCCGCACGGATTAAAATATGTGCCCCGTACTGCGATAAAGTCTCAAGCTCTTGTGGATTTTATCAACGATTGGACAGAGTTGCAAGTGCCTGAGGAGAAGCCAGATCATACATACTGGACTATTCATTTTGACGGTTCAAGGCTGTTGGAGGGCTCGGGGGCTGGAGTCGTGTTAACTTCCCCACGAGGTGATAAGTTTTGTTATGTCCTCCATTTAATGTTCCCTTGTACTAATAATGCTGCTGAGTATGAAGCTCTCCTCCATGGTCTGCGGATGGCCAAGGAGATGAACTTGAGCCGGGTCAAGTGTTTTGGCGTTTTAGATCTGGTGGCACAGCAAGTATCTGCCAAGTGGGACTCCAAGGATCCGCTCATGGCAGCGTATCGACGAGAGGTAGAAGTCGTCGCTGGATACTTCAAAGGATATCAGGTGGATCATATAGACCGACGGAAAAACGAAGCGACTGATGTGTTAAGCCGGCTGTGTTCCTAGCGTCAACCGGTTCCACCTAATACCTTCTTGGATGAGTTGCATAATCCGTCAGTGCAGATACCTTCAGAGGAGGACTTGGCTGTTCGTGATCCGGAATTGCAATTGGTTGCAGCACTTCATGTCATTCCGGATTGGACACTCTCTTACCTGGCATACATGAACCGAGGGGAGTTACCAGAGGAGGAAGTCGAGGCCCGATAGATAATCCGGCGATCTAAATCTATGACTATTGTTAACGGAGAACTTCATCATCGCAGCGTTTCTGGAGCTTTTCAGCGGTGTGTATCATCAGAAGAAGGCTGTGATATTCTTAGAGAGATTCATGAAGGGGATTACGATCATCACGCCGGTTCAAAATCTTTGGTGGCTAAAGCTTTTCGTCATGGGTTCTACTGGTTGACGGCTCACGCCGACGCAGAGGACTTGGTCAGAAAATGTGATGCTTGCCAGAAATTCTCACGACGTGCTCATATACCCGCGCAGGAGCTGAGGATGATCTCAATTACTTGGCCGTTTGCGACTTGGGGGCTTGATATGGTTGGACCCTTCAAGAGATCCCAGGACAAGAAAACCCACCTGTTAGTGGTTGTGGACAAGTTTACAAAATGGGTTGAAGCAGAGCCTGTCAGTAAGTGTGATGCAGCAACAGCGGTTCAGTTCATCAAAATGGTGATTTTCCGGTTTGGCTTTCCACACAGCATTATAACTGATAACCGCACCAATCTAGCCAAGGGGGCTATGGAGGAGTTCTGTCAACGAGAGCATATTTGTCTTGATGTATCATCAGTAGCTCACCCTCAGTCTAATGGCCAAGCTGAATGAGCCAATCAAGAGATCTTGAGAGGCATCAAACCCCGGCTTATGGTTCCTTTGCAGAGAACACCGGGTTGTTGGGTGGAGGAGTTGCCTTCGGTGCTATGGAGCATCAACACTACACCTAACAAATCTACAGGGTACACGCCTTTCTTCATGGTATATGGAGCTGAAGCGGTCCTCCCTAGTGATATCCGTCATGACTCGCCGCGGGTGGCGGCTTATGTTGAAGCGGATAATGAACAAGCAAGACAAGACGCCTTGGACCGGTTGGACGAAGAACGGGACACGACAGCAGCTCGATCGGCGATTTATCAGCCAGACCTGCGCCGGTACCACAGTCGCCGGGTTAAGACTAGGACGTTTCAAGAAGGCGATCTGGTGCTCCGGCTCATCCAAGACCAGACGGACATGCACAAGCTATCCCCACCATGGGAAGGATCTTTTGTGGTCAGCAAGAACCTACACAACGGGTCATACTACCTCGTCGACGTTCGAGAACATAAGGACTCACACACGGTGGAGGAGGAAACCAAGCGGCCGTGGAACATTGCTCTTCTTCGACCTTACTATACTTGAGCCATAGGCTCCGCTTTATGTACAATGTATATATTATGATTAATAGAATAAACCGGGGTATCAGCCATCTTTTTCATAAGAGTATCACATGGGGGCTTCCGCGGGCAAGGGAGTTTTCTATGGCCTCTTAAACCGGCGCCCTTGATAAATCAAGGTATCAGTCGTCTTTCCTGTACATAAAGAGAATCACATGGGGGCTTCCGCGGGCAAGGGAGTTTCCTATGGCCTCTTAAACCGGCGCCCTTGATAAATCAAGGTATCAGCCATCTTTCCTGTACATAAAGTGAATCACATGGGGGCTTCCGCGGGCAAGGGAGTTTCCTATGGCCTCTTAAACCGGCGGCCACACCAAGACCACCATAAGAGCACAGCTCTTGTTGCTTCGGCAATTTCCACATGATGATGAGGGGCAAAAGAGAGTTTCATGCCTAGCACAACTCAAACATAGGCCCCGACGAGCAATGCTCACACGCTACCTGGGGGCTCCTGATGCAAGTTCATCAGCGAGTTGAAGACTCTTGTAGTGAACACGGCTTGGAAGCTTGGTGTATACACCTAAAACCCCGGATTAACCTGCTTGCATCAAGTAAATCGCGTCGTCCAGGTAAACCTGGTATGACCCGTCAAACGTACACACAAGTCAATCCTTCGGGACCCTGAACTTGGTAACGTTAAATTGACAATCATCAAGTGATTACACAAGTCAAATCTTTATAAGATTTTGAACATTGGTAGCATTTGACATTGATGATTTGGTTAAAGATTGCGGATCATCTTAACAGGCTTTGCTAAAATGGTTAATGACAGTAGCCTGGCTGCTCATAAAAAGCCTCGAATTTGGAGCCTGGCAGCTCGTAAAAAGCCTCGACTACATGGTCTTATTTTCCCAAAAACTTTATTTTCCATTTTTTATGTTTTCTCAAATCTTTATCTTCAAGGTCATTGGTTTTTCAACCAAGTCCATTGATTCAAGACTGGATAACTACAAAGTTGTCATTACATCTGTATTTACAGAGTTATAGTCTGGGTTATAGACACCAGTACTAGTTTACAGCTAAACCGGCTTTCATTGTAACCCGGATCGATCTTCATGGCAAGCCGACAAAGAGCCAAGTAAGTCATCAACACTTGCACCTTGAATTGTTCCTGCCGGATTAAGGTTTACAGATACACTTAATCACAGGTATGATACACGCTTTTACCTTATACACAGTTTAAGTTATTAACTTAGATCATCTGTTAGGCCAGTATAACCCGTCCGGTGATAAACCGCCAGGACACTTTGAGCATTGTGTATGCAGACACAGGTAATATGAAAGGTCAAGCATTGTAAGCAGAAGGTAATTTAGAAGTGGCCAGATAAAGTTATGCCATACAAGATAGTGTGGGACAAAGATAGTATCTCAACTATTCTATTAGAAGGCACGGGCAGGCCCAAAAGAATATCAGTTTTTCACCAAGTGTTCAACATATAAAGGTAAACCAGAACCGGTTTAAGATTCTGCTTCGGCTCGCTGTGAAGACTGAGGGTTAGCTTGTTCCGGGTCTTCGACGACTTCTGGCAGCTGCTGGAAATCAGGGGTGCTCCAATCAATCTTGGCAAGGGCGCGGAAATACACTTCATCATTTATAAGTTCTGACGATTCAATGTCAGGAGCGAAGGTATGCTTACGTACGGGTGGAATGAGATTTTCGATGTCATAAGACGGCCGCTCCACCCGCACATTCTCCAGATCATAACCCGGGTGATACCTTGATAAGTCTGCTTCATCAGTAAGCTTACTGGCAAGAGGCCGCATGTCTTTCGTTAAGGCGCGAAGATCTTCAGCGGAGAAAGCTGACCCGTCTTCTTTCATATTGGGATAACCATTCATGGCCTCCGCCGGATCAAAGTCGGGAACCCATGCCTTGGCCCGGGTTAACGCCATGAGGGAGCCAGCTCTTGCAGAAGATTTCTTCACCTCGACAATACGGGCAGGCAAGATGGATAGTTTTTCCATAGTACCTTGGATAGTGGTTGGTGCCGGTTTATTGTGCGAAATAGCACTGATGGCCCTCTGAGCACCGGCATAGAGTTGTTCAACCAAGGTGTAAGCAGCCTTCAGCTTCTTCCGCACATCATCCCCAAGATGAGTAACGCGCCTCCCTATGTACAAGTGATGAGTTAAACCGGAGCAGCGCAAGATAGGAAGAATAAAGCGTATGACAAAAAGTACTTACCAAAGATAGCAGATGTCATATCATCTATATGCTGCCTTGACCCGGATAACTCCTCCGTCGCCGGGTTAAGAGCTGCCTCAGCATCATTGGCTCTTTTCTCCAAAGCAGCCTTTTCTGCCTCCCAAGTGGACCGCTCTGCTTCAAAATCTTTCTTGAGTTTTTCCATAGTAGCTAAAGCAAGGGTAAGTTCCTCCTTGACTTTAGTCAAAGTAGTTTCTTGGAAGGCCAGGCTATTCCGGAGCTCAGTTATCTTAGAAGCCCTCCGGTTCAAATCAGTCTGTAGAGGATAAAAAATATCAGATATTCATGAAGACAGTTCAATCAAAAGTCTCAAGCACATAACAAGTTATGCACTCGACACTTGGGGGCTAATGTACAATTGAAGTGAAAGAAAGCAACTTTTTCAAACAAGTCCCAAGCACATAACAAGTTATGTCCTTGACACTTGGGGGCTAATGTAATGTCATTCTCAAACATAGGAGAAGTACCGATTCACCCGCAATGGAGTAAACCGGCCCTTGGGGGCTACACATGCAAATCAAACTATTTCAATTGATCTATCAAAGTCCCGGTTCACCCTAAAGGCTAAACCGGCACTTGGGGGCTACAGTGGACTAAAGGTACAGCTACAAGGCACAAGCATAAATGAAAGGAAAAGGGAAATAAGTTAACTCATATTTCTCTTTAAGTTTACTAAACCGGCCTCGTGGTCACGACTAGTAAAGAGCCGGTTTAGGTACCCAGAATTAAGCTCCTGGGCACTAAGTGGAGCATAGCTAGACAGATCAGTGCTCCACTTGCCCTTGTCCTTCTAAAGAACTTCTTCCTTGGCAGTGTGTCTGGCCAAGATGATAGGCTCTGTGGGAGCAGTAAAGCCTATCCCGGTAATCTCGACATCGTCTGTCGAGGCAGCAGTTGGCCTAGGGGGATCCGCAGCAGCAGCGGGATTGGTGTGAACCGGACTAGCAGGGGCCGGACTAACCCGAGCAGGGCTAGTCCGAACAGGGCTGGCCGGTTTTATATGGGGTCATCCCCCGGAGCAGCAACATCTTCTCGGTCCATAGGGGAAGGATCGTCATGTGGGACTTCAATGTTTTCTTCCAACGGATTGGCGGCTTCAGGATCCTCTGCCGGTTCAGAAGTATTTTCGGCCGCCGCTTTATTCAGCTTTCATTTCTTGCTAGGCTTGGGCATACTGAAAATATTAAGGGAATAATGAAAATCACAAGTCAAAATGAAAAGATAAACCGGATATTCTGAAAGACGGCTTACCCATGAACAGTCTTGAGCACCGGGACTTGGGTGGCAGTTGACTCGCCCGAGGATGACAGAGGAGCTTCCTGATAATTTGGAACAGACGATTTAAGTGGTTTACGAAAAAGACCCGCTTTAGGATGAAGAAGAGTTGGAGTAAGTAAAACCTCTGAACGGCGTCTTCGAGCCGGAGTATGAGTCAATCTGGTCGACTCGACCACATGGCCACTGTGGCGTGTGGTGCGGCGAGCCTCATGCTGCTGCTTCTTCAAAAGAAAATGGGGATCCAGTTGAGCATAAGGGTGAGAAAATGGATACTTCCGGGCTACTCGACGAACTTTGGGTGGTAATGGTTCTGAATCAGAGGAAAGAGAGATTACCTCAACTTTATCCGCTTTACTCCCTTCTGCCGGATCCTGGGAAATGTCATTGTTAATATAAATATAGACAAGGGAAAGTTAACAGGCATAAGAACCAAGCAGTACCTCAGAAGCCGGATCATCTTCTTCAGCGTTTGAACCAGAAGCAGCGGCAGGTCTTTTCTTGTGTTTCTTTATAGCCAGGCTCTTCTTGCGAGTTGGTTTCGCCAGTTTGTCCTGGGCTTTCCGTTTCCAGAAGGGGTCATTGACCTGCGTAAAGGAATAAAAGTATGTTAAAAACAAGCAGTATGGACGGATTAAAACAAAGAGAAAGGGACAGAAGAGTCTTACCGCTGGCGGTTTGTTGTTTACGCAGAAGGGTGATAAACCGTCCGACTGCACTCCTCCAGAGGTATATTCAGCATCTTCTTAGCAGATTCGATAACTTCATTGTCTGGAAGCACCATCTCCGTGTGACGATGAGAGTCCTTGGGGTTGCCAGTATACTCGCACATTAACCCGGAGCACCGGCTTAATGGAAGAATGCTCCACGAGAGCCAGCAATGGACAAAGTCGACTCCAGTTAAGCCGTTGGCCACAAAAGCCCTAAGCTTTGAAAGTTGAGGGGCATATCGAGCTCGGTCTTGGGCGCTCAAACGTTGAGGGAAAGGATGGTCCACGGTCAGACGATGAGAACAGTAACCCGGCATTGGATTCTCCCCCTCTGGTGAAGTATCAACACAATAGAACCAAGTTTGGTTCCAATCCTTGGGACAACTATGAAGGATAGCATGAGGAAAGCTGACATCCTTCCTCTTCTGGATACTCATTCCGCCCAGTCCAGTGTTTGGCCCATCATGAAATTCAGTCCGACGGTTCAGATGAAAGAAGTCCCGGAATAACTCTATAGACGGCTCTTCTTGCAGATAGGCTTCTGAGAAGACTTGGAAATTGCAGATGTTTGAAACAGAGTTGGGGCCTATGTCTTGGGGATGGAGCTGAAACTCTGCCAATACATCGCGGAAAAACTTTGATCCTGGAGGGTTGAAGCCCCGGGCCAGGTGATCAAAAAAGACAACAATCTCTCCCTCTTTAGGCTGGGGAAGACACTCTTTCCCAGGAGCCCTCCAGTGCAGAACCTCCTTGGGACCTAAAGCGCCAATTGAAGCCGCGTTTTCTAAATCTTCCTCGGTAATCCGGGATGGGACCCAGTTGCAAGCGACAAACTGTTTGGCCATAGAGGTCATCTTTTTCAAAGGGGGAACGCTGAAAATACAAAACAAGACCCGGTTTATGATCCACGCAGATATAAACCGGCATGTTCTATGAAGGCATTGATCTAATTGGCGGTTTAAGCACGGAACTAATGGTATCTACTGGTCCGGAATAACTATGAATGTAACAGCTACCAGCTTATGAAGTTTGAAAGGAACAAGTTAAACCGCCAAACACAAGCAGGTGAGGTGCAGATCTAAAGCTAAACCGTCGACACAAGCATAGGAGGCGCATGTTTAAAGCTGAACCGTCAACAAAGGCATATGAGTTGCAAATCTAAAGTGCGAGAAACAACTTTCACATGAGCAGTGGTGAAATATGGATCTACAGCGTATGGAAAAATCAAGATAATTCAAGTCATATTCATTGAAGGCAACAAAGGTTTTTACAGATCCAGTCTAACTAGCAGTATTGGGAGAACTAAGATTATAAAGACGGAGCGGAGTCATGCGTACGAGGGTCGACCTAAGAGGTTTAACATCTACGGCTAGGAACTACCTATGGTGATGAACTGCGAAGAACGGAGGTTCATGTGCGAGCTCCCGCGAAACCCTAGAACTAAGATCTATGGGGAAGGAGTAACACACCTGAGGAAATGGAAGCGGAAGGACGGCGGCGAATCTATGGACACGCTCAAGTTGATGCAGCGGCCGGGCTTGGTGAAGACAACGAGATCGAAGGACGGTGGCGGAGCTTGAGCGCTGGAAGACAGAGGAAGAAGAAAGCGAAGGGAAATAAAGAGATGGCCCTCGGCCCTATTTATAGGCCGAGGAGGTAAAACAGCAAGCGCGGGAATCGAGGAGACCAAAAATCGGATATGGATGGTGCTGTCGCCTCGATCTTCGGAGCTTTAATAAGTAAAGGTAAAAAACAGGTACATGCATTAAATGCGCGGATGGTGTCACGACGGTTTAAAGAGACTTGAGGGGTGACATCATGCCGGTTTACCAAGCATACTGAAGCTGCGGAAAGGAAAATCTGTACAAGACTTTGGAGATTGACAAGAACAGGTTCAAATCAATATGGGGCCTAATGTCACGGATATTACTACCAGGTATAAACCGGCCAGGAGGGTCCGGTTTACGTTATCAAGATTATATTATCAGAGGCCCAGCGGAGTATGGATTAGAAGATTATAGCCCAAGAGGCTTAGAGCCCATGTATTAGGGCCCATGATTTGTAAACCGGCATACTATGTAACTTGGGATGTAAGATAGAAAGAGTAGAGACCGAGGCAGACATGTTTATGAGCCGGCCTCGGGACTCTGTAAACCGGACCGGGCGTCACCTCTTATATAAAGGGACGACCCGACGACGGTTCAGGACAGACAACAACAGCTCGAGACATAGGTAAAGCGAATCCGCTCCCTGTCATCGAAGCCCAAGCAATACCACACCAAACTAGACGTAGGCTTTTACCTTCATTGAAGGGGCCGAACTAGTATAAAATCCTTGCGTCCTTCGTCCGCTTTAACCCATTTAAGCTAACCCGTAGCGATGGCCTCATGACTAAGTCCTTTCGCTAGGACATCTGCCATGCTAAATCCATGACACATCTTTTAGATTTTCCTCCTCCCTTTGTTTAAAATTAAGAACCCCATTATCGGGAGTATTGATAATGATAGGCGTGCTAGCCATGACGGCAAAGCAAAGCGAACGATAAACACAGGGAAAAAGAAGGGCGAATAAAATGGAAAGGGTGAAGTGGGGGAGAATAAAATGAGAGTCAAATAATGTAAGGCGAAGGATAATGGTTTGTGATAGATACTTGGTATTTGACTTTTGCGTAAGCCTCCCCGGCAACGGCGCCATAAATTCTTCTTGCTACTTCTCGAGCTTGCATTGTATTCCCTCGAAGAGGAAAGGATGATGTAATACAGTAGCGTAAGTATTTCCCTCAGTTTCTGAGAACCAAGGTATCAATCCAGTAGGAGACCACGCTCGAGTCCCTTGCACCTGCACAAACAAATAAGAACTTCGCAACCAATGCGATAAGGGGTTGTCAATCCCTTCACGGTCACTTACGAAAGTGAGATCTGATAGATATGATAGTATAATATTTTTGGTATTTTTGGTATAAGAACAATAAATAAATAAAGCAAAGTAAAGTAGATGGAAGATTAATATGTTGAGAATAGACCCGGGGGCCATAGGTTTCACTAGTGGCTTCTCTCATGATAGCAGAATTCTACGATGGGTGAACAAATTAATGTCGAGCAATTGATAGAAAAGCGCATAGTTATGAGAATATCTAGGCATGATCATTATATATAGGCATCACGTCCGTGACAAGTAGACTAAAACGATTCTGCATCTACTACTATTACTCCACACATCGACCGCTATCCAGCATGCATCTAGAGTATTAAGTTCATAAGAATTGAGTAATGCTTTAAGAAAGATGACATGATGTAGAGGGATAAACTCAAGCAATATGATATAAACCCCATCTTTTTATCCTCGATGGAAACAATACAATACGTGCCTTGCCGTCCCTACTGTCACTAGGAAAGGACACCGCAAGATTGAACCCAAAGCCAAGCACTTCTCCCATTGCAAGAACTATAGATCTAGCAGGCCAAACCAAACCAATAACTTGAAGAGACTTGCAACGATATTATAATCATACATAAAAGATTTCAGAAGAGAATCAAATATTGTTCATAGATAATCTTGATCATAAACCCACAATTCATCGGATCTGGACAAACACACCGCAAAAAGATTACATCGAATAGATCTCCTCGAAGATCGAGGAGAACTTTCTATTGAGATCTAAAAAGAGAGAAGAAGCCATCTTGCTAATACCTATGGACCCGAAGGTCTATTGTAAACTACTCACAACTCATTGGTGAGGCTATGGTGTTGATGTAGAAGCACTCCGTGATGGATCCCCCCTCCGGTGGAGCTCCGGAACAGGCCCCAAGAGGGGCCGGTTTATGCCTCCGGAGATTAGTTCTACTGAACCCCATCCAAACGTGGAGCAAGACACGTTAGTCCAAGAAGCTTAAGGCCCAAAAGGCATTAGGGCCCATGATTTGTAAACCGCCATATGATGTGTAACTTGTGATGTAAGATAGGAAAGATAGAGACCGAGCCGGACACGTTTATGAGCCGGCCTCGCGATTCTGTAAACCGGACCGGGCGTCACCTCTTATATAAAGGGACGACCTGGCGACGGTTCAGGGAAGAGAACAACAACTCGAGACACAGGCAAAGCGGATTCACTCCCTAGTCATCGATACCCTAGCAATATTACACCAAACTAGACGTAGGCTTTTACCTTCATGGAAGGGGCCGAACTAGTATAAAATCCCTGTGTCCTTGTCCGCTATAACCCCTTTAAGCTAACCCGTAGCGATGGCCTCACGACTAAGTCCTTTTGCTAGGACATCTGCCGTGACAAAACCACGACAGTTGGCGCACACCGTGGGGCTCTCGCACGATGGTTTCGAGTTCTTGAAGGGCGGCTTTAAAGGACTCAAGGGCTACGCAGTGGGCCAGATGACTAAGAGTCGTCGCGGCAAGATGTACATCAATGATGCAGGCTGGGGCCCCGAGGCCGATTCAATTGAATACGGGTACCGGGTCCCCTTCGGCAGCATCCACATCTTCATCAGCAAGATAGGCAAACCGGGCCCTGAGCCGGACATCTTCCCCAACACCGTTGAGCCGGCTCAGCATGCGAGACTTGCCCGGATTTAGCCCGCCATGAAGCATGTCTTCATTGGAGCAGTGCATGGAGTGCAAGTCGAGGACGGATCGGACTCTGGCGGCGAGACTGTTGTCTATTTCGGCGACGAATCTTCTTCCGCGGCCGATCTGAGGGCTGTTCCGATGGTGACAGTATTCCGGACCCCCTCGATCCGCCAAACGGGGTTGCCGTCTTTATGGCCGGATCACAACCTATGCAGCAGCCCTCAACTACAGCGGCGTTAACATCAGACACGGTGGGGGCTAGGGCTGGAGGCCCTGATCAGTCACCGACGGAAACTTTATCCGTCTTGGTCGATACTTTGACAGTGCTGTTAACAGCAGAGGTAGCCCAGGCCAATAAAGAGGAGCATGATGCGGAAGTCGCTCAGGTGAAAAGCCGGATAGATCAAGCTAAGTTGGACCTAGCTGCTGAGAAAACCAAGATGGCTGCAAAGCAGGCTGAGCTTCATGCTCAAGCTTATCGACTCATGTTGGATCAGACCGCTTCACACGAGGTGATGATGAGAAGGCAGCAATCTCGCTTGCCACTGGAATAGGGCTATAGATTGGATCTCGTGGTTCTGTAACATGCGGTGACTAGAACAAAATTTCGTCGACTCCCTGAGGGTTTCTGGAGGAAGGAGGTATTTATAGAGCGATGAGGCGGTGCGGAAGGCCACTGGGTGGGCACAACCCACCTGGGCGCGCCCCTAGGCGTGACCTGGTGGTTTCTGCCCTCCTCGCCCCCAACGTGCTTCTCTGGCCTACCTGGTGTCTTCTGGTCCAAAAAAATCCACAAAAAGTTTCGCTGCATTTGGACTCTGTTTGATATTAGTTTTGTGCGATGTAAAAAACAAGCAGAAAACAACAACTGGCACTTGGCACTATGTCAATAGGTTAGTCCCAAAAATGATATAAAATTTCTATCAAATGATTGTAAAACAGGCAAGAATGATAATATAACAGCATGGAACAATAAAAAATTATAGATACATTGAAGACATATCAGCATCCTTAGTTCCTGCTTGTCCTCGAGTAGGTAAATGATAAAAACATAAGATGTGGAATGCTGCCTATCATGTTCATCACATATTCTTTTCTTTATAGCATGGACAATTGGACTTTTATATGGTTCAAAGCAATAATCTAGTTTTGACATGAGGACTTTAATACTCAAGCATATCAACAAACAACTATGTCTTTTCAAAATATCACTACTAAAGTAAGTTATCCCTAGCCCATCACGCTCAATCATTGATCCATTCATGCAACACATCCAAATATTAGCTACATCCAATGCTTAAATGCGATAATAGTGTCTCATAGTAGGTGCTTTATAAGAGAAGATGGATACTCAAAATAAAAATAAAAATTGCATAAAGTAAAAGATAGGCCCTTCGCAGAGGAAAGTAGGGATTTGTAGAGGTGCTAGAGCTCAAACTTTCAATTGAGAGATAACATTATTTTGGGTGGCATGTTTTTCCTGTCAACGAGAATGACTTATATTTCCCAACACTTTCCATGCTAGATATATCATAGGTGGTTCCCAAACATAAAATAAAGTATATTCCTTTTTCCACCATTCTTTCACAATCCATGGCTAACTGTATCCACGGGTGCCCTCCATACCAACACTTTCCAAGGAATTCATTATTTGACAACATAATGTAAATTCATTTTTCATTTCGGGACCATGCATCCCTAATACCTTTGTTGTACTCTCGTGCAATGACAAGTGAATAAACACTCATCTTGAGAATAACACATCTAGCATGAAAAATATTAGCCACCCCTCGTCGCTTCATGAGCGGTACGAGCACACAAAAGAGAAATTTATTTTGAAATTAGAGTTGGCACATACAAATTTGCTTCGAACAGCATGGAAATACCGCATATAGGTAGGTATGGTGGACTCATTTTGGCATAACTTGGGTTTTAGGATTTGGATGCACAAGTAGTATTTCTACGTAGTACAAGGTGGAGGCTAGCAAGAGGTTGAGAAGCGACCAACCAAGGAACGAAAACCATCATAAGAGAACATTAAACATAACTAACACCGAATAATGCAACACAAGTAGGATGTAATTTCATTGCAAGACTATTGACTACCGTTCTTGCATAGGGAATCACAAACCTTAACATCAATATTCTTAATAAAACATAATTACTCATTAACATGGCTCACATATCACTATCATCATATCTCAAAACTATTAAAAAGATTCAAGTTTATTTTGTCCAATGATCTTCATGAAAGTTTTTACTATATCCTCCTTGGATATCTATCACCTTCGGACTAGTTTCATATGTTGCTTTTGATAAGGTCAAACAAATATAAGTGAAGAACATGAGCATGATATTTCATTCTCTCAAATTAATCTAAGTGAAGCAAGAGATTATTTCTTCAAAGATAACAAAGAATACCGTGCTAAAAAAGATATAAGTGAAGCACTAGAGCAATTCCAAGGCTCTAAAAAATTAAGTGAAGGATAGGAGCAAGCATATCATAATTTGGTTCTCTCAAATAGGTGTGTACAGCAAGGTTACTTATTTAAATTAAAAAAACAATCAAAGACTCATATCATACAAGATGCTCCAAGCAAAACTTATAATATGTGACGAATAAAAATATAGTTTCAAGTAAAATACCGATGGTCATTAGTAGAAAGAGGGGATGCCACTCGGGGGCATCCCCAATCTTAGTTGCCTGATACTTCTTGAATATTATCTTGGGGTGCCTCGGGCATCCCCAAGCTTAGCCTTTTCCACTCCTTATTCCTTCATCCATCGCAATCTCACCCAAAACTTGAAAACTTCAATTTTTCACACAAAACTCAACAAAACTTCATGAGATCCGTTAGTATAAATAAACCAATTATTATTTTGTAATTGTATTATATCTATTGTATTCTAACTTTTCTATGGCAAAAAATCATCAGAGAAAACCATAGAATCATCAAAACAAGCACATAACACAACAAAAACAGAATCTGTCAAAAATGAACAGTCTGTAAATATGAGAATTTTGACCATACTTCTGTAGCTTTTAAAATTCTGAAAAATTAGGATAACGTGGAAAATGTGTATATTGATAACTCCAAAAAAATCAAGAGTTTATCACGCTCCAGTAATCTTCCGAAATTCTAACTCTGGACGCAAAATTTTCGGAATTTCCAACGCGATCAAATCAACTATCAACCAAGTCATCCCAAAGGCTTTGCTTGGCATAAACATATATTTAAACCACAAAAACACATCAAACTAGAGGTATTATTTGATATTCTATTGAAAACAGCAAGAAAAGCAAAAAGTGAAAAGATACAAGTTGGGTTGCCTCCCAACGAGCGCTATCGTTTTACGCCCTTAGCTAGGCATAATTCACAGATCTCAAGTGTTGTCGTCCTTGATCTTTGCCACTTTAGTAAGGGCATTTTCAAATCCGGGAGGCTCTTTGCGCTTCCCTAAATTTTCCGGAAAAGAAACCATCTTGAGATCTAAAATTTCCAACCATTTATTGCGAAGGGTAATCAAAATGTTCAAGCGATTGATACTACCATTGAGATATTTGAGGGGTTCATTATATTTTTGCAATGCAACCATATGTTTGTGCAAATCACTAAGTTTGTCTGAAATTTGAACTCCCACTGGGGTGAAAGAAAACCCTTTCTTTTGTGGTGGAACCACCAAAATTCCTTCTAAGATTTCTTAGGCAGCATCGGCATCACGCTCAATAAAATTCCCTTTTGCAGCAAAATCTAAGAGTTTTCTATGATGCAAAGCCAACCCTATATAAAAATTATGAAGCAAAATCTTTGTATCTCCCTTTAGGTTGAAAATACGATAGGATTCCATTAGCCTATACCAAGCATTGTTCAAATTTTCTTCTTATCTTTGCTTGAAGTATAAAACCTCAAAATCAGGTGACAAAGGAGGAGTAGTCACGCAAGACATTATGACTAGAAAGTAAGGACGTGAATAGATCTGGCAAGGAAAATGGAGAACGAAAAAGAGGGCGAATAAACACAACAAATTTTTGTGAAGTGGGAGAGATGAAAACGCGAGGCAAATGGCAAATAATGTAAATTGCAAGGAGATGAGATTTGTGATTAGGAACCTGATAGATGTTGGTGATATCTCCCCGGCAATGGCGCCAGAAAGTTCCTTTGATGTCGCTTGAGATGCGTCAGTGTTTCCCCAAGGAAAAGGGAGGATGCAGCACAGCAACGGTAAGGTATTTCCCTCAGTGATGAAACCAAGGTTATCAAACCAGTAGGAGAACCACGCAACACTACATAAACGGTAGCTGCACACAAATAACAACTACTTGAAACCTGACGTGTTAAAGGGGTTGTCAATCTCTTTCGGGTAGCGGTGCCAAAAAATGACATAAGGATATGCTAAAATTGTAGTAGATTGATAGATGCAAGTAAAAGCAAATAAAATCCATCAAGGTATTTTTGGGTTTTGGATAATATAGATCTGAAAATAAAAGAAGCAAATAGGAAAAAAGGCAAATGGCAATATAGATATGAAAGTATATGATAGTTAAATAGACCCGGGGGCCATAGATTTCACTAGTGGCTTCTCTTGAGAAAATTGCGTGCGGTGGGTAAACAAATTACTGTTGGGCAATTGATACAAAAACAAATAATTATGACGATGTCCAAGAGAATGGTAATGTATATAGGCTATCAGGCCCAAGATGCGATTCTATCCCGATCACATGATACACTCGTGATTGGGGCACAACCGCATTTCGGGCGCTTAGCAAGATGGATATCATTACATCGTACCATTACATAAATACATGGGGATACAACAATCCATACAAGTCACAAGAATACAACATCATCAATACAAAGCATCCGACTATGGAAGCAAACATGAAAAGCACAACGACATCCATCTGCTATCCCAGGCTACCGACCAGGAACCTAGCCCAAGACTGACGAAGAAGAAGAAGAAAGAACTCCAACAAAAGGTAACATCGCTCTCACGTCAAGTCATCGGTAACCTGCACCTGCAACTGTTGTTGTAGTATCTGTGAGCCACGAGGACTCAGCAATCCCATAACCATGGGTATCAAGACTAGCAAAGCTTAATGGTTAGGAAGAGGTTAAGTGGTGAGGTAGCAGCAGCGGCTAAGCATAAATATGGTGGCTAACTTACGAGTACAAGAATAAGATGAGCATCTACGCAAACGGTCACAAACTAGTAATGATCGCTAAAGATCCTAAACTACCTATGAGTCAAACATAACCCACCGTGTTCTCTTCTCAAACTGAAAAGAGACGGCCATGGTTACTCACACGGTTGTGTGTTTTATTTCGGATCCTCTGTCAAGTTTTCTACAACTGGACATTAACAAATTCCAATCTGCCACATAACCACGGGCACGGCTTTCGAAAGATCATAACCCTGCAGGGGTGTCCCAACTTAGCCCATCACAAGCTCTCACGATCAGCAGAGATAATAATAATATTACCCCTTATCTTAGGGAAGGCCCGATCAGACTCGGAATTCTCGGTGCACAAGACATTTCGACAATGGTAAAACAAGTCCAGCAAGACCTCCCGGCGTGCCGACACCCTGATAGTAGCCGCGTGTATCTCGTCTCAGGCCACGTCCGGATGAGCTATGGTTACAGCGACCAGATACCCCAAGTTGCCAAGGGGCGGCGCCGCAAGCTGCTCTATTTGGGACCAACACCATCAGCACTGGCCCCCCTGTTATGTAGAAAAGAATCCTCGGGAACGCGACGCCCTATGCAAATTAATTAATTAATTAAATTATTATTATGTTGCAAATTAAAACCAAAGTTGGGCCTTGCTGGAGGAGTTTTATTCAAAGACGAACTGTCAAGGGGTCCTCATATACCCAACCGTGTTAGGAACGCAAAATCAAGGAACGTAACACTGGTTTATCGGTTCTTAAGGCGGCATGAGTGGAACAAAACACCGAGCAAAAGGCTATAATTAAGAGGGGCTGAGCAAGCGGGTAACATAGCCAAACAATGGTTTGCTGGGAAGGTGTCAAAGGTTAGAGGTTTCATGGTAACAAGGAGAGAGGCTGACAATAGATAGGTAACGTGACATATAGCGACAGCATCGAGACATCTAGCATGGAAATGATAGTAAAGGTATCCAAGGAGATGGTCATCTTGCCTGAGATCCCACAAGGAAGAAAAACGAGTCCATGAATAAGACAAATAAGAAGCCACGAAGACAAACCAAGTGTAGTCGAACTAATCCTCATGAACGCAACGAAGTATGAACTAGCGAGAAGAACACACACAACATGGTAAACACACCACTCAAGAACATGACAAGAAGCTCAACCAAGTATGATGCAAGACAAGTCTATATGATGCAAAACATGGCAAGGGATGAAGCAGACAAGAACAACACAAACCAACAAGTTTAAATGAGGCCGGAAACAACATATAGCAATTCCGGTAAGTCCTCATATGCACATTTCGAAATTGGTCCATATCTGAACAAACCTTAAGTTCAAGTTGCTAAACAGCAAGTTAACATGCACCATGATGATCTATTCGAAATTCTAGTCAAGTTTCATATAAAGTTTATTTAATTCGGAGCTACGGCCTAGAAGATATGAGTAAAACAAGTCAAGCATGCCAATTAGGCAAGATGCACCCAATCAACAAGCAAACACACTCCAAGCATGTAAACAACCAAGATCCCGTCCCTGCTCCCATACTATCGGCGTCCTGGGAACCAGGGTACCCAGACTTGCCTGTCCATGGGCCGCGACGCGCTCCTACAAGTGGCCTGGTACAGCCCAGCTGATCGACTAGCTGTCCAAGACCCTCGCAAGGGGGCCAAGCCTCGCGAGGAGAACGACGTCGATACCTCCTCGGAAGCGGCCTCAGCAAGGCGCTCCGGAGGGGCGGAGAATCCAAGGCCAAGCCTGCCTCAGGAGGAGGCAGTGATGTCAGCAGTGACGCACCACGCCAGCGGGTGCCAGCGTCCGCCAGCGGCGCAGTTGCCATTTTGGTGCAAAGGGGCTAGCACGGCCGTTGGTTCCCAAGGAGCGGGGCAAAGGCTTCCCCTTTGGTGTAACAAGACCGAAGACCGCAAGGACGACAAGGAGGATGTCACCATCGAGCCCACCACCGTGTCACCGCCTGATCCTTTTGCAGGCGAAGACCGCTTTTGTCAGGATAAGAACGTCCTTGTGTTCCCGCTAAAAAATGGCTGTTGTGGGATCCCTTCCCGCCTAAACATTTCGGAGGAATAGGACCCGGGCCGCCTATATAAGTAGCTAGGATTCCCACTGCGATAGGGAGACGGAGACACTCATCCACCACACAAGGAGCAAGAACTCTAGCCTCCTGAGCCTCCTGAGCTCACCTCCTGAGCCCAGGAACCATTGTACTAGCTCGTATCCCAGCTCGCCCGAGGCTAATCCACCAAAGCAGGAAGTAGGGTATTACACCACGCGGGGGCCCGAACCTAGATAAACTCTTGTGTGTTTTGTCCGTTGTTTGCTTGAATCCTTCCACCGAGACGAGAGCGAGGCGCTAGGTAGACGTGAGTGGGAGAGATCTTCGTTCACGCCCCTGTGTTCGAACTTAACGAGTTTTGTGGAGCCCTGAATCCGACATTTGGCGTGCCAGGTAGGGGGCGTGTCAAAATCTCGCCTCTCCGATGACCTCGTCGCGTTCTCGTCGTTGACCCTGCTCCACAACCATGGTGGACACACGCCGAGCTCGTGTCGCCCGCCGCGCTGCGAACGTCGCGCCCGCGGGCAACGGTGCACTACTCCGCCCCAACTCGCCGGTCGCCAACGCCGCCACCGACCCGGATGTCCACGAGCAGCAGGACTCGTCGCTGCCACCGTCCGTGCGGCGGGATGGCCGCACGGCAACGCCTTCACCCTCGCCGGCCGCAGCGTCGTCCTCGCTGGTCCGCCGTGGGCTGGTCTACCAGCAGCCTACGCTGCTGATGGCGCGGGAGCTCCTGCGCTACCGCTCGGCAGATGACCTCTACGACGAGTGGCTCCACCGCATCACCGAGCTCGTCAACGCCGCTGGGGAAGCACCCGCACCGACACACTCCTCACGTCCTCTGTCGCCCCCTGCGGGGAACGAAGGCCACGGGTTCCCGACCCCGCCTCCACTCCACCACGCCGGCCAGGAGGCCCGACGCGAGGCCCCTCGACGTGAGCAACCCCGCAGAGCCCACGCGCGCGATGAGGAGAGCTGCCGGGTGATTCCGCACTCTCATGCAGGGGCTCGCGGCCCCCCTGGCCCGCAGCGCCCAGACCGCGCGCCACATGAGGTGGTGGCGCGAGCACCTCAAGAACCAGCACCACAGGCGCAGGGGGCGCCTGCGATCATGAGCGTGGCTAGGTGTCGCGCCCTAGCTCCTGAGCTACGGCGCCTCGTCTGGCCCGGCAAGTTCAAGCCGGACCTACCTCCACGCTACGACGGCACCATCGACCCCACGGATTTCCTCCAACTCTACGAGCTGAGCATCAAGGCGTCCAACGACACCGAGTAGGTCATGGCGAACTGGTTCCCCATGGCTCTGAAGGATGGCGCACGCTCCTGGCTCCTGAACCTTCCCGTTGGATCCATCTCCTCTTGGGAAGAGCTTCGCGAGTGTTTCGTCGCCAACTTCCAAGGCACCCGTGACCAAGCTCCGGCAGCTGCTAATCTGCGCCGCGTGAGGCAGCAGCCGAGAGAAACCCTGCAAAAGTACATCCAACGCTTCAACACCATGCGCCTCCGGATCCCAGGGTCTCGGACGAGGCAATCTTCTTCGCGTTCTCCGACGGCGTCCGTGACGTATGGATGAGGGAGGAGCTCGCCATTCACGAAGACCTGTGCACAGCCCTTGAGATATTCAAGCTCACAGCAAAGTCCGCCAGGGCGGAGGAAGGACGCCTCTCCCTCCAGGAGATGCCTGAGGCGGAGATGGACGTCAAGAAGACCAAGGCCAAGGAATCAAAGCGCAAGGGGCCCGCCGTTCTGGCTGTGGAGCCAGAAGTGAAGCGTGGCTGCGGCTACGATGACCTCCCAAGAGACAACCTACCATACTGCGTCTTCCACAATATCCGCAGTCACAACACCAACGTATGCCAGGAGCTGAGGGTGATGCGCAGCGGGCGCATCAGGCAGCGCCCTGAGTGCGACAACCGCGGTTACGGCCGTGGAGGAGGCCGAGGAGGAGGATGTTGGGATGGCAGGAACTCACGCCAAGGGTGGCGTGAGCCGCCTCGTGAAGACCACTGGAAGGAGCAGCCTCGTGATGCTCCCTGGCGCGACCAGCCTCGTGAGGGTTGCCCTCAGGGCAACGGAGGCCTGCCTCCGCTACCACCACCACCAAGGAGGAACAACGATGACCGCCAGGGAGACGGGGCAGGGGGCTTCCAGGAGCCGCGTGCAGTTGCATGCATCTTGGGAGGAGCCCATACCCCGGCTTCCCACCGCATCTTCAAGCAGTTTGCCCATGAGGTGAACGCGGCGCTTCCCAGTCCTGACACCGCGCGCAACCTCGGGTGGACCAAGCAAGTCATTGCCTTCGACCCCAAGGACCAGCTCAAGTGCACTGCGGCCCCAGGCGCCCTCCCAATGCTCTGCACCCTGACCATCAGCAACGTCCTCGTGACCAAGACCCTCATTGACGGTGGAGCAGGGCTCAACGTCCTCTCCGTCCAGACCTTCGAGACGCTCCAGGTTCCCTATGATCAGCTCCACCCGACCAAGCCATTCTATGGAGTCACGGATGGCTCCACACTCCTGATGGGGCAGGTCCGCCTCCCCGTCACCTTCGTTGACCGCGACAACTACCACACAGAGCTCATCGACTTTGATGTCGCCAACATCCACCTCCCGTACAACACCATCCTTTGGTATCCTGCCCTCACCAAGTTCATGGCGGCGACCCATCACGGCTACAACGTCCTCAAGATGCCTGGGAGCGGCGGAGTCATCACGATCGCCTTCGACGAGAAGGAAGCGGTGCGTTCCCTGTAGCGTGCCTACCAGACCGTGGCGGTCGAATGCTCCGATAAGGATGGAGCCGTCCTCGCCCTGCAGACCCCCCCCCCCAAGAAGAAGAAGAACCTACCTATCGACGAACCTCAGGACGCAGGGGCTCCCGACGGCCTGGCCTCAGGACCTACGCCTGCTGACGAGGCGCCATCCACCCTCGCATAGGGAGGCGCGCTCAACGCCCCTCTCATGATGGGCTCGGGGGCTCTCCTCTGGAGTGTCTCCGGGCTGACCGGCGTCTCAAGGGAGGTGTTCGAGCACCGCCTGCAAGCGTATCTTGATGCACGTTTTTGTGAGCCCAGCGTGAGCCGTTCAGCGCTGGGGGCTCAGGACTTCATCGACCAAGTTACCGAGGAACTTCAGTACGTAAGACTCATCCGCGATGGACGTATTCGCACAACCCCAAGTTCACCTGCTCGCAGCCCAAGCGACTGCTTCCGCGTTTGCGTCGACATCGTGGGTCTCAACCGAGCCGCCTCTCAAGAGCCCTTCTAGCCGACAGCGGTCGGCCGGAGGAGAGCCCTCCCCTGCAGCTACGTCCGCACACTCTTCGGCTTCCGCAACACAGCTTCCACGTTCCAGCATCTCGCGAAGCAGGCCTTGGGGGCTCGGGAGGCTCAGTGGCAGGCGGTCCAGACGGAGCAAGAACCGGACCCGCGCGACCTCTGAGAGCCTCCAGAGCCCCTGGGCCTCAGGAGCCCAACGATCCTCGGGAGCGACCCGCGTGGCTCGCGTCTTCAGCTACCCCAACTCTCCTTCGACAAGTATCAGGTGACACTTCAGGTATCCAAACGAGGGCGCCTCTCGGGCTGCATCATCCTCGGACCGCTGGGGGGCTGTTCCCCCGCGGTTACCTTCCTTTTTGCATGATCAAGGCTAGATGTTTCTTTCAATTCGCATTATCTACATGCTCGGCGTCCTCATCGCCACTAAGGTCATGAGCCCTTGTGAGCCCACTCGCGACCGCCCCATGATTAAGGACTGGCACGACATCTGTGCTCGGGTCCGTCCCTGCAGCGTCGATAAACCCGAGGGCTAAGCTCTGTCTCGCGAGCCATTCCCGTGACGTCACTCCCATGGTCCTTGGTTCCTTGGTCTCGCATGGGCTAATCGTGGATGGGTAACTGGGGGCCCATGGCAGGTGCCTCGCTCATGCAGGAACCGCGCACCGGCTGATTTTCTTTTGGATCGTTGCATGAGAAGACTGGGCACGACGTCTATGCTCGGGTCCGTCCCTGCAGCGTCGACAAATCTAGTGCTTGAGCTCTGTCTCGCGAGCCATTCCCGAGACGTCACCTCCTGGGGTCGCTGGTGCTGCGACCTTCTCATGCGATACCCTCTAGAGATGCACTCGGTGCAGGTCGACACAACACCTCTCTTTTCACATTTTGCAGAAAAAGACTCAGGCGCAACCCGCCTCAGGGTAGGATCTCATGAGTGATGCGTAAGCTCACGAGAACTTCCTCAGAGTCATTCAACTCATCCTGAGGAGGGCCCATATACACCTTGGCTGTCCTACCGTGCAAGCCACATGTCAGGACGGGGCTGTACACGCCCCGGAGTCTCTCCCGGTGGGAGGCTCCCTCCCACGGTCCAGTGGAAGTACCAAGCTCCACGCTGGCAGATCCAACCGAGGAGCGGTTATGCCCACGAACTAGTGGAAGCACCAAGCTCCGCGCTGGCCGCTATGACCGAGGCACAGTTATGCCCACACCCTGCGCAAGTTTGGTAGCTCTATGCTCTGCGCTAGTTATAAACAACTGAGGGTGGCCCCTAGTGGTCGCACCAACCTCAGGGAGCTTTTCAGCTCACGGTGCTCACAGCTTCTCCTTGGATGGGTGTCGCGAGGGGGGCTAGGCACGGGGGCTATGCTCAGGTCACGCCTGGCAGACGCCACCCTACCAGGTGCCCAGACACTTGGCCTTCTCGTGCCCCTATCCCAGGCGAAGGCTCGTGGGCAAGGTATGGTGCTCGTTCTCCTTCATGAAAGCCGTTCGTACGTCAAGGGGGGCCCCGGGGCATCGCGACCCAGGGGCCTAACTGGCCACGTAGCCCCTCATCCCTTGAGTCTAGTTATGACAATAACCCCGGTCATCCAGAGGGCTCAATGGCGATCGAGGTATGCGCGGGGTTGGGCCCTGCCGACAGAGAATGAAAACGGGATCGCTTGAATGTCAAGGGGGACCCTTGGGCATCGCGACCCAAGGGCCTCACGAGCCACGTAGCCCCTCATCCCTTGAGTCTAGTTACTACGTTAACCCTGGTCGTCTGGATGGCTCAATGGCGAGTCTAGTTACTACGGTAACCCCGGTCATCCGGAGGGCTCAATGGCGAGTCTAGTTACTACGGTAACCCCGGTCATCCGGATGGCTCAATGGCAGGTGAGGTATGCGCGGGGTTGGGCCCAGCCGACGCAGAGCACCTAAGCAAACATGAAAGGAAGCAAGCATGGAAATCATCTAGCTATTACAATAATGCCAAGTTTTTCAAATTCAAGCAAAGTTCTTACGCCTTCTCGAGGCACTCGCACTTCTCTCTCTGAATAGGAACATACCAGGCATCGCCGAGCGCAGCATTACCAGTCTTCTCCTCTTCGGCTGTGATGGTAGTGGCCCGGAGAAACGTCTCCACCGGCCCCATGACCTTTGTCCCCAGGGCCTCAGGAGCGATCATCGCCGCCTCCTCACGAAGGCACCTCGACGCAAAACCTTGCCTCAAGGGAAGGGCAACAGGAAATCAAGTACCACCACCACCTGACCGCAGGAATTGCTAAGATAAGTTTTCAACGCCGCACCTACTCGCATACCTACACCACCATCTATTATAATCACGGATCCGCTGAGGCATGAAAACCCTTCCTGATGGACCTGTGGGTGGCTGCCTGCATGCCAAGAGGGACCTCCTGAGCATCGCGCCTCGGGGGATCTTATCGGACCCTGGACCCCTCACCTCCTGGCCTTGACCATAGCATTGTGACCTGGCATACCAGCACAGGCTGAGGTTTGTCCCGGGACTGGGTCTCGCAGGCGTAGGGTCCTAAACAACCGCGGGAACAGAAGGAAGGGAAAGTCATGCTCTAACAAGGGTCTCATGCAAGACATAAGTTTATAACGCCAAACAATAACAAAAGTATTACAAGAATTTACATGCCCTTGTGGATCCCTCCATGATGTCCCGCAGGAACTAAGCTAATGAAGACGCTCCCGAGGAACGCGGCTTGAACTCCTTCAACAACGACGACGCCGGGAGGACATCGTTTCCCTCCGGCGATAGGTGCGGCGACTTGGTGGCTCATAGCTCTCATCGGAGCTCGAGGCCGTCTCAGGGGTAGCGTAACTGCTACCATGAGAGTCGGAGACGTAGCAAATTGCGAGCGCCTCGCTGCCCTGACGGCATGGGGAATGGTCGCCGACGAGCCCATTCCCTTCACCACACGGCAGCTGGAGGCCGTCTGCCCCGAAGACTTTGAAGGTCATCGCGCCCATCGTATCCAACGCGAAATGAAGAATGTGCCTCCTGGCGGAGCCGTAGGCGCGGCGCACCACACCCCAGCCCCAGGTCATGAAGACCTGGCCAGAAGAAACCACCTCCACGTCGGCATGCAAAGGAGGAAGGCGACACCCCTCGTGCCTCAGCTCCATCGTCACCCGGCCGCGAGCCAGGAACATCTCCCTCAGGAACGGAGGAAGAAGGATCCATGAATGCGGAGGGGCCCCCGCCCACACGATGAACTCGCGGGCATCATCCTCAAAATGGAACTGCAGCAGGGTGCGAGGAGATGCCCGTCTCTCCGGCCGACTAATGGCGCCACCCTGTCGCCGCCCCCGCTCCATCTGCCTGCCGCTGGAGCATAAAGGGGAAGCGGAAATCCTGGCGGTGCCCGCGTGCACCATGTGCGGGTGTCCGACGGTCTCAGGGACGCACTCGGAGAACTACGGCGCCTCTTCTTCGGGGGGAGCCACTCAGGCTCTACCATCGGGCTCTTCCCCTTCTCCGCGGCCGAGAACCTGCGAATCGGCGCCATGGAGCCCTAGGAGCAATGGTAGCTGTGGGGATCAGCCTACGACAGTCAAGTGAGAGGCGTGGTGCCTCACCCCCCGTTTATAGGCCAAGAAGATCAACCAGCGGCCACTCGCGCGCAGCCATAATGGCCCCGCCGCCCGTGCCAAGGAGTTGCCAAGTCGCACGATTGCCAAGACTGCATGGGAAGTGGAGTCGCCCACGTCCCATCCAACCGTCAAGCGCCAGCCTGGCCTACTGCCTATTTGGGGCCCGCGGCGCGTCGTCCTCGGCTAAGGCTTCGCCCCGTAGCCAACTTCGCGCACGCCTTGGGCCTGGGGGCTACTGTCGGCGTCCTGGGAACCAGGGTACCCAGACTTGCCTGTCTGCGGGCCGCGACGCGCTCCTACAAGCGGCCTGGTACGGCCCAGCTGATCGACCAGCTGTCCAAGACCCTCGCAAGGGGGCCAAGCCTCGTGAGGAGAATGACGTCGAGACCTCCTCGGGAGCGGCCTCAGCAAGGCGCTTCGGAGGGGCGGAGAATCCAAGGCCAAGCCTGCCTCAAGAGGAGGCGGTGATGTCAGCAGTGATGCAGCACGCCAGCGCGTGCCAGCGTCCGCCAGGGGCGCAGTTGCCATTTCGGTGCAAAGGGGACAACGCGGTCGTTGGTTCCCAAGGAGCGGGGCAAAGGTTTCCCCTTTGGTGCAACAAGACCGAAGACTGCAAGGACGACAAGGAGGATGTCACCGTCGAGCCCCCCATCGTGTCACCGCCTAATCCTTTTGCAGGCGAAGACCGCTTTTGTCAGGATAAGAACGTCCTTGTGTTCCCTCTCAAAAATGGCCGTTGTGGGATCCCTTCCCGCCTAAACATTTCGAGGGAAGAGGACCCGGGCCGCCTATATAAGTAGCTAGGATTCCCACTGCGAAAGGGGGACGGAGACACTCATCCACCACACAAGGAGCAAGAACACTAGCCTCCTGAGCCTCCCGAGCTCACCTCCTGAGCCCAGGAACCATTGTACTAGCTCGTATCCCAGCTCGCCCGAGGCTAATCCACCAAAGCAGGAAGTAGGGTCTTACACCACGCGGTGGCCCGAACCTGGATAAACTCTTGTGGGTTCTGTCCGTTATTTGCTTCAATCCTTCCACCGAGACAAGAGCGAGGCACTAGGTAGACGTGAGTGGGAGAGATCTTCGTTCACGCCCCTGTGTTGAACTTAACGGTTTTTGCGGAGCCCTGAATCCGACACATACATGGTCAACCTGCACACACACACACACACACACACACACACACACACGTGATTAAGCATGGGGTGCTTGTTTAACTCCAACAGGACAATTAGGCAGCAATTAATTAGTGCTGCTTAAGTACTCCTAATTGATTAAATGACCTTGTTGGAGAGGCAGCAGAAGTCGAAGCGCTCTTGGAGGATAGTCTCAAATGTGAAGTAGACATTGCCGGAGCCATTCAGTTGCCCCGACTGAGGCCTGAGCTTCAGATAGATCACCTTGTCTCTCTTGATCGTGTAGGGCTGGCTCACACATGCATCCAGAATCCAGTTAATTAGTATGATGTGTCATCAAGCCAAGTACTACTCTGCTACGTACTACAAGTGCATTTCTTCAAGTAAATTAATACTAGTAGCAACACAACAATACAATACCACTAGCAAGATGTCCGGATAACATAGGACCGTACCAGCTTGTGATCCTTCTTCATTTCCTTCATTCTTCTTCTTCTTCTTCTTCTTCTTCTTCTTCTTCTTCTTCTGTCATCGTCTTCGTTTTCATGCTATGTTTCTCTTTCTCCTCACCAATTGGTGAAACCAAGTACATGAGTGGCCTTCAATGTCAGATTTGGTTGTTAGTGAATACACGTCTACTATGTAAACAATAGTATTATTTTCTCATGGAAGTTGCAAAATAGAGGTGAACACATGCATTAAATACACGTCTACCAATTTAGATGATGAGGATTGGACACAGATCTCCCTTTGTGCAATTCCACTGAAATCGACCAACAGTTCCGGTGTGACATTCCTGTTAAACTACATAAAAGTCACTAGTTATGACTTATAATAGTGGCATGACATCATTTTACCAGGGGCATTAGATTAAGATCATCAAAATAAATGCTATAAGGGCATGGGACAGTGCATATCCGGGTTGTTGCCACTTTTTTCACATTAGCCACCTATTCGTATGTGTGGATAGCAAATCTAGTCTTGGTCATACAAGTGTGTACACTGTTTCCCCTTTATTTCCATTCTCGGCCAAGAGACCGGTTGGTGGTCCAGCTGTGCTACTTGCACCCCTTCCTTTCCTGTTTGTAGCAAGTCATATGTACATTACATACTACAGCTTTCCCCCTTCCTTTCTTGTTTAAAAGTAACAAGATTCGACTCCATAAAGTAGTTTTACCTCTAATAATAGAAAACAATTAAGTGGCGTTGAACAATCCGATCGATCCTAGCTACATGGGGGGCTCAGAGGTAGAAAATGATGCACATGCAGTGATGTAACAAGCTGTGGAAGTAGAGCTAGGCCGGTTTCGAAGGTAGATATACTTGAAGATCGTCGGGGTGTGGCTAGGTGGGGGCGTGAGGCCGGATCCGCCCACACTACGACATCGACGAAGGGATCGGAGGACCTCCCACGGCGGCGCTTGGCCAGAGACAACGGTGTGGCTGGCAGTGGGTCTCCTCTATCGCCATCAACGATGGTCTAAAAGCTCCACCTCCTCCCCTTTCTCGGCAGAGGGGATGCGCTCGGATTTGTAACCAGCTGTGAGGATAGAAAGGCTGTGTGGTATCTTGTTTAGATTTGGAGAGGATGAGAGTGTGTGAATAGAGCAACTAAAAGTGCAAGTTATCGACTAGAGGGGGTGAATAGGTGATTTTTACGAAAGTCTTCAAAGCACGAGGGCTTTAAAGACAAACGATATAAATGAACCTATATGATAAGCAGCGGAAGATAAACGTATACAGTCACACCATAGTCAAGCAAGCATCATGAAGATAATACACAGACTATTGACAACTGGATAACATGGATCGAGATGGAAGATGTAACTGAAGCTAAACAGTGAACATTCTTCACACAGTGAAGTCAAACAGATCAGACAGACAAGCAATGACTTCACGAAGACAAACTGAAATGTAAAGGAAGATAGGGATAGAACCAGTTGCTTGATGGAGACAAGGATTTGGTAGACCAGTTAGACTTGCTGTGTCAACTATACATCTGGTTAGGGCGGCTAGGTATTCAAACCTGAGGACACACAGTCCCGGACACACAGTCCTCGCCGTATTCCCCTTGAGCTAAGGACACACAGTCCTCGCCCAATCACTCTAGTAAGTCTTCAAGGTAGACTTACGAACCTTCACAGACTTCGTTCACTGGCGATCCACAATCACTCTAGGATGCTCTAAACGTGACGCCTAACTGGCTGGAGGAAGCATGCTACCTCTTAAGCTTGCGTTGTATTCCCTCGAAGAGGAAAGGGAGATGCAGAACAGTAGCGTAAGTATTTCCCTCAGTTTTTGAGAACCAAGGTATCAATCCTGTAGGAAACCACGCGCCAGTCCCTCGCACTTGCACAAACAAATAAGAACTTCGCAGCCAACGCGATAAGGGGTTGTCAATCCCTTTACGGTCACTTACGAGAGTGAGATCTGATAGAGATGATAGTTATATTTTTGGTATTTTGGGCTTAATAAAACAGCAAATAAAAGTGGTAAAAGTAAAGTAGATGTAGATTGATATGTTAAGAATAGACCCGGGGGCCATAGTTTTCTCTAGTGGCTTCTCTCATGATAGAGATATTCTACGGAGGGTAAACAAATTACTGTCGAGCAATTGATAGAAAGACTATCTAGGCATGATCATTGTATATAGGCATCACGTCCGAGACAAGTAGACCGAATCCTGCCTGCATCTACTACTATTACTCCACACATCGACCGCTATCCAGCATGCATCTAGTGTATTGAGTTCATACGAACAGAGTAATGCCTTAAGCAAGATGACATGATGTAGAGGGATAAACTCAAGCAATATGATGAAAACCCCATCTTTTTATCCTCGATGGCAACAATACAATACGTGCCTTGCTGCCCCTACTGTCACTGGGAAAGGACACCGGAAGATTGAACCCAAAGCCAAGCACTTCTCCCATTGCAAGAACTATAGATCTAGTAGGCCAAACCAAACCAATAATTCGAAGAGACTTGCAAGCATATTATGAGCACACATAAAAAGTTCAGAGAAGAACCAAATATCTTTCATAGATAACCTTGATCATAAACTCACAATTCATCTGATCTCGACAAACACACCGCAAAAAGAGATTACATCGAATAGCTCTCCTCGAAGACCGAGGAGAAATTTGTATTGAGATCCGGAGAGAGAGAAGAAGCCATCTAGATACTAGCTATGGACCCGAAGGTCTGTGGTAAACTACTCACAACTCATGGTGAGGGCGATGATGATGATGATGAAGGCCCCCGTGATGGATCCCTCTCCCGGAACAGGCTCCAAGATGGGATCTCCACGGGAACAGAAGCCACGACGGTGGAATTTGGGTTTTCTCTCTGCGTATGGAGTTTCTGGGGTACATAGGTATATATAGGAAGAAGGAGGGCACCGAGGGGCGTGTGGGCCAGCCTCGAGGCAGGGGGCGCGCCCCCACCCTCGAGGGCTGGCCCCTTGCCCCTGACTTGGTCCTGACATTTCCCGAGCGTGATTTCCTCCAAAAATATCTCTCGTGAAGGTTTAATTCCGTTTGGACTCCGTTTGATATTCCTTTTCTTCAAAACCCTAAAATAGGCAAAAAAACAGCAATCTGGACTGGGCCTTTGGGTTAGTAGGTTAATCCCAAAAATGATATAAAAGTGAATGATAAAGCCCATTAAACATCCAAGACTTCATAAATAATAGCATGGAACAATCAAAAATTATAGATACGTTGGAGACGTATCAAGCATCCCCAAGCTTAATTCCTGCTCGTCCTCGAGTAGGTAAATGATAAAGAAATAATTTATGATGTGGAATGCTAACCAATATAGTTTATTAATATAATTGTCTTAATTGTGGCATGAATGTTCAGATATGAAATATTCAAGATAAAAGTCTATATTGACATAAGAAATAACAGTACTTCAAGCAATACTAGCAAAGCAATCAAGTCTTCTCCAAATACTATGGCTAAAGAAAGTTATCCCTACAAAATCATATAGTGTTAGCTATGCTCCCTTGTTATAAACTTTCATGGAATACATGAGCGTGAGCCATGGACATAGCACTATGGGTGGAACATAGGTGGTTGTGGAGAAGACAAAAAGGAGGGAGATAGTCTCAACTCGACTAGGCGTATCAACGGGCTATGGAGATGCCCATCAATAGATATCAATGTGAGTGAGTAGGGATTGCCATGCAACGGATGCACTAGAGCTAAACATGAATGAAAGCTCAACAAAAGAAACTAGTGGGTGTGCATCCAACTTGCTTGCTCACGAAGACCTAGGGCATTGAGGAAGCCCATCGTTGGAATATACAAACCAAGTTCTATAACGAAAATTCCCACTAGTATATGAAAGTGACTAAGCATGTGACTCTCTACAATGAAGAACATGGTGCTACTTTGAAGCACAAGTGTGGAAAAAGATAGTAGCAATTGTCCCTTTTTCTTTTATTTTTTTATTTTTTTGGGCCTTTTTTTGGCCTTTCTTTTTTTTTTGCGGAGGGGCTTTATAGATTCAGCCTTTCCTCCCATGGGACAATGCTCTAAAAATGATGATCATCACACTTTCATTACAACACAATATTACAACTCTATACTACAACAACAAAGTATGACTCTATGTGAATGCCTCCGGCGGTGTACCGGTATGTGCAATGAAACAAGAGTGACATGTATGAAAAGATTATGCATGGAGGCCTTGCCACAAATACGATGTCAACTACATGATCATGCATGGCAATATGACAATATGATGTGTGTCATATAAACGGAACGGTGGAAAGTTGCATGGCAATATATCTCGGAATGGCTATGGAAATGCCATGATAGGTAGGTATGGTGGCTGTTTTGAGGAACAATATGGTGGCTGTTTTGAGGAAGGATATATAGTGGTTTTATGGCACCGGCGAAAGATGCGTGGTACAAGAGAGGTTAGCAATTGTGGAAGGGTGAGAGTGCGTATAATCCATGGACTCAACATTAGTCCTAAGAACTCATATACTTATGGCAAAAATTTATGAGTCATCAAAACAAAGCAATCAACGCATGCCCCTAGGGAAGAGGTTGGTAGGAGTTAACCATCGCGCGCCCCCGACCTCCACACAAAGGTTGACACTCTACAAATACCCCATGCTTTAACTTAGTCACACAACGGTTCACCATACGCGCATGCTATGGGAATCACTAACCTTAACACAAGTATTTCTCAATTTCATAATAACTCTACTAGCATGACTCTAATATCACTATCCTCATGTCTCAAAACAATTATCAAGCATCCAACATCTCTTTCTATTCAATGCACTTGATGTGAATTTTTTTACTACATTGACATCAGATGTTTATCATGTGAAGACTAGTTTCTTTAGCCTAAACACTTTACCATGATGTTTTAATAGACTCTCAAATAGATCTAAGTGAAGCATGAGAGTTCAACAATTTCTACAAAATATTACCACCACCATGCTCTAAAAGATATAAGTGAAGCGCTAGAGCAAAAACCATTCAACTCAAAAGATATAAGTGAAGCACATAGAGTGTTCTAACAATTTCTAGACCATATTTAACTCTCTCAAATAGGTGTGTCCAGCAGGGATGATTGTGGCAAACTAACAAGCAAAGACTCAAATTATACAAGACGCTCCAAGCAAAACACATAACATGTTGCGAATAAAAATACAGCTCCAAGTATAGTTACCGATGTATGAAGACGAAAGAGGGGATGCCTTCCCGGGGCATCCCCAAGCTTAGGATTTTTGATTATCTTGAATTTACTTGGGGTGCCATGGGCATCCCCAAGCTTAGGCCTTTGCTACTCCTTGTTCCATAGTCCATCAAAGCAATACTCAAAACTTGAAAACTTCACAACACAAAACTTAGACAAAAATTCTCGTGAGCTCCGTTAGTAAGAGAAAGCAAACCACCACTCAAAGGTATAGAAAGGAATTAATTCTATGTTTTTATTGGTGTTAAACCTACTGTACTCCAAGTTCTCTATGGTTCATATCCTCCAATATTACTCATAGATGCATCGGAATAAGCAAACAACACATGAAAAACAGAATCTGTCAAAGACAGAATAGTCTGTAGTAATCTGCAGGGTTCACCTACTTCTGGAACTCCAAAAAATTCAAACTAAATTGGTAAATTTGCGAAATTTGTCTACCAATCAGCAGCGAAAATAATCAACTAAAAAGCACGCTCCAGTAAAATCTGAAGACTACTTTAGCAAGCACAAACGATTCTGTTTTTCACAGCAAGATCATATAAACTTCACACAAGTCTTACCAAAGGTTCTACTTGGCACAAACACTAAACAAAACATGAAAACACATCTAATCAGAGGCTAGATGCAATATTTATTCCCTAACGGCAAGAAAAACAAAAAACATAAAATTGGGTTGCCTCCCAACAAGCGCTATCGTTTTACGCCCCTAGCTAGGCACAATAATCAAATGATGCTCACATGAAAGATAAGAATTGAAGCACACAAAGAGCATCATAAAGCATGTGAAAATCACATCTAAGTCTAACATACTTCCTATGCATAGGCATCTTATAGGAAAACAAAGTAGCAAGACAAGCAAGATCTAGCATATGCAAGGAAGAAGATAGAAACAAGTTCAATCTCAACATAACGAGAGGTAATTTAGTAACATGAAAATTTCTAAACCATATTTCCCTCTCTCATAATAATTGAATGTAGGATCATGATCAAATTCAACAAAATAGCTATCACATAACATATTCTCAACACGATCCACATGCATGCAAAGTTGACATTCTTCCAAAATAGTGGGATTAACATTAACTGAAGTCATGACCTCTCCAAACCCACTTTTATCAAAAGTTTCATAAGATGGAACATTCTCCAAATATGTGGGATATAAAGTTGACACTCTTCCAAACCCACTTTCAATATTATAGCAAACATTATTATCAATCTCATATTCATCATGGGGCTTAAATAAATTTTCAAGATCATAAGAAGAATCACCCCAATCATGATCATTGCAACAAGTGGTGGGCATAGCAAAATAAGCATCCCCAAGCTTAGGGTTTTGCATATCATTAGCACAATTGACATTAACGGAATTTAAAATAACATCATTATAATCATGCTTTTTATTTAAGGAGCTAACATGAATCACTTTTTCTTTCAACAATTCCTCACAATTTTTAGATTCATAAATTTCAAGCAAAACCCATAAAGATAATCTAGTGCACCCAACTCACTAGAAATAGGTTCAACATAATTGGATCTCTTAAAGAGATTAGCAAGTGGATGAGGATCCATAACTTAGCAAGCGAAGATGAAAGCTAATTGAGGGCACATAGCACACAAGCAAACAAGAAGCAAGCGAACGGTAAACACACGGCAGAAGAAGGGCGAATAAAATGGCAAGGGTGAAGTGGGGGAGAGGAAAACGAGAGGCAAATAAATGTAATGCGAAGGATAAGGGTTTGTGATAGGTACTTGGTATATGACTTTTGCGTAAGCCTCCCCGGCAACGGCGCCAGAAATTCTTCTTGCTGCCTCTTGAGCTTGCGTTGTATTCCCTCGTAGAGGAAAGGGAGATGCAGCACATTAGCGTAAGTATTTCCCTCAGTTTTTGAGAACCAAGGTATCAATCCAGTAGGAGACCATGCGCTAGTCCCTCGCACCTGCACAAACAAGTAAGAACTTCATAGCCAACGCGATAAGGGGTTGTCAATCCCTTTACGGTCACTTACGAGAGTGAGATCTGATAGAGATGATAGTTATTTTTTTGGTATTTTGGGTTTAATAAAACAACAAATAAAAGCGGTAAAAGTAAAGTAGATGTAGATTGATATGTTGAGAATAGACCCGGGGCCATAGTTTTCTCTAGTGGCTTCTCTCATGATAGCGATATTCTACGGCGGGTAAACAAATTATTGTCAAGCAATTGATAGAAAAGCGAATAATTATGAGACTATCTAGGCATGCTCATTGTATATAGGCATCACGTCCGAGACAAGTAGACCGACTCCTGCCTGCATATACTACTATTACTCCACACATCAAACGCTATCCAGCATGCATCTAGTGTATTGAGTTCATACGAATAGAGTAACACCTTAAGCAAGATGACATGATGTAGAGTGATAAACTCAAGCAATATGATGAAAACCCCATATTTTTATCCTCGATGGCAACAATACAATACGTGCCTTACTGCCCCTACTGTCCCTGGGAAAGGACACCGCAAGATTGAACCCAAAGCCAAGCACTTCTCCCATTCCAAGAACTATAGATCTTGTAGGCCAAACCAAACCAATAATTCGAAGAGACTTGCAAGGATATTATGAGCACACATACAAAGTTTAGAGAAGAACCAAATATCTTTCATAGATAACCTTGATCATAAACTCACAATTCATCGGATCTCGACAAACACACCGCAAAAAGAGATTACATCGAATAGATATCCTCGAAGACCGAGGAGAACTTTGTATTGAGATCCGGAGAGAGAGAAGAAGCCATCTAGATACTAGCTATGGACCCGAAGGTCTGTGGTAAACTACTCACAACTCATGGTGAGGGCGATGATGACGATGATGAAGGCCTCTGTGATGGACCCCCCCCTCCCGGAACAGGCTCCAAGATGGGATCTCCACGGGAACAGAAGCTACGGCGGTGGAATTAGGGTTTTCTCTCTGCGTATGGAGTTTCTGGGGTACGTAGGTATATATAAGAAGAAGGAGGGCACCGGGGGCCGTGTGGGCCAGCCTCGAGGCAGGGGGCGCACCCCCCACCCTCGAGGGCTGGCCCCTTGCCCCCTGACTTGGTCCTGACATTTCCCGAGCGTGATTTCCTCCAAAAATATCTCTCGCGAATGTTTCATTCCGTTTGGACTCCATTTGATATCCCTTTTCTGCAAAACCCTGAAATAGGAAAAAAACAGCAATCTGCACTGGGCCTTTGGGTTAGTAGGTTAGTCCCAAAAATGATATAAAAGTGAATGATAAAACCCATTAAACAATCAAGACTTCATAAATAATAGCATGGAACCATAAAAAATTATAGATACGTTGGAGACGTATCAAAGCACAGTCCTCAAGTGTAACAAGTCTTCAGGTCACACAGACAGAAAGACTTCAGTGATACTTAATTCTCTATGGCTCTGGGTGTTTTGGGATTTGTCCTCACGGGATCTTTTCTCTAAAAGGCTTCGGAGGTGGGTTGCTCTCAAACGACAAAAGTCGTGGACTAACTCTGAGCAGCCACCAATTTATGGTGTAGGGGGTGGGCTATTTATGGCCATGAGGCAACCCGACATGATATGTCCGAAATGACCCTTTGTCACTAAGGAACTGACACGTGTCCAACGGTCAGATTGTGAACACACGCGGCAACTTTACTTGAGCTCCAAGTAAAGCTGACTTATCCAGCTTTGGATAAGATTTTCTCTCATTTGTCTTCGCTTGAAGACATAGGTGTTTTGGTTGAGCATCACTTCAGTCATTCGACTATGTTCACTTGGACCCCACTTAACAGTACGGTGGTTCCTATGACTAAAGAAAGAATAAAAAGAACTATGAAAGAAACTACGTCTTCGCATTCTATAGTCTTCAATGAATGTCTTCATATGTCATTATCTTCACGTGAATGTCTTCACGCACCACCACTGTCTTCAATGTCTTCACACATTTTTAGAGGTCATCTCTGGAAGTTAAACCGAATCTGTGAGGGACTATTACCTGTGTTATCCTACAATTCTCACAAACACGTTAGTCCCTCAACCACGTTTGTCGTCAATACTCCAAAACCAACTAGGGGGCACTAGATGCACTTACAATCTCCCCCTTTTTGGTGATTGATGACAAACAAGTTGAAGTTTTCAACGGGGATAAAATATGTGAAATTATGGATAACACGGTCAATGGCTTCATAATATTGAAAGGGCTCCCCCTGAAGACGTGCACATAGTAGTTTTGCTTTTTGAATGCAAAGGCACATGGCTGTTTTTGTTTTGTGGAGATCTCCTTCAATTTTATGAGGACAATCCATCATGCATACAAGGATGTAGTGAAGATAATGAGATGCATAATGGAAAATGGGCGTCTACTGGATGACTTCATGCGCATAGGATAGATATTTAACCAAGCAAAAGAAACAATAGCAAATGTAGCAGACGACCATCAAGTTTTAAGTGTTACAACTCAAGAGCCAAATGTTTCAAAATTAGAGTTGTGAGAACTTAGCAAAAATAAAGCACCCGACCCATATGGACCCGCTTGAAGACTATCAACTCATATGCTTCTCCACCTTTTGTCAGTAAGGACCAAAAAGGTTTGAAGACATAGAGTATCTATGCGTTCCCAAACGGTGAAGGCGCTGGTGCAGACGGGTCGACGTTGGAGTTTGGTGGTGCAGAGGGGCCTGACGCAGAATCGTGATGCAGTGAAGCGATTGCTGGAGAAGTGGCGTCGTCTTCTTCATCGATGACACGAGCAACAACAGTTGCAGCCGAAGATGAATACTCAGAATCTTCAATAGATGGGGTTGGACGCCAAGTCGCAGCTTGAGGAGGACTGGAGTCAAACTTGAAGCGCTCAGTGAAGCCATCTGCTTGAAGATCAGGTTTAGAGCATAGCAGAGTAAGGCTCTTCCAGGACCGTCGACAGGCTTCATGTGCAACAAACGAGTTCTTGGTAGCCAAGTTGCGAATGCGATTCACATCAGTGAGAAGACTTTGCATCTGCCGCTTCATCCAGTCATGATGCATATCCTGCTTCTGATGAAGCAAAACAAGAAGCTCTTGGTCATTCAGGACACGAGAATGCTTCTTCGACCGTTGAGGAATGGTGCTACCAGTGGCATCAGTGTTGGCACGATGCGGGAGGTGCAGATGTCCGGCCATAGGATAATGACATTTGCATTGGGCACACACACACTGTCAACATGCTGTGTGAAGCTTTGGTGATCAGCATTGAGCAGTATAAGTGGTTGCTTGGCAGGCTCAGCATAGACGACTTCATAAGACATATCAACCTCAGGCAAGAAGACAACATGGTTGCGTGCAGAGGCTTGATAACTGATAGTTGAATGAAGCTTAATGAGCCTCATAATCCAAGGAAGAGCTTGAGGCCAAACAGATCAACACCAGAGGCAGCCAGTTGGGGAATGAAGAAGTCATGATTATTGAAGCGGATGCCATTGAAAATATAGAAGACCAAAGTCTTCATGACGCCTCCCAGAGTAGCTTCAGATGAGTGTCCCTTGCCTGGCCAGAGAGTACGCCTCAGAATATGGTATATGGTGTGAGGCAAGTACTCGAGGTCCTTGACGAAGAATTCCTTTGGAAGATCAGCATCAGGGGGCAATGGCTTCATCATGCTAAGCATTTCACTCATATTGGGTTTAGCTTTCTTGAAGATGCTTTGAAGCTCTTTCTGATATAGAGAACAACCTGGTTCATACAACTCACCAGGAGTGGGCAGGGAAGTAAGCTCAAGTAGTGTCTGAGCATTAGCTTCATGATGAATGTCACCTGTCATCCACTCAAGGACCCATGTGTTCGGATCCCTGCTGTATCCTCTGATATGCAGAGTAGCACAGAATTGCAGTAGAAGCTCTTCATTCCAGTGTTGCTTGGCAGTGACGAAGGGAAGCGATCCAACTTCTCTGAAGCTGTCAAGGGCTTCTTCAAGGTAGGGTAGTCCAGCAATGGCATCACAATCAAGATGTTGGTGCGGAAAAATCCGGTCCTAATTGTACAAAATGCAAGAGTAATAGCTTCATTGCCGAAAGCTCCAGAACCTATCAGAAGAAATCTTGGGCTTCTTGTATGGGTTCTTAGCAGAATCAAAGAAGGTGTTGTTTGCCCTGAAGCTATGCACACTGAATGACCCTTGTGTAGTTGCAGTGCTGGGAAGCCGAGGCAATCTGGGCTTGGGCTTCAGGGTCTAAGGCCTCCGCTCCACATAATAATCATATTGTGGGCCTGGGGCAGCAGGGAGCTTCAGAAGTGGCCATTTGACAGTGACAAGCTCGTCATCTTTATTGTAGGCTTTGGCCATGGTGTGAGGCATAGAAGAAGGAGCAATCACTTCAGGAGCATCAATGACTTCATGCTGCACATTGGCTTCAGCCATGATCGTGTCATTAGCTTTAGTATTCATTGATGGGGTAGCCACATTTGCTTCAGGTTCAGTGGCTTCAGGGAGAGTGGACTAATGCACAACAGTGTCTTGGTGGATGGGTTCTTGCATGACGCGCACTTCTTCTTGGACAACAGTTTCTTGGGGAAGTGGAGTGACTTCACGAGTGTCTTCTTTTTCTTCATCGGCTGATGCAGCCAAAATATCTTCAGGAGCAGACGCTGAAGGAATGGCATCAGGAAACCCATGATGTGCCACTGAGCTTGAATTTTGTTCCCCATCTTTAGGAATGCCTGACATGGAGGCTTGAGGCTTAAGACCTTTGTGAAGCCTTTTAAACTTGGGCGACGCAATTGGTGAAGCATTAGCATTGGTCTGCTCCATGTCTTCTTTAGGTGTGGCGGTGGCGGTCTCGAGTACCGGAGTGGTAACTGGAGGTGGCGGAGAATGAGGAGTGTCTTCATGTATGGGGGTGTTAGGGGTTGCTCTTCCCAAACATCATCTTGAGCAATTAGCGTTATGGGACGACCAATGCTTATGAGTTCATTGCTCGTTTGAGCGGGTGACTGAGCAGCTTGGGGTTCGATCCGAGGAACGACTTCATCATCAACTACATTGTCATCATGACCAATGTCTTCCGCTGTAGGTGAGTCAGCAGCTGGAATCTCTTCAGTCTGATGAGCCTCTGAGGGAGCAGGCTCATGGATAACCAGACGACGTTCACGGTTGGAGGAGGCAGGCAAGGCACCATAAATGGGTTCGACCACCAACAGCTCTGTGGAGGAAACGTGAGACTGTTGTGAAGCCTTTGAAGCTTTTAGCTTTCGCTTCTTCTTGGAGGGAGCAGCAGCAGAGGCATCATGTTGCTTGCGTTTCTTGGCTTTAGCTTCAGCCTTCCTCGTCTTCTTTTGACCAGAGGCTACTGATATGATCTTTGGCTTCGGGCTAGCCGTGCTGTCAGGGAAGACAATGCTGGGTCTTTCTTGTCTTTGTGATTCAGTGTCTTCATCAGCAGGCTTCTTGTTCTTCTTTGGCTTCTTAGCAGCCAGCTTGGGGTCAATGCCTGGACGGCCAAGTGCTTTCCTCTTCAAGGCTTCATTGTGGGCTTGAACGCACTTCTCAGCATAGCGCCTGAGACGTTCCCTTGAGCCCTTTGCAACTTCACGGCGCTTGGCAAATTCAGCCTTGAGATCTGTCATCATAGTCTTGAAGCCTTGGACTTCTTTTGCACTGAGGCTTGCCATGTGCTTCTTGAACAGAGCCTTCTCATGATCAATTTTGTTCTTTTGCTCAATAACCTTCTGTGCAACAGTCAATTCTTGAGCAATGTATCCTTGGAAGGTCACGCTAATATCAATCGGAAGCTGAAGATCATCAAGTGAAAGAGATGTATCTTCAAACCATTCATCGATGAAGTTGTTGATGATGTCAGCGTCAAAGAGAGGCAAATCAGTGAAGATTTCGTCCTCTTGCTTGCTCTTAATTAGCATCTCAAGTGCATCATCAGCAAGATCTTCATCACTCGATAGATCAATGATATCATCATCATTACGCAGTATGCTACCATGAGTGAGTCCTTGGCCAGATGGCTTCACAAGCTGCTTTGACCTCTGAAAGATGCGAGAGTGATCCTCAGACTACACACTAAGTTCAGGAGGTACAGTTTTCAGGGGCTTCACAGTCGAAGCTTCTAGGGTAGCAGCAGGTTTGGAAGCCATTGATTTCTTCTTGGGTTTCACAGACTCAGGAACAGCTTCAGGTTCCATGTCTTCAGCAACATCTTCCACAGTTGCTCTTTGAGCAAATCCATCAAGGCCATTGAAGGGGCCGACGCGATTTTCATTTGCTTCGTGTGATCCATCAGACCGGGGCCGAGATGGGCCAGGATTGAAGTTAATCGCCAATTCTTTCCTATTCTGAGTTGCAGAGTTCTTGGCAAATTTGTACTTTTCTTCAAACAATTCATCATCACGACAACATCGGAGACTAGATGGGTCAGCATTTGAAGGCATTGGTCCTCTGACCATGCATGGATAGAATCTTTTGGCAATGGCTTTAGACACAGTCTTGGGCTGGAGCTTCTTGCAGACGATATCACCCCATGGAGGGCGAATGGATTTATTTGAAGCATACTCAGGGGTCACAAATTTGTACAGAAACCCTTGCTCTACCCAATATCTTCTAATCCATTGGATACGAGATTTGCGTTCTCCGTAGGTCTCTTCTGGGTCAGATTTGTACATGGTGAACAGATCAGGAGGAAGATCTTTGGCGGTGTCAGTACGTCTCTGCCTGTCACCCTTCTTGGATTGTTTTTCAGAAGCCATTGGCTTCAGACAGACAGACTTCACAAAGCAGTTTGTCTTCCGACGACTGGTCAGACAAGAACTGGCTTCAGGAGATTCAATATGACGCTGTAAGAATTCTGCAAATGAATGCAGACTATGAGAACCAAGGGATTCTCCCACGGACATGTACCTGTGACAGCATTAGAGATGCGAGGGAAGGGGAAGAGCTCATATGCATTCTCAGAAGATTTTGAAGATTTAAGTAGGATTGAAGACATTGACCTCACAGTGCGAAGACATTCACTTTTATGGAGTGAGTTGGTTCCAGATTTGTACGAATCCAGGAGTAAGTACAAGTGAGGAATCTAACTAGTACTGAAGCATAAGTGAATATATTTGCAACATATGAGAGAAGGAAAGATGGAAATAGATCTCAGATGTACAGAAACCACTTGTGGTGAAGTTTTATGAATTTAATGGATCAAAACAACGGTAAAAAGAGAGAACTATTAACCGCAATGAAGAACTGCTAGACGGAAAGAGTAGGATGCCGAGCAGATCGATTTTTCGTGCCCTAACTTGGCAGCGGAAGACACCTACGGCGGTGGCGGAGAGACAAGGTCCACGGCCGGTGTGAAGACGGCGTCAAAGAAGTCGTGGCACCTAAGCGCTTCGTCTCTGGCATCGACTGGAGCTAGCAGAGGCGCTAGGGTTGAGCGAGATGGCGAGAGATGGGAGAGGAAATAATGACCGCGAGGGTGGAGTATTTATAAGGAGGGGTGACGGCGCAGTGCAATTATGCAGGTGCCCCTGGCGGTTCACATTTGAATGACACGTGGCTGGCATGCATCTTATGGAGAGTTGAGCCACGATCCCACGCGCGCTTGATATGTCGGATGGACGTTTCGGTTTCTCCGGTTTTTAGGCAAAAGGGATATAGCATGAAAAACAATTTTAAATGACTGTCTCTATATCTTCAGCTGACAAGGACACAGTGAAGACATTCAACAAGTGTCAATAGAATGCATATGAAGAGATAGAGAGAGTTGGAGAGATAAAGCATAGAGAGGATCAGGGTCTGATCACATTCACTTAGATTAAAAGGTTTGAAGACATAGCTAGAAGTGAATGCTGTAGAGGACAGAAGACACATACACACACA